>JARJLF010000029.1:0-749815 GCA_029378395.1 Mycena leptocephala
TTGTATTTCACCAGTGCCTGATAGGACACAAAAATAAGGAGTGTATATATTTATAACAGCAGTTACTCACCAGGACCATTGTGCCTCTCTGTGGTTAGGTTGGGTAATGGATGAGATTCTGGATCAGTTCTTGACGGAAGCTGAATACCACCACCGCCACTACCTGGTCTTTGCGGATTGGTAGATGTCGCTATAGGCAATCGGTACCAATCTGCAAATAATAAAGCATGTGCGAACATTGGGTGAATATTTCGCCAGTGACTGATAGGCAACAAAATAAGTAATGCAAATGCGTATACCAGCGGCTACCCACCAGTGTGCTCGACCTGCTCTTCGGTTGTGTTGGACCCAGAGTTACAGTGAAGGCATTCCAGAAGACAGCCGAAGCATCCCTGAAGACAGTCCATGATTGCATTACACATGATCCAGTGAGCAGCAGTAGACGGAGGAAGATGAAGTACACGGGGCAGAGATGCACTCGCCCTCTTTTACGCTGCCACTTTAAGGCCACGAGGGAAAGAAGTTGCGTGTATGGCACGCTGTATGTCTTCTGTGGACATCGTATGGGTGCGATACATACATATGCGGCTCTGAATTCACATAATGACCGAACCGGCCCATGTTTGGCTGGTAGTGATAGGCAGGCAAAATGCACGGGGTTTACCTGACATATGTGTATCCTCGTCGAGCGCATTTGTATTGCGGATGTCGACGGTTTTGGTATATTTTTGGGTCGCCGAATCATTCGGCTGAACGTAATACAGTCAGAAACTTCGAGATCGCCGATAGGTATAGCAAAGTTTGAGCAAAGTCCACCGTGCTTGCGTCACGGTCCCATAGTAGTCACTACTGTACTCACCCACGTTGAACGCAGAGCCAACAAAGATGCTGATTTTCGGCACCGATGCCGACCACCGTCAATGGAGCACAACGGCGATGTCGCGAGGTCCAAGTTTAATACCATTTGTTGTTCATATTTGGGATCAATGCCATAGTCCTCGTCTGCGTTACACGGTCACGATGGCTGTGACTAGTGACTTCAGCGAATTCTTCTCTATTATCTATACTTACGGAGGAGGATCCCGGTAATCCATACAAGGAAGCAAGAAAAGAATGCAGCATTCTATCCGCAATGAAGAGGAAGTGATCCCAGTATCCGCCAACCGTTGACTCGCATTTTCGCCTCCCCTGTTTCCGTCCAGTGCGTCGCTGTCACGGTCGGTCCGCGCTGCGTCTACGATCGGGACCTTCACTCGTCCTCCGTCCTTCCGGAATATCCGCGCCCCGAGCCTATCTACCCAGAAGGCACGGCGTCGAGTTGTGGACACTCGCCCGCCGGGAAGCCACCGTTCACTCCGAGGCTGCACTGCCAGTGGATGAAGAGGAGGAAACCATCGCCTTCACCGTCTATGCGCGGAGGACACCCTTGTCCCGGGAGGGCGATTCTTTCGTCGCCGCACTGCGTATGCCCCAGAGACTACGTCGCTTCTTCCCCACGATTGGAGTCTGTGTTGATCAATCCAGGCAGCGCCATCCACCGACTTTCACGTTCTCGCCGGAATGGAACTCCTACAGCGTCGCGGGGTAAACGTGGCTCACCTTCTCACCTGGGTCGCTCTGTACGTTCCATCTCATTTGAGGCGTAGACTGTGCCTAACGATCGCTTAGCTCACACCCACGAAAACCGCTAAACTTGTCCTACCAAGATGCTGAGCTCGCAGTGCTACATCAAAGAGTGCGCCCGCCGCATCGGACAATGACGTACGCCTCATATTGACATTGACTTTTGACCTTGCTAATCCTACTGCGTTCAGCTTTGCCGAGATCCATCGCGCCGCACGATTCCCTTCTCCTACAAGCAGCCAGTGCTATAGCTAGAGGAGGGCGCGTCCACGCACGCCGAGCGGCGTGGACGGTATCCACTCCCTTCCGCGTCGTTTCCTCCTCTCACTCCCCACTTCCGGATCTCCCTGATAATGCCCTCACGATTACGGGCCCGCTTCAGTCAAGTCGGAGCCAGGAGAGCTCCACATGCGCCTATAAGAGCTCTGGCTAAATCGACGGTCACGAGGTGGTGCACCAGAGTGCGGAGCATGCGGAGATGTTGGCGCGGACGACCACAATCCCAACACCGCGGCTGCGCATTCCGCATTCTTCCACGATAGCGCAAGTGGATTCGCGTATGCGGAGGCCACAAGACCGGCTGGGTGCGAGAATCTGCTCCACGAATCGCTGCTCTGCCGACGAGGTTGGTATCTACTCCATATACATACGTGGTCCCGAGCGTGCAGCGGCGCAAGTGACCTAGCTCCACGATGACGAGGTAATGCCTTTTTTCGTTCCCGTTATCCGCATGCTAACGCCGCTCCAGCCTCTCGCCACAGTTGCTCTCATAGACGCGCGAGATACTGGAGGAGGCAGTATCCGCTCAGACGTGGTACACCTCTTCTCTCCTTCCCCGTGCACGACTTGGCTGATGATTCTCGGTCCCAGACCCAATGGGCAAGATCGCCACGACGCTAGCTTGCACCGCATGCGCGAGCGCTCTACGGCGAAGAACGAATCATGCGCGACGATGCGGAGAGCCGGCTGCGCTCTTCGAACACTGGATATTCGCGCTATCAGCCGACTCGGAGGTACACCTACTTGCTTTACTTCACCCATCGCCTCTCTATTGCCGCTGGTGAATAGCAGCTCGATACCCCCGTTGCCTGGCCCCATGATCCGGGAAGGCGAGGAGCTGATGGTGTATCGCATATCGAATACGACTGCAAGCTACGTACGCTCCTTTCGAAGAGCCAAGACTTGGGGACGCACCTGCCTATCCGTTCCTCCACAATTCCCTCTCGCCCATGTCTCCCAAGACCCTCGCCTCGCCCGTTTCACGATACTCGTGGCCCCATTGACCTTGACGAGGGAGTCATCTCGAGAGACTGGCGTCAAGTCTCCGCGAGCCAAATGGGGATATGAGTCGATTGCGCGGCACTTGACATTCCTACATCCTCACTATTCATTCTGGACTGTAGCGTATTTGCTCTCTTCCGTCCAGTACATGGGGGAAGCCCAACTCGTTCGAATTCGTCCGTGGTGCACGTACAGGCACCGGTGTCTCGTGGTCTTCGTCCGCCGTGTTTTTATTCCGGATGGAGACCATTGAAGCGTCGCAGGTATTTCTAACCCGGTCTCCCACCTCCCCCGCCGCGGGATCGACGGGCTCACGAATACATGGCAGCTCCGATCGTCGGTTGTCACTGTATCGCCGTTCCCGGAGTTCGGATTTCGATGCCCTCAGGTCGACGCCACGTTGCGACGGCGTAACGTTGTGGTGACTTTTCGCTCGCCATTTGCTGCAGACCACATTGATTGTTCAATCGAGAATCCTTGTTATTGGACACTGTACAACAAACGAGCACTGTATGCTTCCCACTACCTTGTATTCATAGCAATTACGATATCCCCAGTTGTGCTTGCGTTCTTCTCGGTCTTCACTGTTCTCACTTCTACCACGCGATTGTGACTTTACATTTCTCCGCCGCTCCGCCAAAATAACCCATACCTACTTATGACTTTTTTGAAACCAATTCCGAACACAAGCCCGCAGTCAGTATCACCTTTTGGTTTTGATATTCCTGGTACCGGTTACGGACCCAGGTCTCAAACGCGAATTGTCGAATCTCCAAATCACGACCATCACTGATCCCATCACGGAAATTCTCGAAAATAATTAATTAACTGCTCCGAACAATTATAAACTCCTGGTTCCTGACCTAATAACCCGGCTCTCCTGAGTTCCTGGTACAGGTAACGGACCCAGGTCTCAGACGCGAATTGTAAAATCTCCAAATCACGACCATCAATGATCGCATCAACGAAATCCTCAAAATTAATTAAATGTACGCTCAAAAAACCCTTTCTCAGCCTCCTGGCCCGATGCCATCAGTGGGATTCTCGAAATTAAATAGATAAATAAATATCTCAAAAACCTCTCCCAGTCCCCTGTCTCCTGTCTGTCCCCCCGAAACTGATGTATGGTGCCTGCAACCTGGCCATCGTCACTCGCCCTTCCCTCTTCTTCCCGCTGTGTCGTCTTCAGCCCCACCCACCGCCTACAATAAAAAACTAAATAGCGAGGATAAATCCTTTTATGGACCAAAAACAGAGCCGCTCGGGCACTCTCGCAGGTGTGCGCCTCTATCGATCAAATGGTAGATAGAAACTCATTTACTCATTGGCATGCCTATTTAGAACTTCAAGGACTCCCATCCCCAAACTTTGAGAGACAAAGGCCATTTAAATCTAGGTCAGACCCCAAATCTCTCTTCAGACCCTTTGTTTTCAACTTCCATTCTCGCGGAATAAAAGACCAGATTTGCCATCCATTGAGCCATCAAAGTCCAATCGGGGTTCTTCAACTCTGCCGTCGCGATTTGCTGGGAAAATTTGCTCAATTTATGCTAGTAAATACCAATGAGACTTCGCATTCATGAAAAACCCCTTCTGGAATGCATACCAGCATCTGAATTGTTTTGTGATTTGAAATAAGTCGGCCACCAGTCGCTCGATGTTTACAACAGAGTACAACATGTGAGGTACGAGCACCATTTTGTTTTAGCGTCTGTAAATGAGACTAGCTCGTACCTCACACAAATAGCATGGCCCGCTGTTCATTAATTCAAGGACAATATTAAATCCAAAAGATATTCCTACTGAAAGCGACTTTCCTCTCCAGTAGAAACTCAAACAATGAAGATTCAACACTGTATTCATTCCCAAATCAGGTCTGGCATCTGCCGGCTCGATGTGAGCTGGTCACTGCTTGCGCGCACGCGCAAGCGGGACCGAGGGAATCTTTGAGCCATTTTCAAGTTTCTCGGAATATGATATCATAGAATTGACAAACAAATCTGGTGTACGGTACCTGGTCCGGAAAGAGGTACCAGGGGTGCCCGGAGGCTTAGTATTTGTAAAACATTATCATAATAGATCGGAGAGGCCAGAGAGGAATGAAACCATTTGGACATACTCGAATATTTTCCCCACTGTCCCGTCGGCCGGATGTAATTTCACGATATCTGCTCTTCCAAGTTCCTGACGATCCGTACTAAATTTGCTGGAGAACATGAATCGGTTTAACAATTAACATGGTCCTCAGCGCAGTACAGTGAAGTCGATGTCAAATTCAGTATATACGGACTCCGAATCGCCATATTCAAACTGTTTGAAAGCCCGATCCTACAATGTCGGTCGGTATGCATACTCAGAACTCTGCCGAGCGCGCTCCGGGACGGCAACGAGTGCCGATCGCATCAGACCATGTTGTGCTGTACTCGGCTTTCTACAAAATACCATGTTTTTGAAAGACACGAAGCACCATTGATACGACAAATACTAACTCAAGTAAATGGTGCTGATGGTATCGCGAAAACTGACTGTTCTTTTTTCCCGACTTTCTCGGTCAAATGCCATGGCCAGACGCAAAACAGATAAATTCATGTCTAGTGTACGCACCGAGTGAATCAAGTATACAAGATAAAAATGGATGTCAGTGACTCTCCACTACGGTCGAGTCCTTTACCAACGCCTTCACGCGCTCCTTCAGCTCCGCTCAGACATTCTTCCTTGCGCAGCAACGATGGACTGAAGACCGTCCCGCAGCTGGGCGCTATCGAGCGCATTGGGAATAACCATGGATAAACGATGGGCATTAGCGGCTTGCTCGCATCCAATTTGACATGGCCCTGGCTTGCGATGACCGTGTCGAACTGCATCTTTCTCCCGCTTTCCGCCATGCGGGAGATATACATGTTTGCGAGGTCGCATCCGAAGAGCGATTCGAGTTGTTCCACGGGAGGACTTCGAGAAGCACGTCGCCGTCGATATGGTCGAATTGCGTGTAGAACGGCGACGAGGAGGACACCATGAACTCCCTCTGCAAGTTGAATATTTCTTCCTTGTGCTTGATGTAGTCGTGGTGGACGAGATGACGTAGGAACGCTTTGTCACACGTCGATAGCTCGACGGAGAAGAGGATAAACACTACATCCTCAGTTGGTCGTTTAACGGTTGAATCGCTGCACCGGCAACTCACCCTCTTGCTTGAAGCTGCGGCACGAGTTGCGGTGGTTACCAGCAATAGGGCACTGTTTATTAGTCCGGTTTGCAAACATTGTTTTACAGCTGTTTGCAGAACTAATGACACTATCTAAAAATAAATGAAAGAAGAGCAGTTTTGAGGTGCCAGATTGCCAAGCCCATTTCTCATCCAATTGTCAGCAGATTTCTTCGAGAGTAGGCGCGTTCGAAACCGGGTAAGCGGGGCTTTCATACTGTACCCTACTTACCAGGGAAATTACATAATTTAACTGTTCCAAAATTTCGGCAGTCTTGTTTGAACCAAACACGGCAATGGCCTTTCTCGGCCACTAGAGCGCCGATTCAGATGAATCCAGATGATTCTGAAAGCTGTGATTGAGGTAAAGCTCCATGGTAAACTATATTTTGGTTTTTCCTCAAGGCAACCTGCTAGGAATGAATATTCACTACCAATCAGTACTAAATCCATTCTTGCGGGTGCCTTTCATTTGTGTTTCATTCTAGAGCGCTGGGATATAGGTTGCCTTGATGTACGCTTTCAGAATCATCTGGATTTATGTGAATCGGTTCTCTGGTGAGGGAGCAAAAGCCGTTGCCGCGTCCCGTCCAAACTAGACAGCCGGATGTTGGAACATTCAATTACGTAATGAGTAGGGTACGGTATGAAGTCCAGCTTACTCGGTTTCGAACGCGCCTACTCTCGAAGAAATCCATTGAGAAATGCACTTCGCAATCTGACACCTCAAAACTGCTTTCTTTTAACTATTTTTAGATAGTCATTACTTTTGCAAACAGCTGTAAACACAGGTTTATAAACTGGTTTTTAAATGGTCTGGCTCAAAGTGCCGGTTTATAATTCACAGTGGCTGTACTCATTGGGTGCGGCCAAGGGCGCGGCTTGACTCTAATTGGGCAGACGACTCAGTCACGACTGGACGGAAGAATGTCCCTAAAAATGTTTAACAGCTTCCGTATGGGAAACTAAACCGCAACATAGTCAAAACCATCGAAATTTGGCCGCTATTCGGCTTGGAACTGGCACAGGTGTCCGTTTCTTCGCCCGAAGACTTTGTTCTTGTGGTAAGAACAAGTCGTAACTCCCTTTGCATCGCGGGGGTAATTTTAGGACAAAAGAGCGAAAAACCTTCCGGAAACCCTTGTTTTGGGGCGAGGGTTTATAAACACGTTTATAACACCCTGTTTATAAACCCAGATCTAATAACTGTTTATAATGGTCCTGGGAATTATAAACAGGGCCCTAACCAGCAACCCAGTCCGCGCCTTGACATTCGGCGGAGCAGTAATATGTGCTCATGCACAGCGCACAGCGGCGAAATTTTGCTTTCGGAAGCACGGTACTGCACTGTGAAAACACATCGTTAATCGCGATACAGGGGAATATTGAGGCAGAGACGTACGGCCATGTTATCACACAATTTCTCGGACTTTCTCCTTGACCACACGGAAAAATGCCAGCCACGTTGGAGTGCGCAGGTTGGAGAGGGGGATGTGATCGGCCTTTTCAACATCCTCCATCACCTGGTCAAAATGGCGCAAGACGGAATAGTTATACAGATATTGCGGAAACTCGGACAAGAGCGCATTAAGATGGGGGGGTTTTGTCGAGAATATGGAGGTTTCCGTAGTCGCCGAGAGTGACCAGGAAACCGGCCTTGAGAGCCTGGACAAGCCAGGGGAATCCCGGAGCAACGCGAAGGCTTTTGGTGAGGACATCGAAACAAGTCTCGGGAAATTTTCTGTGAATCCTCTCCAGGTTCTGCACCCGCCCGTTGACCAAATTGAGAGCGGTGATCATTCCCGCGGTGAGAAGATCATTGTGGAGTTCGGTGTGTCCCAGAAGGGCGGGAAGGAAGCGCAGGAAATGAGCTGCCCCTGCACGTCAAGATCTATGTTCGCCGCAAAACGATTAAGCTGCCCTACGACGATTGTGCTTAGTCTCTTATAAACAGACGCTACAACAATATGGTGCTCGTACCTCGCATGTTGTAGATTGTGCTTAGATCTCGCAGCTCACTACCGGCGCCGGCAATAATTTCTCCAAAATGGGCAGGATTATCCACGTTAATCAGCCATGTTATGACTTGTAACAAGAGGGCGAATACGCTCTTGGACTCTGCCCTGTCATGCGGTAGGATCCATTTCCATGCGCACCGATTCGCGAATCAAGTGGCGGTGCTCGTGACTTCGTCTCTCCACCCATCACCATTTCCTGGAACGGATATTGGCTTCTCACCGAGCTTCTAGTACTTGAGATAGTCTCATACCGTGACTATACATATTCCTTCGACTTCCTCTGTCTATTGGGGACCAATTCAACAAGATGACTTGACACGGAATCGACGACTGTCAGGTTTTGCCTTCTCTCTAGCAAATCTTTTCCCTCCCTTCTGCTCAGCAACAGAATTCGTGCAGTGCGGTCAAATTGCGGGACTGATTTCCATGGAACAATGCTCAGTCAAAAGGGAACGGTTTCTCTTCCTCGTAGAACTTCTACACGGACTGCCGAACCTTGCCTCCTTGCAGATGGCCCAATAGGACTCGGGCTTCATCCCGAGATTCATTCCTATGGTCTCCTCGGCCTTCGCTGGAGCCTAAGTAACTTGATTATTCGTTCCCGGCCCTGCACCCGATCTTCCCATGTTTCTCAAGTCGAATCGTAAACCAGGTGTCAAATCAATACTCGGATGGACAGCAGTCTTCCCTGTTTTCGGTCCTGGAGTTAATACCAGCCAGGAGATCACGGCGATGTATATGGCTGCCAGTTGAAATTGGGCACCGTGTTGTGGGGATAACGCTGTTGTCATGCATGGTATCGCCGCGATAAGTCATCTCGCCGTATTAAGTACAACCCGAGAGTAAGCTACGTCTATCTAAGGGCAATCCTGCTCCCCGCACCCCAGGTCCTCGGGCGGCCCAGGCTCCTTAGGCCCGGCAATTATCCCGCAAAACCCACAAAATGCATTCCTGCACAGAATCTTGTCCGAAATCTCCCTTGACCATGTATTTCGACTCCCTCCACGCACAGGGCGCGACTGAAGCGACCCTGCGGACCCTCTCCAAATTCGACGATCCGCGGCGCGACGTGATCATTACCAAACTGCTCCCAGATATCAGTGTTGCTGACCGTATCATGCTTGGGGATGCAATTACGCGGATTGTATGATTTGCTGCCAGGCGTGTTATATCTTGGGCTGTGACAGAAGAACGGATTCGTTTCAGTAAATAATTCCATCATCCCGATTTCTTGGACATCTCGCTCATACGCCTCGTTTGATGAACCCCGCTGTTTGTATTCTAGATCTGCGTACCATCCAATTAACCTGTATTTCCTGCCCATAGATTCCCTGTGCTCCTGGCTTTCTACATTTTCACAAGACCACACCAGAGGGTTCTAATTCAGTTCGATCGCCTAGCGCAATATCAACGGCAAAGCGGTACCTTGATTTCGTTGCCGCCTGATTCTACCTTGTGCGTCGCAGCATTTTTCATAGATGGGCTGGCGTTGAGCCTGAGACTTACACAATAGCATCCCGATATGAAGTTGAATCTTGGTAAATTTTGTCAGGATCGTGTTCAGGTCAACATAGGTTTGATTCCAGCTTGAGGAGGCTATCAAAACGTAGTTGTGTCGATAGACACGACAGGACTACCTCTCTATACAGACAAGTCGCTGGTTCAAGGTTAAAACTTAATGTTGCTACAGGGAGTAGGATGGAGTACTACAGTAGCACAGAAGCCCTCGATTATTTTTTTCTTTTGTATTTTTGCATTTTATTGTTTTTGGCCGTACAGTTTGCGTACAGCGCTTGGGAATTCGGACGGATGCATCGGCGCCTATAATTCTTGCGAGCGCAGCGAAGCAATTGTGGACGACGAGTCTTTTCTCAAAAAAGAAATGGCCTCAAACGCGTTCAAATTCCTGGTCGATCGTAACGATGCGCTTTCATGGAGCTGCTCGATTGATGCCAGAATTATGGCCGGCGGGGACGAAAAAAAATAAAGCCAAAGGATGATCGAGGCGTGATCAGGCCTATCGGGAGTTTCCGGGATGTCTGCGAAGGCGGGCATGTCGGATCTGTTATCCATGGCGACAGTCACGCCGTTTGACGCGACCCACTAATCTCTTTTCAATCCACCACCACACCGCTGGACCAAACGCCTACCCACTGTATGCCAGATACATTTAGCAAGCCTGCCATGAAAAGGTCATTTATACCCGCAGTATTTCCGGTTGAGCTGGAGCGGGAGATCTTCGAAATGGCGGCTCACGCCCGACCTCCTTCCATTTCGACTCTGATGTTGGTTGCGCGGCGCGTTAAAATATGGTGCGCCGCATCATAAGTGGCTTCAGTCCTGCTAACGTTGTTTCAGGGTAGAGCCGTTGCTGTATCGGACAATCGTGGTGGCCCCAAGAATATACGGTCCTCTTGAGGGTTATCCCATTCTCTACAGTGACACTCTCATGGATCATGCAATCTAAAGCGTTCTTCGCCGACATCCGCAATTTTTACCTTCCCCAGACGACCTTGGAAGCTGTGACAACTGTACTTTCAGAATGTCGTGGGATCGACAATCTCTGGGTCAATGGCGCGAATTGGGAACTTCAAATTCTCTTTCCGCTGATCGAGGATTTACCGTTGAAGCGGCTTCACTGCAGTCTCCATACCCTCTTTGTCTCGCAGCCGCGAATTGATTTCAACCACCGGCTTTTTTCGCAGATAACGCATCTCGAGGTATTCGACTATCCGAGCAACTGTTTCGATCTGGCCTTAATCCCGCATCTGACGCACCTCTCGTTCAATAAAAGAGTCTCACATGTCGTGTGGCTTACTCTGCTCCGCACATGTCCTTCTCTGCGCGTCCTGATCGGTTTGATGCGGGGGCTTCCGACCACTCTTCTGGGCTCCCCGGACGAGCAGGATTTAGCCAGAGATCCCCGATTTGTGACCATGTACCGCCCAGACGCCCTTAAAAATTGGGCCATCGGCGCCAATACAGGGATTGATTATTGGTCTCGCGCAGAAGAATTTATCGCCAAACGGAGATCGGGAGAAGTGGATGGTATGTCTCTTTCCGTTTGTCTAGCCCACGCGATGACTTCGATCTTCCTTTCTTCAAGCTCTTCAATATCAAATCCCAGGGCCATAGTTATGTCATACTACCAGTAGCGTTCTGCGGTCTCCTGAACTCAGCACCCCTAGTTATAGGATTTAGTCTAGTGGCATGGAGCTAGCCAAAGGAAATGTTGTCTAAATCCACGACTCTAGCCATGGATGCTAGGTCCAAGGACTTTAGGCTCTTGGCGCATTAAAATAATAAAAGGCTGGGGCGGGAATCGACCCTAAAAGGTGATGGCACTGCTTACATTATAGTAGCAAAAGCAACACCATATACAACTGAGCCAAACTAGAATTGATATGTAGCGAAAGTAATGGGAATAAGCTCTGACATTACAATCACGTAATTATCATGTCTCTTCACCTATTATGGCCCGCATAGGGCCATAGGTTAATGTTGGGGTTAGTGGTTGGAGTTAGAGTTGGGGGTTAGGTGTCAGGGTCCCAAGGTATATGAATTTTGGTTGGTTAGGGTTTTGGTTAGGATTGGTTGGGGTTGGTTAGGTTAGTTAGGGTTGGTTAGGGTTGCAGGCAGTTCCAAAAGAAGAGAATAAGCAGTGTAATATACTTTCGAAGACCTAGGGCAGCTTGCCTGCCCTAGGTGTGGGTATAAGTGTTCCCAGCTAGTGTGACGAATAGCAAGTCACTTCGGCAGTGACAAGGTTTCGACACACAAAAAGACTTAGGTAACAAGGCAGGTGACAGTTGTAAAGCGTAATATTCCCGGCTTGAACTAGAATTTACAGGCAGCTTTTATACTGTAGGATAATAGGGGTTTGTCCAAAGTAGGTAGATGAATAAATGTATGGTAGAGAACGAGAGAGAATGGCCATTGGCCAGGATAGGTAGACAAGGTAACTGGTGTGAGGGGAACAGACAGGTACAGATGATTTCTATGCGACGAGCGATGAGGATGGCAACGAGCGAGGCGACGGTGAAATAAAAGGAAAATATTGATGGATGTCCGTAAATGGGAATGACACGGTCACGTTCCTTACACCCGCCCTCCGAGGATTCGACAGAATTCTCCTACACGTCAACATCCATGCTCTCAGATTTGACCTTGTTCGCTTTACGTGCCCTCTTGGCGGCCTTCTTCTCCTTCTTGGCAGCAAGTTCCTCCTCGGTCAGTTGCCTGACTTCGGATTTCCCTTTGCCTTTGGGAACAGGCTCCGCCTTCACCTTGTTGAACTTCATCTTCTTGATGACGACCTCGGTATCTTCAACCTCGCCGGGCTCAGCCTCACGAGATCGCTTAACTGTCTCACGTCTAGTGAAGCGTTCCTCATGGGACACGCTACGCATTGCGGACATAAGTAGCATACGATCAAAGAGCTTTGCCTCCTCGGGTGTCAGAACCTTAGCGCCATCTGGAAGAAGACTTTCGAAGTCCTTCACAGTGAAGCAGCTCGCCATGTCTATCTCAAGGATGTCTGGGTCGACGCTCTTGCGATCGGTTCCCATTATAACACCATCCGAGTTGACCCAAGCAAACGCCTCCGAGCGTCCTTCAGCGTAGTAGTTACTCGCGAAGTTGGCATATCCCGCCGGCACCGCCTGTGTCGCACGCCCACTACGAACCTCCCGGTCAAACAGGAAGAACAACTGGACTTGCTGCGGTGTGAAGATCTCCACAGTCCCAGGCTGAGCTGGATCAATCTGATGGAAGCTCAAAGGGCACTTCCGCGACAGGTACTCATGATTCGCGTTCACGAGCCAGACCTTCGGCTCAGGCACCGATGTGGCAGTAGGAGTAGTGATCGTGGTGGATACGGAAGACATGGTGCGGGATGATTTCGGATAGCGGCGCGGCCGACAGATGACTTTCCGGAAAGTGTTTGGGAGGGTAGGATGAGGTTTAAAATATGACTGAGCACCTGGCTGGTTGTTGGATTTCTGCGTCGCAGACCAGCCTTTTTAACGTGCTCGGGAATAAATTGCATCCCGGACACAATTAATTCAGGCTGCTTCGACGGCAACACCCCTTTACCTCGAGGTAAGTCTTTGACTGATTCAACACCCAAGGTTCCAGGTAACCCGACAAAGCCTCAAGTTTTTCAACTTGAGTCAAGGGTAGCCAAGTAACGTCGCCGCTTTCCATTGGATTTCAAACATCATCTTAACACCCGATCCGGCATGTGACAGGATCTGCTCAACCGCCCACTCCTGATCGGAATTCTCAAACAACCTAGTTGCGACTCCAATCGGCCCGGAAAAATTCGATCATCATTCGGCACATGGACCCGCAGCAGAGAGGCATGAAACACGTCATGTACATCCCGCTGCTTCAATTGAGACGGCAAATCAATCTTGAACGAATGATTTTATAGTCTTTCAGAATTTTGTATGGTCCAATGAACTTGGGAATCAATTTGCGAGCTAAGCCTTTGGGAAAGGAAATATTCTTGGTCGACATGTACACAAGATCCCCTTCAACAAATGGCTCTTTACGACGCTTTCTATTTGCCATTCGGGTCTGTTTCACCCGAGCAGCGAGAATAGAGTCATGCGCACCATGATCGCCAATTTCCTTGCCAACGCGAATTTAGCTACTCCAGGAAATTCTTTGGAGCGGACTGAGTCCCAGATCATGGATCGAGGCATCATCCCAGTGTCAGAAAGAAAGGTGCGTAACCTGTCGACTCGGATCTCGCACTGTTAATTGCAAACTCAATTGCAGGTAACTTCGAAACCCAATCTTTCTGCTTGGCATCAATGCATTGTCGCAACATCTGGGTTACGGTACGATTTGCACGCTCTGTCGATCCATCAGTTTGAGGGTGATAGGCACTTGACATTTTTAATTTCGTTCCGACAAGGGCATGTAACCGTTCCCAGAATCGGCTAGTGAACAATACATCTCGATCACTGACAACAGCCCGTGGGAGACCATGGTATTTGTAGACGCCTCGAACATTAATTCTGCGATGTCTCTTGCTTTATAATTACAGCGGGCAGGCACCAGATGTACCATAGCCGTAAACAGATCAATGATGACCACAATTGATCAAAGGCACCATCCCTATTTTTGACTCAGGGAGGGGCCCGACAAAGTCAACACCGATAGCCTCCCAGGGCCGTCCAGGCACCGTGAGAGGGTTCAATAGGCCATACGGTTTCTGATTACTAGGCTTGCTCCGCCGGCACGTTTGACAGGAATCACAGTACATCCGAGTGTCATTGACCATAGTTTTCCACCATACGTGATCACGGAGGTAACTCAAAGTCTTATTTACTCCAAGATGAGCAAGCAATGAATGAGCTTCAGAGATTATCATCTCCCGAATATTCCGTCCTCTGATCAACACACGAGGGATGCACAGCAAGGATTGTCCATTCTCCTTCAGGTAAATTAACCCGTCGGAGACCTCAAAGTTCCGGAAGTCTTTTGGCTGTTCTAAACATCCTTAAAAAACGGATCTTCTGCATATTTGCCTCGTATTGTAGGAACGATATCTAGTCCCCCAGTGGCTCTAACTGCGCCTAGCAATGATAGTTCCACCGGAGAGATGTCAAGATCAACGTCCGATCCATCGATCAATTCAGGCATTACTTGATCAACGACGGATGCGGCGGTGTCAGAATCCGCCTCTGCTGTCAGAGTTTCAACAGTCACATCTGGTTGGAGCTCTGGTTCGGTCACATCAGTGGCTCTTTTGGGCCGCACTCTTGTTGGTTTCTTGGAACCCTTCAAGACAGCTTGGCCTGTGGCTGCAGACAAGGTGCCCGTTGCGGACGGAGTACCTCCAGTTGATTCATCTAGCATTCGGTTTCGCATACTACGTGTGATGGCCATTGCTTCAAGCCCAGTAATTACAGGCATACTGATAGCATTAGAAGCAAAGGTCAATTTCTCATTCTGAGAATCATCATGGAAACTATACTCTGACCTTGCCCGCACGGTACCTGGAGACTCGTTAGAGTACATCCGGGATAACGCATCGGCAAGGACATTTTCAGTCCCCTTCACATATATAATCTCGAAATCAAAACCAGAACATTTTTGAATCCATCTGGCTTGCCGACCCGACAAGTCCTTCTGGGTAAACAAATATTCCAGCCCCTTATGATCGGTTAGCCATTTAAATCGAGCCCCTTGCAGAATATCCCGATGACGGAGCATTGTTTCGACGCCTGCTAGCATCTCAATCTCGTGAACTGGATAATTCTGCTGCGCCGGATTCAGCTTAGCTGAGAAAAATGCCGCAACTTTGGCAGTCTTCCAGTTATCCCCCTGACAGACGACACCCGCAATCCCCGAGTTGCAACCATCGGTTATCATCCAGATCTGGGGTGCATTGGGGTCATACCGCAAAGGTACTCGGTGGTGATCCCTGTGAGCGTGAACAATCTGCTTGGTATCCTCAAAGGCTCGCTGATGAGTGAACTCCCAACGAAACGGTACGGTATCCCCCGTGATTCCATGCAGAACTCCCATAGGTATTCTCACAATTGCCATGTCATCAGCCAGGTATCCTAGAGAGCCCAGAAAACCACGTAGCATATCGCGATTGGTGGGAGTTTTCCAGTTCAGGATACTATCGACTTTCAAAGGGTCCATTCGGATTCCTGATCATCAATGATCCGGCCTAGCAGCTTCAATTCTTTGCACAAGAACTGAAGTTTCTTCTGACTGAGGTACAACTTTTCTCTTGATAAGATATCAATCACAATTTTAACGTGCTTGATATGATCTTCCAGAGTGTTGGAATAGATCACAATATCATCGAGATATACGTCCATGAACACACCGATGTAAGCTGAAAAAAGGTAATTCATTAAAGATTGGAACGTCGCCGGAGCATTACAGTCCCCAATCTGAATAACCAAACTCTCCATATTACCATCCGGTGTCGTTACCGCAGAGCGATGGACATGCTCAGGAATAATCCGGATCTGCTCATAAGCATCCTGGCCATCGACACAAGATCTAAATTTTGCTCGAGCACACCTCCGGCAGATTCCTTCGGTATCAGGTAACGGCGACGTAACCTTCCGGGTGTTGGCATTTCTTGCCCGAGTATCGATTACGGTTCTGAGTTGCGGTGGGTTGGTATTAGGCTTCGGAATCAACAGCATGGGTACAGTATTGCCCGAGGTTGTAATTCTCCACCGACCGCTCTTCAGGTAGGCCTGCCGTTTCGCATCCCATCGCGCACGCAGCGGCTCAGGGCATCGGGATGGCCTCCATGGGTAAATCTTATTCTCGTCAATCAAAGGAATGGTATGATCGATTGCCCGAAGTGGGGTAAAGTTGTCTCATGTGCAACACGACAAATCGGTAAGGCATACTCCTTCAATTCTTCCCTCGCAGCATCCAAGGCCGCTTCCGATGGATCGCCATCTGCAAAGCCCACTGTGCGAGTGTCAATTGAAGTTACAGAGTCACCCTGGATAGGTACTGACCTCGCACTCCCAACCAGGACTCTAAACTGATTGAATCCAATAGCTACTTCATGTTGAAATAACCATGGTGTTCCCAAGATCAGGTCGTACCCGGAAGGTTGCAAATGTCAAAGTAGCGGACTTCATTTATATCCTGGTACTTGAATTTAACCGTGGCTCCGCAATTTATCTTCGACCGTGAGCCTTTTACAGCTAGTTGAAGGGGTAAGGGGTTCGACAAGACAATCCGTTTGACGTGCAACTGATCAGCCAAGGTAGTAGACATGAAATCCCCGAGGGAGCCCGAATCTACAAGTGCACGACACCAATGGTCATTTATTTGCACTTCAACGATCAGTGGCCTGGGTACCAGCCGTCCTTTGGCTCGCGGCAAGGATGCATTTCGCTCCAATGCAGCATAAGTACCCCTTTTGACTTGAATCCCATTGAGACGGAGTGTGGGGGATCGGCGATCAATGATGTCATCGTCGGGAAGTTTCCCGCGAACCTCGCGATCCACAACCATCAGATGACACCGATGCTGATCCCGCCCTCCAGACCCTTTCTCAGGATCATCGCCTCCCGAGTCTGTGCTTTCCTCGGACAAGTTATCTTTATCCGAGTACTCGTCTTTGTCCTCGTCAGGTGGGCAGTCTGGTCCTGAGCCATCATGCCCGTCGTCAAAACCATCAAAGAATGACCCGAAGCGTCGTTCCCGATGCTGGTATTGCCTTGAAATCCAATGACGCAGGTTGAAGTAAGGGTCCCTCAACTGGTCTTCATGTGGGAGTCTGAAGGTTGACCGCCGGAGCTGATCCCGTATCATAATACAGGAATAGCCATCTGACCGCGGATGGGCAGTGCAAACAAAGCGGTTCGCCATTGCACGACCTGCTGGATCTCCGTAGAAAGGGTGAGGTGTCTTGTTCAAATATTCCTCAGCCTGTATCAGGATATGATCTCCGAGCGATGTGTCCCAGTGGCCTTCTAATGGTCGCTGTTGTCCTGACTGTTTCGCACAATACAGGGCATACCACCAGCTGAAGTTACGATCCGTGCACAGCAGTTCATAAATGGGAAATTTAACTTGAAATCCTCGATGTAAGTCTAGAATTCCATAGTATTCATCATTTTGAGTGTGCAACAGGAATCGTGGACCTGGACCTTGCCATGGTCCTTCATCGCCCGGCCAGTCACCATCATGACCTTCTAGCACCTCGACGACGGCCTTGCCCAACAGATCACCAATTCGCGTCAAAGATTGTGTCACACAAGGTACCCATTCGGCCTCTTCGGAGGCCAGGTCGCTCGCATTCAACAATTCAATGTAATTGAAAAAGTCATTGTCGGCATCAGCCCAATCGATTCCCCATTCCCGGTACGTGGGATTAAAGGCAATGTCATTGTCCGGTCGATTCGCTATGCAGCAACGGCAATCAGGTCTATCACACCACATCCAAGATTCCATGCCCAAGGTAAGACGCTGTTCGCATCCATTACGGTACCAGCTGATCAAGTCGAAGGTGTCATCGAGTAATTGCTCCCGACTTATGTCAACCGACCACCGATGTTGTCTATCCCAGATCCAATAGTGACAAGTATCTTCATACTTGAACACCGAGAAGCGGTCAATAAGGAACTCCGAGTTATCACCGGGGTACGTTAATATTCCCTCTTCAAGAGCCACTTGAGCCCCAAGAGCTAACGAATCCTCCAGTTTTCTGCTCGGACTACGCAGGTTTCCTTTCAGACCGACAGCTTGGGCTCGCTGCTCGGCATACCAGCGCTGCAAATCAAACGTGTGATCAGCCAACATTATTGACTCGATCATTGTATCTTCGCTACACAGTCCATCCATAATTAAATGGTGGGTATCCGAGATGCGATAGACCACAAATCTAATTCCTACTTCAGCGCTGAAAAGATCATCGCCGGGGTAGCCGATTTGCTGGCCCATGGTCAAGCTGTTCTCCGCACCGCGTGCCAACAGATCTCCAAGTTGAGACCGAGGATGACGGCGCAGATGAATGCGATCGGCTTCCAATGAATTTTCGTCGTCCGATGCGGTACTAGCTTTAGGGTTCCCATATTGGGATTGGCATGTCCGTAGCCCGTGCGGTTCGCAGCAGGTTTCGGTGAGATGTGATCCACTAATGTCTGACCCAGTCAAATTGAATGATAGGTCGAAGCGGATTGAACCCAAAGACATAGTTTCAACCGTAGCAGTGGCACCGTTAACATGAACGTAAGTGTCATTCTGCTTCTGTTTGAATTCCGCATTGTGACTAGAGACTCCAGGAGGCTTTCCCTTCTGTCCCGATTTTACATGGTGCCTATCCGGACAGTTACGATCAACATGCCCAGATTTCTCGCAATTGTAACACAATCCTGCAGCCCGAAGTTCAGCTTTCCGCTTGTCAGACTTCGGCTTCATCTGGTTTGGAGATTTCTGACCCTGAGGCCGTATAGATCCCGAACTCAAGTTTTCTGGAGTTCCTTTTCGGGTAGAATTCCCAACACCTTTAGATTTGCTGCGCCAACGGCTGTTACGCCCGTTGTCCCGCCCTCCCGACGAAGTGGAATTTCCAGCGCCACTTCCGCCACCTCCATTGGAGGGCGCGTTCGACGAGGAAGAGGGACCGCCATTCCCTCTGCGACCCGAACCTATTTTTTCAACCCGTTCCAGAGTGTGTGCCGCATACTTGACGTCGTCCCAAGAGCATGTCTCTGGACTCAAGTCTTTCAGCCACAGACCTTTTTGGATGTTCGGATGTAGGCCATTCCAAAGTTTGTCAACTTTGTCTCGCTCATCCGCATCACCAATCGTGTTATAGAGTTCTTCAAGTTCATGAATATACTCATCCACTGTCTTCTGGTTCTGGAAGGTGCGTCGCAATTTGGCCTTCTGTTCTTGACGGAAGTCTAATGGGAAGCAGTAATTAAACATAGCTTCGAAGAATTCCTTCAAGCGCCAACTGCCTGCATCCATCGCAACCTTCTGGGTGAAGAAGTCATAGGCTTTGCCTTTGAGGAAGTAAGACAGGACAAAGACCTGTCGCTTCCGGGCTATATTGCCTTGATAGACATAGTGGGTCCCCTCAGTCACGAAGCGATAAAAGCTCCGTGCATCAGCAGCTCCCGAATACTCAGCCGGTTCCTTAGGATTTAACTCCTTCTTCTGGGTCCGTCTCGAGTGCCGGTGCCTACGACGACGGCCATGGCTGCGTCGCCGATGATTAGCATTCCGGTGAGAGCTATTACTCGACGAGCTACTGCTGCTTGACGATGAGGAGGAGCCGGAATCGGAACTATCATCAGTACTCGATCCACTGTCTGACTCGGAATCCGAGCTAGAACTGGAACTAGAGCTTGAGGACGAGTCCGACGGACCTCCTGCGCCATTCAACGCTTGGCGAATCATACTCTTCGGAGCTAATTGAGTAACGGGGCGCATTCCCTTGAGTGGTTGAGTTAGAGCTGGCTTGGTTGATTTTTCACGCCGCTTAACTACATCACCCAAAGTCTCGGATACGCCTCGTGTGAGCGGGGTATCGCGAACTGCAACAGATCCGACCTTTGAACGGGGTGCCTCTTCGGCCTTGCCCACCTGAACATTGGCATGATTCTGTACTTTATTTGCAGAGCGCGAATTCCTACGAGCTTTCTTCTCAGTAGACGAGCTTGCTGCAGCAGTGGGAGTTTTAAGACCCTCTGCTTTCAGAAAGACTCCGCTGTGAGTCGATTTTCCAGTCTTGCGGTTATTGAGTCTAGATGACAATAACAACTCATGGACAGATCCGTTACTCGAGGTATCGGATACCGACTTAACAGATCGGTGCGATCCATCACGCAAAGCTTTCCACAGATCGAATTGCTTGCGTTGAGCCTCAAGATCAAGCTCGTCAGGCTCGATTGCAGCGCCTCCCCAGTTGCGGGGGTCAACTCCCTTTCCTGCCTGGCGAGAAGATCCTTCTCCAGCAGGAACTGCGAGACTGACAGCGCGAAGCTCGGGTACAGAATTAACTGACTCCGAGGTGTCAACAGACTCCACCTTGACGAGAGCTCGCAAACGGATCCTCTCTTTTTCAGGTTCGGTGAGTCGCTGCTCAGCAGCCTTGAAAGCAGGGTCTTGTACTGCTATTTCAACAGGGCTGCGCCGTGGAAGAAAATCCACCTTCTTCCCGGCCTTCCGGAGTTTGGATAAAGACTCCAGGCTGGCACGACGGCGGTTCTTACGGTGCACCGTCTGCCAAGGATTCGGATTATTATCCTCCTCCACCTCCACACTGGAGGGTGCGAGCGAGATGGTTGGCTCAGAGGGCATCTTAGGCTTAAGGGCCATGGAATCGCTCTCATCCCCGTCACTCCTCACGGCTCCAACGGGTACAGAACTCAAAGAAGGAACGCGAGCAGCGACAATGTCACTATACTTGCGTGTCTCGCTCTCAGAGTCTGAGGAAGTCACAGCCGACTGCACAGCAGGCGGTTTGACGACCTTCCCATTCTTACGCATACGCAGAGAATATCCGGATTGCGCGATAGAAGCCATAGTAAATTGTTCTTCGAAGAAAAGGTTTGGTAAAAGTGTGAAAATAGGTGCGTACTGGTTGGTATAGGCTGCCAAGGTGTCGGTAGGCTAGGTTGATCAGACCGAGGGACTCCAGAGACGTTGGCGGCGGTGGTACTAGTTCAAGCGAAACTGTTTAAGCTTTGTTTTGTCAAAAAGATGTGACGAATAGCAAGTCACTTCGGCAGTGACAAGGTTTCGACACACAAAAAGACTTAGGTAACAAGGCAGTGACAGTTGTAAAGCGCAATATTCCCGGCTTGAACTAGAATTTACAGGCAGCTTTTATACTGTAGGATAATAGGGGTTTGTCCAAAGAAGGTAGATGAATAAATGTATGGTAGAGAACGAGAGAGAATGGCCATTGGCCAGGATAGGTAGACAAGGTAACTGGTGTGAGGGGAACAGACAGGTACAGATGATTTCTATGCGACGAGCGATGAGGATGGCAACGAGCGAGGCGACGGTGAAATAAAAGGAAAATATTGATGGATGTCCGTAAATGGGAATGACACGGTCACGTTCCTTACAACACCTCGCCGATCTCGAGACGACCAGATACGACACAATTAATCATCCTCGTGCGTCGCCGCTGTTCACCATTCCCTGCCGTTCTCTGTTTCATCCACCCGTTCCGTCTCCCGGCACTGGATTCCTCCCCTCCCTCCGTCCACTGACGCCCTCTACATGTCCTCGCACTACTTCAGCGGTTGCTGTTCGGTGTTTGATCCTGCTCCGAGCCGATCGTTTTTACGCTTGTTTTTTTCCCAAATAAATCTCTTTCTTCCGTGAACTTGTGCGCGCGTTCATTTAAATTCCTCCGCTTTGCTGTATGGAATTGCAAATCGCCACGCTCGCTGCTTTCACGTCTCCTGGTGTGCAGCAACGCAAACTCCGCGTGACGTACGCTTCTACTTCTGCCCTCTTTTGCACATTTCCGTTGCGGGCTCGTGGTGGCACCCCTGCCCAGATTGCACGGAGCGACTTTCACTTCGCAGCGGACATCCCGACGGCCAAGGAGCCAAATTTCAAACAAAGCTTTTCGAATTCGATTTCGACGAGTCTACTGACGCTCTCGCAGGCCACATCTTACACTTGGCACGTAGCGAAGAACCACCATGAAAACTCGCTGCTAGTCTGTCCCACTCCCTCAATTCAACTTCAACATGTCCTACAACCCTGAATCCACCGTCGCCAGGCCCCTCCTCGCCCTGACCACGCCATACGGCCCCCGGCGCCGCCAACGCCTCCTCCCTGTGGTACCTTCGTCCTCCTCGTCGGCTCTTCGTACCTCTACTTCGGATCCAGCGCCGGCCTACCGATTCCGGACCGCCTTGCACCGTACTATACTCACCTCCTTCTCATCCCAATTCCAGCTCCTCTTCGTCCTCTTTTCATCTGGTGACACCACCGAAACGCACTTCCTCGCGTTCCTCTCCTCGCAGCCCCGCACCCTCTCCGCTGCGCGCGCGCTACACACTCAAGACCTCCCGCCCGCCCCCACGGGGATTCGACGCGCTCTTTGCGTTCGCGCAGGAAAGTGGATGTCTGGTGGATGGGTATGCGGGGGTGTGGCAGGACTTGGTGCCGTTTTGGAGAGTGGAGATACGGGTTGCTGCACAGCGCGAGAAGGAGGCGGGAAGTGGGGGGAGACTGGAGGGAAAGGGAGGGCGGGGATGGTTTAGGTAGAGGGTGGAGGTGTTGGAGCAGAGGGTGAGTTGTCGTCTTGGGGTCTTGACTGCTTTTGAACGGCGTTATTCGCTTCGGGTCGGGTTTGTACCAGGCTTGGTTACTCGCTAGCGCCATTCCTTCCGTTTCCCGTCTTTCCCCTCGTCTTTGGCCCACTTCACCTCTCTTTCTCCGTCTTCTGCCCTTTCCTCAAGCTAACTCCCTCCCCAGCTCGCCTCCGACTCAGACACCCACGGCATCGCCACGCTCGCCATCCGCGACGGCCGCGCGCACAAGCCTGAGCACCAGGCGACGTCCTTTGACGGAGACTGGGAGGGGACCGTTAATAAGGTGCGTCTTGAGAGTGATTTGAGTGATTTCTGTTGACGCTAATGTTTGATTGCTCGTCTTTTTTCTTTTGTTTCGATCCTGCCGTACCTCTTCCTTTTTTGGATCCTGCTGTACCGTACTGCACTCGCCCGTTCCATGTGCCGCGCTCGAACGCACCGGTTCGCTCGTGTCCCTGCCTTGGTCCTGGCTACTCCGTGCCTCTGCCTCTATATTCTATTCGCTATTCGATTTGGCCTTAAACTCAACTCCGACTCTTACTCTCTTCTCCACCTCCACCTCCACCTCCGTGATATCCTTCTCTAAAAAAATCCCCGCACCCTCCAACGCCGTTCTGTGTGTCAGATTATCTGTGTATCGTTCCGTGCTTCCTTTGGTCCTGGTCCTGGTCCTTCCACCCTACCGCATCCTCACTCTACCGCATCTAACCTCCTAAACCTTCCCCCTGGCCCGGATGAACGCGACTCGGATACTTATGAACACATCGACTACCAATAACACAGCTCCAATCTCCAATCTCCAATCTCCAACCTCACGGCACGACACACAGTTCGCATCCACCCTCCCGCCCGTGACCGTCCTCATCAACGGCCGCGACGAGCCGCGCGTCGTGTTCGATGTGGGGCCGCTGTTTGAGGGTAAGTTATGTATTTTATTTTATACTTTTATTCCATCCGCGTCGTTCCTTCCCTTGACATGACACACTTGTGCACTCCCTTTAAAACACTTCTGCCCGCTCGTCCACGACCGCAGACACGGAGATCATACGTCGTATCCCCGCTCCTCATTTCATCCTGCCTTCGTTTCTTTCCCTGCATCTCCTGCAATATCCTCCCCTACTAACCCCTCCCTCACATAAATCCACCCACCCTAAGCCAAGCACTAATCCTCACCGACCCCGCGCCCTTCGCCCTCTCCCCCCGCGAACGAGCGCTTTCTTTGCCCAATCTGAAAGGGCAGGCGTGTGTCGGCCGGCGAGGGGCATGGACGGGTGGGGATGTGAGTATGTTTATGTTTTTGTTTTTGTTCCTGCTTTCGAGTGGGGCGATGGGTTGTGTGGTTTTTTTTTCTTTTGAGGGAAGGCGTTATGGAGGTTCGTGGGGAAAATTGCAATAACAAGAGTTCCAAGGGTTCTCGGACGCGATGTCTCCATCTGCATCGTGTTTCCCCGCAACTCTCGCCTGCTCCCCGTCCTCGCCGCCCGCCGGCCGTCTCGTTGGTCGTCGCCACGTCATCGCAGTCCCCGACCCCATACATGGCACTCGCGCTCAGACCTAGAAACTACCCGCCGATCTCACCATCCCCGTCCGCGTGCCCAGTAGTTCCCTGTCGCGCGAGGCGCTGGGCGGCGGCTTGCGATCTCTCTTCCTCTCCTTTGTCCCTCGCCGTCTTCTATCCCTTATTACACGGCGCACGACGTGTGGAATTTCCTCAAACTCGTCGCTGCCCGTACTGCCCCGACCTCGAGACGACGCGCCTCCGCCTTCGCCTTCAACGGGACGCGATACAGTGTCACCAGGCCTGAGGGGATCCCGAGCTTGAAGTCCCCAGCCCGCTGCTCGCTGCTCCTTGTGTCCGCACCGCCGTCCCGTTTTCGTTTTCGTCCTCGCCATCGTCTTCACCGGTGCCGCACTGCGTGCTCGTCGCTGCGGGTGCGCCCTTGGATCCCGATTCGATCGCGCGCGCTCATCCCCTCGCGTCATTGAGGGTCCACGTCCACCCACCTCGCTCCCCGCGTACGGATCGTGGGGATGTGTGGATGTGGAGGCGCACTGCGGGAGGAGATGGCGCGGGCGACGGTGGAATCCGATTCGCTCATCTTTCCTCTCTGCGTGCGAAGCAATATGCGTCCCTGGGGAGTCCGCGTTCATCCTGCTCGCTGCCCGCCTACCGATCGTAGACTGTGTGGATGGGAGGCAGTGTGGGTGGGGAGGTGCGGGTGCGACGGTGGATCCTGATTCGCTCTCCGCGCGCACCTCGCTTCGCATCATGGAGGGGTCCGCGTCCACCCTCGGGCCTCGCTGCCCGCGTACCAATCATGTATTGGGGATGTGGAGGAGCGCGCAGCGAGAGGCGCGCCGCTCGTCGCTGCGGGTGCGCCCGTGGGTCCCGATTCGCTGTCCACGCACCTCGCACCGCTTCGCGTCGTGGAGGAGTCTGCGTTCTCGCTGCCCGCGTATCGATCGTGGACGAGGGTGTGTGGACATTCGGCGCCCTCGTACGTTCGGAGGAACAGTGGAGGTGGGAGGATACGAGGATAGGAGATGCGGTGGGATGATGACTCGCCGAATGTGTACGACGGCGGGGAGATCGATCGTTGTGCATCTCGCAATGGGCGGGAACGTGGGAGGTGCTGAGGTCGGGACGGAGAGACGGCAGTTTATCTGGAGCGGAGCGGCAGATGTGGATCCAATGCGGGCGCTGCTCGTCCTCACCAGCCTATCCTCCATCGCATTTTGGAAGCATCATATTCGCTGTTCGTGACCGCTATGTATCCGCTTCGAGTAGTTATACTGCCGATCACTCATACATCCTTTACACTGTACATGTAGCTCCATCACATATGCGAGTACTGATCTTTGTAGGATGTCTATTAGTCTCGAGAAAACTTTCGGCCAACATCGTCTGTGGTTACGCCAACTTTCGAGTTTTAAAAAAATTGCCCTAAAACTAAATTTGATACTAGTGGTTTAGATGCACCTGAAATTGTAATCTAAACTGGATGAATAAAATTGAGTTTTGGACAAGCTGAAATGCAGATGAGGCCGGGAGTCAGATTGCAAAACAAACAGCTGAAATGGTAAACTGAAACTTAGCGGATCGGTGCAAGAAAAGGTCCATATAAAACACAGCATTTCAGGTGCACTGAAATGCGGACCGGAACCCCAACTTTCACACAAAGTTTGGGAGCTCATGTTAACGGAACACCGGTGGCTGTGTTCACCGGCAACGCGGCACATTGATCGGAGTTTGAATCCCTTGGTCCCAATCTATCTCCTGTGCGACATGTTTTCCACTAGGATGTTTTAACTGATTTGAGTTGACTATCAAATACTGTCCCCAATGCACATTGACGTTTTCTCACATAGGGGACGATGTCGCGTCCATCCCATAAGATTATGAATGGGTTTCCCATCGTGCTACACTCGTCTTTCGGGACTTCCGGCGCTGCAGAGGGATCCTCGAAGATGGAACTGAATGGAATGTCAATGGAGTCCATTCGGATCTCCGAAATAGCGAAACACAGAAAGCGCATCGTTGGAATGTCGGTCGTGGAGTTTGGATCTATATCGAATGCAGGATGAAGGGCCAGTGTTCCGTTAATTCAATTATGGACAGTGAAAAATTCGCTCTCCTCGAGAGGTTTTAATACTGGGCTGACCGAACCAGGTGAAATGCGGGACTACTACCTGAACTGTATGCGAGCGGAATTCAAGAGCCTCTTTCGCCAACAAGGTGATCTCTCACAGCCCTCGCTCATGCCTGACAGATCCTACCGATTTTTTGGCAATGGAATATTAGTATTCACGTCCTCTACACTTCAAATATTACTCCAGGCCCTTATCGAGTTCCCAGATGGTTTCCGCGGAACCAGTCCTGACGGAACCTGATGCTGCTCCGGTCTGCCCTGGCATTCGAGATGAGATATCAACATATATCTGATGCAGTTGCGCGGATGTATCTTCGAAAACCACCCCCTTGCTGAAAACGACATTGTAGATCAATCTTCTGCGGTGTATCTTGCACCTTTACAGTCCGAGCATAAGTTTCGTGGTAGGGACATACTATATACTACGGAAATACTGCAATGCTGATGGCAGTCGATCTCTGAGCATCTTCTCCCGCGACTCAGTTTAACCATTCATGTGTAATGTAGCCATTCTATTTTCCTCAAAGATGTCGCGCCCTACCCAGGTCCGGTCTTTTTTCAAGGATCAAGGATCCTCATGAGGTGCATTTCCCCCGTCTTGCTGCCTTTCATTCAAAGGATAGAATATGAAGTGCGCTTTTTCTTTCTTTGTGGTAATTCCGATGAAAAAGGGTTGACCATTTGTCTTGTTCATTTGACTCCTTGTAGCTTTAGCCATTGTATCTTTACCAGGTCAGGTCAAGGTATTGCACTGACATATTCGAAACTATGTTACAGCTGCTGGCTTAAAATTGCTGATTCATGATACAGTCGCAACACAACGTAGAAGCGCAACAGTAAGAATTACGTACTTTGAGGTTTCCGACGAGGTCCAAAATTTATCCGAGTATGATAGGGTATCGTATCATCTTGTTCACAAGAGGATTTGTGCGAAAAGCCCCGTGAAGCCCTCAAAATTGCGATGTTTGTGGCCGCATTTCACAGCCTTTAATCCCGACTTACCAGACCTTTCCTCTTTCTGTGTTTACAGTGCTGCCATATGTCAATTTTGTCGCATTGGGGCTTGTAAGTGTCCGTGATTATAGATATGTAGGTTGAACCACCAAAAAACATACTTCCAGATCTACAATTGTTCGCGCCAAGTGTTGCGCTTCTACGTTATTTGGGCATATTTCGGGTGTCGGAAAGATTCACCTCATTCCATTGGTTGAACATTTCAAGTTTGTCAGTGAAAAAATTGCTGAAAAATGTCCATTATTTTTCACACTTTTTTGACCGAAAATGTAAGTGAAAAACTTATAATGTTTTCACCACTTTTTCAGTGAAAAAAAGTGTAAAAAATAATGGACATTTTTCACCAATTCTTTCACTGTAAAACTTGAAATGCTCAACCAGTGTTCTCAAGAACTACTCATGTTGCCCCCAAAGTTAAATTGTGCCATGTACTAGATACTAATTTGATCCAGCACTAGTTGAACATTTCAAGTTTTTCAGTGAAAAAAAATTGGTGAAAAATGTCCATTATTTTTCACACTGTTTTTCGCTGAAAAAACAAGTAAAAAACTGCAGCACTTTTTGGCTTGTTTCAAATTTTTCACCTTAAAAATGAAAAAGTAGTGAAAACATTCTAAGTTTTTCACTTATGTTTCCAGTGAAAAAAGTGTGAAAAATAATGGATATTTTTCACCAATTCATTCACTGAAAAACTTGAAATGTTCAACCAGTGCAGAATACAATTCGGACCGACTAATTTGGGTGAGATTTGGCCTATGAAACAGTCTGATCATTGCGCTTCCTAGTATGAGACTGTACATATGGAATACAACGGAAAAGCATATCTAATGGAAACTATGATTGAGTTGCCATCCCTCCTCATCTGAAACTTCTGAATTTTTCACTGACAGACCCTTCCAATGCTTCCTCATAGTCGCGAACATGGGTTTCGAGCTCCTCAGCCTCGGACAGTTTGTCGAGACAGCGGTATGTTGATGCTAGATTTCGCATATTCCGCAAGGTGTCTGGATGATTGTCACCCAGAAACATCTTCCTCTTCTCTAGCGCAATGACTTGCAACTCTTCTGCCTTCTGGAATTGCCTGAGTTGATAATAGGTATATCCCAGATTACCCATAGTCCAAAGAGTTCTGGATGGTCATCCCCAAGAATGTATTTACGCTTCTCCAGCATCAAACTTCAAGCTCCTCTGCCTGCTGGAAGTCTCCTATACAGTTGTATATTACAGCCAGATTCCCCATAGTTTGAAGACTGTCTGGATGGTCATCACCAAGAACCTGTTTTTGCTTCTCCAGCACTGCAACTTCAAGCTCCTCTGCCTTATGGAATTTGCCTAGAACCCGATATGTTGATGCCAGGTTCCCCATGGCCACAAGAGTGTCTGGATGGTCATCACAAAAAGCCTGTCTCCGCTTCTCCAACACAACAGCCTCAAGCTCTTGTGCCTTGTGGAAATGGCTTAGATCACGATATGTTGATGCCAGATTCCCCATGGCCAGAAGAGTGTGGGGATGATCATCTCCAAGAATGTATTTTCGTTTCTCTAACACAACAACTTTCAACTCTTCTGCCTTTTGGAACTGGCCTAGACTCTGGTAAGTTGATGCCAGATTCCCCATAGCCTGAAGAGTGTCTGGATGGTCATCTCCAAAAGTCTGTTTCCGCTTCTCTAGCACAGCAATTTCCAACTCCTCAGCCTTGTGGAAATTGCCTAGCCGCTGATATGTTGATGCCAGATTACTCATGGCCTGAAGAGTGTCTGGATGGTCATCACCAAGAACATGTTTTCGCTTCTGTAACACAACAACTTTGAGCTCTTCTGCCTTGTGGAACTCGCCTAGGTGCTGGTATATTGATGCCAGATCACTCATAACTGCATGAGTGTCTGGATGGTCATCACCAAGAACCTGTTTTCACTTTCTAACACAGTGACTTCAAGCTCTTTTGCCTTGTGGAACTTGCCTAGACCATGGTATATTGATGCAAGATTACCCATAGCTTCAAGAGTGTCTGGATGTTTATCCCCAAGAACATGTTTTCACCGCTCTAGCACTGGGAGATTAAGTTCCTTGGCTTCCTCAGATCGTCCTACATGATAATATACTGTTCCATATTGTGCACCAAAATCCATAACCACCGGCTGGTTTCCATGCTTCAAGGAGTCAATATGGGAAACTAATCTCAGACTAGCAAGTAGTTGATGGTCACATGGGATTTCATCAATGGACATGCCCATTATGGCTGCCATATTGAAAATATTTTTCTCTCTGGATCAAAGGTCATTAGAGAATAGGCCTTTATTTCGTTTGTCACTTTCAGGAAGCAAAGGGTGTCCCATTCACCTCCAGGCTTCGTGAAGTGTGCAAGGAACTCCAGTGGTTTTTGCAGTGCTGCTCTTGATGGAATGACCTGTTGGAATGTGTATGCTGCAGCCCTGCTGAAAATCTCCTCTGAAATTCCATCATGATAGAGGAATGAACAAAGCTGCAAGAACATGGCAGCCAGCAGACTGAGCTTGTCAAAGCTCATTTGCCATGTTGTGTACACTGTCCAGGCATAGTTGTCGTGACTCTGAGCTGGTTTTTCACTCAGCAGTTGGGCCTGATTCTTCATGTAGATTTCCAAATAACTGTTCAGGGCTCCAGATTGTAAGATGAATGCTCCAGCCTGCACAATTGCAAGAGGAAGGCAGCACAATTCCTTTGCAACATCAGTGCTAATGAAATGAGAAAGAAATGAACCTCCACTCACCTTTGCAATCTTGGCTGTAATTTCTTTGTTCACTGGGACAATCTCTTGGGCTGCACTTTTGAGTAACAATTCCACAGCATCGTTCTCCTCCATATCTGATACAGCAAAGTGTGCTCCAGCATAGCCACGGAGGACGGGGTTACGGGTTGTGATGATAATATTCCTATGATTGCACTGGGGAATAAATTTGTTCAGGTCAATCTTGGGATCATCAGCATTGTCGTAGAACAGCAGCCAGTCTTCTTGGTTGTTTGCGAGCCACATCAATGCATCCTGTGAGGAGTTGCCTACATTTTTCACTGAAGCAATGTTTTGTAGGCTAGTTTCAATTGTTTCTGTTGTGCTGGCATCAAGAAAGAAGTTGTCCGTGAAGCTAAACCTATGATGATTGATATGGGATTCACTTGTCAAATATCAGTATCAGCTTACTGTGATGTGTTGATAAACTTCAGTGCAATTTGTGTCTTCCCTGCACCACCTAGACCATGCAGTACATAAATGTGTTGCTTTCCGATATCTTGAGCAAAAAACTGATTCATTTTGTCCAGAATTGTCTGTCTTCCTTGAAAGATTCTCGATGGTGGAGGGCAATTGTTAGTTGGTCGAGCTGCTTGAACAATGGGGATATCTGGAACATGCATGTAAGACTCCAGTGAATGAACACTATTCAAATGGGAATCCTACTTAGTGGGATCACAGTCGCGAGGGTTGGATGAATGTCATGATTTCCATCGATGGTTTGACCTAGCATAAGCTGCGTGGTATAAATATTTATCTCCCCGACTGAATTGTCAAGGAAATTCCCGCCATTGATGTGGAACCCAGAGGCGGAGGTGAAGAGTGGCATGGGAGAAGCAGAAGAGTGGGAGACACGTCACGCGCTGAGAAGCAGTGCTCTACTGCTGCCGAGCTCCGCGCTAAAAATGGCGGCTATTTCATGGCATCGCGCGCTTATTTACCGCATTAACGAGATGGACAGCTTCATCTCCACCTGCCATCTGGCCTATCCTCTCTGCTCCGAGTCATCCGCCGATATCGAATGACCAATAACGCGCGAGGAATTATACAGCATCTGTGATGAAAACTTTGAGAAGCAACAATTTACTATTGCGCCCCCTGGGTCTGGATTTGCACAATGGGCCTGGATTTCGCATTTTTCTCTTTCATTTCTTCCTCTTTTCCCCCGGAGTTTTTCGGGATAGTTATAGGTACATGTTGGCTATGGATATACAGAATAACTGCGGGATATGAAGAGGGGAAGCTAATGAGAAAGGGTTGCCGGTCCATGAAGTCTAGGGCTATTTTAGGAAGTGCCCTCGTTCTGAGTCGCGGTCGCATGACCAGTCCTCAGGAAAATTCAGGCAGTCTAGCAGGTGTAATTGAATACTTTATGCCTCTTTACATTTTTTTTCCGGGATGAGTTCTGTGTGCTGTTGGGAAAATGTGCGTCCCGTCACGTGTCACAGATGATCGCGGCTCTACGTATTGTCACACTTGGCCTCGACAACTTTGCTCCGGCAAAAAAATGTAAAGAGGCATAAAGTATTCAATTATATATGCTAAACTGCCTGAATTTTCCTGAGGACTGGGGATGCGACCGCGACTCAGAACGATGGCTTTCCTAAAATGGCCCTAGACTTGATGGACCGGCAACCCTTTCTCATTAGCTTCCCCTGTTCGCATCCCTCAGCCATTTGGTATATCCATGGCCAACATGTACATATAATTATCCCGCAGAACTCCGGAGGAAAAGAGGAAGAAATGAAAGAGAAAAATGCGAAATCCAGGCCCATTGTGCAAATCCTGACCCATTGGGCGCAATAGTACAAATTACAATCACTGCTCAATTTTTCTGCTGCTCGAACGCGAGATATCTGTGCACTGCGGAATCTTGCACTGGTTTGCATCCAGGTCCCGTAGTTCCGCAGCTTCCAAGGTAGTTCAATTTTCCTCGACTCCGGAAATTTTTCTCGCTGTGCCGAAGTACAACACACGCCCGCGCAGAACCAGTAACTATCCTGCTGAAATTGCTTGGCTACAAGGCTCAAATCTGCATTCTGTGTTTTTTTTTTCAGAGCCGCAAAGATTATGTGCCTCTCGTCGCGCTCATTCTATTCGGCAATTGCTGTCCAGCACTTAATCATCTCAATTTTCCAATGGCTAGATGACATACCCGTGTCTGTTCCCAGTGGTTCCCCGAACAAAGCAGAAAACACTTATCGTAACCATAGTATACACCATTGATGTGGTAGTGGCGATTTTACATGACAAATCTTAGGGCTCGTTAAAAGCGTGGAAGCAGGAAAGGGAAGGAGTGAAGGGCTGGTATGGACGTCGGACACTGAACTGGACTGTGAATATTCCGAGACGTGTCTTGCTCGTGATCACCGCAGAGGCAATCTGACTCCGAAAGATCCAGGAAGAATCCGCTGAAAATTTTCATATGTCGTGAAGAGCAGAGAAGGACAATGATCTGGGAATAAAGTATCACAAATGAGCCATGAAACATATCTACCTCAACCTCAAGATCTGTTGATATTCAGCACGACATTCGTGGAGAACACCTTGCAGTTGATATCCCAAACTCGTGCAAGACCTCCTCAGCGGGGGTTTTCCATGCCTGGGTCCATCACTAGCTGCATGCAAGTAAATTAATGCGTAAGTTCGAGGTTACCGGATACACAAAAATGCGGCCGCACATCTACGAGTGATGAGGATAAAATGGTGAGTACTGTGCGGTATAAAGCAACACGAGAGGAGGTTGGCGGTCGGCATTGTCGTCTTACGACCACTAATTCAAAACTTGTAAGCAAACTAAGTCCCCTCAACACCCCGATGGATAATTCATGAGCTTCCGCGCGATCGGCAGTGCGAAGAACCTGCTGACCACAACCTGCGGGTTTCTGACCAAATTCATCGGCGGAGAGATGCGCGTGGAATTGAAGGCACCTTTCAAATTGGCATGGTCCCTGCCAGTCTGAAAGGGCACATCAACCTTCGTAGGGTGCCTGTGACGAACGAGATGGCATAAGAGCGCAATCCGAAGTCTTACGTGCTCCAACCGGGGAGTGCTCGTTATCTGAGACGAGTTTATGATTAGGACGAGCGTTACGTTCAAAATACAAGACACGGCCTGCCTCGCCTGCGGCTGGGAGGGTCCTACATATTTGAACCATCCACACTCAAGGGTGATTGGGTTTACAGTAAGGGCTGAAGAACTCCAGAGTCGGAGCGTTTTCAAGTGCTCTGTTTCGAGATTGTTCGGGGACATCTCCGTCTTGAATGTTGGATGTAGCTGATATGATAGACATGAATGATGAATGAACAAAGTGGAGACCCACAAGATGAGGAACTTCTGAGCGATGGGCAGGGCCACGATGAAGCCCACAACAATCTTCCACTTGGTCTCAAAGGGAAGTTTCTAGGCTGACAGGTCAGACATTTAGAGAGAAAAGCAACAGAATCGCGGAAAGCAAGCCGCGCCGGCCCGCCATCACCGCCATCACAAGCTTCTGCGCGATCGCAGGCCCCGTGAAGCTCCTGCCAAAGGTTGTCCCAAAATTTAGCTTTTTCAGAGCGAAAATTTGCGTTTTCCTTGTCCGAAGGTAACCTTTTTTAGGCCAAAAATCCGAGAGCTTTGTCCGAAGTTAAGCTTTTTGAGCCGAAAGTTGGCGGAAATTTCTGCCACAGTTGCCGAGTTTGAGGACAATCTGCATCGTGGGCAGCAATACAGTTGAGTCCCTGTCGAATTCAACGTATATTACACGTACAGATTAAAATTCAGATTCCTCGCACAGAACTGGCTGGACAGAATTTTTAAATTTTCAACCAATTCTTGCCAAATTTGGGTGCACGTGACGACCTCTGTCCGATTTAAGCTTTTTTAGGTCTCGAATCTGCTCCAACGTAAACTTTTTTAGACCAAATTTGGGGAATTTTTGGGACAACCCTTTGCAGGAGTTTCACGGGGCCTGCGATCGCCCAACCAATGTCTGGACAGAGCCTTAGACAAGGCAGTCTGGCTACATGATAGATACTGGCAGCGAACTGGAAACTCTCCTTAGCCGCACTCCAAGTCCAGCTTTCGACGCCCCCAGAGCAGGTCGCTCAAATCTCAAGTCACGAGCATTGGCGTCGTCGAGTGCGCCATGTGAAGACAGAAGAGGCCCGTTATCGTTGCTGCTTTCTCTCTTCTTTGGGCTAGGCTAATGTATATCCCCTTCAGCGTTAAGTCCACCCATGGCCACTTTACACGCCTGCCTTGCTGTCAGAAACTCTCTTCTCCACCAGCTGCGTCCATACCGCGCGCGCAGTCCGTGTCCCGAACTCGCCCCTATGCGTACTGTAGGGTCCGGTGACAGTTAGCGTTTGGAGAAAATAATTAATTGTCAGGCTGACAGTCAGGCTGACTGTCAGTTCTGACAGTTGACAGTTCTGACAATTGCGAGCTCGGCGTACAGGACTACTACGCAAAGTTACCAGCCTTCCCAGAGGTCTTGGTTGTCCGAACTGGACGCACCAACGCCAATCACCACTGCAGCGTGGGTTTTCGGCGCAGACGGCTCATCACTGAGAAGCTCCTTGAGTCCAGCTGAGCGCAGGTTGATGTCTGGATCAATGACGAATGTCGTGTGAGACGGAAATACTTTCTTTTTCCCTTTCGTCTTTACCGCCCGCTTTTTACGATGATACCTGCGACGTTCTGTCAGCCTCCTCGTCCTCACTGTGCGATGGCTCCTCTCCCACAACAGTGGGAGAGTCGGACTCCTTGTCGGAGTCTGGGTCGGTTTCACTGTCGCTGTTGGAATGGTCGGCGGCTTTGTGTTTCACCTTCTCCAAGAGCTCGGGGTTTAGGCGTCGGAAAGCCACGGTTGGATTCCGGCGAGGACGCCGCACTTTTACACCCTGTGATAAATAGTTGAACTTTGGGTTAGGAATGTGAATATTAATTGACGTACCTCCGCGTGATATGTATGCCATTGCCCGACCAAGATCATGTCGAGTAGATTCTCCGCCTTCTGGTTCCCTCGCAGTGGAGAATTGAACCATGACAGATAGTCTAACTCATCTGCGATCCTCGCCAGTTTTCCCTGAGCAAGGTCCAACGGAATCTTCGCGGTCTCCCAGTGAATTGACTCAAGGTATTTCACAACACAGTCCATGCCAAGATTCCCACGTCGCACGTATTTTAGACGGCCGTCAGAGTCGCGAACATGCTCTCCGAACAAGATATCGACTCGGCGATTGAAGGTGCTGGCGACCGTGCCGTCTTCACCTTCCAGCTCGAAGATGCGACGTGGAATATCATCTTCCTCTGTGGCAAGTGGTACAGTCTCTGGGAGAAACAACGTGAGCTTCGCAATTTTCTTGACCAAATCAATGATAGGTTTTGCTGTCGGCAGTTAGATAAAAGAATCATCGGCGTGCCGTGAGCAGCACACACCGGACAGAAGGTTTTGAGCAGCTGCACTGAGGCCTACAGAGTTGTCGCCATTGGCAATACGGGAGGAGACCTGGCGATTCCGCGCCGGGCGAGTGGGAGCTGTGGAGGTCATTCTCTGCAAGCCGGAGCAAAAAAAAAAAATTAACTGTCAACTGTCAGATCCGACCACGCAAAAATAATTAACTGTCAGTCAGATTCTGACTGTCATCCTGACAGTTACTGACAGCTGACACTAACTGTCACCGGACCCTAGCGTACTGACGATGATCCCGAGCGCGAGCTTCACCGACGACTCGATTCGAGTGCCATGACCACGTCACAGCATCATCGGCTCCGCCATCGACGTGCGCTTCGTCCTCCATGTCCGTCACCGTGACGACAAGCGACACTGGGTCGGCCAGCTGCGGGGCGCGATGCCACTCGTGCGAGATAGTCAGCTGCGAACGCGACGCTGGGGTGGGTGGCCAGTCGGAGCCATGCTGCGCTAGCAAGATCCTACAGCGCGTCATGAGCTGTATTGGCTTCGACCGCCGATAGCCGTGCGGGTGCGGGAGAGCCGGGGAGACGCAGTCAGGGTGACGATTCAGATGTGCAGTCGCCCGATCCTACCGCGTGCGTGCGCTCCCATCCTTCACCTCTTTGGGCACACGTTCCTCTGGCTCGTCCGACCACCGCCAGATATGATGACCCGCACAGCGCCTCCGCCGCCCCAGGTACATATAGCTCCTCCGTGCAAGAGGAGTCGTTCTTCAAGTTCCAGGAGCCATCCATGCACGACTCCGCCGCGACATTGCCATCTACATCGTGCTTCTCGCCTGCGCCCCGTCCTCGCCACCAACTCCGTGTCGTTGGTCGTCACCGCCCGCGTCGTCGTTGTCGCAGTCTCCGACCCCACACACGTGGCACTCGCCTCGCTGTTCTCGCTATCGCCGCGCCGCGCCCCGTAGTTCCGTTGGTCGCGCGAGGTGTAGGTGGTGCTACGTGGCGCATTGCGATCCTCTCCCTTTCCTTCGTCCTTTGGCTCGACAGCGCGGACGGCCTGCGATCCCTCTTCCTCTTTCCATCCTCTACGGGCTGTCTATCCCTCATTGCGGGCGCACGACGTGCGGAATATTCTCAAACTCAGATTCGCCATTGTCACTACGTGCGTATCGCCTGCGCTCGTGTATGCCCCTCAGGAGACGACGCGCCTCCGCCTTCACCTTCATCGGGACGTGATACGATACTATGAATGGATTCCAAGCTTGAAGGCCCCGCTCGCTCGCGTTTTCGTCTCCCCCCCTCCGCGCGCTCGCACCCTCGCACCATCCTCGTCTCGCGTCATCGAGGAGTTTGCGGCCACCCTCCTTGGTGCCCGCGTACCGTGCGCCCCTTTTCGTCTCCGCCAGCCATTGTCTTCGCCGGTGGTACGCGTCGCTGCGAGTGCGACGATTGCCCGTCTTCCCCCTCAAGGAGCCTCCAACCTAGAACGTCGGCGCGGGGACCCACAATTCCTCACGGGGCTCCCCCCTGCCTTGGACGGCGACTTGGCCCTGTGCCACGTCTTCGATGCCTCGAGGCCAGCCGGTTCAGGGAGGTCTCCGATGGCACCCTCCTCCGGTTTATTCAAGCAAGGACGTGTCCTGGCTCCAGCGGATGTTGCCCAATTTTCCCGCTTTGCTTGCACCCTTGGTCGGCCCATGCAACCTTGACATTGTGGCGCTAATTCAGGACGACATCGCCGACGGAGGTGTCAAGTACTTTGATCAAACGCAATGGCTTATTCTCTGTTGAAGGGTATATATAGAACTTCCAAGCCCACTTCACGGTGACTCTAGCAGACTCTAGCGGTCTGTAGCCATAATCACACCGAGATTAATCACATTTCGGCTGAGCCGAAGCTGGTTCTAATTTATTAAATTTCGAATTAGATATCCGTTTAATCTGATGCTTTGCATTTAGGCGATGCTGAAATCCTTCGGTGTTACCGTATAACCCGAAGCATTTCGGGCCAACGGATGCATTTAGTTTCGGGGAATTTTTATCTTAATCCGAAGTAATAGGTGAGAACCAACTTCGGATCGCCCGAAATTTAGGGGATTGCCGTGTGAATTATCTCTCTTTGCCGATGCTGTGACCACGCCAAGTTTGATGAACCGTTCTGATCGGTTTCATTCAAGAATCTTTATCGTTGACTACGGTAGTTCCTTCCGTCGGCTGCAGTGCCGTCATATCTCAAGGTCGCCGGACCAGACCAAAGACGCGGATCAAAATTTAATATGCCACCACACGACGAGATATGAATGAGGCATTCACTGAGCGATACAGCGATTGACCCCCCAGCGAATGACAATGTAGCGCTCGTAACATACTGATTGAAGAGCACTGTCGCGAGATTCAATCGGGTAACCGTTGTCTTGGAGTTTGAACAGGTTGCACTAATAAAATAGAATTACACAACATTAAAATATACTACAGGTCTTGCAGACTGAGATGTATTACTTCAAACGCTCCAAAACAAAAAAAAAAGATTATACTACAGACCGAGCAGCCGACGTCAAATGGACGGTGAACTGGATTGCGCTGCAATCGGAATTTGTCTGGTGGTTACTAGTATTAACGGATTCTATAAGCCGTCAGTATTTGAATGGTCGGAGCAGTGTAGACTGGCGCGCACGATCGCATGTTATGACAGCCTGGTCATCGGCCGAAGTGTGTTTGACAGGGGCACCAGTGATAGTATTCAGTTTAGGTGTCGTCGTTGGTGTGTGCTGTGCAGGTACACCCACTGCAAAATTACCCAAGATGGTCAGAGCGTACACGCGCCCTTGTGAATAGAAGAACAGGGGGTAGGCTGGAAGATACAGGAAACCAGGTGAGATTTGGCCCGAGGCAGAGTCAACCAAGGAAACACACCAGAGCTTCCGTTCAGTAGTAAGATTGTCGCAAGGAGAGTGGTCGAAGCAACGATGACGCCCGACGAAAAAAACAGAGCAATCAGCCGCCGGAGGAGACTACAATGGCAAAAAGATCTGTGATTATTTGAAATGTGCACGCAAATTAATCGTTTACTTATGTGTTGACGCTCGAAAAGCAGATGTTGCATCCATTCGGACGAATGTGTAAAGAAGAGCAGCAGCAATCATACTGTCCGTGACCACACATAAAATAGCCCCGGTTCTAGAATATTCAGCGAACTAAGGTCACAAACAGATTAATGTCACATACCTGCCTAGTAGCATAACCCGGCCGAATGGTGACCCCGTTGCAAGCATCAAAACCGCCGATGAATACCCAAATGCGAGCTAAATCGTGAGCACGACAGGAGCCAGAATTCCAACAAAATGTATCTCTTACCTGAACCACGATGCCGAACACAAGAATGGCACTGATTACCCGCCTTTTCGTTCTGAAAGGGGTCGACATTTTCAAAGAATATATAGATCGCTCGAAGGGTACTCACAAGTTGAAGTACAAGGCACACAGGAATAGCTTCGCCAGTGATGACGTGGTGTACGTCGTGAATATAAATATAGCACCCGCCTGCAAGACGAATTCCGGGGAGCCGTGGGGAGGGCCGCTGGGGTAGAGGGAAAGAAGCAGATAGATTTTGGCGCAGATTGTGAAAGTGCAAAGTATGTCCGACGCAATCATGGCGCCGATTCCGACTCGGTGGAGCAGCGGTCGAGATGAGTGCTGGTAGTAGCGCACCGCAAGAACCAACTCGAGCATGAAAAGCATACAGTTGATCCAGCTGCTGACCAGGAGGTTATTATAACTAAGGACCGGTAAGATGCCAATGGTTTCGAGATCGAGAATACGAACGAGTTGATCAACATGTCTCCGAAAGTATTTGAGAGGATTTGAGGGCACCGACGAAGCAAGTGGCGCCTATATTTGTAGTAAAATCTTAGACAGCGTGGAGGTTCGGAACTGTCACGATAATACTTCACGACGAACTCGTTGGGGTTGATTGATTCTCGGCTCACGTGCGACTTCGTCTCCAAGGTTTGAGGGGAACTGTCAAGACACTACCTGCCTGTATCTCGTCAGTTTCGAAAAATATTTCGTATATTCACGAGATTCGAATCACTATGCACATGTTTGTTCCTCCCCTTTGTTACACCCGCCGCTGTAATGCCCAGCCAAGCTCACCAGTTTCTGTTGTAGATCTCTGCGCTTTCCAGCTGACCCACACATCAATGATTGCCCCGGGAGCCAGACATTTTGCATTACAAATGTTTTATTTTCGACATCGCCGATCAGCCTTTCAAAAGCAGGGCTCCATTACCTACCGCTTCCGTTGCTCCACTCATCTTCTCCGTCCCATACCACCTTCCATGGCTCTGTCTCTGTCTCCTTCCATCTCGCTTTGCCCTTCAATCCCTCTCACGTATCCACGTGAGAAACCGAGCTGTCCGCGTTCATGGCCGACGAAAAGTAGTTGTCAGCGCCTTAGGTGTTCCTCTACCCCTCAAACGACCACCAAATATTGAATGTGCATGCTCAGGTATCTCACGCGTGCGCAGCACATATAGTTGGTGCGTCCCCGCCCCGCAGTCTTTCTCTTGCTCACTTCCCGGGTTCCCCCCTCTAGATACTCTAAGTCCACGGCATGTTACAGCCGAGAGCAGCATCCATTAATGCGGATTCAGTTTGCGGGCAACTCCAGAACTATCTGTGGGGCCTGTTTTCCCGTGAATTTATTTCGTTTCCCCTTTATATTGCGCCCCCGTTATATTGGCAAGGTTCGCTTCGGTTTAGGTTCAAGGGCCTTCGTTAGGAACGCTGGACTTGGTTCCGTTGATTTGAACAGCTGTTGAGCTATGAACATGAATAAATCGGGGCTATCGGGAATGCAAAAAGTCCACTCACGATGATCTTCCCATTTGAATGTCAACACTCGATTAAGTACATTGGCATTCGTGCTGGTGGTTTCGCTGCAATTTCCCAACTATTATACTCACTGCGTTCAGGCCCCCTGTAGGCACACCCTTGCCTACGTTCGTCTACGCTCGTCTACGTGGGTCAAAGTGCGTCGATGGCTGTAGCAAGGGGACATCGACACAGCATTGCTACGTTCGCTACGTTCGGCTACGTTAGCCGACGTCACGTAGACATACTTCGCCTAAGTGTGTCTACAGCCGTAGACGCACCTTGGTCCACCCACTCATCAACTCCAAATTTGATATATTACATGGGTATACATCCCACTATGTTCGTCTACATTGGTCTACTGCAGTAGACCAACGTAGGCACATGTAGACCAATGTAGACGACATACACCAACAGTGTCTACATGCTGTAGGCACATGTAGGCAAACAGTTTGTCTACGTGTTGTCTACGCCGGTAGGCACAGTGTGTGCCTACAGGGGGTCTGAACGCAGTGACTTGCAACAACTTCCAACCGTGCCATGCGCCGCCTACGGTGCGTCGTAACTATCGCCCTTCCTTTCACCCAATCCTGTTTTCGTATGTATGAGCCCGACTCTGATTTGCCATTTTTATTCTAACAGGCCTCTTTGTATTTCCGATCAAGCTGATTTTATTCTCGTGGCTCTAGATCTTGGAATCTAGAATAACTCAATACGATCTCAGGTTTGTGTAGACTACGATTCAACCACGTCGAGTCCCGAATATTTGTAGCTTGGAATTGAGATACTTCCTTATCCATGGGCTGATTCCGGAAATGGTTGGTGCAAGGTTGGTGGGCCCATCATGACATCCAGTGCAGCCCATTCGTCTAAGCTGTTACCCGCCTGCGCCGAAGACATGTCTTGTAATTACTTAACAGATGCCTAGCCAGGAACGTCAAAGAATAACTCAATGGGAAAAAGGTGAAATAAATCCCCTTGGCAGGGGTGACGGCGATCAAAAACTTCAGAAATCACGTACCTTGGTTACGATGGATCCACATAACGTGTTACATGTCTCACAGCCACTGATCGCACATAACTTTGGCCATCGTTTGCCTACCTACCATTCACATTAAAATCTCAAAATAATTAGGTGGCCACAACGTCACTTGCAGTCACATCTGTGCCAAAAAAGCAAGAAATTGTGAGCACGCCACCAATGTGCCGTCAAAAATGTTATGTGTATGACATGCACATAACATTCTGCCCCTATTGCTCCATCGCTAATGGCCACGCCGTTACTCTCAGCCATTGTAAATTTTCTGTCAGGCTACTGCTATATATTACTCTCCAATACCTACATAACGTGTTTTCACCTGTCAAACATGCATTTATTCCTCAGGTTGAGCTATTGCAAAAATTGAGCTCTGCAGACCACACAGGCATCCTCAGGGCTCATAATATGCTTCATTTCGAGGTGTTTACACTCTGCTTTAATGTATTTTCGGTCTTGGTCTGTTCTAGTTGACTTCACTCAATAAAATAAAATTGAGAGTCGTTGAGACATGTTGCAACAATGATTCCAAACGTTCTGCAGCTCTGAATAAATAATATTTACTCTGGAACAGTGCCTTTCCAATCATTTCCAAATCCTGCGGAAAACCAACAGCACAGTGAATAATTTCTTTTTCCTTGGTTTAAAATAGGGGCAGTCAGAGTAGAGGATTATAGAGGGATTATGGGCTGTGATTATGGAGGGATTATCGGTTTATTTAGGCGTGCGAGAATCCCTTTAAATCCATAATCCTGCATAATCGCGTGTATAAGCGCCTCCGGAGGCGATTATACGAGGATTATGAGTGATTATGGATTATTCCGCTATGTCGAGGTCTCGTTTGTGATTTTGCGACCTGAATCGGGATCTTTAAATTCGAAAATCCTCTCATAATCCTTCGTATAATCCATCCATAATCCCTCCGTAATCGCCTACTCTGACTGCCCCTAATGGTAACCGTAACACCAGTATTAACGTGGCGCCTCTTGAGCATTTTTGGACTAAGTTTGTGTGGAAGCAAGAAAATTAAGCCCGAGTGTGTCTCCTGAACTCCGTAGACATTACTTTAGGCACTGCGAGGATCGAAAACTTTTTGATGCGGGAAAAGGGCTTTCGAAACTCGTTATACCACTACCACGAAAATTTTCCGAAAAATGAAAAATTTGGCGTAAAATTGGCACTTTTACGGCCACTTTTCTTCTTCGGAAAAATAGAGATTTTTCACGTGGGAAAGTTGGTGAGAAAAGGTACACTTTTCCCCAGAATCTTTCGGTCCGGGAAAGGAGGGTTTTCCCCATATGAAAAAGTGCGTGGGCTTTTTCATTGGGGAAGATTTGAACTTTTCGTCTGCGTGAAATATTTGGGGAAATTCCAAAATTTCCCCTCAGAGTTCCCAGCTGAAAAAGGTACAATTTACGCTAACGAAAAGTTGAAATTTTCCACCTAAATTTTCCGCCCCGGAAAATTCAGTGTGCGCTGAGCGTGTCGCTGCGCGCACGCTCAGAGGCTCGCTACGCGCACGCTAGCGCTACGCTCAGGGTACGCGCCGCGCCAGCTCAGTGTCTCAGTGTCAGTGTGCGAATATATCTCACGCGTTCATAACTTATTTTAATTTAATTCGAATCTGCATTTTATACTGCAACAAGTAACCCAACTACTAAGATGCGGTGCCCGGGGCGCAATAAATAAGTAGGATACGCGAGGTTATTAGATGGGCACTGAGACCAAACTGAGACACTGTGATCGATCATCGTGCACTCTTAACGCTGAGCTGGCGCGGTACCCTGAGCATAGCGCTAGCGTGCACGTAGCGAGCCTCTGGCCCTCTGAGCACGCGCGCAGCGACACGCCAGTGCACGCTGAATCCAGAGGCTTCAACATCATCGGTATTGTAAGTACCTCGAAGCTCAGTATTTAAAGGCTCCGTGAAGCAGAAGTTCCCACCAAGGGTTGTCCACAAAAAATGCCAGATTTTGGCCCAAAAAATCCTATATTGGACAAGGGTGGTCAGGTGAACTGCCGAAAAAAGCGCATTTTAGGCCCTTTTTGTGCCAAAATTTCCGCTTCCTGGAATCTTTTGGATCTGAATCAGTCATCGTTGCTGGGGCAAATCGGATTCAAATACCTCGAAATTACCCATTTTGGGCCTGAAAAATCCTATCTGCGGACAAGGGTTCGCGATTTTTGGCTTAAAAAATCCTATTTTCGGACAAGGAAGTCCGAATTTTTGCCCTAAAACATCCTATTTTCCGGACAATCCTTGGCCGGAGCTTCACGGGGCCTGTATTTAAATTGTGCTGGGTTACAAGCGTGAGATATATTCGCACGCTGACACTGAGAGTCTGAGACACTGATCGTGCACTCTTCACGCTGAGCTGGCGCGGCGCGTACCCTGAGCATAGCGCTAGCGTGTGCGTAGCGAGCCTCGCGACACGCTCAGCGCACGCTGAATTTTCCGGGGCGGACAATTTAGGCGGAAAATTTCAACTTTTCCTTAACGTAAAATTGTACCTTTTTCGGCTGGGAACTGTTGGAAATTATAGCTTGGTGACATTTCACCAACAGCTCCTAGCCTACGGACAATCAGATTGCATTTGGCGTTGGCATCAGTGTCGCTGGGAAACAAAGCACAAGTGCACACCGGATGTCGAATCGAGGCAGTCTTTAAACATCGAGATCGTTGGCTGCGACTAGAGCCTGAGTTTGAGGCTAATCGATGGACACAAAGGTGGCGTGAAAGCAAGGTGACAGGGGATGTCTCACTCGGCCACCGAGCCGCACCTTTACCATCACATCCACAACTTTACTACGCAACCTCCATCTAATAACCTCGCGCATCCTACTTATTTATTGCCCCGGGCACCGCGTCCTAGTAGTTGGGTTACTTGTTGCGGCATAAATGCAGATTAAAATAAATAAAATAAGTTATGAACGCATGAGATATATTCGCACGCTGACACTGAGACACTGAGCTGGCGCGGCGCGTACCCTGAGCGTAGCGCTAGCGTGCGCGTAGCGAGCCTCTGAGCGTGCGCGCAGCGACACGCTCAGCGCACGCTGAATTTTCCGGGGCGGAAAATTTAGGTGGAAAATTTCAACTTTTCGTTAGCGTAAAATTGTACCTTTTTCAGCTGGGAACTCTGAGGGGAAATTTTGGAATTTCCCCAAATATTTCACGCAGACGAAAAGTTCAAATCTTCCCAATGAAAAAGCCCACGCACTTTTTCATATGGGGAAAACCCACCTTCCCGGACCGAAAGATTCTAGGGAAAAGTGTACCTTTTCTCACCAACTTTCCCACGTGAAAAATCTCTATTTTTCCGAAGGAGAAAAGTGGCCGTAAAAGTGCCAATTTTACAGCAAATTTTTCATTTTTCGGAAAATTTTCGTGGTAGTGGTATAACGAGTTCGAAGCCCTTTTCCCGCATCAAAAGTTTTTGATCCCCGCAGTGAGGCTTCGTTGAAGTTCTTACAAGCTGAGCCGCCGCTTCGCTCTGGCAGTTATCGAGTTAATATGTACCCATGAATGACGAAGATCAAAGTTTAATTGCGTTAAAAATTGCTAGGCTATCGAGACAAACCGTAGAAGCTTCAACAAAGCTCAAAAATACCAAAGGAACACCAAATACAACAACGACACGGTCTGTGGGTTGGAATCCAAGCCCAAAGAGATGCCATAATGAAACCAGCTCTTAAAGAACAGTCAATTGAGCACGAAAGGCTTGCCGGCCCAAATACAGAAAAGAAACGATTAAGTTGCTGCCGCATGAAGGGCATGCCGGGTTTCAGGAGAATGTGGCCGGTGAGACGAACCCATTAAGGGTAGGCTGTTTGCCTGTGGAGCTTGTTGAATATTCACGAGACAACCTCGATGGTATCCGGTTGGGGAAGAGGAAGAGCAAAGTCCGAATTTGAGACAGCCCATATGATCAACAGAGAGATTGCGATGAATGAAGCCCCGAGGTCAAACCTGTGGGTGTCAAGTGGCGACACTGGTGAGGAATTCTGGATTAGTTGAGGAACAGTGACCGAGTATTGATGAAGAAACAGAGATCAGGGAATCTGGGCCAGCAATGTAGACAGGGATTTGGCGGTTGGATTTGAGGACCAGAGAACCCTATACGCATGCAAAGGCCCAGGAAATGCAACCCAGAGTGCGCGCAGCAATATTAAACCAATGAGTGTAGACGCGAGGATTGGGGGAATGTTAAGCTCACGAGTGACGGGGAATCTGTGGTATTTATGCATAAAAAAGGCTTGGCGCATATAACTGCGGCGCAGACCGCAGTTGCTGCGACATGTCAGCTGTGCTGCCCAAATGTATTCATCTGACAACTTTTGAACCACGAGATCAACATGCCTTGGTTTATTGGGTTGAAATATTTGATTGTGCAGGGAACTGTTCAACCGAAGCGGATGACTGTGGGTTTGTGCTGTTGCTGAAATTGCCTGCGCGGACCTTAAATACTGCGGCAAAGTCTGCCTAACATAAACTCAAGGTCAACTGAGGATCTCAATGGAGATGGGATCGAGGCAGCTCCGTGCAAAAAAATTAAAAATAGAGCACGAAACCAGAGCAAGACGAAAGGATATAAGATAAATGGAGAAGAGTATAAACATTTACAAAGAATCGCGAAGCATTTCGTTAAAGAACGGTTAATGATCTTTCTTTTTTCTATTTCTTTTTCGCGTTTTTCCCCTTTCGGCAACCCACCACAATGATCGGAAAACCCGTACCTTCCCGTCCCGCACTCGCCCGCCATCCGCGCTCGACGATCCCCCGCGCGGGCGCGAGGTTCACCCACGACTCGATTCGAGGGCCACGTCACAGCACTTGTCACAGCATCATCGACCCCGCCATCGCCATACGCTTCGTCCACACTGTCCGCCATGACACTGGGACAGGACGCGACGCTGGGACGGGCATTTGCGGGACGAGATCGTCAGCCATGCGACGCTGGGGCGGGTGGCTAGGGACGCCCAGTCGGAGCGATGCTAAGATCCAGCAGCGCGGCATGAGCTGTAGTGGCTTCCGTGCGGATTAGGGAGAGGGCCGGGGAGACGCGGAGCCAGGGTGAGGATCCAGATGTGTAGGCTCCCTCTTTTTCGCACGCCTCTCCTCTGCGTCTTTCCCACCCGCTCCTCTTAACCACCCAAACTACCCGCACCCAGCGCCTCCCTGCGAGCCGCGTCTCCGCCGATACAGCTACATATTGCTCCTCCACGCGAGAAGTGTCGTTCGTCGAGGAGCCATCCACACACGAGCATGCCTCGCTGGCGCACGACTCGGACGCGATGTCTCCATCTGTATCGTGCTCTCCCTAGCGCCACCTTGCCTGCGCCTCCGTCCTTGCCGCCTGCCGACCGTGTCGTTGGTCGTCACCCACGTCGTCATCGCACATTACACATGACATTTGCACTCGCACTCGCACTCCGACACCACCCTCGCCGTTCTCGCTATCGCGGCGCCGCGGTTCTGTGCTCTCTCCACATCTGCGCCCCCTCCGCTCTCGCCACCGTCCGTTTCGTTGGTCGTCACCACCCGCGTCATCGTGTTAGCGCAGTCTCCGACCCCCCGAACCTGGCACGCGTACACCTCTTAGACGTCACGTCGGTGCTACGTGACGGCTTGCGATGCCGTCTTCCTCTCCTTCGCCTGGGATGGGCGAACGGCCTGCGATCCTGCGTCCTGCGTCCTGCGTTCCTTCACACAGCGCACGCCGTGCGGGATATCCTGACACTCGTACTGCCACGATAACGATCGGAGACGGCGCGCCTCTGCCTCCGCCTCCGCCTCACCGGGACGCGATACGATATCATGACGCCCGCGTGGATCCCAACCTTGAAGCTTGAACCTTCCCTGTTCGCTCGCTGCTAGCCAGTACCGCACGCCCGTTCCGTTTTGGTCTCTGCTGTGGTTTTCCCCATGGTCTCCGCCGTCGTCTTCTTCGCCGGTGGAGACGAAGAGAGGAGGCGAGGCAGGCGCCACCCATGCTCGCTGCTAGCCGGTCCCACGTCTGCGCCGCCCGTACCGTTTTCGTCTCCGCCATCGTCTTCGCTGGTGTCGCGCAGCGGTTTGTACCCTCGCACCCTCGCTTCGCGTCATGGAGGGGTGCGCGTCCACCCTTGGGCCTCGCTGCCCGCGTACCAATCATGGGTGGGGGCGGAGATGTGGAGATGTGCGCTGCGAGAGGAGGCGCGCCGCTCGTCGCTGCGGGCATGCCCGTGGATCCCGATTCGCTGTCCACGCACCTCGCACCGCTTGTCATGGAGGAGTCTGCATTCTCGCTGCCCGCGCACCGATCGTGGATGAGGACGTGTGGACCTTCGGCGCCTGCGTACGGTCGTAGGAACAGTGGAGGTGGGAGGATACGAGGATAGGAGATGCGGTGGATGACGACTCGCCGAATGTGTACGACGGTGGGGAGATCGATCCTAGTGCGTCTCGCAATGGGCAGAAACGCAGGAGGTGCTGAGGTCGGGACGGAGAGACAGCGATTTATCTGGAGCGGAGCGGCAGAGGTGGATCTAATGTGCGCGCTGCTCGTCCTCCCCAGCCTCGACGACTCGGACCTCCTATCCTCCATCGCGTTTTTGGAAGCATCATATTCGCTGTTCGTGACTGCTATGTATCCGATACTTAGAGTAGTTATACTACCGCTCACTCATATGCCCTTTACACTGTACATATGCATGTAGCTCCATCACATATACTGTGGGTACGAGTACTGGTCTTTGTGGGATGTGCATTAGTCTCGAGAAAAACTTTCGGCCTCGTTCTGCAAAATTCGGTGGGAACCCCATGTGTTCAAGCACCCTCAGCAGGTACTGAGGTAGGTGTGATTAATTCTGTCATAAGCCTTCTCCTGATCAGTCACTAAGCACCAAGTATGGAATGGTGATTGTGTGGAGCGGAGGGCTCAACGGGTACGGCATGCATCGGACATCAGAGCTTGATGTACCATCCCTTCACACCTTACGCCTGGTACTATAGTGCGGCCTGTCAGCACCGGGAATGTCAGCACAGTACGTTCATTGCCAAGGGCTTGCCACTCCCGTTCATCGCTTCCCCGTCGAAATCATAGCGGAGATAATTGGATTAAGCACGGCGGTCTCCGAACAGGATTATATCGGGCATCGGACATATCCTGCCATAGCGCTCAATCGACTCGCTCACCTTTCCCTCCTTAAAGTATCCCAAGTCTGCACACGATGGCACAGTATCGCTATGGTACCCCTCCTTGTGGACCAAAATCCATCTGGACACGGCGCTTTGGTGCCCGCTCGCCGATCACCACGAGCAAAGCCATGGGATTGCTCAATCCGCCCTCGCACGCAGCGGCCATTGTCCGCTAACTGTGCTCGTTACGAATGCTGCCGACTGGCCGTCTTACGGCCCCGCACTGAAACTGCTCGCGCGGCATTGTACACGATGGCGGGCGGCGACATTCAGATGTCGTCTGTCAGATCTTTGGCATCTATCCAGTATCAAAGGAAACTTGCCCATCCTGGAGACTCTTGTGATCGTTCCGAGCAACACGGGATCGGAAACGGCGACCCTCTTTGAGGTTGCGCCACGGTTGAGAGATTTGGCCATCGCCGGGCCCTGGGGCCGAACGCTTCGTTGGGCATCGTGCAATCCCTTTCCGCCCCTGCACTCGCCACCATTTGGCAACCCATCCCCTCTTCGATGCTTCCCTTTGCGAATCAATCCATCTGGCAGGACACGGCCGATTCGAGGGCGGTAGCAACTTGCTGACAGCAAAGCAACGCCATACATCTCTGAGCACGATGAAGTTCAGGGAGGCCAGACGCATGTCTCCATACTGGAAATCGGGCTGGAGCGCTCGTTTTTGGCCAGTGGGGTTCAACGCAAACGTTGAGGTACTAATTCCGAGGCCAAATATTATTTCGACCGGGACCGGCAGGCTACCTCGTCGTTGGGACTGGATTTGGTATGTTATTTGGCTTGCATTCCGCATACAAGATGTCAGAATGACATATCCGACCCAAACAGGTATACAGTTTGGCCTATACAATTGCACCGCCGACGAGGCATTTGCTTAAAGAACGGTTAATCCACCGGGCTTCAGGAAATTGCCAATAACGTAAAATAGATGTCTCCTGGCCTCAATAAAATGACAGCAATGCCTCATTCCCTGACACACGGAGCCGATTCGGCCGCTTCCGTATCCATGGTCCTCACGAAATCCAGGGTGAAACTGACGGTCGTGGGATTTGTTTTGGTGGCTGGGATGTCTTGTGTCCATCCCAGGCCACTGTACGCATGGACAAGGACAGTGGACAGACCCAACACTACTGCTTGTATCCCCTTCAATATGAAGTTCGGAACCTTGCTGGTCGTGGAGTGGAATGCCACGAGAAGGGCCAAATTCATCGTGCTGGAGACATGTTAGTCATTGAGCCGCCAATCGGAAAGGAGTAGACCTTTGGAGCGCAGCGCTCTCGATGACAATTACAAGGACCGCCTGCGATTCCGTAAGATTATCGATACATTGCAGATGTTGCGGATGCCTGACCATGAGATGCCGCCTCCTGCTGGAATTGCTTGAAACCGGTAGGAGTGTTCGATTGACACTCATGATCTTCCAGGTGATCATCCCTGGAACATATCGTTGTAACAGGAAATGCAGGGAACGATGACCCAGCATACCTGTGCAGTAGACGCTAATTCTACACGAGTTCGTCAGTTCGAGTGCGCTTGTCGTCCTGCCAAACTCACACGAGTGATGTGGTGAGGTCGGTTGTCACCCATCCAATCGACGCCGCGCGATAATTTTCCAGGTTTTGGACAAAAAACCATGGATGACGGCGATCCCACTCGCTGTTCCGTTTCGGACATCATGACAACGTTGAGAGGTGTGGACCCACCGATTTGGGCTGCGAGGAAAAGAAGAGGTACTGCGACAACATTTAATCTATAGTCCCAGGTGACGTATAGTCTATGTATCTCGTATCGGAGGTCAGGCAAGGACAATTTGAGTGGAGAAAAAGTGCCTACCACGAGACAGTCCGTAATGCTGTTTGTCAGTTCAGCCAAAATAACGTGGGTCTTCAGTGTAACGGTGCCAGGGTGTGGTAGAATTTCTCTGCCTCGGCCCCACCGCCGAGCTCCACAAATGGTAATAAGTGCCGTGCATTGTGTTTATCCAATGCTGCAGCAGGGTAATGAGTACCGCAAATAAATCAAAGCCATGCCACGAACCGCAGTGATCGTGAAGAATTGCAAGACAACAGCAAGAACGACGAATATCATGGGGCTCTTCGCAATCCCCGTTCTGTGACAGAACAGGTAGACCACGGTTGAAAATACAACGAAATAGACCCATAGAGCGTAAGCTCCAGAAACGCCTGGATGAGGCCTGCGGCGAGAATCGAAGATGACATGGGGGTAAATGAGAGAGATCCAAAGTAATCAAGGCATTCGCGACCGTCCTAGATTTATATAGGTAACGGCAACTGAACCGATGGCCTCGATGGTGACAGCTCGACACTGGGAAGCACAGATCACCGTGTGGCGCAAGGCACCGCCGTAATTGAAAGTGTGCTTAAAGCCCCTCGCGGATATCATTTCAAAGCCCGTCCTCCGTCCATTGAGATCTGAAACTAGTGATGTTCTGGCTTTGGCTTGGCCTGAAAGCCATGGCTTTGGCTTTCAAAAATCCGAAGCCTGGCCAAAGCCAAAGCTATGGCTTTGACTGGCTTTGTCGGGCTTTGGCCTAAGCCACGGCTTTTAGCGGAAAATTTGGACAAATTTGGCTTTGGCTTGACCCAATCTCAGGCCAAGCCATCAACTAATTGGTGGCTTGGCTTTTTGGCCTGAGGCCAAAGCCAGAACATCACTATCTGAAACAAACTATTTGTGGTTTATACCGTCCTGAATAAAACAAGACTGGTACCTGTACATTGTGTGAATATTAATAGCCCAGAAGTTCCAGTTGAGTATTCGTCTGACAATTACCTTGCACTGCTGAAGGAAAAGTGCACGGTGGTGGAGACCAACGGCGCGGATCCCAGCCCACGGGATTTCCCGTGGGATCAAAAAATGCGCCACTTTCATTCCGTCACGGCTATGTATTCACAACCCGTCGAATGACGGCACTGACCCAAATATGAAGTTGCCGCTATGAGTTGTGGAAACTTACCTCCGAGTCCTAGATGGGCACGGCGAATGGATTGCAGGTCCCCGCGCTGCAATCGCAGTTATGTAATTATCATTCCTCGACAACCCGGGATTGGACGTTGAATCATCGCGCCATGAATCTACCCAATCCTCCGATCGTTAAGTGTTCCTGCTGATGAAACCATATATTCCTACCCGTATTAGCCCCTGAGTTGTAGTTTACCTGGGAAGTTGGCGGTAATTGGCATCAATGTTGGCAGGAAGGCATCACTTGGGGTGGTGTCAGTCACAGCGCCGGCTCCTCAATTAAAAGGGTATCTTAGTGAGCTACGCATTTCAAAGTATGCTATTACATATAAATTAACCGAAAACTGAATTTTATATGTCTGATTTGGTACTTAACCAAATCTGATCTTAAATCCAACGTATCAAAGTCCAAATAAATGTCCGTCAAATTTCCAGTATCGCCGCGCGTTTCGCTGACCATGAAATGCAATCTAGAAAATAAAGAATAAAGGGTCTTTAAATGCGTAGCAATACTCAGAGTATCACGCCGGTCGATATGCTTGTAGAAACTTTGAATTTTCAATTAGATTTAGAGGGAGACTAAATGAGAGGTATATATTTCCATTTAAAAGTCTGTTAAATTGGATAGAAAACTTGAGGTTTTGGACGCCATTAAACCCATCTGCTGATGGTCGGCAGATATCCGCAGATGGTCGGCAGATGATCGTCAGCAGATCGTCAGGATGTGAGGCAAATATATATATTGAACCATGATTGACATCTGCAGATGGGTGATCCCTGGTGGTGAATTGGGTCTGCGGAAATTTGGATCCCGGACATGACGATGGTGATCCCTTCTGGTGATTGAGCATAATTTACATCGGCGGACATGGGGATGAGTGATCCTCTCCGGCGATTGACCAGAATTACATCTGCAGACACGGGATCAGTGATCCTCTCTGGCGATTGACCAGAATTGACATCTGCAGACACAAGGATGAGTGCTCCTCTCCGGTGATTGACCAGAATTTACATCTGCAGACATGGGGATGGGAGATCCCCTCTGGCGATTGACCATAATCTGGGTGATCATCACTGGTGATTGACCATAATTTGCATCTGCGGACATAGGGATGGGTGGCAATTGACCAGAATTTACGTCTCCAAACACGGGGATGTGTGAGCCTCACTGGCAATTGACCAGAATTTGCATCTGCAGACACGGGGATGAGTAGCAATTGACCAGAATTTACATCTCCAAACATGGGGATGTGTGATCCTCTCTGGCGATTGACCAGAATTTGCATCTGCGGACACGGGATGAGTGGCAACTGACCAGAATTACATCTGCAGACACGAGGATGAGTGCTCCTCTCTGGTGATTGACCAGAATTTATGTCTGCAGACATGGGGATGTGTGGGCCTCACTGGCGATTGACCAGAATTTACATCTGCAGACACGGGGATGAGTGATCCCCTCTGGCGATTGACCATACTGTACTGTAGATTCAGCGGGTGTGACCTGTGACCTGTTAGATTCACCTTTTGCTAGATTCAACCTCAGGTGAGACCTGTGACCATAATTTTTATCATCAACTTTGATTTAATTTGACCGCGGAGAAGGGATAGTTTGCTGATTGGATGCAGGTTCTCAACTGCTCTCAGTTGCCTGGTTCTCATCAGATTTGGCACCAAAATTAGGGTGAAGAGCTGAAAAATTCCCTGGGAGACGAAAAATCAATCTTCATCTGTCGCGGGGGAAAAATGTTGTCAGATTCAGACTCACTGGTGACCTGTGACCAAAATGAAATAGGTTCAATTCACTGGTCGTTGACCTGAATCTACGGTCGAAATAGTACAGTAATCTCCATCTGTGGACACGAGGATGCATGATTCCTTCTTTTCTGATTGACCATTATTTGCATCTGCGGTGTGAGCCTCCACTATGTGTTGACGCTAGCGACCGCTGTGACAAGGACTGCAGCGCCACTATGAGAATATGTTTTATGAAATAGGCAGCACTTTCGGCCTCTAGGGGTTAATTATCGAGAGGGATAGTGGGGAATGAGGGTTGGGACACACACTTTGAGCTGTGTGAGTGTGTGGTGAGGGTTCGTACGTGTTGTACATTCCAAAGAATCGCGGTGGGGGAACCTGCTGTCAACTGTACACAGGTGTGGGGCTTATAGTTACCTGTCCTAGGTTACAAGCTCGAATAAACGATGTGTTATTTCCTGTAAAATCCGATGCCTATGCTGCTATCCTTCCTCTGTTGTTTCCCTGATGTTCCCAATGAAGGTAGATGGCTTGATACAACGTTTGACGGTTATAAAACATGTGACAGCGACGCTGGCTGGTGCTGGTCAGTTTAACATATGGTACGTCCAGTCGTGGTACAGAGGTGCAGACGACACTTTATTCCAATATGGCTTTGCCCAGGCCAACTTCTACAGAGCGGTGCTCGCAAAGTTGGTGATCCTATATGGAGGAAGCCCGGTGAGGTGACTCAGGGTCCAGTGAGAGTAGGACCTTGCAAAAGGAGGTGTGAGAGTGAAATGCCCAGGTTAATGGCAAGTGAGAGTGTGGCTGACTCCGTGTGAGCGAAGTCTAGTTGCACAGATGGGAGTACAGGTGGTGGGGAGGAACTGTGCCTCAGAGATTTAACTCAGAATCGACTGACTACATTGCCCTTTTTCGCCTTCCTTTTATGCCTTTTCCCTTCTCAACCGTCCCCTTGATTCCCGCTCTTTCGGTTCCATCTCTTTCGCGTTTGAGGGTGCTTGGACAGGTTCGTTTGTGTTCAGCCATTCGCGGTATGGACCAGCCTTACGATCGAATTTTGGGGTTCGTTTCGCCACACAGACATGTTATACAGCTGTCACCTGTTCACGTTGGCTTAAGCCAAATGTGTTGCAACACACCAAAGTTTAAGCCACGCTTAAGCGGATTAAGCAGGCCATGTAATAGAGTATATAGGGTGTACTTACTACATGTAAGTATAGTGTAATAGATGGCCTAAACACCTCAAGCTGCTTGAGCTGCTGAAGTAGTTTGAACTATTTGAGCATTGTAAGCTGCTTAAGCCACTTATGCCACTCAAGTGGCTGAACTCACCCAGAACCTGTGCCCCATCCATTCCCCTAGTAACCCATCCCGTCGCTCTGTTTAAGCCATACAAATCGGCGCAGTCACAGAAATGATATTTGAATATAGATATATTCACCATTTTTAAAAGGAAGATGGAGCCACAACACTATCCCACACAATGATAATGAATCGTACCCTTGATGGCAGTGGAAGACATGGTTTGGACCTCACAAAATAGAGTCCGAGTTGAGGTGAGGTCCAGTGGTGGCATGACACACCGGCTCAGCCGAAGTCGCTGGTGGCACAACGAGAATGCTATCATAGTAGAATGAGTCAGAGACAGGGCTCATATCATGCCTGGGGATTGTAGCCAGAGGACTAGGAACCATGGCTTAGAGAATATCAGTCTTCAGAGTGAACAGCACGCGAAATTTGCGTGAAAGAGGAGAACAAAGTGAAAGATATGTGACATCATGACGTGACTCGTGACAAGGAGTGTCGGCATCGCATCAGATGGCGATCAAGGTGGCTGTACTATATCCCTCTCTTTCTCGACCACCATCATTGATCGTTGCAGCATCTTCTGCCAACACCATATGCATTCGGGTGGCCCACCGCGAGTCTCTTCCAAGGCCAGTCTCATTGGGCTCATAGGTTATTTTGAATTCTCGTGATTGCCACTTTTGCTCTGAGTGAGTGCCACCGATCCCACACAAAGCACCCAAGAAACTTGACGTGGACGTACAACATTAAGTATCTACTGCCACTCTTCCTCCCCCACTTCATTATGCCCTCGTTCTCACTGCAAAATCCGGCCAAACCAACCAATATTTCTGCCTGGCATTGATCGGCGGTCTTGGGGAATTAGTCACATTATGAAGGACATTTTACGGTCACTTGTGCAGAGCGGGGTAAAATGGTGCGGGTTATTTTGAAGAACATCTATCCCTCCTACATTGATGTACTAAATATGTTGTATACTGAGCCGTGCACTCCGGCAATTTAAGGTGAATTTGATGACTTAGCAATGCATGGCTTAGGGCTTCGACCCGTCCGTCCCATCAGACAGCCATCTTTTGCAATGAACGGGGCTCACCTGTCTGCCAGGGCTCAAGCCAAGAGGTCCTGACAGACGGGTGCCGTCCGTCATGCCCGTTACGGCCGTCGACGGGTGAATTTAATTTTCAATTTTCTGTTTCGTGCCTTTCGCCCTCTAGTATGGCAAGAAAAATGTACGTGGAAGCTAAACACCTCTGGTGAACTAAAAATGGCTTCTTAGACACCTCTCGTGCCACTCACCAGCGTGCATTGACAAACATTCAAGATACCGCCTCAACTTTTGCATAAGCTTGCGCAACGAAACTTCCTTCCACTATCCATTGGAAAAATTCTCCCGAGAGACACGACTACAGAGCCTATAGGCATTAGCACCCTATCTCATGAAATGGAGCCTAGACTTCCGGGGTGCATGGAATCGCGCGAGCAGATGCCATTTAAGGAAATTGTGGCAGCCAGCATATGTTGAACCCCCATCAAGTTGTGTCTTCAAACGGCCCTAGAAGGCTGGTGAGGGTAAAATAATCATCCAATTCGCCTTTAAAGACTGTGCCGCAAGTCTCCGGGCCTCAGTAGCATGCCGGTATGGTGAATTTCGGTGGTCATCCGGCAGGACCCGTCAACCCGTCGACGGACGGGTACGGGTGCATCCGTTGACGGGCCCACCCGTCCGGAAACACGAAGTTTTGTTGAGCCAATGCAGCCAATTCATGGAAGATCGTAGGCGGGGATCCATGGGACCCGGCATCTTGTCAACCAGAGAATGGTTCAAGAATAACCTCGCCGAGTGCAGGACTCACAGACTTGAAGTGAACTCTGATGAGACCGGAACACAATAGAAAACCAACAGCGGGCGTGGCTGAAACACAACACTCGGGACTCGATAACGGGCAATTTCAGTCATAAAGTCACATTTCTGAGGGTTTAAAACACAAGTACTGCGTAGTGACCACTGATTTGAAAGTAGAGCAAGGAGAAGAAGCAGACAAATTCGAAAGCGCGATAGTCCTGAGGGTTTTGTGGCGGTGAGGCATAGGCACAGAGATGGTGGACGCAGTTGTTGACCAGCACTTGCGGATATAACCTCTGTGCTGCCCGGGATTCAGGCAACGACAGAACGGCCAACAACCACCTTCGTGGGACATTGAGAATCTGGAGTAAGCTCCTCTGGGGAGCCATTGGCGGGCTATGCATAGGTGCCACGAGAATAGGCATCTACTGCCGAAAGTCCGGCGTTTATACAGAGCAACAGCCCACTGAGATGCGTGAACGAAACGAGTCGCGTCGAAGATAAGGTGCAGGGAGAAGTTGTAATATCCGCGAGTCAAGGATGCAGAAGGGAGAAGAGGACAACAGCAGATCCTCTTGTTGAGTAGGTAAAGGGAGAGGATGAAGTGAATTATCGGCGTTCGGAATGAAGATAATTGCCAAGTTGTTGTTCAATGTTGCCAAGAGCTTTGCCAGGATACTTGTCAAGAGAGGGACGAAACGACCTGGCACGAATCAAACGGGCGAAGCCAGCACCAGTCATGACCGTTCAGACGATACAGCTGCAAGAAATTGAGCCGCCAGTTCGCCTTTGTGTGAGTGCTCTGTGATGCTTTTCTGCGCAAACATCTTCATGGACGGTCCCACTTAAGCCCGATTCGCCCCAGCAAGCCAAATGAGCCTGAATTGATCGTATTGCGGTAAATACTCTCCTCGTATCTCAAGCAGAGCCTTCCACTGGTATCCTAGTACAAGTCACATCATTCTGGGGCAGAATCATAGCACAATTTGGAAGCTACTGTAGTATTTCATTCAAATTGACACTGGGTGTGATGCATGACCCAAAAAACCAATTCGACATTTCGACAACAGCCAAAATTTGGCGTGACACCAGCGAACTTTTCACATCGGAACGAAAAATTTGGGCTTTTTTGCGCCTTACAGCCAAATTTGAGCCCTGTGTGACGCTAGGGAGGTTCGACAAATGCTGGCGTGATGCGTGACTCCTACCAAATTTCGCTATCGACAGGGGGGTGCGTGACGCGTGACTGTCGATTTGAACGAAATACTACAGTACGTTGTGAATATTCCCGTTCTCTGCACTACAAGGGCTATATATCTCCTTTATTTTACCCGTAAATGTCATTATTATGTTCAAACTTGGTGAGCTCATAGGGGAGACTGTTCCAACCTTGAATTGGGCTCCTTCACCCTCTACGGCGCCCTAAGTGATATTGTAGATCAAAATGGACGAAATTGGACAGAATAATAATAGGGTGAGCATGGAGGAGGCTGAAACAGCGGAAATCCTTTGGGATCTTTTTAATAGTAATATTATGGTCTACCGCGAACAAGAAACGCATGTGGGAAGCGTCGGAAGACGACCGACGCGGCCAGTGTTTGGTTGTGAATGGTCCACACCGGACCACACGTGAGCAAAGCGGAGTTCGAAATGGAGCAACCGCTAACTTCCGATCAAAAAGCAGACGTCAGATCAAGGAATATCCTGAGGCATGAAGGTTGAAGGGAATTGGTGTACTCTGCCTCTGGGAGACTAGCGGGAGTGTGACGCGGCAATGCCCCGCCGACGTACCGCAGAAAGAAATCGCGGTGTGATTCCTTGTTTTTATGGTCTTGTCTTGGTTTCAAGATCAATCAGATTCAATCTTAGATTCTTATGATTCTTATCGGAAAAAGAAATGGACTGGCATCTACTAATATTCATCGAAATATCTACGTATACTGGGGGATACCTAGTGAAAAGTGACATCTTGGCCAGCGGATACTCGGTGAGATCGGTCCAGGTGAGCACGGAAAGAAACTAGTGGGCTATCATATCAACCAATGGGTAGTTGATGTACGAGATTTACCAATGCTAAGCATGAGTGAGAGTCATGAATTGAACGGAGGGACATGCGCAGATGAAAGACATTTGTTAAGGTACGTCCGTGTCGACAAAGCACAGTGCATAGAAAACACCTATTTCAAATATTTGCCGTGTTGTGCTATGCTATTTAACAGTATGAAGAGAGAAGGATCCACCGATGATGCGGGGACTTGGTCGAACTCGTGCTGGTATTATGGCTCGAATTAAATTACATGAGGAGTGAAATATGGCAAATTCACCCAGCGTCAAACCCCGTGCGTAGCGGCGTGGGGGGACCAAATGAAATGGGGGAAGTATTATACCTAACCAGATAGGTGCCGTCGAAATAAATCAAAATCTCGCGGGTAGCGGTGAGGAAAAGAAGCTAAATTGATAGTGTGGGCAGTGTGTTGTATCTGATATACGGATGGAACTTACCTCAACCTTACCGAAACAGGTGCGATATCAATCCAAATTGTCCACCAGCTAGATATCCAATGAAATATCTGATTCTCTTGCAGTAAACGCAGCTACTCGGACGCATGTTCTCCCAAAAACAGGAGGTAGAAAGGATTAGCAGAACGGGGATATTCCACTTACGTCAAATATCAGGATCCAGGAGCCAGTTCATGTCGTACGTTTTCATAATAAGAGAACCAGGCCCGTGAAGTCTTCTGTGTTGTAGCTGGGGACCTAGATGACGGTGGAAGGCAAGTACGGTGGCTGTGCGCCAGCGATCAAAAATGCTGTACCATCTCTCTTTGCTCTTCATCGACCATCTCGCAGGTCGCGTTGTTTCTCGGCGTCGAATACTAAGAGCCCTCGTCCGGCGCAAAATCGAACGCGCATTCAGCTATCGACCTCTGTATCAGTTCTCGGTCTGTGCATTGAAGACAAAAATGCTCCTGACTTACCACCATCTCCCAGCTCGCCTTGTTTCGCGGTCGAATAGGATATGCTCTCGTCCGACGCGCAATGGAACGTACCTTCAGCTACACCTCCTCTGTCTCTGGCTCTCTGTTTGTGCGTTGAAGACGCGGCTCGATGTGGAGCGCGGAGACTGAGTAGAGGTATGGATGTCTTTTCTTTACCTTGAAACGGGGTTTAAACCATCCTGTTGTGCAGTCTCGTTGATGATAGACCAGCGAAATGCCAGTGGAGGCCTTTGGACTCGGTTTGTGCGTTGAAGAGCGGCTCGATGTGGAGCGGAGAGTTACCTGCGCGCCGTACATGTACCTCCTAGCCCCGGACTCGTCCGCCTTCCGCACTGGCGATGATCGATGATCCTCAGCGCGAGCGAGCTTCACCGACGACTCGATTCGAGGGCCACGTCACAGCATCACAGGCCCCGCAATCGACGTTCTTGATGTCCTCGATGTCCGCCACCGTGACGGCAAGCGACCCTGGCGCCGGGGCGGGTGGCTACGGGACGCCTAGTCGGAGCGATGCTACGACTTCAAGATCCAGCAGCGTGTCGTGAGCTGTAATTGGTATCCGTGGGGGTGAAGGAGGAGGGCCGGGGAGACGTGGAGCGAGGGTGACGATCCGGATGTGCAGTCGCCTCCCGATCCTGCGTTTCCTTGACCTCTCCTTCCACACACTCCTCCTCTGCCTCGTAAGACCACCGCCGGATGTGATGTCCTCCCCCCACCCACAAGCAGCGCCTCCCCGCAATCGGCGCCTCCGCCGTCCCAGCTACATATCGCTCCTCCGCGAGAGGCGTCGTTCTTCGAGGAGCCATCGATGCCCGAACACGTGTGTCGGTCATCCCCTGCTTCGTGCTCTCCCCTCCGCTCTCGTCCTCACCGGCCACCATCTGTGTCTAACATCGTCGTCGCAGTCCCCGATCCACACACATGGCACTCGCACTCGCACGCAGACACCACCTCCGCCGTTCTCGCTATCGCGTCCGCGCTCCAATAGTTCCCTGCCGCGCACGAGGCGCACGTGGCGCATTGCGATCCCCCTTCTACTCCCTCGTCTTTAGGCTCGCCAGCGCGAACGGCCTGCGATCCTGTGTCCTGCGATCCGTTGTTCCATCACACAGCGCACGACATGCGGAATATCCTCAAACTCAAACACGCCATTGTCACGATAGGGCTCGCCTGCGTCGCCCAGGAGACGACGCGCCTTCGCCTTCGCCTTCACCGGGACGCGATGCGATGTCGCGAGTGGATCCAAAGCTTGAAGCCCCCACCCCTCCGCGTCTTCGCCGCCCCCGTACCAATCATCGCCATCGTCTGCGCCGGTGCCGCGCTGCGGGGCGGCTCGTCGCTGTGGGTGCGACCATGAATCCGAATCGCTCTCAGCGCGCGCCTCGCTTCGCGTGATTGAGGAGTCCGCGTTCTCGTTGCCTGCGTACCGATCGTGGAGATGTGGGGCAGTGTGCGTGGGGAGGTGCGCGCTGCGAGAGGAGACGGCGCTACGGGTGCGACGGTGGCTCCCAATTCGCCCGTCTTCCCCTCACCTCGTGCGCGTCTCGCTTCGTGTCATTGAGGACTCCGCGTCTCCGCCGCCTATCCCCTTTTCGTTTTCTAACAAAACTCTTACCTTCACCGCGTGACAGGTGTTTTGTAACCCAGCCTCCTGATGAGGCACATTTCACTTCCTGCACTGCAGGAGGCCATGTTCTGGTTGAGTCGACAAGACTCTGAGACAACTTCATCTTGTTCGTTGTTTCTTGTTGTCTCTGATGAGACCTTTTCTTCTTTGTTCTTCGGTGTCTACTTTTTGCTCTGCACTATGCTGGTCGTGCTGGTTGCCGTGCTTGCTCTTTCGCGTCGGACGTGTCTCAATATATTCCCATTTTTCTGTCCCTGTTGTTCTTGATGATGCCCATCGCAAATTAGCACTACTAGTATATCGTCGCTATCGACGAAGAGGGGTTTGATCAAACGCGATGGCTTATTCTCCGTTGAAGGGTACTATATATAGAACTTCCAAGCCGGTCTGTAGCCATAACTATCTCCCTTTGCCTATCACGCCAAGTTTGATGAACCTGTTCTGATCGGATTCATTCAAGAATCTTTTCACTCGTTGACTACGGTTCCTTTCAATGGGCATCCAGCCTTAAAATTTGCCACACAGGGTCGGAAAAGTGAATTAACGGCCCCTCCCTACGCTGTGTCTCGGCATCTTCCGGTGCCTCTCCTTTCGTCGGCTGCAGTGGCGTCATATTTGAAGGTCACCGAGAAGCCAAAGACGCCGATCAAAATTTAATACGCCACCACACGACGGGATATGAATAAGCGACACAGCGATTGGGATTGGGTATCCCCCAGCGAATGAAATTGTAGCGCTCGTAACATACTAGTTGAAGAGTAGTGTCGCGAGATTCAATTGCGAGCAGTAACCGCTGTCTTGGAGTTTGAACAGGTTGCACTGGTGTTGCACTTATAAAATAGAATTACACAAGATTAAAATATACTACAGGCCTTGCAGACTGAGATGTATTACTTCAAATGCTCCAAAAAAAAAATTATACTACTGGGCGAGCAGCCGACGTCAAATGGACGGTGTGTTGGATTGCGCTGCGATCGGAATTTGTCTGGTGGTTATCAGTGCATTCTGCGGATTCTATAGGCCGTCAGCATTTGGATGGTCGGAGCAGTGTAGACTGGCGCGCACGATCGCATGTTGTGCCAGCCTGGTCATTGGCGGAAGTGTGTTTGACAGGGAAGACGGCACCAGTGATAGTATTTAATTTAGGTGTTGTCGTTGGTGTGTGCTGCACAGGTATACCCACTGCAAAATTACCCAAGATGGTCAGAGCGTACACGCGCCCTAGGGAATAGAAGAACAGTAGGTAGGCTGGAAGATGCAGGAAACCAGGTGAGATTTGGTGCGAGGCAGAGTCAACTAAAGAAACACACCAGATCTTCCGTTCAACCCTAAGATCACTGCAAGGAGAGTGGTCGAAGCCACGATGACGCCCGACGAAAAAAACAGAGCAATCAGCCGCCGGAGGAGACTACAATGGCAAAAAGATATGTGATTATTTGAAATGTGCATGCAAATTAATCGTTTACTTATGTGTTGACGCTCGAAAAGCAGATGTTACATCCATTCGGATGAATGTGTAAAGAAGAACAGCAGCAATCATACTGTCCATGACCGCAGATGAAATAGACCCGATTCTAGAATATTCAGCGAACTAAGGTCACAAACAGAATAATATCACGTACCTGGATATTAGCGTGGCCCAGCCGTATGGCGACCCCGTTGTAAGCAGCAAAACCGCCGATGCATACCCAAATGCGAGCTAAATCGTGAGCACGACAGGAGCCAGAATTCCAACAAAATGCATCTCTTACCTGAAAGACAATGCCGAACAAAAGAATAGCACTGATTACCCGCCTTTTCGTTCTGGAAGGGGTCGACATTTTCAAAGAATATCTGGATCGCTAGAAGGGGACTCACAAGTTGAAGTATAAGGCACACAGGAACAGCTTCGCCAATGATGCCGTGGTGTACGTCGAGCATATAATTACCGCACTGGTCTGTAAGGTGAATTCCGGGAAGCCGTGGGGGGGCCCGCTGGGGTAGAGAGAAACAACCAGATAGATTTTGGCGCAGATTGTGAAGGTGCAAAGTGTGTCCGACGCGATCATGGCGCTGATTCCGGCTCTGTGGAGCAGCGGTCGAGATGACTGCTGGTAGTAGCGCACCGCAAGAACCAACTCCAGCATGAAAAGCATACAGTTGATCCAGCTGGCGACCAGGAGGTTATTATAACTAAGGACCGGTAAGATGCCAGTGATTTCAAAACCGAGAATACGAACGAGTTGACCAACATGTCTCCGAAAGGATTTGAGGGCACCGACGAAGCAAGTGGTGCCTATATTTGTAGTAAAATCTTAGACAGCGTGGAGGTTCGGAACTGTCACGACTACTTCACGGCAGACTCATTTGGGGTTCATTGATTCTCGGCTAGCGTGCGGTTTCATCTCCAAGGTCTGAGGGGAACTGTCAAGGCACTCCCTGCCTGTTTCTCGTCAGCTTCGAAAAATATTTCGTATATTAAGGAGATCCCTCGAATCACTATACACATGTTTGTTCCTCCGAACTTACCCTCTTTGTTGCACCCGCCACTGTAATGCCCAGGCAAGCTCACTAGTTTCTATTGTAGATCTCTGCTTTCAGCCGACCCAACCTACACATCAAAGATTGCCCCGGGAGCCGGACATTTTTTATTACAAGTGTTTTATTTTCGACATCGCCGATCAGCCTTTCAGCGCCCAATCAAAAGCAAGGTCTCCATTACCTACCGCTTCCGTTGCGCCACTTATGTTCTCCGTTCCACACCACCTTGCATGGCTCTGTCTCTGTCCCCTTCCATCTCGCTTTGCCCCATCTCGCTCCCCCTTCAAATCCCTCTTACGCATCCATGTGAGAGAAACCGAGCTGTCCGCGTTCATGGCCGACGAAAAGCAGTTGCCTTTACCCCTCAAACGACCGCCAAATATTGAATGTGCATGCTCAGGTATCTGACGTTACATTCAGCATTCGATTTTCATTTGAAGTCCACTACATAGCGATCAAGCGTTTCAGCACCCTACTAGCCACACAGAAGTTGATTGTGTCCATTTACCAGGTGATTGCTGACTGAGTTCCCGCCGTTCATTATATGATGTATTGCATGCATGTTTTTACCCAGTTATTGATACAGTATTTAAGCCACCGGCGTGTTCGTTGTAAGACTCGAAGGCTATAATTTACTATTCCCAACGCGGTGCGCGCCACGTATGGCTGGTGCGTCGCCGCCCCGCAGTCCTTCTCTTGCTCACTTTCCGGATTTCCCCCTCTGGATAATCTTAAGTCCGTGGCATGTTACAGCCGAGAGCAGCATCCATTAATGCGAATTCAGTTTGCGGGCGACTCCAGAACTATCTGTGGGGCCTGTTTTCCTGTGAGTTTATTTCATTTCCCCCTTTATTGCGCCCCCGTTATATTGGCAAGGTTCGCTTCGGTTTAGGTTCAAGGGCCTTCGTTCAGAACGCCGGACTTGATCCCGTTGATTTGAAAAGCTGTTGGGCTATGAACATGAATAGAATCGGGGATCTCGGGAATGCAAAAAAGTCCACGCACGATGATCTCCCATTTGAATCTCAACGCTCGATTAAGTACACTGGCATTCGTGTTGGTGGTTTCGCTGCAATTTCCCAACTATTATACTTGCAACAACCTCCCAACCGTGCCGCGCGCCGCGTACGGTGCGTCGTAACTATCGCCCTTCCTTTCACACAATCCTGTTTCCGTATGTAATGAGCCTGACTCTGATTTGCCATTTGTATTCTAACAAGCCTCTTTGTATTTCCGATCAAGCTGATTTTATTCTCGTCGTGGCTCTAGATCTTGGAATATAGAATGACTTAATACGATCCCAGGTGTGTGTAGACTACGATTCAACCACGTTGAGTCCCGAACATTTGTAGCTTGGAATTGAGATACTTCCTCATCCATGGGCGGATTCCGGGAAATGGTTGGTGGGCCCATCATGGCATCCCAACTGCCAGGGCTCCCACCCATGCCCGTTTTCGACGGGTTGACGGGCGGGACGGAACCCGTCTATCGGGGACTGAGAGGCGACACTGAAACGGGCCGGGTGTGGGACGGGTTGACCCGTTGACGGCGTACCCGTACCCGCCTGTTTGACGGCTCGACGGGGTTTTCCAGGCACACCAGGAAGTGACGTCGCCGCAAATCATCGCAGCGGTTGTTATGTATGCATTTCCACAAAAATTCACGTGTTAAGCGTTGTAGAGTTACAAAGCGGATTGATCTTCAAATAGTTTCATCAGAAGGTGTCTACCCACAAACCTCTTCGACTGAACAGCGAATGCGATCTAGATTTATAAATGTAGTTTTCCGTTGATGTCTGGGTTGTAGCATCCGTATACCCATGTGGAAATATCTCTGTGAGCCTTTCGACAATAACACACCTGGGCATTCAAACATGATATCAATATCTGTGTCCACTTCAACAGCCCGTGTATTAATATTTGTCAAAAATTGAGCATCATTGCTCGAGACTTTCTTGAAAAGAATTCTGGCGACTCTCTCGTTAAACGCTGCCAGCACGGCTCTCAGGAAACGGAACTTTGGATCTAGAAAGTCATTTTAAAACCTCGATCTGTCTTTAACCAGGGCTCGGGACAAAAAGTCTGAGGAAGAGCAGACCAACAGTGGTACATTTCTCTGCGTATTCTGCAACACTACTAGCAGACCACCCAATAATGCAGACCAGAAAGTCGAAGGTATTTCAGCTCTGTCAAAAGTTAAGGACAGGGTTTCAGTTTCAACAACAAGGTCAGTTTCTGTCCTGATCATCACTCTGAGACCAGGATTATATTTGCCAGGACGTGTGATGTGTGCATGTAAAAATACTATCATCAGACTCGGATCCAGTTCATTTATATTATATCTTCTCGGAGATAGGTACATGTATATCCTGCAAAAATATGTTTGCAACTTGGCCGGGACGGAAATTGAGGTAGCTCAGTTCTAATAATTTTGCCAAGATATAGTGGACAAAATAGCACGAGGATGCACGTTCAGGTCCCTGTTTGAGGTATGATTGTAGGTTCCAAAGATCAATGGCTTCATTTCTGGATGTTATATCCAAGATTTGTTTTCCATCTTCAGATACATCAAGAATCATAGTTTCATGGCCAACTCTAACTTTTTTTCCATCCCAGAGGAAGATATGTATGTTCGACATCCTTCGGCATCCTTTGCACTCTGGTTAAATACTGTGTTCTTCCTCCGATTACCATGTTTATGATATGTTGTTTCCCTTCTAATGTTGGTGCCGATGCCTTCCACCTCTCGAGGTCTTTCGCAAATTTTTCAAGCACCGAAGGCCATGGTGTAATATTCGGAACACTATTTCCGATCCATACCCGAGCATGCGGCAGGTTTGGCCGTCAGGAATGATTCTAAGGTCCTCATCTATGGCCCCAGTCAACATTTCATCATTTATCCGTCGTTCTCGTAGTACCTTAGCACGATACTCAGGTTTACCACAGGGTAGCAGCACAGTTTTGTGTTCATTAAATTTTGCTGTTGATGCGGCAGGGAGAATGCTCCAGAGCATGTCCAGTGAGTCCTCAGATGACAAGTATACTGTTGTATCATCCGCAAACAGCGAAGCTATAAGAGATTCATTTTTACGCGGTATTTTGACTCCCTTAAGGTCCGAATTTCGTAGTAAACAGGCTAGAGGTTCGATTGCTAGGTTAAATAACAGACATAGGGGATCACCTTGTCTAACCCCACGAGTTACGAAAAACGGTTCGCTCATTTCCCCGTTGATCATTACAATCGTCTCAGCGTTGGTATAGAGGGATTTAACTGTGCTGCAAAATTTAGGTGGAAATCCCATGTGTTCGAGGACTCGCAACAGGTAAGTGTGATTAATTCTATCATAGGCTTTTTCTTGATCCAAATTCACTATTATTACGTCCTCCTCTACAGCTTCTGCGTAGTTCAGGAGGAATTTTGCCAGTTTCACCTGATCCTCAATTTTTCTCCCTTTCATAAATCCAGCTTGTTTAGGGTGCACAAGATTAGGTGCCCAATTCATTAACCTCAAGGAAAATAAATGTCTTTGTCATTAATTTGTAGTCGCAGTTGAGGAGGGTTATTGGCCGATAGTTACTGATCAAAGACCGATCCCCTTTTTTGAATGTCGGGCATAGCCTTCCAATATTGAAATGCGAGTCCTCTGCGATGCCGTATTTTTCAATATCCTCGTAAACCTTCATGAGGAAACTCAATACATTAAACATTTTGTGGTCGCGTCCCTTGCTTTGGCGTGAACAAGATGTCCAATGATTTGTAAAATTCGTATGGAATTCCCAGGAGCTTTTCCATTGTTGGAGAGTTTCAGAACATCTCGTAACTCATCAGTGGTCAAATATTTGTCCATGTCGTTGAATTCTCTTTCTGACAATTGTACCTTGCACTTTTCCAGCGTAATTTCAGTGGCCATTATTCGCCCATACCCATCCGGTAGGTCCTTGTATTGAATGGAATTGTGATAGTCTCTGGCAGTCTTTGCCATTTGTTTCGGACGAGTCTCATAGTGCGGAACTGAAGGATTCGTGTTATACCTTTAATTCATGAATTGATTCTTTAGTATGGTAGCCATGACATCCAGGGTTTTTCCGACAGCTCCTGCCACCGAGGTGTCAGGTACATTGTTACGCAGACTGATGCGGGCACGTCCCTTGGCAATCGTGAGAGAATTATGGTATTTCGGCGAATGCCGGCGGGAAATTTGACGTTTCGGCTATTTCGCCGAGTCACCGTTAGATCAAAATCTTCTAGTTCACGACCGTCACCGGTCACCTAAACCTTTTGTCATAATACTACATTACCTGCGGCGGCTGAGATAGTCCAAATAGGGAACCCAACACATATGACCCAGTGTTGGCCCTAAGGCCTAAGGCATTAACCGGCTTAAGGCTTAGGAAGGCCTTAGAGTAAGCCTTAGAGCTCCAGGGAAATTTATTCCACACCTTAGAGGCCTTAGGGCCCGGGCCGAACTTTCCCGTAGTGCGTAGCGCACTTGCAGATTTTGGCTCTCTGCTTCCACCCATGGCTTCCACAGACTGGACTTCGAATCCTCTCGACATGTACTATTTTCACCAAGGTTCAAAGATGCAGAATAGCAGCGACGGGAAATTCTGAAAATCCACCAATGTGAATGCAGCGTTAACCAGGATCCTAACCTTTCATGAAGAGCAGTGAGCCAATGGGTCTTGTTATTTCTCCTTAAAATGGGCGGTATCTTCCCAACACGGCAGCCCAGAAGGCGGAATTTAGATATAATGGAGTGTGGGAAATTTTGAACTTAAGGCCTTAAATGGAGGCCTTATCCTAAGCCTTAGGCCTTAGTAACCCTTAGGGAGTTTCAAAACCGCTGTTAAGGCCTTAAGGGCCAACACTGATATGACCAGCCAAACCAGAAGTGACCTGCACGGAATGATTTTCTCCTCCTCACCCCGAGAAAGAGTTTTGCAGTCGAAAATTGAACGAAAATGGTTGCATAATGCAACTTCTTGCACTGAATGGTGGCCTTAGGCCACGCCGACAGATCGCGCGTTTCTGACATGGTGACATAAGACCCCAGCGCGTGCCGGCAGTCCACCACCTCTCCGCGTGCCGGCACTACCAACGCTGTGTAGCTGTAAGGTAGACTGGTTACGAGTCTAGCTGTAAGGGCTAAGTACCGCATATAAGACGAATGATCGGAGCAAGTCTCTCTCTAGACCTTATCTCTTGAGGCATCCATCCTCTGAGGTATACATGCGATGCCCGCTCTGAATCCCCAAGACCACCTCTTTGGGTTGATCCACTATGTTTTCGGTGGATGGGTACGTTCTCGCGTATACGCACGCATCCCCCTAATTCCGTGTACAGTTAATTGGCTCGAGCGCTGGTTTTTTATTGGAGGGGATACTCATATCCCAGGTGTGTTCTGCCGCCATTCTTTGCTCGCCAAGGCGACCTCACAGCCTGCGTGGCAGGTCAACTATTATTACACATGGTGTTCGGAAGACCCCTTGGCGCATAAAGTTATGGTTGCCGTCCTGTTCCTTCTGACAGTCCTAAAGACGATACAATCATTGCAAGTGTCTGATGCGCATTCACCGCATTTTTGAACTGATGACCGGCTAAAGCGCGATCACTTGGGCTAATACTATTTTGTATATGCGCGACCCCGCCGGCACAGTTGCTCTCATCCGCGAGTGGTACGAAGTCGCCAATATCCCTTTGGTATGTCCCCGTGTTTTCATCGGCACGCAATATTCTTATGGGTTCTATGCGCAGGGTGTTGCTATCGCAGCATATGTCCAAAGCTATTATTGTTACCGACTGTAGGTGCGCACCATGGTAACAACACCGGCGCTTCGGTTGACGCCATTTAGATGGAAATTGAGCGAGAAGTGGTGGTACATTATTCCACTTGTGACGATCATGATATTGGGCCTGGGGTCGGCGATCATCACCGTGCGTCCGAGTGTTTCGAAAGGCCCTTCTAAATAATATACCACCAGACGTCCGTCATTACGAAAACTGGGAACTCCAGCAACTGGTGTAAGTCGCACCTATCTTGGGTTGATCGAATGTTGTACTGATCTCTTCACAGTTGCTGTCCATGTCTTGTGTACATTCGGTTTGTCACCGGGTCCAACGGCGTTTAGCCGCATTGCTAACTTGAAAATCCACAGCAACGGACGTCCTCATAACCGGCGCATCGACATATTTCTTGGTCAAGGCCCGTGAGCAGGCTCTATCCCGCACAAGAAAACTCCTCGGCAATCTCATTAAAATAAGTTGTCAGACCGCGTTGCCGGCTACCACTGCGTCCGTTGTTTCCCTTTCTTCTCGGTCACTCGACGGGCGGCGCTAATTTCACTCCCAGAACCCTTATCGAATTGATCTGTTCGCGAATTGCGAGCAAGTCCGTCAAGCCACACGCAACCAATTCAATCATTCTGGTCTTGTTGGACACGCTGCCCATCATCTACGCGTACGTCCGCTCTTTATACCCCTAAATAAGTGTCCTGAACGACATGACCAGAAACTGCATGCTGTATATGCTCAATGTCCGTCGCTCGCTGCGGGACGCTGAACTTGCTTGTACTGGCCTTGGTGACAGCTGCGCCAACCTTCCCGGCGGCAGTCTCAGCCGAGGAGAATGGCGTCCCGGCGGACCCGTGGAGCTGACTTCGCTGGACGGTGTGCAGATGCAGAACCAGAGGGAGACGGTGAGCAGTAACTACGTAAGTCAACACATCATACCTCTTTCCCGGACGTCTGAGTTGACCTTGGCATTGCAAATTAAACTTGACTCAAAACAGACTGGGACCCTGTGATGAGCGAGCTTTCGAGCACCATTCAGGGAGTACGGTATCCATCCTTATGATATTTACGGTGACATCTAGGTCGCTTCGCTCCTAACCGTCCGTCCATAATTTTTTCATCGCTCGCAGCTGATTACACACGCCGTTGGGAGAAGACTGTATATTAATATTACCCTATCATAACTTAAAATTAATGTTCTCGAGCACTCGAAGGTTATCTTAGGTTAATACAGTAACACCTTTGAACCTGTGGCGGAGTGCGTGAAATCAATTATGCCAACTGCGCAGTTATACAACTTGTAGGTCATGATCATGAAATGGTTCAGCTGGAGCGATTATTAGCAACAGGCAACGGCGATGGAGTGGTTGAGGAGCAATTTTGATCTCCGGGGACGGACTCGGAGGCTTGCTCAGATACCACTCGGACATCCCAAAGACCCATCTTCAAGGCCTGATAGCAGTATGATAAAGATTTAGGATCGATCCTAACCTGCCTTTGCAGGCAGTGTTAAAATATTTAACCTTCCCTTCCCTTCCCATCCTCATTTCGTTTCAAGATAAATTTCATTTGCTAGGGACGATTCTCATCTCATCTGACTTATATTTGCCGAGTTAGCAGAGGGAAGAATAAATTATTCAGGGCCAAACCCTATTAGCATATATAGTCATTAGATGGGATGTGCAAAAGCCGCACGAGCCGCTAACATACTCAACCCTTGAGATTAATCCTGGTCGCAATTGTCCGGCATTTCAAGATTAATCCTCGCCGCATTTTTGCAGAGCTAAGGAATACAGGGTAACAAAGTAATCTAGGCTCAACGTAGATTAGATCTGACTTGCAATAAAATCCTGGCGAAAATCTTCTTCCCATAAATTGTTGTCCAAATTAAATCTGCAACAAGTTCAGTCAAATAAAATCCTACTCGGATTGAATCTTGGCAATGTACCTCTCAGTAAATCTTGGCCAGATTAAATCTGTAGCCAGTCTGATCAGATAAAATCTACTGGCATTGAATCTAAGCAACGCACTTCTGAATATCTGCAACCAGTGGAGTCAAAAATAATCCTACTCAGATTAAATCTGAGAAACAAACCTCGCAATAAACCTTGGCCCAGATTTTATCTGCAATGAATTAAACCTAGAAACAAGCCTCTCTTGCCCCAGACTATATCTGCAGTGGGAAAGGCGTCATTTAAACACCTTCAGAGTCACTGGTGAAACTGACGCCAGTGAAATCTGATTTTCTATTGAGATGTGAGACAAGACAAGATCTTAGAAAGATACAGTGGCAGGTACAAGAACAGGTAGACCCACCATGATTCTTCAGGGCGCACTATCAAAGATTGATACGCCCCAGAGGTATTGGTGTGAGCACTGCAATGCAGTCATCAGTGGATGATAACAAAAGTGAAGGAATTGTGTATAATTGAGATACCATGAAGGTGGATGTTGCCACTGAACGTCAACAGCAGTGGCGACCTACCCGGCCCTGAGTGGCTTATCCTGCTTGCTGGCAACTTGGCGATCTGCTGCTAGTTAGGCTTTTAAGATGCATTGGCAGGTGTAGCTGCTCTGGTGTGGAGAAGGTAAAGTGTTAGACGAGTGAGAGATGAAAGGCAACAAAGGCATTACAGTAGGCGGAGTTCACAAATAGCACATAATCGGCCCGGGAATAATCGTGATTGATGCCATCTTTCTGGTTGTGCCTTTGCTTGCTCTTTCATTTTGCCTTCATCTTGCTTTCACCATCCTCCGAGTCGGTGCCCTCCCCACAGTCTTTAAAGAGCCTGACCAGCCTAGCTGGTTAATCATCCACGAAGGTCCCTCATGGCTGCTCACGAGCCTCAAGTTTCAATGCAGGGAGCCACTGCCAATGAAGGTGGCATTCCTTGATCTTTACAGAATTTTGGGCCAAATGACTTTGCAGCCTCTTGGAACTCCTCTGACCTGGACTATGTTGAATGAACGGTACACATTGATGCCAATGGACAGTCCGATGGGTGCGTGTGCATGAGTTTTATTGCTGGATTCCATCTCACACTTGTTCGTATACAGACAGAAAAATCTGGGACTTGCGGAGATTTAATCCTGTCGGTAATAATCTGAAGTCGCACATAATCAAATATGAACCGTCAGGATTTTCGACCACAGGTACGTTTCTAATGTTTACATAATTTAAGCTGAGATTATGTCTGAGTCGCAGCTCTGCAGATTTAATCTGGCGCATGGAATCTTCTGGCTACCACTTGCACTATTCGTGATGGGGACGATAATCTCTCCCCCTATCCAGATTTTATGTTTGACACCAATACTCGTATTTAATCCGATCACACTCGCGGGATTTGATCCAGTTGATCGCATGTACATAAAATCTTGGATTTAACAGTTTAATCTCAGCCCTATGCAGGATTTAATCAACGCAGGATCTAATCTGAGCAGAGATTGGAATTTGATACGAGGATACATTGCACGAGATTATATTCAGCTGTACTGTTAACTATGCAAAAATGCGACGGAGATTAATCCCAACCTTTGGCAAGTATGCGGCTGAGATTAAACCAAAGTGCTGATATCACTGGAGCCGCATGCGGCATTTTGTGCATTGTGCAAAGCTGCACAGCAAATTTGAAATCTGAGAGGTGTCAATTAACTATTGTAATATACACTTACCTAAGGAGGAGAGGTGCTGTGGGGAGAGGGAAGATCCTTGGCATTGCTTCTGCTGTGTGGCAGATGTGAAAGTATGGGGAAAGTGAGTGATGCCTTTGTGATGCTTGAAAAATGCGGCCTCCCATGGGTGCACATCCAAAACATAACACTCAAGAGTGGAATATGAGGATTAGGAGGCATTGAATGGTACTTTGAAGGACAAGAACCAAGAACAGCAAAGAAAAAGCCACAGCATTGCACAATGCACAAAATGCCGCATCCGGCTCGTGCGGCTTTTGCACATCCTATCTATTATCAAAGTCCACATGCGGCCTATGTCAGTGTGGAATTCATTGTACCGTGAGGTCTGTTGTACGAACGAATGTACCGGAGTAAAGGTAATCAAACATCGTCAGTGAGACGAGAGGCCTTGAGCATTGCTGCGGCCTTTCCCCCGGTCCCATAGATGATGGACTGCAGTTTGCGTTTAAAATTGAAGTAGGATGATCATGAAGGAATGAATGTGCCGCTCATCGACGGATGCGACCCGGGCTGGAGAGGGATAATCGATCCATCTACGACGAAAAATTTAAAGTGCATTCTACCTTGTGTCGTACAGCTGCTGCCCTCGGATTCCTCTCCAGTTCATTGCATTCTAGCGTTTCACGATTGGTTTGGAATGCATCACCGAGGATCAAATTTCTAAGTGGTTGTGCGACTATAAAGCAATGTATGAGAGGTACTGCAAGGTATGTTTCGTCTCCGCTGAAGACATACAATTTGGCAGCGAGTCGAACGTGACCACGCCAAAGACTTCGCATTTTACAAGCAGCACGATGTCAACGATGACATTCGCGACAAAGGAGTTCCCGCTGGATACTCAACCCGTCCCGGCGAAGGCTTCCATGAGGAGGTCAAGGAAGCGTGCAGTCAAACCAACTTCAAGAACACTGATCCTCAGGTTAAATCCGTGTTCCCGTCACGCCCGAATTCTCATGCTCACCCATAATCTCGTTCAGCTCGCGCGTATCGACGAAAATAAAGAGGCTTTTGCACATATCCGTATGGCAATCGAGGAGTACGACGCCCTCGTAAACTCATTGGACAGTGAGGCTGTCACCCGCTTAGGTTGGCTTAAACCAAACGTGTTTTGGCGAGAACTTTTCTTAAGCTGTTTAACCAGTTTAAGCTGATTTAACCGAAAAATTACTGCGGGTGTCTATGCTACCAGGCACCCGGAGGCCATTAAACCAATTAAGCTCATTCAACCAATTAAACGAATCAAACCAAATAATAACTGTCCAAGCAGTGGGTTAAGCCGCTGAGCCTGCGGTGGACACTGGGCCAATTCAACTGTGTCGCATCAATGTGGGGTGTGAGAGGCAGAGGTGGATCCCAACAACGATATTTCCCGGTGGCATACCGAGATTCGAGGATGGTCCGGAGCCGAAATCTGAGGTGTTTTGCAAAGTTGACTCTTGAGGAAGCAAGAATTTGTACTGAAGGCCAGAAGAATGCACGGATGCCAGTGTGGCAATGGGATTTCAGTATCTGTGGATGAGAGTGGAGAAGATGGAGGGAGAAAGAGAAAGAGAAGTGCAGTCACAACGTCACGGTGGCACCGAAAGATGCGATCACAAAGGCTGAACAAAGGAGCAAACCAAATACAATGCAACACGGCCTTCGAACTTGTCCAAAACCACCATCTCCCTCAAACTGTTGCCACCACTTATCGGATCCATCCCCTCCCCAGTGACTGAGACAACACTAGTCTTGCACCCCGGTGCGCGTCGAATAGGTGCGGAGTCATTACATCTGGTCAATTATCTTTCCTACGAGCATCCACCAGAGACCCAGCATCAGAACAGACCCCCTTACCTTCGAAGGCTATGTTTGCCTCCAGCAGCTCCCATACACGAGCACGATTTCAGCCTTCAGCGGGACCAGCACATAATCGGCGTAATCAGCTCAATAGATTAATTCAATCTTAGACGGCTTAATTGGTTCAGTCGGGTTAAATGGTTTAACTGTCAGCTCAATCGGCTCAACCAGGTTAACTGATTTTACTGGCTGAATTGGCTTATGTAATGCCTTGGTGGTAGTAGTACTGTACATAGTCTGTAGGAGTACTGCGGTTAAATTGGCTTAGAACCGTTTAGACGGCTCAAGCAAACTTCCCGCCAAAACACGTTCAGTTTAGGCTCGAACCAACCGCTCGCCGATGTAACCGTTTGATGACAGTCGATCAAAGGCTGATGGCGAAGCGGCTGGTGCTTTCTAACCGGCGGCTAGTACGGTCGGAAGTTCCCGATGTAGGTTCTTTTGACTTGGAAAATTTTCACTTCATTGAAAATTCAAACGTTCCGCATTAAAAATTTAAAGAGACAGATCTCTTCTAAATACATTTGTAAGGCTCTCCATGTAGTCTTTAAGAGAAAAGAGCAATGTCTGAGATTGCTATACACCATTTACATATGCGCCGATAGCCTAATTGGGCTTAATTGGGTCTTCTCCTTTTCATCATGCCGTTCGAGCCGCTGGTCGAGCTTGACCTCGAAAAACTCGAGGCGGCATCCAGGAACCTCTGTGAAGTGTTCAGAGTACCCTCTTTGCGCATTCAACAAATTGATACCGGCCAAAATGTGCTTAAAGGGATCAGCACCATTCTGGATATCCCGACAGGCGGCGGCAAAACTCTGGCTTATTGGTACCCGCTTTTCTACTACTGGGCTCCTGGCAACATAGATGAGAACTGCCAAAAAATAATTCTGGTTGTCGGACCGCTCCCAGCATTGATGCAATCTCAGGCTTCCAGCCTCGCTGCAAAGGGAGTGCCCGCCGTTGCTATCACTTCCACAAGTGAAAATCCCGAGCAGTTGCTGAAGGTGAGTTTCCCCACACAGAAGGAATAATAAACTACAATTATCTGCAAGATGTCGGGGATAACAAGTATCGTATCGTGTTTGTTAGCCCCGAAATGGCTATAACTTCCAAATTCCACGATTTAGTTCTCTCGAGCAAAGCCTTCTCGGAAAATATTATATGCTAAGTAATTGATGAAGGCCACTGCATCAGCGAGTGGGGGAACGATGATTTCAGGCCCGAATTCTCCAAACTGCACATTCTTCTCGGTCGGCTGCCCAGTGGACTGCCAGTTGTAATAGGATCAGCCACAATGCCCCGCGATGTAATCCTCGACATTCTGGCTGAGCTACGGCTACGGGCCGACTGCGCACGCATTTCTGTGTCGAATGCGAAGCCAAACATCGCTCTTTCCGTGCGCATATTGCAGTACCCGCAAGACACATTTGCAGATCTCATGACAACGTTCCCCCGAGACTTCAATGGTCCCGAGGACTTTCCCCAGACCCTTATTTATGCGGGGGGGGCGTATTGAGGTCGAGAAAATACAAGACTTCTTGCGCCGCAATACGCCCGAGCACATCAACCCTGACATCTTCGAGTTTTACCATCGGTTTATTGCCGAAAAATGAAAAGAGTCAGTACAAGAGCGAGTTGAGAATGGGATTCTCCGTGGGGTTTCCACGACAGATGCATTGGGAATGGTGAGTCTGAATTTTCGTCCTAACTTGAAGCTGAAAGTATGCGCAGGGTATGGACTTTCAGCGCATCATGCGTGTCCTTCTTTGGCTGGTACCGCGATCATTTCTATCCCTTGTACAAAAGATTGGCCGCTGTGTACAATCAGAGGAACTGTTTGGGGAAGCAATCCTCTACATCACTAGTTCTGCTTTCATGCGCTATGAAATTGAGCTCGACATTCTGAAGAGCGACATGGCAGATGATGCTGATGGTGACGAGGCCCTCGAACCCCCGGAACAGCTCGCAGATGGGGAGCAGATGGACCGAGATGCCGCGGCAGAGGCAAATGACGACACCGAGCCAAAAGCAGCGCCGAAGAGGAAGAGCAACAAGGCCATGTCTGCCATGGAAGCCAGAGATAGAAGGTTTCTTTTGGAATACATCGTGACTACTGGCTGTCGTCGCATACCGTGGAATAAGTTCTTTGGCAACGATTTGAAACGTGAGTCTTCCTTACTGTTTTGTTTGACCCTGACTTAGTTCCAGTTACTCTACCTTATCTCGCTGCTCCAGGTGCACGCTGCTGCGACAATTGCACCCCCGAGCTCTTCCGTGTCGCAACTATACACCTTACTGGGGGCTCGCATCTAAAATCCGGTCGGCGGCGCCATGCAAAGGCATCTGACGAACCAATCAACGAGGCTAAAAAGACCCTTCGTACTCTCCGGAATATGATCGCTCAGAGGGATTTCCCTAACGGGCTCATTATTACAGGTAAAATCTTGATGTCTGACGACGTCGTCGAGGGACTAGCACCGCGGGTTCGCGATATCACATCGCTCGAGGCCCTTATACAAACAGTTCGTTGGCATTGGGCTCCTCGATATGGAGCTGAAGTTGTTGCGGCCATACAAGACCTTCTCTGTCGCCATCCAGATCCTGAACATGAAGCGCGAGAAGCACAGCAGCGGGAGAATGCCTTTGCTGCGCTGCAAGCACTGGCTGAAGCCGATCTGCGCAACAAACTCGTGTTAATTTTCGATGCCTGTCATGAGGCGATCCTCCGCGAAACACGCCCAGCATCGAAGCCCGGGAAGCCAGTAGAAAAAGTGTGTCAGATATTTATGGCTCTCCCACGGAAGACGGTGAGATGATTTCCCCAATTTCTTGCTTCTAATAAGTCTCCTGTCTCAGGCCTGGCCCACGTACTACACGCTCATCAAGTACCCGATGTCAATAGCGAAAATCAAGCAGTTTTCTCACACCAAGCACGTAAAGTCGACGACCGAATATGCAGCACTCTGGCATATTTTGTTTCAAAATGCCCAGGAATTTAATATGTAGGGCTCACGCGTTTACGATGATGCAGGGTTTCTACAAAGGCTCCTCGACGACACTCTTGCAGAACAAGCAGAGCTTCACGGTGTACCAGGCGTTAATCCTCAGCAATGCGAGTCACTAGTGACAAGGGCGAGAAGTGGAATAGATCTCGAGACTGAGAATGACCTGGTATTAGAGTCTAATTAATGTAATATTTAATTAGGCAAATGAAACCGTATCCTGTTTTACACGTAATGAGATACCACTTCCGTCGCTGTCGCCAATAGAGCTGCAGCATCTGCGTACGGCTCCTCATCATCAATACCGAGGTCATCCCCCGTGACCTCGTAATCCTCTTCCATCCCCGAAGCCTCGCCGTCACCGGAGTCGTTCATTGAGTCAGCGACGGGACCATCAACAAACCCCAAGTTCTCGGCCCTCCTCGCTTCCTTTGTGAATTTTTTGAATGCGCCTCGGGTATCGGCATACTTGGCACCCTCTTCGAGAAGGTCACGGACCGGTGTTACAGCTGTCGAGTCTGTGGCGTCGTTGGCCGGACGATTGAGAACATACTCCTGGAGCTTCTCATCCTTGAGTGCATCGGCGAGTGTCTGAACCTCTTTGGACATGTCGGGTACAGTGTGGCGCTCGCCGTACCCAGTGATATTCAAGGTTTTCTGGACCATGCGCATCGTGTCGCGAAGGGTAAAAATGCAGACAGTGATCATGGATAGCCAGCTCCATGACCTATTCGACCCCTTGGCATTGTAAATAATCTACAGAAACAATCAACGGCAGTTAATATGTCATTGGCGTCGTATCACACCTTTGCCCAGAAATTCTGGTGTTCTTGCAGTAAATCCACTTCTTTGAAGCTGTATGGCCGGCCAGTCAGGTTGACGAGCCAGTTGTGTAGAAAATAGCGCCTGCCAGATCAGGTCAGCGAGTAAAAGAAACTTGTTGAAGGCGCGCACTTTAAAAGAGGATCATACCGGTCAATGCGCCGTAAAGTCTTGATTATTGCATCGGCATATCTGGGCATAGTTTTTGGGGACCGCATCATAACCATCCAGATCTGCAGGACATTAACAACTCGACCGATGTCACCCTTCTTGATAGCAGCGACAAATTCTATGTAGAATAGTGCATCGCGATTGAGAAGGACAACATTTTCATGTGATATATTGCGGTCCGGCAGGGATCGCAGACATCGAGAGCTTGAGTGGTGAACTATTTGCGGTACACACGCTCAGCGACAGCGTTAAAGTCCGAGATTGTAGCGGAGGTGGCCCAGGCGTCGAGGTTTTCATGACCGCAGTGGATGCGAAATCCGTCCTTGACATGGGCAGCAACCGAGATCTGGAGTAGCTCATGACAGGGCTTCCATGGTGTCGCCTTTTTGGCCTTCCATCCGGCGGAAATGGGCTTCCGCTTCAACAGTTTGTTGTGTTCCCACCAGAGGCTTCCGGGCCATAACGAGTTTGGCTGGCCCCAATGCTCGTTTATCACCATCCTGCAGCCCGCCATTTTACCGTGGAAGAGGCCGAACCGGCGAACGGATGCCTTCATACCATCAATCGGTTCATCGCTGTTCCGGCGCGCAGACTCGATCTAAGGGAAGCCAGGTCAGCACTACCAAATTGCAAGGGGGGTTCGGCTTTCGAAAATCGGATATAGGGTCGAAAAGTTTTTTTCGACCTTCCCTGGACCCCCCTCCCCCTCTCCTTCCATAAAGGGAAGGAGTTTCCCACCCCTGGCGGCGGACCGCTCTTTCCGGTCATGTGCATCCTCACTGCCACCACTCCAATTTGGCCACAAAATTCACGATGTTTTTGCACATCGTCGAGGACATCGTTCCAGTGTTATTCAACTATTCTATGGGTGTTACTGTATTAAATTCAACTTTTTCTCAGTCTTATGTGGCCCACATTAGATCTAAAAAACTAAACTGAGGGTTAGGGTTAGGTTAGGGTTAGGGTTATTAGGGAGCACTCATGGGGTTCAAGGGGCTGTCCCGAACCCTAACCCTACTTAACCCTATGTCTGGGTTGATTGGAGGGTTGTGGTTGGTGTTAGGGTAAGGGCGCAACATGTCCTTCCTCTAGGATGAGATGCTGGGGAGGAGGTAGTGGGGGTGACTGGCGCCAGAGGCGCCACCCCACTACCTCCCCGCCCAGCATCTCATCCTAGAGGAAGGACATGTTGCAAGAAAAGGAAAGTTAACTCAACTGTGTCGCAACCATTGCAACACAGTAAATAGGGCACTATATTGAATATTTTGTGTGAAGTCAGGCTCTCTGTTGTGCTGTCGCAACCATTGTGACACAGTAAATAGGGCCCTATATTGAATATTTTTTTACAGAGGCAGGCTCTGTGCTGTGCTGTCGCAATGGTTGCGACACATTAAATAGGGCCCTATATTGAATATTTTTTTACAGAGGCAGGCCCTCTGTTGTGCTATCGCAACCATTGCGACACATTAAATGGGGCCCTATATTGAATATTTATTTACAGAGGCAGGCTCTGTGCTGTGCTGTCGCAACCGTTGCGACACAGTAAATAGGGCAATATTTTGTAAAGGCAGGCCCTCTGTGGTGCTGTCGCAACCATTGCGACACAGTAAATAGGGCACTATTTGAATATTTTGTAAAGTCAGGCTCTCTGTTGTGCTGTCGCAACGGTTGCGACACAGTAAATGGACCCTATATTGGATATTTTTTTACAGAGGCAGGCTCTGTGCTGTGCTGTCGCAACCGTTGCGACATGGTAAATAGGGCACTAAATTGAATATTTTGTAAAGGCAGGCCCTCTGTGGTGCTGTCGCAACCATTGCGACATGGTAAATAGGGCACTATATTGAATATTTTGTAAAGTCAGGCTCTCTGTTGTGCTGTCGCAACAGTTGCAACACAGTAAATGGGACCCTATATTGAATATTTTTTTTACAGAGGCAGGCTCTGTGCTGTGCTGTTGCAACCGTTGTGACACGGTAAATAGGGCACTATATTGAATATTTTGTATAAAGTCAGGCTCTCTGTTGTGCTGTCGCAACCATTGCGACACAGTAAATGGGGCCCTATTTTTTTACAGAGGCAGGCTCTGTGCTGTGCTGTCGCAACCGTTGCGACACATTAAATAGGGCCCTATATTGAATATTTTTTTACAGAGGCAGGCCCTCTGTTGTGCTGTCGCAATGGTTGCGACAAGGTAAGTAGCGCAGTGTATTGAATATTTTGTAAAAGCAGGCTCTGTGTCGTGCTGTCGCAACCATTGCAACATGGTAAATAGGGCACTATATTGAATATTTTGTAAAGTCAGGCTCTCTGTTGTGCTGTCGCAACCGTTGCGACACAGTAAATGGGGCCCTATATTGAATATTTTTTTACAGAGGCAGGCCCTCTGTTGTGCTGTCGCAATGGTTGCGACAAGGTAAATAGCGCAGTATATTGAATATTTTGTAAAAGCAGGCTCTGTGTCGTGCTGTCGCAACCATTGCGACACGGTAAATAGGGCACTATATTGAATGTTTTGTAAAGTCAGGCTCTCTGTTGTGCTGTCGCAACTGTTGCGACACAGTAAATGGGGCCCTATATTGAATATTTTTTTACAAAGGCAGGCTCTGTGCTGTGCTGTCGCAACCATTGCGACACGGTAAATAGGTCCCTATATTGAATATTTTTTTACAGAGGCAGGCTCTGTGCTGTGCTGTCGCAATGGTTGCGACACTGTAAATAGGGCACTAAATTGAATATTTTGTAAAGGCAGGCCCTCTGTGGTGCTGTTGCAACCATTGCGACACAGTAAATGGGGCCTTTATATTGAATATTTTTTTATAGAGGCAGGCTCTGTGCTGTGCTGTCGCAACCATTGCGACACGGTAAATAGGGCACTATATTGAATATTTTGTATAAAGTCAGGCTCTCTGTTGTGCTGTCACAACCATTGCAACAGGGTAAAGAGGAAATATGTTGGATCTGTGTTGTGGTGCCACAATGGCTGTGCCATGGTAAAGGAAATATGCTGAATCAGGTAGGCTCTGTGTTGTCGTGTCACAACTGTTGAGACATTATGTAAACAGGCAAGCTTTTATTTCAAAGTCGAAAAGCCACCAGGAAATCTTTGTACTGTTACTCTGCAGAATGAAGCCTTTTCAACCAAAACACCGCTGGCTTTTCGAAATTGTTTTGCATTTTGTGACATGAATCAACTAAGGGGTCTATACTAGAATTGTAGGTACATTCAAATACCTTACAACAAGGGCTACAACCTTGATTTCAAGGCTGAAACACTGCTGCGAAATTCTTGTAGTGTCTCTTCGCATAATGAAGATTTTTTAGTGAATTCATGGGTCACTTAGGTGCAAAGGGAAATTGCCACCAGTGCTGCCATGGTGGCAGTTGGCGGCAGTTTGGTGGCAGTCAGAAATTTCCGTCGGTAATTTTGGCTCAAGCAGCCCATGTATTGCTCCCATATTGTGCCACAGAAAAATATACATAGCTTCGATAGCCCGAGATACCCCTCTCCACCTTGGCAATTGACTCTTTGCATAGTGAGTGGCAGCAGTCAAGGAGTTTCTGGTGGCAACTTGTGGCAATGCCGCGGTAATGTGGCGGCAGTTGGCGGCAATCAAACTTTGACTGGCGGCACTTGGCGGCAATGTCGCTGTGTGACCTGGCGGCAGTGTGACAGGTTGGCGGCAATATTCTCGCCCTGCACTAACTAGGTAAGTAACACTGAGAATAAAATAAGGGTAAGGCTGATGCATGCAAACCATATTCACTGTTCACAGGTGAAAAATTCTGTTTGTGCAGACATAATTGGTGACCCCCACTGACAGCCCAAGGTAGGGTGCATTCCGCAAAGGTCCAAGGTGAATCAATTAGTTCTCTAGACCTTATTTTGTATCCTAAATCTGAAATGGTGCGCTGTTAAAACAGCCTGTACGGTTGAAAATGTTCCAATTAGCTGACTGAGTATGTAAAGTAACGTGGTTTCAGAGCCCAACTGAGAGTTTTCTTCAGCACTCCACTGTGCAGAATTAAACTCTTATTCAGGCCAGCACATCCATACAAAATCCATATCTATCACTATTTTACTGGTGGCACATATCTGCATGACATGGCGGCAGTGTGACAAAGTGCCGCCAAATGTCACACCACTGGCGGCAGTTGGCGGCACATTGGCGGCGATGGCGGCACTTTCACCGTGCCCGTCACGTAGTGGCCTTGAAATATTCTAAGGGAACTGAAGGTTTCTGGGGGAAATTCAGAGGGATTCTAGCGGACATGCAGCGAACTAAAGGTGTTTCTAACGGAAATAAGCTGTTTTCGAGGTTGAGTAGACTGCTCCTATAGACTGTGAATACCTCTACCAATTCCTGTCTGTTTCACTGGAAACTGAGACCATTTGAAAACAGAACCCTGAGGACATAGATTAATGCAACCGACTTTTGAGGGCTCTATTGTTTTATGTGGGTATTCTTCTCCTATGCAACAGAGGTGAATTTAGACCACATGGAAAAGTTGGCACGATAAGGAGTTTGGGCCCTTCAGAATGGCTGCATCTTTATGAGGCAGTTTTTCAGATGCAACACATCGGATCCTTACTGAGAACGAGGCTGTTTCCCGAACCTTTCTTGGAATTGAAAAAGATTAAATGCATCTTAAATTTGGTCTTATGATGATGTGAAAGAGGTGGTTCAACAAGAGGTCTGGGCCCTCCAGAACTGGCTGGAGTTTGTGAGGTGTGTTTGAAGATAAAATACACTCTGAATGTTGTTCCTGGTACCGACCTAGGTTCCAGGTCTCCAGATCGTAAATACGAATTATAGAAATCACTACACTGCCAGCTAATGATTGATGTTACGTTAGATGGTAAGCTGAATTGGGTCCCACGGTTACACAGGGGGCATGCCCCACCGCTTATGGACCTATAAGCCGCAGACGCTTATAGGCGGCGGGTAATCCGCATGTGTCTCGCTTATTGATCGGAGACCTCATGTTTTCCTCGTGTAGATGTGTAATACAATTTGATTTGCTGTGAGTTCAAACCCGACGAGTCGCATATTTTGTTTTCCAGTTGTCTATATTTTTTGAGCAACATGAAAAACGGGAAATATATTGCCGTTACTGCAAAAATCACTGAGTAACATAAGCACATTTTTGTACATATCATTGGGCCTCTTTGAGGTGCCTTTGCAGTGCCAGAACTTTGTTTCAACGAATGTTTTACCATTTGGCGAGAATGGTGTGGCCCACCCAGCAGAGAATCTTTTTATTGGTATTATTAATGGTCTGTACAATGCAGCAAGTACCCTGCTATACAAGTGGGTGCCTTTGGCATTATTCACAAGAATTGTTGGGAAAACACCCTAAACAGGCTGTTGTAAGATAAAACCCAGGAACAGCTGAGAATACACTATGGTTCAGGAATTTTCTGGGTATCTTTACAGTCCTACTTCTGCATTGTTCAAGTTGGTACAATATATATCCAATGATGCAAAAAGGATGCTATCACTCAGGTTCGAACTCACACCGAATCAAAGCCTATTACAAAACCACATGAGGCAAACACGAGGCTTGCAATCAATAAGCGAGACACCTGCGAGCTACCAGCAGCTCACAAGCCTCTGCGGCTTATAGATTTTAAGCGGTGGCACATGCCCCCTGTGTTATCTGCCGCATCGTCGCTGATTCCTGAGTCAACATTAAATATCTCATTGTGCGGCATGAATGCGGGGCGCTATGTCAAGCTATCGCCGAAATTCATTGTAATAATTAAATTAGCACCGCTCTTCAGGGTCATGACACGCAGATCAGCTTTGCATCAGCTCATCAATTGCGGTCTGGAACCCGCGAAAGGCCAATAGTTTCTCTCCTTCCTGCTGTCTTCTTCACCCCCAGTATTTTCCAGGATTATTACATATACTAGTACACTATTGATAGGTATATAAACAAGTAATTCAAAGGGATACTGCCCGAGGAAGGTACTAAGGAAGTCTTACTGGTCCATCAAATCAGCTATGTTTTGATATTCACATATCTTTCGCCCTCCCCCTCACTACTGAGCTCCAAGAAAATTTGAAGGGTCTTCTATACAGTGTCAAATGGCTTCTGTTTCTTTAGATTTTTTTTACCAGAACATGGCCGTGGTGCATCAGAGGGCAGCCGTTGAAAGTGTGACATCAAAAGAATGAGTGTTTGACCTCTTGTGACCACTCACTGCGTTTGAAACCCCCCATAGACTGCGACTATGCTGAGGCATCTCGCCATTGTATGGCTGTCGGCCACAGGGCTAAAGGTCAAAGGAAAACAAAGGCAGGTGAGATATTAGCTATCGAAAAATTGCGAATAGGACAGAAGAACACCTTTGTGGACAAGATGAGCTCCAGTGGCAGGAGTACATGGACTGTGTTTGAATTAATAAATTCCAATCTGTCCTGGTGTCAGTGGTGTTTCTGTAACACAAGTGTTGGGGTTGAATCTTAGTTGATGGGCAAGCCTATCCAAGCAGTAACAAAAGAGTCACCGGGATGGCATGTAGTGAGCAAACAAAGAATGGAAATAAGGAGAATTGAATAATAATAAGGAATTGTCAATGACTAGTCTCTGCTGACAGACTACCACGCTCAACTTGGCCACATATTGACAAACCCGACCCGTCCTTCATGTGGACTCCCACGGATCAAAGACGGAAGAAGTTAGCTGCGACGCCCCCCTCCCCCCCAGCCCTTCCACAAATCGAACTACTTCTCAAAACAGGGTAGAGGTAACAAGCGGAGACCCGCCAGTGGCGAGAGCGTGGTAAGATTTTTGGGTGCAGGCTGGGCAGACTGGAACACGGGGTTGGTAAGGACAGAAGTCTGAAAATCAACCAGGGCTCGGGGAGACAGAATGTGGCGCAGGGCCGAGCTGCTGATGGTCGCATGCAGGCCAATAGTGCCACAGCAAGGTGGGGACATACAATATTGTGCTCATTGTGTCAATACTGAGAGATTTCTCTCTATTCCAGCCACGTTATCACTCAACTGATTTTTCGGGATGGGTCCCAACATTGGCCCTGCGATGGGTTCGAATTTAGCTATTTCTTTCTCGTGATTATTCGCAACTTGGGGGAATTTTGACCTCCCATATTAATTTATTTGCCCTTTATATGATTTCCGGGATGATGCCGGAACAAGTGCAGACAAATTACGCTGGAAAGTTACAATGAAAGGACACATAGTGCAGTCGATACACATGAAGTGCTTTAGTCTGGGATGGAGTCGAAGAGGCTCGATGTGTGAGTAAACAGAATGGGATACTCTACCTTCCATTGCAGAACATGGAGGAGTATATGAGAGTTTTGAACAGGCATGACCAAAAAACGCGGAAGCTGCCACGTAAATTTACGGGGCGACGGGCCCAAAATTAGTTACGTCCTCGTACCATCCACGAGATTAGTCCAACCTCCAGTGGCACAGTGATAGTACGGGTGAAGCCGTATATGGGCCCCCGTAACCAGCTGTTTACGCGTAAATTTCAGGTACACAAAATCGGCGCAAAAAGTCAACATGTCAGTGGTCCCGAGAGCTTGATGAGGTGCTATCAACGTCTTGAGTTGCCGGCAGCACCTTCTCAAAAACTTCTCGGGACCAAAATACACTGAATTTAGGCCCAACTCATACTCAAATGCATATCATCTTGCCATGACCATAAATATGCCTGTTTGCACCACGGATGGGAGCTGTCCCATTTGGCTCAACAGTTGGGAGCTCGACAGATACCTCCAGCAATGGCATATGAAAAATACGGTGTATTTCTTATGCCCATGGGCGTAAAACGGACATTTTGATGTTGTAGGATGGGGCATGACTGCAAACACAGAAATTATGGAAGAGGCTGGAAGAATATGAACAGACAATGAACAGAGCAAGTCCGATGTGGCCGGCGCAATTGGAACACCAGAGAAACATGTTACTAGGGACCGAGAGCATGGGTCTGCACGGCCATGATTAACGTGTGACATAAGCAGTACTGATGTACTAATGTGGTAAAGGGAAAAGGCTCCCGAGAAGGTAAAGGAAATGGATCATGGGTACGGGGAAAGGCATCTATGTCTGGATCCATGGCACCAGGGATGCCCGGAGGGCCATATGAATTATTAGTTAAAATATCTGGAACCTCTTTTCAATCACTTTTCAAATCAGCCTGGTCTATTTTTATTTGGCCACTTTAGGTCTGTACATGGGTGCAGAATAGTATGACACTTTGTTTCTCCAGAATGGCAGAGTGGTTATTGCTGTGCGTCGACACTGTTCAAGGTCGGGTTACGGGAATCAGAAGGTCAGCTGTGCGATTCTCACAGCTGGCATCAAGCATTTTCATATTACGTAACTACCTGTTTTGTTCGACATTTTGGTTTTTAGTCTTTACAAACCCCGTGGCCAAATTTTGGATCATCCAAGGTCGAACACAACCACACCGCTCTTCTTTCCACCTTCAACAATGAGCGTTCCTCTTGAATTACTCCATGCACGTCCGATCCTAGTTCCTTCGCCGAGGCTAGGGGCACTTTGCCTACTCCTAGCCCGGATTCCTCACTAGTTTGCCGCCCGGTATCGAGGGTCAAAACAGTGGCTATGTCCATCCGTTTTGACCCTCCACACGGGGTGGCAAATGAGTAGGCCCACGTTTCTTGCAGTCATGTCTCTCAGGCCCAATAATGAGTTTACTTTACTGTCAATCCATCGCTACATCGGGGCTTCCTCATAGCGGGACATCTCTGGATCTGGTCTCGCTGAACGCCGAACTGCCCCCTCCCTTGATTCAATACGGGATCGGTGCGACGGATTGCTCTTCTGCCCGCTTCAAATGTGTATGTGCGACGCTGTCTGTGGGTATCAATGTCCCACCTTAGCTAATGAACGTCCGGCCCTGGATGGCTTGAAATAGGCTTCATATTGTTCCTTGTTTGCACGGAAAAGCGGCGATCTTAATGCTCAAAGCAGTCTAATTCCTTTTGAAACATCTTATTGCTTCACCGATTGACACGACCAGCCCGACGACCACGATCTTCACTGATCAAGCTGGAAGGTGTCTCGATGTTTGCGGTTGAAACGTCACTTTGTTTCATGCTGGAACTAAAATCACTTGAGCGTTTTGAATAGCGAGGAACGCATCTACCACATATCAAGGGCCCCCCTTAATCACACGTCTAAGAAATTAACAGGTCAGTAACGCGTGCGAATAGAAGAAAAAAAAGCAAGTACGGGACTCAAAAACGGAGGAAAAAGAGAAAGAAAAAAAGAGAAGACAAAGACGGAGTCGACTCTGGCTCGGGGTGTCTGTGAAGAGGGAGGATCGTTAGTGTTGTCTTGGATGAGGCCCCGAGGACACGGTAAAGACCCGTTGAAGCCTGGAGTCCCTGTGTTGACCCAGTGATCGGAGGTTCAGGTTGCAAAAGGTATTCGGCCCTTGGCAGTTGCACTGCGCGGTTGTGCCCCAGGCGACGATGACCACCACGCATAGACCGGTGACCGATCTGTCTACGGGACAAACTGTCGGTAGACAGACCGGTCGATCTGGTCTTAAATTTGAATGACAAGCGGCGGCACCGCCACAACGCGTCATTCTGTGCGTGAAAGTCACGTTTGATGCCCCGGACTTTGCCGAAGGCACCCCAAAATCCATGCACAGAACGCAATTTATGGGATTTCAACATGATTACAAGGCCTGGAAAGATATACGAGGCATTTTCTACCGGTAAAAATTTTGTCGAACTTTTTCAGCCAATTCCAGATGCTTCTACCCAGTATTTCACATAGTTACATCGATATTTCACCAGTATCCCGGGATAAAGCCTCAAATAAAATTACCATGATCAACATGATGTATATTATTCCAGCTTCAGACACTATCTCAGTCTAATCAATCTTGGAAACCTCAGAACATGCGTTTTGGGGTGCCTTCGGCAAAGTCCGGGGCATCAAACGTGACTTTCACGCACAGAATGACGCGTTGTGGCGGTGCCGCCGCTTGTCATTCAAATTTAAGACCAGATCGACCGGTCTGTCTACCGACAGTTTGTCCCGTAGACAGATCGGTCACCGGTCTACACCACGCAAGCGAGAGCATTGTGTACGAGCGGGATGTAGTACGCTGGGGTGCTGTGATGGTTTTTCTGTTTAGCGATCCAGTGATGTGCGGGGCTTTATATGGTGGCCGCTGTAATTCCATGAGGTAGTTCAACGCAGGCTGGAATGGAGGTAGTGGCGATAGGTCCTAGCAAATATTGGTGAAGACAGAAAGACTAGTTCTGCCTTACACACCCGACTCTCTCATAACATGGGAGAAGTACCCGACACAGAGGCTGAATATATTCACTCAACGCAATTCAGTACGCGACGATATCTGCACGCGACGAACTCGCAAAATATTTTATTTCAACAACAACAACCCCTGCTCCGTACAACCAGCGGCGTTCCAGGCTGGCGCCGTACCTTCCGCACCACCTGCCTCCCACCTCCGCCTTTAGATCCTCCGCGCAGCGGCTAGAGTTATGCATGGCAGCCTCGATTTGCCATTCACCGATCTCCGTGCACAACAAGAGCGCGCGCGAGCATGAACGAAACCGAACCCACATCGTGTTGCGGCAACCGCACCGGACTCGCATGAGTACCGCTCCCACGTCCCTCGGCGGAACCACACCAAAATGGAATGAACATGATGATAAGGAACAACAGCAACAAGCCAGGCAATTATTCCAGTAAAAAGGAACGCGAAGAAGAGAGATATCAAAGAAAGGACGCGTCGAATACACCAGCTGATGCACCCGGCGCACTATGATGCACGAGAGGAGACGCGGCGATGTAAAAGAAATCCCGTCACAAACACAGGAGAAGCTCATAAATCCAGAACACCTCCGGGCCCCATCGCCCACACACTCCTCCGCGAAGGGCTGACCCTCGCTCACAGGCGTTCTCGAAGACGCGGCATTCCCGCCCACTTCGTCCCAACAGCGAAAATGCAGATAATAAATCCACCGAAGTCCAAATCCCTGCAGGCAGCAATGCCCGAACCGCGCGTGAATCGCGTCCTGGGAGTACAGAGGTTCAAGCGCCGGGCGCTGAGAACGCAGCAGCAAAAGCAAACGCGTAGCGGTTTCGAAAGGCAATAGCAATAGGCGCTCGAAGGGCAGGAGGTGCAGGCAGATAGAGGGCGAGCGCAAAAATAAAGAGGGGAATGGAACAAAGAGTGTGTCCGGAAGCATGAGAGGATTAAAAAAACACAAGACAGCCAAAAAGAAATCCGAGAAAAAAAAAGCACACACCGTCGCCAGCAGGCTCTGGGCAGTCCTGAGTAGACCCCACGGAACAGGACGTCCAGCCCTGGGCGCTGCGGATGCTGGGGAAGGGCCACGCGGTGGGTGCGGAGGTGGAGTACCTGCGTAATGTATTACTATCAGCGGCGTAGTGAGATCGGACAGAGGGAAGGGGGATGGATGGGAGGGGAGGAGGGAAGAGCGTGAATGAAGGTGGAGATGGAGAGCGAAGGAGGAGTGAAGGAGAAAGGGTGGATGTACCAAGAAAGCGAGGAAAGGAGGGAGGGGAAGACAGGCGAGAAGTGCATGGAGTGAAGACGGAGAGTGGGGAGGAGGAGACACAGGGAGGCGTACCAACGACGCGACCGCGGCGAGTGCGCGCTTCTGTATCCAGCTTCCATCACCATCACTCCCGCTTCCCCTCGACTCGAAGACGTGGCAGAGCTACATGAGCCGGCGTTTGCGCTTGCGGGTGTCCCGCTCAACAGCGAACCATCCGCAGATGATGCCGTCCACCCGAAAAGCTAGATGGATTGAGAGACGGATGCGGGCTGCCAGGAGCAGAGTCGGTAACTTCGGTGGCACTAGTATTGGGTGACGTGGTAGCGAGAGGTGCGGCGATGCGGTGACGGGCGGAGCCGGATTTTAGAAGGAGCGGGCTGGTATTGGACCTGCGGCCAGAGCTTTTCAGTCCAAGATCGTCGGCAATGTGCCAATCCGGTGTACCGTGTCGATGCCGCCCAGAGATAACTGAAAGGAGTCTGCAGAAACATGGTGTAGGGTAAGTTCACGAGGATAAGGAGAGAAAGACGAGCAGACTCACGAACGACACTCAAATGTTGGTCAAACGCGCAAGTCGAGAAGAGGAAGATGGTGTGATGTGTACATGTTTGGCTAGAGCCGTGATCGTCTGATCTCGGCCCGTCTTTTCGTCTTCCTTCTCGCCACCATCCAGTCCATGATCCAGTGTTCGACTTTGCTTGTATAGCAACCCAATCAGCCCTGACCCCATTCGCAACGAAGAACAGCGCTCGAAATGTGTGCATTCGCATCCCTTCCGTCTCCGACACAGCGATTCTCATTCATGTGTCGCAAGTTACAAGGGGGGGTCGGCATTAAAATTTCGGATATGGGGTGGGAGGGAGGGGGGTCTCGAGGAGGGCAGAAAAAACTTTCTAGGCCAAGTTACTAAATAGGTCCAGAATGCTTCAAAAATGCATTTGGAGTAGTTTAACTTGTGTTGAATGGACAAGAGAGGGTTCTTCAACGGTCCCCATGTTCGATCAGACCACCAAGCCAAATTGGGAAGTCGGGTCACAAGGATCAGCATTACGTTAATCTTCAGCGCTGCTTCAGCACCTCGCTCGCAATGGCAAAAGGAGGGAAGAGCAAAAAGAAAGAGGTGCGCAGGACACACTAAGACCTTTAATTTGTGTCAATTCATCCAAATAAGGGCATCAAGTAACTTACGACCCATCAGGCGTCATGCCAGTTGGCCAGGCTTCTGCTGAGCTGGTCAGGTTAATTTCCTAGACCTGAAGTGGCCTACATGGGCTTAAAAATTAATGCAGTAGCACCCATTGAATGGCTGAATATCACTGAAACGATGTTGACAATGTGCAGGCATGGCGTGAATTTCCTGGCCAAATTGGCGAGGACGTACATGACCGGAAAGGACGGTCCGCCCGTAGGGGTGGGAAACTCCTTCCCTGTATGGAAGGAGAGGGCGGGAAGGGGGCTCAGCTTGAGGTCGAAAAAAACCTTTCGACCCGATATCCGAATTTCGAAAGCCGACCCCCCCTTGGCAAGTTATTCCACGATCCACGATCCCAGCAGCCAATGTCTCAAATGCAGTACTATCGTCAAATCCCCAACATGGTGTCCGTTCAGCTCATTGCACCCACGCTGCTTATTCTTTTTCCGCTGGATATGCATCCGCATCTCCGATTTTCGACATAAAAGTGCTACGCTGTCTTACGCTGCGTGTGTATTTCGGGTCTCGGGCCTCATCTTTGGGACTCTACTTCCTTCGGTCTGACACTCCTCAAATAAACCTGTCTTTCTTCTATCGCAAACCCTACCTCGTTTCATTCCGTGAAAGGCTTCTGGTTGTCTCTCATACTTTGCTCGATTCTCTTTCCTCTTTTTACATGTACGTCCCGACATGCCCTTAGTACCGTCAAATACGTGGCTACCTCCCGAAATCCCACTGTGCCCTTCCACTTCGTACCCACCATGAAATATCCGCTGTCTTTCCTACCGCGTCGCTACTGTTGACTCTCTGTGTTCTCGATTGCAATTCAACCTATGTGCGTTTGACCGCTCTTCGAAACACCGGACTCAGTGCTACGATCCAAGTATACTTCCCCTAGTTCCCCGCAGTTCCACCCCAAATCTCACCTCAACGGGCGAACTCGCTCGTAGGGTCTCATCTGTATCAAAGTAGCCCGAGGCCCATTAAATCCTCATTCCTGGATCGCTGTTGTATGCGGCACAGCGATTCTGCCTCAGCATCCGCACCTCTTCTGGCTGGCCATGCTGTGGGTCTCAATCGCCTGTTTGATGTCGGATATCGAGGGCTAACACAGTGATATCGCATTTCTTGATTCGCCTCGCCCCTCTCTGATCAGCGCATTCCAACGCTGCCTCTGTCGTAGGCTTTCACAAATCATCCTCAATGTTCAAACTGGCCGATTCCCGTTCGGTTTTTGGGTGACGCCAAAATTTAGGTGTGCTCTTAGAATACGTGCTGCTTGTGCTTGGGCGACTTGACATGTTACACATGCTAGATCGCAAGCTGTATTCAAACGCCGGTGAGGAAATCTCTCTCCTGCGCTTTCTGCTTCGTCTCCATGCTCATTTCCAACTCAGGGCTCCATATGCCTCTTTTCTCTTCGTCGCATTGTCCTACACTTTGGAACGTAACTGCACCTATGAAATGAAGATCACGACATATGGTACCGTTCTCGATCGCTGAGTTCGCTAAAAATTATAGGGAACACCTTCCCTCTCCTCCGCCTCACCCCCACCCCGCTCCGAACGTCCGAAACCTCCACCTTCCTCGCCATGCTAAGTCCACATGCTTTCCTTTTAGATTCCTCTTATTATTGAAATTTGTTCTCAAGCTTCTGTGTTCTTCAATTCCTATCCGCCGGTGACTGTATCAAATCCCAATCTCGCACATTGTTCACTGGCAGCCCATTTCGCATCGATACTCCCCCTGCCGTTGCGCATTCCTCCGAGACGAACCCTTCGAACTGATCATGCTCTGAGTATTGTGTGCTCCGACTTTCCGAGCGCTTCGAATTCCCTGCAGTTCCGAACTCTGGTTCTGTGTGCGGTATACTCTAACTCGGACGCTCTGTGCGCGCAGTCTGCATGCGATCCTGATTCTCTATGCTCTGCACTGCACTGCATCTGCGTTCCTCATCAGATTCAATGCACCCCATATCCCTGCTCGCAGAACCCTCGTGCTCCGAGTCGTTGTTGGCCTCGAGTCCGGGGTGGATCTAGATTATTCGCATATCAACGAGATGCCCTCGTGATTAATTTCTGTGCTCATGTTCGTATTCCTCTTTTTCTCCTACTCTGCCCGCAGCTGCCGTATGTCCTTTCTATCTTCGATTTCCGGTTCTCTTCCTATGTTTCATTTTTGAACCTCTTGAATTAAATCTGACCCTCCCTCTTCTGTGGTGCTGTGCAGCTCCATTCATGCGCGCGCTCAATGCCCATTTGAAAGCGAGTCGTCCCTCGAATCACCAGGCTTGCCTTCCTTCCCCTATCATCCTGATGTCCCCGCAGATTTGTCCGTCCATGGGCTCTCTCGATCGCGTGCTTTTACTTGCAAAGACTTAGCAAGTCATCAAAGCATTCAACCAAGCCTCAATATGGATCAAACTGCTCTCCTTCGCCGTGATAACACAGCTTCTCATCGACGTCTCGGACAGCTTGCAAGCAGCAATCGACGGTGGGAAGAACCCAATGTGACGCGCAGAATTTCCGGAGTATCTTCAAGGCCCCATGGCTGTTGCGCAAAACCTCGCGGGTGTTAAACGCAAAATTCTCCAAGTCTTTTATCATCGAAGCAAGATCTTCCTCGAATCGCTCGAGACTTACGATGAAGCTCTGTCTGACGTAGGCCGAGTCTCTTAGGATGCTAGGGCTTCCTTTATGGTCCACTATTTCCTGTTCGGTTACCTTGCGCTCATCGATAGGACTTTCAAGTTGTCAACGGTGTGATGGGTAGGTGTGTCAACTGATTATCACTGATGGGTGTATTCAGGTTCGAGCCGAATACCTGTCGCTGCAATTGAACACCCCACCGCGAGATCATATGCTGTGACTGCATGTCATTTCAAGGGTCCGTACACGGCTCATCAAGCTTACCGTACGGTTTTGCTCGCAGTCTTTACCAGGTCTCATGGTAATCTTGTTGCCCCAGTGAGGTAAGCTCATCTCTCGTAGCATCGTACTGATCCACTCTCGCAGCTGGTATCGTCACACCTGGTGAGGAATGTCGGTGAATTATCCCGGATAATGCGGTCGCAAGATTTGTCTTTGAAACGTTCGTTTCAATTTTCCTGAAAACCTGATTATATTTCCAGGCTCAGCGACAAGGGAGAAGGCGGATGAGTAGATCACGAAGATTTTCACTGACTGTCCAGCCAACCTGAATGCTGCTGATATTGAACTGGAGCGAAGCTCCGGCATATCTTTCATGTATTCAATCCACTTAAGACGCTGCGCGCTGGGCAATGATCAGTGAACGGGACCGGCAGATTCATAATCCAATGCGGGACGTACTCACCCACAGGCAGCAAACGGCCATCCCCTCATCACCGGGTTCCACGCTTCTCAGTTCTGCAAACACCACACCAAAGGAGGGACGTAGCGCAAGTTATCTTCGCACTCGTGTACGATAAACGAGGACACATGACATCTATGCGCCAGAACGCCGAATCCAAAGGCTTCACCGCTGAGAAGCAAACAACGCGGAGACTGGAGCCTGTGATCAGGAAGCCAGGGAATAATCATAAAGGATACGCGGAAATGGGCACTGATGTAGAACTCCGAGACTCCCAAAATTCATTATTTGCCGCAAGCCTGAGCACGAGCACGAACCAAACCGAAGCCACACCGTGTTGCGGCACCGCATCACTACCCCGGATTCGTATGGCGGTCAAAGTGCACTTTTATTCGGCCGCAAGATATGTCGGCTATTTCGGACTTCCCGCCCCAAAGATAAGTAATTTGATGCTATTGCCGCAAAAGAGATACCGATAATCAGTTCGTTTAACTTGCGGGGAAAATGGTGATTCCCGCAAGATATATATAGATTCCGCCCGCAAGATACAAACACGCGCCCGCAATATAAGACATCTCGCGCCAGCAACTTTTGTACTTTTTTTGTCAACCTCCTCCCCAATACAAACTGGTAAGTTTACTAGAGCAGAGCAATGATTGACTGGAGTGTAAGTAGGCTACAAATACGAGTAAGACGTCGTATAGGTAAGACTCTACAGGTGAAATACTGTATCTGGCTGGAGTTCAACCTAAATGGTGAAAGGATGGGAATATGCAGGCAAATGAAACTTTATTCAAAGTTTCACCCGAAACCCAACAAATATTCTGTATGTCCTTGTGTATGTGTTCGGGGGTTCGCGTGGAAGAAACCACGAGAGCGAATTTGGTGTGAGTTCGAAAGATAGGTGTGTGGTCCAGAATCCGGTAGCTGGTATGTTTTTCTTTCAATCCAATTTATCCCTCAACTCAACAATATTCCGTATAGCCCTGAACCGTTCCGCCAATCCAAATCCGTAAGCCCAATCGTTTCGTTCCTTATCCAGTTAACCAGTCCCGTAGAGTCCCGAGAAATCCGTTTCGTAGAGTCAAATCAAAGCGCGAGAGAGAGAGATCACAGGTAAGACCTAGGCGTAGTATTCTGTCCCTACTAGCACATTTTTGCCTGTCTTTTATACCTTACTTGTTTGTTGCCCTCGTATTCTGACGACCATTGCCCTTCAACCCTCTAATCCTGTGAGTTGCCAGCTGGTTGGCCTGCTGAACCGGTTTCAAGTGCCGTAGCATCCCCTTATGGCGATGGTCTATCCGTCGACGCATTTGAGCCTATCCATATGTGCCTCCGTTCTGACCGTCAGCCCGAACCTAGCTATCTAATCTCGGAATGTGGCACCACATACTCGGAGTAGATGGTTAGGCACGACGGGAACGCGGGGGCGCCGGAGCGGATGGTCGGCGGACAATCGAAGTCCTAGCAGCGAAAAGGGTTACCAAGAGAGGAGAAATCGGGGATGAAGAAGGCGTACTGGCGTTCCATCTATCCTCACCGCCCCGGAAACTGCTCCTGGCCCGTCTCATAATCGATCTGCGAAACGTGGGTAGCTTCGTGAGCTTGCATTACCTGGAGGTGCTGGACGAGGTTAATCTGGCTGCATTCGTGGCGCTGAGTTTGAATTATTCCTAGACAGCGAGCAAATTCGGCCGTTGGGCTTCAAGCGCGCCAGGTGACTCGAATCATATGAAGGCAACATGAAGGCGGAAGGAAAGAGCGCGGAGGGCTGTGCACGACAGCTGCCGCCATCAATGAGCCTTCGTAACGCCCACGACGGTTTTCTAGCTTTCCTCATTGCAGGCTTCTTTGCCCTCGCTTTCGTTTTCGCAAACGATCCTGACTCCAGTGCCTGTGATATTCAAGTTCAAATCCGCATTTCACCGGTTGAATCCGTCTCTCGTTCTTGCTCCGGAGTCTGGAGTCGGTGATGGATTATTCTTTATGCGCAAAACTCGCTCCATCTTCTTTGAACGACGCTGGAAACTTTTCTCGCCTCATATCTCCTGGTGGTGCTGGGATACTCAGGTAGAAGCTATCTGCCGCCGATTTCATTCCTAGTCTGGCTATACTCTGCCGCAGACTTTGCGACTCGTTTGACTCTCTCCTCCCGGACAGTCTTCCCTCTGGCTTTCCGGAATACAGGTTCGGCGCGTCAATCCTCAATTCCCCTATTTATCTTGGGCTCAATTCTGTGAGCAGAATTGTGGCTGTACACTCCAGAGAAAGTCCGGCAGCTGTGCACTTTTGAGTCCCGAGTCTTTCCTGTGGGGAACGTTCCCGCGTCGCGGCTTCTCCTTTGACAGCTGCATACGCTGGAACTCCACTACCTTTTCGCGCCAATTTTATCCTTCATGCGCTTTTACGGCGCGTGTGCGCGACTATCTGTGTTGCGGTTATATGAGGTCTGTGACGGCGCACTGGAGTCGCTTGGGGCAGAACTGCTCGTCACGCAAGCGAGCGAGTTCCAGCCACAAGTTCTCCCGCGCCTCGACACTCTCATCGGACGTGGCGTCAATCGGGAGTTTTTCACGGCCGTTGTACGCGCCGGGGAACTTCTCCCATTGACAGCCATTTTCAGGCGCCGATGCTGACTGATTATGATTGGCTGCCGAATTCTTACCGGCGCAAATTCCAGAACTAACGACGGCAATATTTTGGATGTGATGAATCCGATTCTTGATCCGATTCGATGTTCCCCACTTGTAATTTAGGTAACTGTCAGTCTTCCCAATATGCCCTCCCTCGTATATCTATTTATTCGCCTGTGCTTAACGACGGCAATATTTTGGATGTGATGAATCCGATTCGATGTTCCCCACCTGTAATTTAGGTAACTGCCAGTCTTCCCAATATGCCCTCGCTCGTATATCTATTTATTCGCCTGTGCTTACACCTCCTCCTTTATTTATTTATCTATCGGTGTCGCTTTGAGACATGATGCATGCATGACATTGTTCTGTATGGGTATATCCGCGCCTGCGGCAGGTAGGCAGGTAGTATTACGCGGCACGGTCCGAATAATGAGCGCCGGTTTCTAGGGGTCATCCCAGTGAAATCCGGTCAACGACCATCGGCCAAATCAACGTGAAGTACAGCAACGCCGAATATATCCTGGAGCTCTAAGCTTCGCTACTTGTTTTCAGAAATTACATGATCGAATCAGGCAATTGTTGTACTTTCGGTCTTCGGAGCTCGTGACTCGTTGTGAGAGAAAGGAGGGAAACAACCCCGTTGATGATAGTGTGGCAGGTGTCGTTCTAAAACAGCGCATGGTAACCCTATGAATAAATTTGCAAGGTGGACCAAAGTTGAACGACTTATACAATGATCCATCCGTATGGGCCCAGATCCGCTCTAGGACATGTGCTGCTTGTTATTCATCAGACGATGTATCACTTCTAGTCGTTGGTATCGTGCGATAAGGGTGAAAACAAGGCCGTCTGTCTGATGGCATCAGACAACGGGGTTGTGATGGGCTTGTCGATAATTTGAACATTTTTTGAGGGATCCTGGTGTTATTCAATTGTATCAAGGTCTCTGACCTTCGTGTTGCGCTTTGGTATTGGTTTTGCAAGAAAGTGACATTTTTTGGCATTCAATTGTGGATTTTGGTGTAGCGGCTAGCCCTCTGAGCTATCAGACTCATTCTCTATGTAAAAACTGTGGAACTGGAGTCATGAATTGCGAGATAGCTCCAGACCTCATATTTAGAGGCGAGTTATGGATGGTATCCATGTCCTCTCAATGTTCGCTACCGAACAGCTCTGTACATTAATGGGAATGTCAGAATGAAGACCGCTACTTGCTTCGCCTAATTTTGAAAAGAAGCGAACGGGCTTGGGCTTGATACGGCTTGAGAAAATGGGCTTGCCCCCCGCAACGGACTTGGGTGGGTTTGGGCTTGGCCTTGGGTCGTATTCCTAAGTGCGATGATGAAGCAACTCCGGTTTAATTCCAACAATGAAAATCTTGGTCTCGTTTCGAGTGTTATTTGGGGACCGATGGGAACAAACCGGACACAATATTCTTTGTAGAAAATGCCGCGAGGCAAAAGCTGCCGAGTTGTGAGTTTCTCCATATATATCCTATTTAAATCTTACTGCATCGGTTCTCACCTGGGAGGTCGTAATGTTCCCATCCCTGGACGCCTCGGACTGGAGGGAACGCGCCATCCTGTGGTACCTACCTATATTCTCCGTTCCCGCATTGGTACCGTACGTGGGACTATATTTAGAATTTGTCCAAATCGGGTGACCCAGCCACGGCTGGGGGGGGGGGGGGGGCATCCGTAGTACGAAAAGGATAGGATTATAAGCATCTGCGTACTAGTTAGAAAATATCAACGTACCATGCGAGCCCCAAAACTTTCACCCTGCGACGCGAGAAGACGGAAAACACCTCGCGCTGAGAGTTATTAGTACACCCGCCCAGAATAAAAACTATCACGTTCCAGATGTTGCAAAAATCAAAACCAAACAAAAAAAATTGAGTTCGGAAAACTTTTGTTTTTCCAAATCTCAGAATATCCCTATATTAAATCTGTACATACTATGTGCATGTAGTATGCCCCTTCCCAAAGGACCAGGCCTAAATCTGCGCAGAACATGTGTGGAACGGCAATTAATGATATTATTGATGCGATCAATTGAAGCCGAAGCTGTGCCGAGATTTCCTACCCTTGGTCAGTTGACCTCCAAAGATTCAGTAATGAGGTTTTAATGAGGTTGTAATGATATATAAATGAGGTAAACATACTTAGACGATGCACTCTGATGTAACATGAAATAAATTGAGAAAGAAAATACAGTGTCAAAACCCGGTTGCGAAAAAAAAAAAAAAGTTGACCCAGTATTATAGGGGCATAAGTGTGTACATCATTATAAGATTGTATCTGGGGGAGCTTCAGACCCTGAAGTTTATGCACAAATATTTCCAAGAATTTTCGGTGCCCTGTTGTGTCGCATAGCACCATCAGTTATTTGGCTGTTTTGGGGATTTGACCCGGATCCGAAAAATCCCACCAGAAATGCCTTTTCACACACACACTTTGCCATCTCTTGCCCTCACGCACCCTCATATGCCCAGAGACACCTCCAACAGGCAACTGTCTAGGCTCTTCTGTGGCGGTAGACCTCCAGAGGGATCGATACATCGAACAACTCAAATCTGCCTCCAATCACTGGGCTAGAGAAGATGTGCGCTCCTCCCCGTGGCCTATACTGATCGAGCACAATCAAAAATGTCTGAACGTTAACCCAAGATACAGTACTCATTATTTAAAGCACTGTAGATGTGAATGAGCTACTACTATTCTCATAATATACAATTCTCGGCCGCCATCAGTGAGATTTAGCCATTTTTGGCAGTTGTTTGATTTTTAGCGCACGCCCAACATGCTCAATGCTGATTTTTTGTTGATTATATTACCCGTAGGCCTTGTTGGTATTCTACAAAAAAGAACCACGCCGAAAGCCGGCGGGGTTTCCGTTCAAAATGCAATTTTTTTCGGATCCAGGCATTTTTCGGATCCGGGTTTTGACACTGTATGGGTCACAAAACTTTTTTTCCCAAAAATCTCAGAATCCCTTCGTATTACATCCATGGTAGGGCTCGGACAACTACAGACAGAATTCGAGCAGAACATGTGCAAACGCATCCGCGGGAATCCCCGGGCCGTTGATAATATTGATCCCATCAATAAAGCTGAAACGAAGCTGGGGTTGTGTACTCTAGCTGGGTTGACCTCCATTGCTTCAGTAGTAGTAATAACCTTGGGGCTATAAAGCCTCGAGGTGTGTTTAGCTTGAACAACTCGGAAGTTGCCGGAATTAGCCGAATTGCATTGGGTAATTTCTGAGTTTTTCGAACTGAAATGCACCTCGTAGCTTCCTCCTGCATCATTCCTGGTCCAAATTACCCGAATTGGATCTCTGGAGGTCAACTGACCAAGGGTAGGAAATCTCGGCACAGCTTCGGCTTCAATTGATCGCATCAATAATATCATTAATTGCCGTTCCACATATGTTCTGTGCAGATTTAGGCCTGGTCCTTTGGGAAGGGGCATACTACATGCACATAGTATGTACAGATTTAATATAGGGATATTCTGAGATTTGGAAAAACAAAAGTTTTCAACACTCAAAGTTTTTGTTTTGTTTTGTTTTGATTTTGCAACGTCTGGAACGTGATAAAAAACGACTTCTTACCTGTTAGTAGCGTGGCGAGTGTCTGGAACAGTAAGTCGCGTGGATCTGCATTAAAGATGTAACAAAATATGTTAGATGAAAGTCGCGCAAGATAAAGTACATCGCTCCCCCGGACTATAGTGTATCAGTGGAAACTCAAAAATGCGCGACACAGGAATGATTGCGGCGCATGCGCGGTATAACAATAAGGAGGGCAAGCAAAAAATAAGACATTCGAAGAACGACCTGGGGCGAGAGAATGGGTGACGTTTCAAAGTTGCTTTGAATCAAGTAAACGTACCATAAAGGTTGACATAGGGATATCGCCATGCCTTGATCGACGGAAATCAGTACCAATGACAGGATGAGGGATATAGGGAACTCACCATTGGTGGGCACAAAAGTTAAGAATCCCGCGGGATCGAAGACCATCATCGGATTGTTACCAGCAACATGATCCAGGCTGGATGGATCTGCGGGGTCTTGTGTGCAATCCTGCTATGAATGTTTGGGAAAATGGAGTTCTCAAATGAGTGCTCACTGAAGACCATGATATTCGCGGTTACCTAGACCATCGTAGTGCTCCGAAAGACCCGATCTCCGCATCTACACGAGAAGCTGACAATTGCTCACCATATCACACACTATCACGCGTCCAGCCACCTGCCAACGCTGCTGCCGACGATCTAGAATCAAGGTACTGCATAGAAGACGCCTCTGGGGATGCATCAGACACATCGAAAAGCCGCATAGGCCTCATGGCGTCAATAGTCGTGCTTCAAGGGCCTATGGAGGCAGGCTCATGGCATACGAGGGTCGGAAGGGGTCTGTGTGGGCGAGAACGGAGGAAGCAATGGAAGAGGGAGCCGAGGTGGGGCAACGGGAAGCGGGATGGTGGTGGTAGGGAGCAAGGGGCATTTTTAAACTCCGACAACTATTGCCGGTATATCTGGCGCGCACGGACCCTCAAACGAGTTTGACTTAATTTGAGCATTGTAGAAAGTTCGAAGACTACTTTGCGGAGCTCAATTCGTCGGAAATTTAAAAATTTGACTGAATTGCCGGATGGCGGCAAAATTGGCAGAAGTGGCAAGCTTGGTCAAACCTCCGGCAGATGGCGGCAGATGTCGGCATTCGGGATTTTCACTGGGGTTCACCCCTTGGCCTTGTAGCTCAGCAATGGTCATTTCCCGGAAGGAGGGTTGTGTCGGAGTTCGGAAGAATAATAACACCAGCTACCCGAACGATTAAGACTCATACTATCTGGACTGGCTATCCGGCCACCTAAGCATCTTTGGCCTCATTCCCGTACATAGCGACATTTGAATGCGTGTTTATGGGGTCCCAAATGATGTCCCACATACTATAAGTGAACCTATTTTTTTCCAGAATTTAGAATACGATTTCATGCCTGGCTGAATTCTTTTTCTGGGGATGTCCCAAAATGGCAAAAACTAGCTATCCGGCCACCCGCCCAATTCACTCATTGCGAGCGGTGCTGTTTATCCCAAGATATGCCAAACTATATAATGGATATGAATGTATTATTATGTGCAGAGAAACTTCACATCTATGCAGTATCAGGACTGTATCCAGATGCCTTTCTGACACAGAAGGTGGGTGAAATTGCTTTGTGGACGGAATGGCTTGTGTTACAGATGACAAAAAGTCTCGACGTCCCAGGTTGAAGTGTATATATTGCATAGGGATGTATTTGGACCTATCTGAACACCAAGAATGTCCCTCATACACTCACAACCAGCTCAAAAAAATCCATATGTATGCACCAACAAATTTGGCGGATTTCGGTCATATCACGCCGTGAAAGAGGAATAGAGGAGATAAAAACCTGCTAACTTGGCATAGGAAACATCAAGTGGGTGCAACAACATTGACCAAATCTTATGTCTGTAGCAAGTACCGGGTGTGCGCAACACTGGCGGCCAGAATGCACAACTCAGGGCACATCAAATTTCTCCTTGAGGGTCCTGCACTTGATACAAAGCCTTTGTCATTTAGTGAGTCAAACTGCGCGATTCCTCAGATTCAGGGGATGAGAATGAGCCCCCAAGGTCTTGAATCAGCTAAGATTTGGTTGAGAAACAGTCAGAAAGGCAGTACGATGGCGGTTCCAGAATAAGAAATGATGTTCACACGCTGACATCCTGATCGGAAACCTCCCACAGCTTTTGATCGCCGGCTTGCCGTGCGTCCAAATTTGACATACGGTGCCCTCATAGGTCGTCTAACATCGTACAGGTGCTAGATCCAAGGATTTTATATTGCGTAGGCTTATAGTATCCAAGTGGCCGGATACCTAGTTCGGCCGGATAGGCAGTCGCATATAGTAGATCCAGAAGATTATACCCACAGACTCGTCAAAATCGCAGAATCATATGTGACGTCAGATTTCATTACAGGGGGAAGGCATCAAAATTGTCGCGTCTTGTGAAAATCCTCCTGCATCGCATTTTTGACAGTTTACTTTTTTGGTCTCGTCCGGTCTTGTACAATAACATGCAAGAGAAAAAAGACTGAAAGTTCACAAGACCAGAAGACATGTCTAAAATCCCACAAGACCAAAAAATAATATTTTTTTGATCCATTCCATTGGCATCTAGGGGTCATTTCTGCGACATTTTTTTTTTTCGCTCAGGAGATAAACAAGACAAAAAAGTTCGAAAGTCTAAAAGTTTTTCGTTATCTTGCTGATGTGGGTGATTGAGTGAATGGATGAACTAGGTCTAAGTCGGTGACCTTTTCGTTCTAGACCCATCTACCCCCCAAAAAAACTTGGGAATTTCAAGCTCTCCTAATGTGATGTGTTTTGGGCCGGTGGAAGACACTAGGTACTCTTGATCTCGGAATTACCTACCGCAGATCAGGCCACCTTTCCACTCCATTATCAAAGACCTTGCCGTGTTACACTGATGGGGACTGGGCGGGTGACAAGGACAAGCTGAGATCTACCTCTAGCACTGTTATTCTCCTTCCCGGCGGAGCTGCGTACACCTTCAATTAGGGTGAACCAAAACACAAATAAGGTTCATTTTCTGATGGCTCTCAGACTGTAAAAACAAATTTTACGTATAAGACGATTCTACAAACTCGGCTTGTCAGAAAACACCCAAATATTTTATTCCGAGGGAACGGAGCAGGGAGGGTATGGATTAAACTGTGCATATCTTGATGAAATTGACAAAGGTTCCAACATTGTATTTGGAGTGATTCAGATCAAAAATGACCACAAACACCCACCAGACATTTATTTTGTCCACTTAGTTTATGTTCCACGGCTCGCCACTTACACCCATTCACTTGGAAGTACATTCTGAGGACACAAAAGGATGGAAGATTATCGCGATTCAATTTAGACTTAGCTTGAAACCGGAATAACTTCTTTTTTCAAGACACTGAAGCCATTAACTGCCTGCAGTCTACTTTAGAATTTTAAAGAATCCCGAATGATAAAGGAAGTGAATTTGATTCAAAACATACTGGCCGTCATACAACTACTATACAGGCGGAATTACATCTACAGGCAGTTTCCGCATCCCATTCTCCCGAAACGTGGTCACCACACTGACCAGGGAAAGCCCAACGAGGAACATAGGCAGAACCTGGCTGGGTGGTTAGCATACGCGTCTTCGGTTAATTGGACTTCAGACACCTGTCCAAATTGCCATTGGGAATGACTGCCGTCCGACGCCGCGAAATGATTCCACCGAATCAGGAGCTCGGTATTCATCACCGCCAGACCCCATAGTATCAGAATGACCGTAATTTTGAACACAACTTTCCAGTCGATCTGGCAATTATATCTCCCCTGGGCTGGAGATAAAGCCTGAATCATAACCCGATGGGAATGGGACTCACCCGGTTTTCACTTGGCGGAACATACTTTTTGAAGGCTGGCGGCGGGGCCGCTGTAGCCTCAGGCGCTTTAGGCGGCTCGGGAGGTGGGGGTGGGACTGCAGCTTCACCAGGCATATCTGGAGCGGGTATGTGCTGAACGATAAGTTGTTTCAGGAGTCGAGGCATTTTTTTGGCGGGCAGCGCGATATGGTCGTTGACGAGTAGGGCTGTGTAGGCAATGCAGAGGAGCCCGGCTAAGACGCAAAATAGAATGCGTCCGGCGTTGAGGGCGAAGAATGGTCGGAACAAAACAACCAAGGCGTTGGGGTTGCATTCGGGGGTGCTGCCGAAGGTTGGTGCTGTGGTGAGCATCGCGAAGGCGAACGCAAAAACGGTGTAGCTCTGTATCACGGAGCAGAAGTGCAGCACCTTAAGGATCTTAACATTGCCTGGCTTATTTCCGAATCTGGCGCTGGACGGCAGGGAGAAGAAGACGGTGACCCATGAGATGTAGAGTAAATAAGAGACCACCAAGGCGCTGCAATGATACGGCATCAGCCTATATTTATGGGGGAAGGGGGGATCGCCCACTCATGGAAACTAATTTCTGGCATCGGTTTAAATCCCAAGATCAGCGCCGTCACAGCTATCCCGGTGTTGGTGGCTAGTAGAGTGTAGAAGGCACCCGTAATCTCGTCAAGCGATGCCGACCGAGCAGACAGGCAACCTGGACCACATCGTCATATACCTGGCGCCCATGATTGAAAGATATCTACCGAGGAATAGAGTTTGCAGATAGAACGATACACGGACACCAATGCCGCTGATATCTGTGTTCATGGGCCGTCAGTGCACGACATGAAGAGTGCGGTGGTCGAGGCCAAAGGGAAGCAGTGAACGTTTCGTAACTCACGTCAAGTGCTTATATTGGCACCTGTCAACGAAACTCCGACGACATGCGGTGACGGCAGGCCCTGTGATCATCCCTTTGGATGCCAGGGCCGGTGACGGCCAAAAATTTGAGATCTTGGGTCGGGAACCTAGCTTCTGGTCGGCCAAAAATTGGCTCCCGGCGCCCAAAATCCTAGGTCCGGTTTGGCCAAAAAGATGGTGATTCAGGCCGGTCTGGTCAGAATTTCGGAGGCGAATAAAGGTTTCTTTCGGTGAAAAATGCACCCCAGTTACTCAGATCGGTCATCAATGCTGCAAAAACACGGCTGGGGAGAAAGAATCGCCATTTTGGGCCGTGGGAACCAAAATTACCCTTTTTGGCAGCCTCGGCTTCGTCCGTGTCAGCCAGACACCAAAATTTCGACGAAACCAGTCGTCCAAAAACTGGAAGATTCGAGACCTGGCCTCTGAACGGATAATCATAGGTCCTGTGACGGCAGGGCGGTGACATACATATATTGGAAGTGCAATCGTTGCGGAAGACTCGTAGTGAAGCTTGAAGTGAAGCAGGCCAACTGCAGATCGAGTCGGATCTCACACCGACTACCGACATACCAGGAATCCACCACCAGTAAAGAACTTGGAATTGAACAAGAGCGCGGTGGGGTGCGGAGGTTGAAGGCTCTAATTGTTGGGTTACTGTATCTATCGAGTTCGCGACTGGGAAATCTGACTTGCGTTAACCACTGATGCTGAAAGACGGCTCGACGCTCACCATCGGATGAAAGGCGCAGATAGAAGGTGCTGCTTGTTCACATGTCCGAGTTTATTTGAGCGCCGGGCCGGACGCGGCAGGCAACGGCATAGCGGACTTGGAAACCGTTTGGTAGAACGATCATGGGTGCCGACCCGGAGTGACTACGGAGATTAAAAAGGGTTCGGACAGATAGACGGCCAGCGTAATTTTACACAGATTCAACGCTTGATTGGGCGCCATCCTCGAACTTTAACGCTGATGTCCCGAAGATTCGGAACTGATAAGCCAAAAGCGGAGTTTAAAAGGCTTCGGACAAACATACGCAATTTTATAAAGAGAGAGATTAATTATATGGTGCACAATACATGCCTTCGCTTCGCTCCGCCACTGATGTAAATGTAGGGCCAAATTCAAGTACATTCACGCGCAGGGTAGCTCGAGATATTTTGAGGCGTGTGAATCAGACTGCTACCTATAATCTAGATGGGAAATATTGGAATTTCAGTTCTACACATACATCGACCTGGGTGCCATAAATGAGTCCATATTCTTACGGGAAGATTTTAGCGAACGCGGATAAAGTACACCCGTGCGGCGCGGCATCGCGGGGCTCAGCGGAGACGGAAAATCAAACCGGCGCATCGATTCTGGATCAGATAGCGAACTTACTGGAACATTGACCATATTTGACCCATCCCAAACGCGTCATCTCGAGTTGCGCCCAAATAAATCTGCGTAGTGCGCGCACAGAGATCTGTGTAGAGTCTCCACATGTACAGTCAATTTTTGTCAATCAGTGTTTCTAGAGAGTTACTCGCTGCGGAACGGCGTGGTTCAGTGTGGCTGCACAGCTGAAACACAGGAAATCGCACCCAGACGAAGTATTCCGGGGATGTACCAAATAACAACGTCCTGTGTGCTGATGGATTAAATGTAAGTAAAAATGCATATAATAGCTGCAGGGACACCGCTAAACCAATGGACGAAAGCCGGATTTAAGAGTGGCGAGACAGTGGCGACGCTTCCATGAACGGTTTGAGAATTGCAAGGCACATCAGAGCGAGTTAATTCAGACAATAAACTTGTCCAATCCGTGGGGCCTCGAGATATCACCGCCGATCAGAGCAAGAATAGGAAGCAGAGCGATACACCAAGCCAGCAGGACGAGCAGGAGCGACTGAGAGCAACGATGGAGTCCGGGCAGTGTAGCAAAACCAGAAACAGGGAAACAGTTGCTGGACGGAGTAGTATATTTGAGGCCCAGGCAAGCGGGTGAACAGTTTGCGGGACAGACAATGCCCCCTATTTATACGTGGAGATTCGGCGGGTTCATTGATATGGCAAAAAATCTCCATCGCAGTGCACATGTGCTGCGACAAACTGCGTACGCTTGCGGATCGTACTACGGAATGATTTTGGATCCGTTCCAACCGTTCCATGACATTTGCGTAGGCCGCAGTGATGGAAGGAGGCGGCTGGCAACCCCGAATGGGGCAATGATGTCTGGCTTTTCCCGAGAGAACCGCGGCGAAGTTTCCGCAGTGGGAGAGTTTTGAATGAAAATGGGGCAGGGAATTATAACTCTGAGGACGAGACGCGAGGTTGAAAGATGGAAATAATCTATATGGGACAATTGCACCGCCGACGAGGCATTTGCTTAAAGAATGGTTAATGTCTGTTGTCGAGTTTAACCCGATTGGGTTAAACGCGACTTGAACGCGGGCCGCGATTTTCGGTCCGTAGTGCCGTGGTGGTACTTGATATTAATCGCGATTACTATCGATGGCCCACCTTTGCAAAAAGTTTTGATGGGAGGGCTGTTGGCGCATTTGGGCTCAGTTGCTAAATTTTGGAGGGGAGCAAGTCATACATATGATGTACTCGCATGAATATTTACAGACTTTTATGAGCTCTATGGAGGAAGCCTTGAAGATGTCGAAGTGGTTCCCCAAAATAACCCAAATACCCACCTTTGCAAAAGATTTTGGCGGGCGATCAATGCCATCAGAATTCACCAAAATCCGACTCTTGATTTTCTACTGGGCTTAGATGGCCTCCGAAAGCTCTATAAACTCCGCAGTACACTTCGAAATACCGAAATTATAACCTCATTTTATTTCGAGGCAATTCGTCGTGAATTGAGGCCATTAGATCAATAACCCTAGCGTCGTTGTTACACGCCGCGAATGCAACTAATGATGTAAAATTCAGCACCTTGCATTGCGGTCATCATCCTCTCATCTGACTTCCTCAATCGCGAGAGCGGCCCCGCAGCTATCAAGGCTATCTTCCAGGCTTACAGTACCGCAGACGTGGACATGATCAACCCCCTGCCTGCTATTCCCCACAACGTCGACGCTGGTACCAATGCACTGCCGTTTGGCATGCCATGGACCCATATCGTCACAGGCTGTACCTCCGCATTTCGGACTGTCGTTTTGGCCCAGGAGGTTTTCCACGGCATACTTGTGTTGCTCTTTTCTAGCGGAACTCATCTTTTGCCCAGTTACCTCGAGCTTCCGATGTTGTTCTACTGTATGCTGGTAAACCCCGACCCTCTATTCATCATCCTGGCCTTCACTGGCATTGTGAGCCTCACCCCTGACACCGACATCTGCGATGCCCTCACGAAGCTCACCACGGACCAAACAGTTCTGCACATGATTAACGCAAATCATTACAATGTACCCGGCGACCACACTCCCGCACTTATTCTTGACGTCCTCTTCAGTATCGCGCAGATCGGCACATGCACTGTGCGTAGTGGCATCCTCGACGGACCTACGATCCCTATTCCAGCTACACATACTGTCATTCCACCTTTTAACCTCAACCCGGAAGTGAACGAGAACGTCTGTCGTCACATCCTCTCTGCGAATTTCTCCTTCGCTGTTCCCATGTGCAGCACTGGAACTCCGTGGCTTGGCCCTAACTTTCTCGCTCCCAAGCTCATTGAGTGCACAGAGTGCCACGGCTCCGATCACTACAGGGAGGATTGCCCAATTCTCAACTCGGATGCCTACCGCAACGCACGAGGCATTGCACCCGTGATCACCAATCCTGTTGCTGCGTCGTCTCTCTCGTTCACTCCAGCGGTGCCTGCGCCTGCTCACAACTCAGTCAGGGGCTCATTCTGTGGATGTGGACGCGGATCTACTCGCGGAGGCTTCGGTGGATATGGTCGTGGCCACGGATGCTGGGGCTTTGGTCGCGGAAACAGTCACGGTTATTCCCCGTACTATGCATGAGTTGATTGCCCGTTTATGTCTCTCCCCTACCCTTGCACACCTTCCTTCTTTATGATGTAGTTTATATATTGTCCCTCGCCGACTACTCCCGCCTCTGCTCCACACGATCTCCAGGTTACACTCATTTGTTCATACAGTACTACTTGATCTCCTCTCGCCCTTGCATCCACTATCCTACTAATACACAGTGAATACACCTGTGTTATATTGTATATATATCTCGCTGCTCAATGTGTATAAATTCTGCTGATTTATAGTTCGTGTGGTGGACATTTGAGCTCGGAAAACCGAACCGCGTTCCCAGCAAACACACAACAACCTTTGTGCCCGAACACACATACTTACAACCATTGTATCCAAACCTCAGACAGCAGTCTGTAAGAATACCTCAACATGCAACACACCCGAAATGAAACATACCGTAGGCCCTCTTGAAACCCAAGAGGGCTTCGGGGATGTGGTACCTCCCTCTCGTCAGTGCCAGCAGGCTGCGAGTTCAGAGAATGAAATCAGCAGGAGTCGGGGTGATCTGGGGCCTAGCCCTGACTACCCAATGCACGGCCCTTTCTGTGATAGCTCTGCTGCTCTGGCTGTTACGGCGATAAGCGAAGAGCACACAACCGATCCCTCTCCATTTGTGGCAGGCACCTCTGACACTGACTCGCCGTGGTTGATCCCATCTTCCGTGACAAGTGGTGAACAAGGTTCCCAGTCAAATATCCTTCTCGGACAAAGTGTAAATTCATTCTCAAACCAGGTAGTGGGAGATGGAGAAGGACTCGAAAGTTCCCGCGTACAAAATACAAACATATCAGTGAATGCAAACTTGAACACAGATACAGAAATTAACCCAACTCTACCAAACCTAGATCCTCAGCATTCGCAAAATGATACAAGCATATCCAATGAAGATAGTTGGACAGAAATGATCACAAACATATGAAGGAGAAACAAACCTCCTAAACTCCTGCACAGCGGAAAATCAACCAAGACGGACCTTACCCTCGGATCCCTCAATATCAACGGTAAAGACAGTAACAAGTCTATGTCCAGCGTTGGCCACAAATTCGGTCATATAAAACAGACCATGGACGAAAATAGGATAGGAATCCTCGCAATTCCAGAATCACACCTGGACGTCGATGGCTCAGTGCAATTCAACAACATATTCCAAAACTGGTTTAAGCTCATCTGGACACCCCACAAAACCTAATTCTACTGCTGGGGTTGCGTTCTTGCTTAACAAAAAATTCCTCGACACTGACAATTATCGTGAACATGTTTTAATACCTGGACGTGCACTCTTCATTTCGATTCCCTGGCACCAAGGTGAAACTTTGACGCTACTAAACATCTATGCCCCAAATGACGCCGCTGAGAGGCATAAATTATGGGATGATCTCTGGGGAAAATACTGTAGTATTTCGTTCAATTTGTAAGGCGGTTTGGGCTGTGACATCGCAATTGACCTGCACCTTTCGTATGCGGTCCCCATTTGGCATTTTGATCCATCGGCATCTCTCGGCTACGCTCGGCTAAGCTCGGCTAAGCCAAAAATGCCTCTGTGACGCAGTGACTTAAGAAAATTTTCGTAGAGGCGTGTGACAGGTGACCATACTAATTGAGCGAAATAAGCATCTGACTATACTCTATCTCTACCTGATATAACCCAGGCTGACTGGACGTGCTCCTGAACAAACTATATTCCAATTCCAGGGGGTCCAACCCTTCATTCACCGTTGAGCACCCTTCCAAGAAACTGGCTCGGATCCCCAGATTCAAACAAGTGCAAACACGACCGGTCCCTCTTTGACAACGTACATATTGAAACCTGAGGCAGGAACGATCATCACTTCGGAAGAAATATAAGTCGTACAACGCCAAGTTTCAGAATTTTCTTTTTGTGAAAAAAAGACATTTGAGCTGCAAGAAAAGAGGTGTTCCATGGGACCATTCTTTCGCAGCCGCATTTTCCCGTGGCTCATTTGTGTCTTTTTGGGTATGTACTACTTCCGGTGGGCGGTCCCCCGGGTCGCTACACAGGCTGCGTACTTCAAAGCGGTTGGGAGCCGAAATGGGCGTGGATAAATCCAAACGGGGAGAGATTCTGATGGGAGATCTACCACTCCGCTCAAAACTGCGTTTAACTCGATTCGGCTTTATTCCTGGGAGAAATAAACTTGAATCGCCGTGCCGGCGCTTCAATCAATCAACTTGATTTCTTATCTTCTTTTCTTTCTCTGTTCGCTGGAGCCGGCGGACCGCGAAAAAAACCTCGGATTCAGGCGCAGGTAAGTCTAACAAATTCCCTTTCTCCCTCTTTTTCCTCCTTTCTCAACTTGAAAAACTTGAATTTGTTGCTGTAACAACAGACATAAACCATAAGCCCCAATTTTATAATGAGAGAGAGACATGTCACTCGTCGGATCCGGCTTAAAGCTGTCACTGACATAGACAGCTGACCATTGCTTCCCTGTGGCGCATTCACCTGGGAGTTTCACGCGGTCAACGTCTCCCTCGCGCCTTTCACCCACAGTTCTCTCTGGCCGCAACAATGCAAAACCTAGCCGTCGCAGTGATAGTCCCCATCGGCACTCGTACCACTGAGGCCGAAGTACCTCCAGACCCAAATCTGGCGCAGAATTCGAACATTGGCAGGGCTCTTTCCCCCGGTGGCAGCTTTTTCAGTGCTCTATTCCAGAACTCTTTAAAAGTTGGCGCTGTAGGACGAACGATGGAAAATGCGTTCAGTCGCTTGGAAGCAGTAGTGGACGAGCCGGTCAATTGTCTGGCCCATAATCTGGGATGGGGTCCCAACGCTGTCGCGGACAAGATCTTAGATTCATTTGGCACCGGTGAACAGCGAGTCTCAAGCTTGATCGCCATGCAAATGGAATTGAAAATCCAGAAGGAGGAGGAACCGACGCCAAAAATTAAGGTTCCATTGAAACTGAAGAAGCGTTGCTCCAAGCTCATGAAGTATACACTTCCGTACGCACGTTTATTAAGCCAGTGGGTCGATTTGCTAAATAAGTTACAGTGAGGAAGCGCCGGATATGCGGCGCCAAGCGTTTCAGAGAATTATCCAGCTCACTGCCCTTTTCCCTGGGCTGCGTTTGCTGTTCCTCCGCTCGGACTATATCCAGTCATGCGCGCAGACTGAGACCAGCTTCGAGGACAGGATTTCCGAGCTATGGGATCCCTGTGATGGCTCGCCGGATGACGAATGGAATTTTTGGCGCTCTTTCGCCAAGCTATGCCTAACAGATACACCGGTCTCCAGTCTTTTAGAGAAGTCCCCCAATCGCCACCTCAAAACTGAACCTAGCGCTAGTATTTCCGTGATCGAAGAACTCTCGAGGACTCACGGAAGCTGCGAGTGAGTGCAGCCTTGTCTCTCACCCAGATTTGGATAACGCTGTTTGTCGCAGCAATGCCATGGATGTTTTGGCTGCCCTTTGCATGCGATATCTGGGTGAAATCGTTGCCTTGGATGAATTCTGGGTTCAACTTAACACAGACAAACCTACGGATTCTGAACTTACGGCTACGGAAACTCCGCATGCTGTCGTAAACATGCTGTGCTTAACGATAATCCGAACTCTTCAAGACCTTGAGCCAGCTGAGACAGGACTATCACCTTTCGATTATGAGGGTGCTGATATCGTCGCCAACGCAGTTCTGACTCGGGTATCGGATCGATTCGAGGAACTTGATTCCACCGACTGGCGCGTTGAGCTTTGGTATCCTAATTTCTGCCAGGTCGTTCAACTTCTACGCCAGTCAGTGCCATTTTATACACTTGCAACTAAACCCTCAAATTTCCACAGGCCATGGTGTGCAGAGCGTCTACCGGATTCATACAATCGTGTCATCAGTGAAGCTTTCAGAACGCGCATAGCGCTTGTTCTTAAAAACGTGCAAGAGCTTCATATAGTAGAGGAGTACGTGGTCGAAGGTTGCCAAATCCGTGGATATTAATCAATCTAAAGCTCCGAAGAGGATCTCCCAGATCCTGACGACGTCGAGAGGGACCGGCAACACAAGGGTCCCTCAAATCCGGCGTACAATATGCTCGATGTCATCGGCGAGGGCGAGTACAGCGTCGTGTGGTCGGCCGTGCACAACCCCACGCAGCGCAAGGTCGCCATTAAGCGCATCACGCCCTTCGACCACTCGATGTACTGCCTCCGCACCCTCCGCGAGATAAAGGTCCTCCGCCACTTTCACCACGAGAACATCATCGCCATCCTCGACATCCTCAGGCCGCCCAGTATAAACGAGTTTTACGAGGTCTATCTGGTCCAAGAACTCATGGAGACGGATCTGCACCGCGTCATCCGCACTCAGGAGCTCTCCGACGACCACATCCAGTACTTTATCTATCAGGTCTGTCTCCCTCGGAGTACTATGGACTGCACTGGACAACTAGCTATGGCAGACCCTTCGCGCCCTCAAAGCCCTCCACAGCGCCGATGTTTTACATCGCGACCTCAACCCCTCAAACCTTCTTCTGAACGCCAACTGCGATCTAAAGGTAATCCACCCACATCTTCGCACAATCGCACTTGTAACTGACCGACACCCCCGCAGCTCTGCTACTTTGGCCTCGCACGGTCCGCACGCCCCCCGCCAAACGTCGCATACGACATCTTCATGACAGAATATATCACGTGCGCGTCCCTCTATCCTCCCCGTACTCTTTTCCTCCCTCTTTCACCTAATCCTTTTATTTTTCTCCAACCCGCACTCACACGCCACACCCCAGATGGTACCGCGCCCCCGAAGTTCTGCTTATCTTCAAAGACTACACTCGCGCAATCGACATGTGGTCCGTAGGCTGCGTCCTCGCAGAGATGCTCAGTGGGCAGCCGTTATTCCCGGGGAGAGATTGTGAGTACGTTCTAAGCACATCGAAGGGGCGCCACAGGCGACTCGTCGCGCGCTCTGGCGAGCTCACGGCGAGCGGCAAGGATGTCTGCACTGCAGGCAATCTATTATCGAGCACCGCAAGCTGTGCCTCCCCTGCGAGCTCGCGGCGAGCCGGAAGAATGCCCACGCCGCAGTTTCATCCCCTCCCCTCCCTCCCACCCCACTCTTCTTCCTCTTCCCTCTCTCCTCTTCCTCTCCCTCATTAAACACTCGATAATGCTCGCGCAGCCCACCGCCAGCTCTCCACCATCATCGACATCCTCGGCACACCGTCTATTGATGACCTTTATGCCTTCTCGAGCCACAGGTTGTGAGTGCGGTCGTTCTATTTTAGCTTTCCGTTTCACTGCGCGCGAGCTGGTCGTTCTGTTGTTTTATCCGCTTTTGCGAGTGGTGTGCACAGCCTCCCGCACGTCGTCTGTGGCGCATTAAGGGTTTTTCTTCAGCTTTGTGGCGCGGCGCGTGCTCGGTCGTCTGTGGCGCGTTAGCGTTATCTTCGGCTTGGTGGCGTAGCGTGGTGCGTGGCGTAGCGTGGTGCGGGCGTTAGCGTCAGCGCAGGATTTTCATTTAGTGGGCGGTCGTGTGTCGTCGTGTGCGCCCGGGATGAGCTCGTGTGCGCGACGGATGGCGGTCGTATGCGCTCTACGATGGATGGGTGGTCGTGTGATCTGCCTGTACTTATTCGCGCGCGCTTTTCTTCGCGGATGCTTAGGGCATATATGCGCGCGTCTACATTCCTTTCTTACACCCCTTCCCTCTCTGTGTCCCCCCCTTCCCCTCCGCCTCTTCTCTCTTTCCTGCTCTTCGTGACTCGCTAACCCTCTCCCCCACAGCCACGGATACATCCGTTCCTTCCCTTTCCGCAGGAAGCGCCCCTTTTCAGCGCTGTTTCCCAAGGCGAATCCAGATGTGAGTAGCTTTGTTCTGTGTTTTTGAAGCGTGTAGGATTCTTCGAGGGTGGAGGAGGCGTTTGGTGGTATCGCTCGGCCCTCTGCTCGGACGCGGACATCCACTCGCCTGCTGCCCGCTGTTCCTGTTCAGGATGTGCTCCTGCATTCCTGTAGGCGAGTCAGCGCAGTACGGCTTAGGCTTGGTCGAATTGTTGATCCAATCCATGATTATGATAGTGTTCTTCGTGTGTGCTTGTTGGCGCCCGGCCTTTCGCTCCCCTTATTACCTCCCCCACTCACCTTACTAACCCCACCCCCTCACTTCTCTATTCTCCCCCTTCCACCACCACTGACGTTGACACACACCCCGCAGGCCGTTGACCTGATGGAAAAGTGCCTCACCTTCTCTCCCAAGCGCCGCATCGAGGTCACTGAGGCGCTCGCGCATCCGTATTTGGCGGTGAGGCCGCGTCCGATGTCTTTTTATTCCCACATCCGCTAATTCTTTCTCCCTTTCCCTCTAGCAATACCACAACCCCGACGATGAGCCGACTGCGGACCCGATCGACCCATCGTTTTTTGACTTTGACAACAGGAACCTGCTAGGGAAAGAGGATCTCAAGGGTGCGTTGACATGCTCTTCTCCCTTCCTTTCCCCTGCACCCGAGTCCTCACTTGCACCCGGGTCCTCACTTGCTGACACCTCCCCGCAGTGCTCATCTACGAAGAGATCACGCGCCCCGACAACCATTCTGCGCCGTTCGTCCTGCAGAGCACCGGCACGACCGCCTCGTGAGCGCTGTTATAGGCGAGCGAGGTGTGTGTTCCGGTGTCTTAATGTAGCTGGCTGTACGAGGGTGGCTCAGATCTGTGAAGGGAGAAGAGTGAATTATTATTTTAAATGCATTCAACATGGAGCACAACAAAATATTGAAAGTATAGCATGGCCCCGTCACACCATGTGTTTTGAGTGTAGCATATCATGCACAGCCGGTAGTAGTCCACACAAGAGGGGGAATACATCTGGTATGTTCAGATGTACTTGCAGCAAGGTCAGCAAATTCTATGATGTTTGCAGTAATTTGCAGATCATTCAACCAGTTGGAAACATACAATTTTGACCAAAGTCAGCAACATAGCCCCCACCGTGAACTAATGGCGGGAACAAGTGCATTCAGACCGCGAAAATGAGTGTCATACCTCTACCTCAGAAATCAATGTTCATGCTAGGCAATCACATATCCACCCCCGTGAACCCTTGGCGGTGTGTGTCAGGGGAACCCCCGACTGGCCCACCCAGTCGCCCAGTCTCTGGCCTCCCATTGACCGGTCCACCATTTCGACATGGCATTATGTTTGTGATCAAGCATGAGACTTATGCCGAGCCCTCCGATCAACCCGGTCACATGCTACTAGTCAGTAGCCACTTTTACATACCCAGAACCTAGCGTGGGAATCCTTAGAGTTTCTTCTCCTCAGATTCCCCTCGCTAGGTGCGTATTCTTGTACACCTAGCTACTCCTTTATTTATCACTTCGGATTCCCCTTGCTAGTCTGTGACACTCCCGGGCAGGTTGCCCTTACAGTGTGAGCCTCCACTATGTGTCGACTCTTGTGACTGCCCTTCTTCCGGACAAACCAAGAAGAAAAGAAGATTGAACCGAGCGACACTGCAATGGAATGGACAAGGAACTCCATCAATGGATAGGAACGTCAGTGGAACCCAACCAGTTACTGTCACATAGCAAGATAAGTGTTGGTAAAGGTGTGGTTTGATACTCCAAAACGAATGGAACATCCTCGTGCTACTCCACTGACCATACCAAATCCCTGCCCACCGAGTACTGCACCTGACTTCGAGTGTCAAGCCTTGACTGCAAAGTCAAACTAATTGATCCAACAGCTAATGACAGGACTCTCCCTGACGAGTGTGAAGGCAAAGCAGCTAACAAGTCACAACCAATTCTCAGGTGGTTAACCATTTGAAGCTTAACTGATGAGTCCCTTGCTTGACAATTTGAGCCAACAACTAACTTCAATTTATAGACAAGTTACAAACAGAGATGGTATTCAAATCTCCGCGAAATATGCCTGAGGACACCCACACCGATAGATGGTGCGATGAACTGGCTGTATGTGGGTTCTACAGGCTGATTCATAGTACTAGTACAAACGAAAGGAGATAACCTAGATATAGTAACTAAGATGTGGTGCTTGGTCATGTAGGTTTGTTCCCTCATGGTTCTTTGTTGATCCCTCATGGTCTTTGGGATATTGGCAATGGTGCGGTGCCTGCTGCACCCGTGGTACAATGCCGCGTCAGCCTGGGGTTGAACCCAGCCTTTTCAATACAATTCTCCTCATGCTTGACTTTGGTGGATCCGGCTGCAGGCAATGCTTGGCCTGTGAAGTACTGGAGTGCGTCAATCTGATCGCTAGAATCCGAATTAGGACTTGTATGTCTTTGATTGGCAGGTCGCGTTGTGCCATGGCACCACGTGATTGTCTGATCGCTTTGGCAGTTTCCTGTCTTAGGATAACAATGGGATTATGGTTGACCACAACCCGTTAGTAGGCACCACGGTTAGTTATACAGGACTGTGGGATGCTGCAGCGTAGCCACAGCCACTGTCCTCCATAGTTCAACCGTTAAACACAACTATATCTTTGGCGGAGAGGCACCATGGTGGTACCGCGGTCGCTCTCCTTCGCAGTTTAATGTACAATGCAACATGTCAAGTCTCGCAACCTCATCTATGCAGTCTCTGGGTCGCTTTTATAGGAATAGATCCCTTGAATCAGTTATAGGTGTATATGTATATCTCCGTGGTAGTGTATTCAGAGTACAACATGCAGCGGCGACACCGCGATCGTGCTCTGAATACTACAGTCAGCAGTCAGAGCTTGCTCTGACTCTGCTTTATATCATCTAACAGAGTTCAGGTATACAGCTATGTTTGTATAACACTGCACCTTTGAATGATGTGTTTATAAGCACAAAAATAGCTAGAGGATGGGCCCAGTCCTCAAGGGCTGCCTGGTCCAGCCGGTCCTCCCGGTGGTGGTCAAGGCCCCCCAGGAGGTGGTGGAGGTGGTGGAGGCAGTGGCAGTCCAGCAGGACCACCTCGCCGGCCTGCTACAACAGATCCCAGTGAGACTCTGTTTATTCAGACTCTTTCCTCTTTCCGGGACGCCGTTGACATCTGGAATCGACAAACCATGGCTCCTCGTTCTACCTAACCATCTAATCCCACAACCTGGGCCCAGGTATAGTTTCTTTAGGGCAATATCAGCCTCAAAGAAACAAAATTTCTTGGCAAATTGGCTGAAAAAAATGTTTTCTTCATAAAATTTTCGATTTTAGGGGAAATCAGGTCATACCTGGCTTTTGGGAGCCAACCTGGCTTTTCTTCTGATTTAGGTCAAATTTGGCTTGCTTTAAGGGGTTGGCTGTGCTAAAGAAAAGAACTAGGGGAAATCAGCTAAACCTGGCTTTTTCTTCAGAGTTGGGTCAAATTTATCTTTCTTTAAGGGGTTGGTTGTGCTAAAGAAAAGAACCTGACTTCTAAAAGGCAGATTTTGATCCACTCATTGGTGTACCCTAAGGCAGATTTCTATACTCTAACCAGTCATTGGTGTATCATTTGCTTACCCTAACCACTTATTGGTGTACCCTAAGGCTGATTCCTGTACCCTAACACTCATCAGTGTACTCTAAGCCTTAGTTGTCTGGTGAAAGCCAGGTTCTTTTCTTTAGCACAACAAACCTGTTAAAGAAAAATAGAATATGTAAATCAGCCTCAGGGTACACCAATACGTGGTTAGAGTATGGAAATCTGCCTTAGGGTACACCAATAAGTGGTTAGAGTATAGAAATCTGCCTTAGGGTACACCAATAAGTGGTTAGGGTAAGGAAATGAGTCTTAGGGTACACCAATGACTGGTTAGAGTATAGAAATCTGCCTTTTAGAAGTCAGGTTCTGTTCTTTAGCACAACCAACCCCTTAAAGAAAGCCAAATTTGACCTAAATCAGAAGAAAAGCCAGGTTGGCCCCAAAAAGCCAGGTATGACCTGATTTCCCCTAAAATCAAAAAATTTATGAAGAAAGCATTGTTTTCAGCCAATTTGCCAAGAAATTTTGTTTCTTTAAGGCTGATATCGCCCTAAAGACACTATACCTGGCCCCAGGTTGAGGGATTAGATAGTTAGGTGCGGGGAAGCGGCGGATGGGGCGGCGTTGTGCTCGACCGTGATTGGTATGGAGACGGGTATTCGGGTACAGGTGTGAGAGAACGAGATGGGTGGTGCGGATGCGCAGAGGGCGAGGGATATAGGTACGCGCATGCGAGCACCAGTGGCGTCCCAGACGTGGGGAAGGCATACGAGGTCGTCGAGCGCGCGGGTGGGTGGGACGTCGTACCGAACACTGCGGCGTATGGTGGTGGGCACGGATGGGAGACGGAGAAGGAGCTAGGCGTCGTAGGCGACGTCGATAATGGGGGCAGAGGGAGACGTGCCTATGGCGCTGCCTTCCCGCTCGCGCACGCAGCGACGCAGCGAGACGGTCGCCCACAACGTCGCGCCCGCTCTCCTCCGAACGGGAAAGGGCAAGGCGCGCGCCGTTGACGTCGATATTGATGTCGACACCGATGTTGCCGCTACACAAGGTCGGTTATCGTCACTTCTGATAGCATATGTCGAGACTGAGTGACTTCTAGACCATCAAGCCCCTCTCCCTCCTGCGTTGCCCCGTCCCCCACTCTTCCGCCCGCCGCTCGCACCGCCATTGTCAGCGCTCTCCGGAGGTCCATCACCGAGCGCGAGCTTCGCGCGCCTGTCCCTCACGTCCCCACATCCAGGCGCTCGTGGCCCGCGCCCATCTTGGTTCTCTGTCGGAGTGGGTGTAGGCGTGGAGGTCCGGGCGCATGGGGAGGCGCCGGACCTGCATACGTGGAAGCCGGAGGAGGAAGAGAGCATGCCCGCGGAAGAGGCTATGCCTGCCGCTGCGGATTCACCCACTCCACCTGTGGCTCCTGCTACGCCACCCCGCGTCCACTTCGTCGAGCCTGTGAAGGTCGTTGTCCAGAACGAAACGCGCATCGACAACACCTCGGACATAGCTTCGCAGTACCTCGACGACGACTACAAGGACGCCATTCTTCTCGGACCTGAAGAGCCGTACCGACCATCATGGGAGAGCCCAAGTCCCGCGCCACACTCGGACGAGTAGCTCCAGGTGACACCGGGACTACAGAGAGGATGACGGAAATCAAGAGGAGTTTAAAAGAGTCATGATCCGGCCACCGATTATGGAGGGTGGAACCGCAGATGAGTTAACCAGAGGAGTTAGGTAAGTAGGTAGGATTGCCGGGCACGGGAGGAATGGGAATGAAACGACGGGCGCGGGCGAGGTGGTAGTGGAAGGAAGTTGAAGCATCTGATCTTGATCTGATCTGCCAGATCAGTGGAGCGCGTTGACATACAACAGCAGATAGACGCGTCGCGTCGAGGGGGCTGATGACGGCCGGGCAAAATGGGCGTAGGAACGAAGCGGACCGCGTTCAAAAGGCGGACGGCGTGCGATAAAGGCCGGGGCGGTGCGAAAGGTGTTCATCCGTCTAACTCCATTGCAACTCCATTGCCAATTGGCCACCATATTTGCCTGCCTTCTTCTCTGCTCAATTGCGATGCCGCCGTTACGTGGGACGGCACTTTTTGTGGGAAAGGCCGCAAACAGGCGGCGCCATTGAGATCAGGCAGAGAGTTTAACCCAGCATGTTTTACTAAACATGATACACACGCTACTTCCCCAGTACAATACAAACGCTTCGACAACATACATAGTAGTATTTCTCACCATAGATAGGCAAGGGGAAATCAGGTGCCTGTCCATCTCGGGGTAGGGTAGCCGTGTTCCTCACCGGGGCGGGAGGTCACTGCGAGAATGTCTTCGCTGCGCTTGGCTGCAGGATGAAAGGTGTGATTAGCCTGGATTCCGATGCGACCGCCCGAGCATCCCCCAGCCGGAGCACCAAGATCCAGAGAAAGCGCTTTCAGCCGGACGAACGAAAAGAGGTTCCGCGCACAAGGTCTTCACGGTGAGCATTTAGACCCAGAGCAAAGATATCTATCGAATCCGGAACGGAGACCAGCCCCATACCCGCAGCCAGAATCAGAAAGGCTATACTAGTTCAAATTGGGTGGGAGTATTCTACTGTGTTAGTAGGCTGCGCTCTGTCAGTACCCCATCTGGACGATGATCTGTTCACGCAGAGTTTTGTCCGCTTTTTCCGACAATCATACTGATTCGGAAACTTGTGCATGATGTCCCTGAAATTTTCTATGCGACACATGTGTATCGTAGAAGGGATAACTGATAGGCTAATTTTGACATGCTGCGGCACCAGAGCACACGAGCACTGTAGGGAGAAGTTTGATATGCTAGCGTCTGGCGGCGGGACAAGCTCCATTCTGTGGCTCGGCGCGTTGAAGCCTGGCTGTGTCGGTCGCCATGACCGGGCTTGAGATTGGCATTAGAGGCAGAAACTGAGTGTAGTATCGAAGAAGAGAGAGAAATGTTGCGGGATAGCGGGACGATGATGGGGGAAAGGCTCGAAGGACAATGGGTACAGCAGTGAGGTTCTTTCTAGCGGACCTTGAGCGTCGGAAAGGAGGCCGCACGGATGGATCGGCACGCGAGAAGCAGACCCAGCATAGATCGCGGTTTGGGTGGACGTCTGGAAATACCCATGGGAGAAAAAACTGACCAAAAGTGGTGGGCTCGGAGCCAACACGGAAGGAGAGATGGCGATTGGTAAAGAGATGTCAAATCGAAACATGCGCAGTCATCTTACTCCTGACCATCGAAGGTGCCCCAAAGTCAGAGTGGATAATTGGTTCTACAAAAAGAGCCATTCTCAGTGACCGCCTGTTCAGCCGACCTATCAGCACGAAAGTGCGGGTTCCTCAGACGATACGGCTGGCATTCTGGGAAGTGCAGTTCTTGGCTTGCGAAGCACCACATCCAGAGCCTTCGGACACATGAACCACAGACCTTACTCGCGTTTGAGAGAGATGAACATCATTTCGGAGTCGTTGCTGACGAACATATAAGCCAATGATCCACCCCAGATTCATGCCGTCCTAGTTATGCGAACACGTTTGGGTGGGAGGTATGGTGGTAATCTCAAGAGGTTTCTAGACCGTCGGCGGAACAAAACTCTCGACAAATTCTGCAGTTTGCAGACAGATGCTATGCTTGCAGTTGCTACCCCTGACTGTCACCTCCATCCCTTCTCATTCAGATATGCTCGCAAATATCCGCACATTCACCGTTCCCCGTTAAACACTATGCTTGCTCAACCCGAAGCCGTTCGGCTTATAGTGGGTGGGTAGTAGTATCCATATGAGAGCTTTGAATATCAGTTGAACCCATTCTGAGGTTACGGTGAACTTTCACAAAGAGCCGACCCCTGATAACCGTCAAGGAACCGCTTGCTGTCTATATCCATGCGTACTCGCCTAAAATAGTTGAAGCCGCGATGACAACGGCACATCTTTCCGAGCTAGTGTATAGGGTTCAGGCTCATCGATACCCCGCAGAGGTTGTATTCAGGGCAGATGGAAGCACGTCAAAAGAACTTCGATAAAGTTGGCTCCTAGGCATAAAATGGGTCGTCATCCGCATAGACCACCACCCCACTTTTTTTGCACCTCCCACTGGCAATAATGTTGAGCATGCGTATTTTGACTGCACTACTTATTCTGGGGGCAACGAGCATTGGTGGTACGTCTGCCTCTTCCTCTGTATCATGCGCCATGGCATTTATGTGCAACAGCGGGAGTCATACGTGCCTCCCCTGACCAGGTGAGTAACGCCGCATCCGTATTGCAGATAAAACCTCTCACTGAGTTCCAAAGCGTGGAAATGAAGTGCCCGAGGTCATATGCCCGCCCGACACGGTTGAGCCTCGAAATGGATGTCCAGGTAGACGGTGAATACTTGGAAGAAAGACGAGGTTATGTGAGTACTACGCCGAAAGGTCAAACCTTTCCTTATCAAATTGAAGTCCGAAACAGAATGATAATCTTCTCGAGACCATGAACGGCCTGTCTATCGATGATTCGAAATATTGTTGTGTTTGATTTGGAAGGAGATATAACGTTTTATACACGGATGAATGCACCAGAATAGTTCTGGATGCGATCACTGAGTGCATCGGCACCACGGGGAGGCCCGGGCATTAGCTGCGAGTCAGCACGGTTGAGGGCCTCAGGATGTGCCAGAAGCCCAATACTGGACCACTTTGTAGGTCATGGTAGCCGACCGCCTGTTGCGTTGCCTTTTCGTCTGGGCTAAAATTATAAAATAAAATAAAATAAACCAATGCGCCGAAAATGGAGAAAGTTCGGATGCTTCACTAAGTTACTTGGCAAAACCAACGTAGCCTGCCAAAATTTACTTTACTTCACTTATGGCGGGCTAAGTTGATTTCGCCCGTCAAAGTACAAGTTAATGATGCCATCAGATCCAGCTAACATGACTAACTTATTGGAGGGAATTGGAGGGCCAAAGGGAACATCACAGTCAGTCAATTATGTTTCAAACGCAGTCTCGGTGAAATATAAATCACTAGCACACTTTATTTCGGCCTTACACCTGCACAGACCACTTTGAACACCCTAATTCTCTAACTTCAAACAAAATTTCAGGGTGTAGATTCAAACCATATCATCAAGCTCGGAGTGCAGCAATTGAGCGTAATATATTGTGTGGATTTGCTTTTTCCATGTATACTCAGTTCCTCTGCACATTCTCAACATATGAGCAAACCAATGTGCTACGAAGAGCAGTCTTTTTTGTAAGCCGATATCGCGGTATAGGATGTTCGTGCTCAAATTAGCCGAGGCAGAGGCAAAGGTAAGACAGGATCTGTTTACGACGATGAGCCTTGCAAAGAAATAGCCCTAAAGCACAGGTTCACTGTGGAAGGTCTTCATAACTTCCCATCGCAGCCCAGCACGGTGTTCCTGCTAGTGTTGCCGCGGCTCGGCTATGGCTGGCTTGGCTCGGCTTTTGATGGCTCTGAATCCATCACTGTTTAAAGCCAGGAGATCGAATCGGCTGGGACATGGCGTCTCCAGAGAATCGCGTAGAAATTGATCTCGGCTAACCCTTTCCGGCCGGACCAGAGTCTATCCGAGGTCCCGTAGAATCTTGCATGCCTTTACCATGTTATTTTAGCACACTGGCATGAAGCCGTGCCGCGGGGTGGCAGTCTTGACTCTCCGAGTAGGTACTCAGTGTGCACTTACTGTACCAAGCCATGATCACGGTAACGGGCAGCCCGTCCCTTTTTTTCGGGTGGTCACGGTCACGATGAGGTTGGTTGCCTTCAAAATCGTGACAAGACGGGGAAAATTCTGAATTTTTTCTCCAGACCTGCTAAGGAGGCTCTAATAACTCCAGTAGTTTTGTGGAACAGATTATCCACCTGACAACTCCTTCGAAAATGCAACCAAAAGACTTCATCGTTGCTTGTTCAGGCAACGGTCACGCTCAGGGTAGTGCCTGTTGCCTCAAAAAATGGCAACGCCTCTGTCACGGTCCTCGGGGCGTTGCTCCAACTTGATACAGTACCTTGATTGGATGAATATCTTAAGCTTTGTTTTGACTGATGTGTGGATCCCTGTATCAGTGGCAGCATGGGAGCCTGCAGAATTTAATGCTGGCGTGCAAGGCTCCAAATGAGACCTATATCTAATCCGAGAATGTGGTTCCTCATTCCGCCTCTAAGTTCTTTTTTTATTGCTCCAGGGCATACCGTCTGAAATTTAGTTGTTGGAAGCCCGTCCCCATTTGGACGAAAAACACCAAAGGGGTAATGGATGGGGGGGTCACCCTCAATATTATATTTAGTAGGGTAACTTTGCGTGCGTTGCTGAGCTCAATGGTCAGTGGATAGGCGATGGAACGGATCGTGGTGGTGGTGTCGAGACAAGAGGCATTTGATGCGCTGTCACAATCTGATCAGCGTGTGACCTCGTGTGATCGTCTCTTGCTTTCAGTCCACCACCATCACCCCTGGCCCTGCCTCTTTCGACTTCGATTGGCGCGGCTGTCTATTGGATTATGGCTATATGTCTTTCTTGTGTGTCCTCAAGATGTATCGGAGGGCTGATTGAAGATTCTGTAACATACTGCCCGCCAAACTGTCGTCCACGGAAAAACTCAGTTGCAACAGGCGCCGTCGCTTTTTGACCTTCGGAATGCAGATGATCATCGGTCAGGCCGATCCAATTCGGGAAACGTTCATATCGCCTTTGCACCATTGGCATTTACGAAACCCGTACCTGTGATCTAGCTATATTCACCCCTTTGGTACGTGCTGTGCGTTTTGAGCTGCAACTTTCTACTTTTTTTTTTTGCTTACCCGCGCTGTGGCCCTCCTGGATGTGTACAGATTAATTCCGAAGACCGGTGTGGCTTCAAACGGTTATCGTAACGCCGCGTGTTTGGGCTTTGTTTGCAAGACTCTTTGTCTTGTTTTTGTCTCACTAGCTTTGATTTCTATGGTTGATTGAATGGTGCGAAAGACCGGTGTGGCTTCAAACGGTTATCGTAACGCCGCGTGTTTGGGCTTTGTTTGCAAGACTCTTTGTCTTGTTTTTGTCTCACTAGCTTTGATTTCTATGGTTGATTGAATGGTGCGAACGAGAATTATTCCGCTTTTTGCTTCAATGAACTGACCTTTCAATCCGCCTTGAATCCATTTTCTACCGAGTCGCGAGTACTTCTGTAATTGTTGTCCCCACTATCCAACCGACACTGACCTGAATCACTTCAGTTGCATTTCAATCCGGATCGCACGGTGTTGCAGAAAGGAGTTCGGTCGCAGGCATTATATTTTGACACAGCTGTCCGGTGCGTCCAAGTTCTCTCAACAACGAGCGAAGGCAAGGACAGGAGACACCTTCAGTATCCTGCGAGATCGCCAGATGGCATGCGTCGCGGTGAGCTCACACAAAATGCAGCTAGTTGTTCAAGTCGCATTTTCTTCTAATTTGGCCCACCTTTCATTGCAGCCTAACTTCTTTTTTTCTCTAGAGAACGACACCCGGTCCTCGGAGGCATGTCAACCGAGCTCTCTAACGACACAAGGGGTGGCTTTCAATGACCCCCATCCGCGATGGAGCGCTAGGTCGGAATCTGCGTATGCTTGTCTAGCATTTCCGCGTCTCCCTCTACCGTGGTTACCTCCCTATCTCCCCTACCAGTCTGCCATGACGTTCTCTTTTTCCTCATAAAGCGTGTCTCCCGCGCTAACCTCCCCGCAGGAGTCCCTCCACTCGTGCCCCACCGACAACGCGACGATATCCAGTACGATGTATGGTGCAAAGGACGTGGCAGAGGGAATGTGTGGTGAGACACCCGTTCCTCGTCATCGGTTTGATGATCTACAAGAAAATGGGCCGGACCGCTGATCTATTCCCTTCCCCCCCTTGCTCGACGACTCTCGTCGTTTCACCTTCCCTTTCACTTTCTCTGCCTTCATCTGCATTGAGAATCGCTCGCTGATATATAATCTTTTCCCTGACAGGTGTGCACCGCTGGATGCGGATGGCGATAGCGTGGACGGAGAAGTCGTTTATATGGCAGGTATGGCGCGTATCCGTTTCTTGTGGTCTTACGGGTGAAACATCCCTCTCATGGGTACCAACTTGGCCAGCTTCTTTTGTCTCCCCCCGCGCTTCAGGTGAGATTCATGCAGCTTCCTGCCTCCAACCCATTTGTCACGAATCGCTTCTGTGCGTCAGCCCCTGGCGCCATGTTGGATTATGGGCCCAAGTGAACCGGCAATTTCCATGTACGCCGGCTTTTCTGTTTCTCTTCTCTTCTTTCTTGACGTACTTCCATTGCTTTTTTCTTTTCCAACCTATCTTTCTCATCCGAGAAACCAGCACCGGTTTCCAAATTTCTTTAAGCTAGATTTCGGCCTAAAGAAGTGGAAACCGGCGCCGGTTTCCTGGGTGAGAAACATAGTGTTGCGATTCGGGACTGCTAGCTTACCAGAACCTGAACCCCGCGTTCAAGTTGGCTAACGTCTGAACTTTGAACTTGAACGCAGGTTGACATTCGGTAAGCCAATGATTTCAAGAATCTCAGGAAGCTAAAAGCCCAGTCAAAGAGATTTTCACTGAGAATCTGCTGTATTTTTGAGGCGAGAGGCGGTGTCGAGGACTCCATAGTTGGTACAGATGCCGATGCCTCAAGATAATGATTTGTGCTCACCAACTTTGCTGACAGATCAAATCTCAAGCTTCACCAAAAAACGTCAAGAGTGCTTCGAGGGAAATCTGGGGCATGCGAGCGATGCTTAACCCGCTGAAAGGAGCAATTGCACAGCATTGAAGGCAAAAGGGGTGAGGAAATCCCCTAAAAATCACTCATGTGGTCAATATTCAGATTCGGGGTTGAGCGCGACCGTCACGCCCGAACGCCACGTCCGGTTCAGGTTTTCACCGACTTCCATACCGAACCTCCCCCAGCGGTGATGGGTGCCAAATTTGCCGTACCTACCGGTCCCCCGGCTACATTGAATATCTCAGGGCGCTGAGAGTGCAGACCGTACCAAGACCGTACGTATCCAGAACCCTGCCAAGGGGATTCTTTCATAAGCCTCCAAGTCTCATTTTAATTACACGGCTATTCCGGGAGGCGTATATTTGGAATTCATTTCGTCCCTAGCTCCGGCTGAGGACTAACCAGAACTTTGTGGCCTTTCGGGTTTGTAAGTTGACCATGAGTCTTGGCGCACTAGGATGTTTCATCTTGACATAACTGGTAGTGTTAAGCAACCGCCGTTTTGGTTACTCCATCCTTCGAGCAGTTTTGACAAATTACGGTTGCATAATTCAATGTAGGAGAGAGGATAAATACCTTCGTCGTGAAATCCTCTCCCCCTACTCATTCACTTTCACATTTACCTGCTAAGAGGTATGATTTCGCGTCTGTTCTCTCCTTTATGCTCTCCTGGTCAAGGCCTCTCGCTAATGCTTCTCCTACTCAGAACATCCCTGAGCCCAATATGCGTTTCACCGCCGTCCGAGTCGTCTCTTTCCTCGTCGCCATCACTGCTGCCTATGCTGGTACCATCGAAACCCGTCAAGGCTGTACTCGTACCAAAGTATGCCTTTTCGACACCGTTCTGAATTGCTGCGAGGGGGTCAATGTGAGTGCTTCCCTGTCCGTTTGAATGCTTCACTAATACTCGGTGACCGGTATAGGGCCCCGTTGATGCTTGTCTCCCTCGGGGCGCAACCTGCTGAAAGATATGCGGTGGGGGATTCTAAGGTTGATGAACACGGAAGATAGATGTTACGGATGCACTGATGGAATGAAACTCATGTATGATTGGATTCGACGCGCGCGTTTTCAGTGGCCACTGGGTCGCATGCAAGCCGTCTTGTCAGACACTGATGAGCTCCGCCACAGAGGGTACCCAAACCACATCGCGCCAGGTCACTGCGAGCTCACATGCGTAAGCACACCTGACAGGGAAAGATTTCCCCCCAGGTGAATTTGTCAAGTAATTTTCTCATTCATACCTGTGGTAAAGTAGTAAGTTGATCTTTGAGACTCATTTCATCACCTTCCTTGTTGAGGTTTCTCCACACTCATAATTGCCCGCTTTTTTGTATCACCCAATGATCCTGAATGTTCCAACATCAGACTTTATGCAAATTTCCGTTTTTATAGCAACAGGGACTGGATAGCCTCGGTTTTCCGCCTCGTCAGTCCGGCAGGCGTGAGTGGCAGAAGGGCCGGATTTAATGTATTCTTTCAGCAAATACTACTGCTACCCAGTTCCTTGTGTTCCCGATGCGGAAAGGTTCGCGAACCTGGGTATCAAGAGGAGGGCACAGCCAAATCTTTTTCGGGGAAATGATTGCATTTTTATCCGACCACCAAGGCCCTGCGTCCCGTCACGATGCACCTGTACGGGATAAAAATGAGAAATTAACATAAATTTACCGTCTTAAACTCATACAGATAACCTGGTGGCTCATCGGCCGCTGACTGACTTATTACCAAGTGCAACAGCTTCTAGGAGACAGATTTTCCAGTTTGACGCCGTTCGAGTTATTCTCTCAACCCCGGTTCAAATCAGAACAGCCATCATGCTCTACATTCCCACTGTATATGCATTCATGCGTAGCCATGTATGCCGAGCATCCCGGTTTTGTTTTGCTTACACTGTTCTCTTGCACTATTCTTTCGAGGCGTGGTGACCAGAGGCATTTTCTCGTACCAAGCCCGCTGACATGGCCTATGATATCTGCATGACCAATGTGGAAGATGTTTTGGTACCCGAGACTGCCGCTGAAAGCGAGTTGAAGCATTCTTGGGTCGCACTCAAGAGCCATAATGGTGATTGCAATCCTCTGCTAACATGGTGGAAGGTAATATGCTCTCAGCTCGCAAATTTTGCAAGTGTAGCTGATCCTACCTTGTATTTCATAAAAGACCAGAGGGTCTGGCCATAGACGAGATGGCACCAGGTGAATCTTGGGCGGACTGAGCTCAGATTCGGAGGGTGGCTTGGGGCGGTTGGTATGTACCTGCTTGCCCGAGGTTGGGGTTGTGCGGGCTGTGATTCCCTCTAATGAGCGTGGATATTGGTTGCACTTGCCATAATTGCGGGCTGTGTTGGGGCTGTGGATGGATTGAGCGCAGTAACGGTCTCTGTAACATGCGCGTGCGCGGCATCACAGGACATTTAAGAATGAACCAGCACTCCATTCCCTTACCCGCCAAGCTTCGAGCGCATGCGCTAGACATGCGCAAAGCTAATTCACCAACCGACGAGTTTCAAAATTACGTGCAGCCTCGATCAGGTGAATGGCCCCCAAGGCTGGACTCTGAAGCTGGGCGTGGTAGAGTTTCAGCAAATAAGATAATGCAGGTACTACAAGAAGACCATCAAGAACAAGATGTGGAATACATGTTCTGATAGGCATGCACCGAGGGGAGTTTGGCCGTGGAGCGCATTTTACCCACAACCTCGCATATTAAGTAAGCGCCAATCTTGAGTGCGTTATTGACGCACACCCATGGAATGAGTCAGCCAGCACCGCTCACGACACGTACGAAAGGAGCACAACAATGTCAACACGGTGACTTGTCGCTCCGTTTCGTATAGTTTTCAGATTGGAGAGAAAGAAAAAAATGACGCACAAGAAATAAGCATCCGATCGACCCGCCCGCCCACGATGCTACCCCACGACGCTGCGCTACGATCCAATATCAGAACGAAAAAGGCCAGGGGGCCAAACCGAAAAATCTGTAGAAACTTCCGGCCCATGAGTTTCCCTTTCATCGTTCCACGGAGGACAAAAAATCAGAGAACGCGAAGTGCGTGCGTGCGGTCCACACACTTAGCAAATTGATTGCGGAGCAGTTCCCGCAGATGAAAAACGGCCGAAAAAAAGAAGAAACAAAATAAGAGAGAAAAATTGCGAATGCCTAAAAGAGAATGGCACATGGCGAGCTCGACGCGCACCCCACCGCTACGCACAGGGAAACGGACGTGATCCTGGCCCAGGGCGCAAGGCAACAGACAAGAAATCAATCCAAAAAAGGAAGCTAAAATATGAAAGCCCCCGCGCCGTGGACAAGGTACCAACTCGCTGGTCGCAGATACGACAAGTCTGCAGGCTTGGCACGCACACGAATACTGCACATCACGTCTGAAAGCACCGCGGCACTGTACTTGTGCAATGCTACATTTGAATTTAACACTCCGGATGAGTCATCGCAAACGAAGGCATGAACACTGCAGAGGGTCCATATTTCCCTTTCTTCCTCTGCTTGTCCCTATACGTATCTAAGCAACATCATCAGGAAACACCAAACACTTAACTTTGAACGTCGCGTTGGGTGCTCGGAAAGAAGGGCGCGGACCGATGAGAGCATGCAGCACGGAATCGTTCGCCAGGCGGCGTCTCGCAGACGGGAAACAGCCAACTAAAATGAGGAGCGAAAGACAATAGAAAAAAATGGTGTTGCTTCATTTGTGAGGAGTGTCAATTTTAAAACCGCGGTGATGAGCATAAATCCACGGGGACACCGCCTCTGCATTCGAGGAGACGCGAGTGATGGGTGGTCACCCAAAGACAAGGTCGAGAAAGCCAACGACAAACACGATGCCCGGGAAATAAGGTGTGCGGACACTGGCCGCAGCTGCGCCGGAAGGAGAAGATCTAGCGCATTCTGGCGAAACGCAGAAGCGGGGCACACCATCAAGCGGCACGTAGGATGCTTAGGAAATCCGCCGACGTCTCCGCTGCTGGGTAGATACGCACACCTCGCAAGGGCGTGCGCAATCCCGACTCGTCCACCATCCGACGGATTTGTAGATACGACCAGTATCTGCGAGCGCAAGCACCTCGCATTTACACAAAGTCTGAGAGCCTCCTCGTGCACCGAAAGAAGACAGAAACACATAGCTGTTGAACATAGCCCAGAGGCTGTGCACCTCGGGCATCGGGCAACTCGGACATCCCCGTATGTTCCCCATTATTCTACTATGTTCCTTTCACAGACTCTTAGTGACTCAGTCCAGTAGTGACTCATACTGAGTCAAGTCTTATCTATTTAAGCAGCCATGTAACCTATGTAGAGTTAATCAATTTATTGTGTCCTCAAATATTATTTGTGTGTCTCAGAGAACCGTCTGCCGGTTCTAATCAACAACTACCTCGTATATTCTCAACAGGTTATGGGCCCTGGCCTAAATCTTTGAGACAGCTTACACAACTCTACTGTCTACTATATTCACCGAGTACTTCCGTCTTACCACTACATTGAATAAATGTCAAATTCAACCACACAAGGTTCTTCGAGCATGTATCGGATTAAGCCGCTCCAGGATGCCAATTGGCTAGGCTGGAAGCGTCGTATCACCTCAATTTTGAGGGATCGAGGTTTGTTGAAGTATGTCACGGGAACTTTGCCCCGTCCGACACCTGCAGCCGCTAATGCACCGACCGCCACTGAGCTTAAAGCTATGGAAGAATGGGACGACAATGATGCACACGCACAGACTTAAATTGAGCTGACGATAAGCGACTCACAGATGATTCATATCTCTGGAGCTACGACTTCTGCGCAAATGTGGAAACAGCTTGTTACTGTCAAGGAATCTCGCGGGAAATTGGGCATTCTATCTATGCGCCGCCGTCTATATCGGACTACTGCCGATGAATCTACTGATATTATGGCCCACATTACTGAGCTTAGGGAAATCCAAGAACAGCTTCACCTCATGGGTAGCTATGTATCTGATGATGATTTCACATTCCTACTACTCACATCTCTTCCGGAGAACTGGGACCAATTTACTACGGCTTATCTAGGTGCAAACTTCAGTGCTGTTCAGGCTTCCACCAGCTCTACTACTGGTACTACTTCACAGGCACCAACTTCACTTGTATCCACCCTTCCAATCACATCTTATGAACTCACTGCAATTATTCTGGAGGAAAACCGCCGCCGCTTGGAAAAATCGGGCGCAGACTCTTCATTAGTCTCGAGGGGATCGAATTCAAATTCGAACCGATACCCCAAGTCTGAAAATAAATCCACTGGTTGCAATTGTTCGTCAGACTGCATATGTTCAAATTGTGGTAGGAAATACCATTGCAAACATAAGTGTTTTGCCAAAGGTGGAGACCGTGAAGGCCAAGGACCGAACCGAACCTCGGGGAAATCCAAATCCAAAGGCAAGGACAAGGCTAACCAGGCTGAAACCAACCAATCTACGAATGCAGACCTAAGTGATGGATCATATTCATGCCGAATCACAGAGGAAGTTGATACCTGCCTCACTGCAATTAATTCGTTTAAACCCACAGATTGGATTGCTGACTCTGGAACCTCGTCTCACATTTGCAATTCGAAGGATTTATTCACGGATTTTACACCACTCACAAACCATATGATTACTGGTCTTGGTGAGCATAAAGTTCAGGCTCTCGGGAAAGGCACAGTTAAATTGGACTTCAGAGTCGACGGGGAATATGTTAAAAATGTCCTTAAAGACGTACTTTACACCCCGAGGCCGCCAATAGCCTTTTATCCATAAGCAAACTCGATGACGCCGGAGGCGAAGCTATATTCCGCCACGGCAAATGTACATTGATAAATGCTAAAGGAACGAAATTAGCCACAGCCAAGAAGATAGGTAAACTTTATTTACTGGATGTGAAACCTCGCAATGAGGACCATTCCAACATTTCTACCGAGTCTACCGAAACATGGAACTCACTTCATAGGAAGTACGGACATCTGTCAATTTCGTCATTGGAAAAACTCGTGAAAGGTAAATTAATTAATGGACTTACTGTATCTCCAGACAGCCCACCATTCACCCAATGCGAAGCTTGTATTCAAGCTAAACAGCACCGTCAACCTTACCCCAAGGAATCCGAGGACAAGACCACGGAAACTGGTGAACTCACCCATTCCGATGTTTGGGGACCTGCACGTGTTGCGGCCATTCCAAGCCACTTGGCAGTTTCCAATGCCAAATATTACATCTCATTCACCGATGATTCTCCCGTCGATGCACTGTATTCTTCATGAAACACAAGTCAGAGGCAACCCAATGTGTCAAGGAATATGTGACTTACCTTGAACGCCGCAAGATGCCTGCAAAATATATTCGCGTAGACAATGGGGGAGAATATATCAACAAGGAACTCATCCGATGGTGTAAAGAGAAAGGAATCGAGCTGCAGACCACCGCACCTTATTCACCCTCCCAGAACGGCATTGCCGAACGTTTCAACCGCACCCTTATGGAACTTACCCGTGCGATGCTCATTGCTCGCAATTTACCATCTTTCCTATGGGCAGAAGCAGTCACTCATGCTGCATACCTCCGAAATCGTTCACCTACCAGAGCTTTAAATGGGATGACCCCACACGAAGTCTGGACCGGCAATAAACCAAACATGTCGCATTTGAGGGAATTTGGATGTGATGTATGAATACTCACCGAATCCAAGAAACCAGGCAAAACCGTTGCCAAATCCAAGAAGTATATCTTCGTTGGATATGCAGAAGGACCTAAAGCAGTTAAATACTGGGATAAATCAAGCAGACAAGTCAAATTTTCACGCAATTTCACTTTCTCGGAAAATGAACTGAAAGAGATTGAAGTGGATGTACCTACCAGACTGCCGCTTGAGGGGGAGCCAGGGAAATACCAATCAGCAGCCTTCTAGCATTCAACCAGCTGCCGCTCCGACCCAAATTCAACCAACTCATGCACCTGCTATTCCACCTGCACCTACCATACCTCCAGCACGAACACCTTCACCTGTACCTACGGAGCCATTAGCCAATCTACCATCACCACTTAAACAAGCTCAATACGCACCTCCGGGATTAAATCCTATCCCACTTCGTAGATCCACCCGACCAACTGATGATCCTAATTATCGCCGATTAAATAACCCACAATCGCGCCTACCTGCCGCTCACAGTCCCCGTCGTACCAAATCAACCACAGACGAATCACAAACCAACGAGGATACATCCGAACCCATTGACGAGATGAACTATGTCTTGTTAGCCTCGCAGTCAAATGTAGATGACATTCCTCGGAATTTAGCAGAAGCAAAAGCGTCACAAGAACGGGACGGTTGGGAAAAGGCCATGGAGATCGAATATCAGACCTTACAATCAATGGGAACTTGGAAACTCGAAGACTTACCTGAGGGACGAAAAGTCGTGGGCTCCCGATGGACATTTGACAAGAAGTACGACAAATTGGGAAATATCATTAAACTGAAAGCTCGCCTCGTAGCTCAGGGTTACTCACAAATTCCAGGGATGGATTATGTTGATACCTTCTCCCCAGTCGTTCGCCTTGACTCCCTTCGTGCCATTGTAGCCATAGGAGCAATCAAGGACATGGAAATCCAACAGCTCGACATCAAAGGAGCTTACCTCAATGGAGATCTCAAAAAAGAGATTTACATGCGTCAACCAGATGGTTATGACGATGGAAGTGGACGCGTTTGTCGCCTCTACAAGACCCTATATGGACTCAAGCAGTCCGGCCGCGAATGGAATCGCAAATTGAATGCGACTCTGGCCCACTTTGGCTTTAAGCATACTGAAGCTGATCATTGTGTTTATACACGCACCCTTGAGAGTAAAACCTCTTATATCACAGTCTGGGTCGACGATTTACTCCTTCTGACCGAAGACACCGCAGAAATGGAAGAATTGAAGCAATCATTACGCCAGAAATTCACCATTACTGACCTTGGCGAGCCGAAACTTCTTATCGGACTCGAGATCAATCGTGACCGCGCTAATCGCACAATCTCGATCTCACAGGCCAGTTATATTGACAGAATGCTTTGCCAGTATGGTATGGAGAAATCTAACCCTGTTTCGACCCCAATGGACCCGAATGTCACATTGACAAAGCACGAAGATACCACCGAAGTTGAACTGGACGAAAGATTAAGTTCTAGTTTTGCTGCCGTCATTGGATCACTCCTCTATCTTGCGATTGTGTCCCGACCAGATATAGCTTACCCAGTAACCAGAGTGAGCCAATATACCAGCAATCCTGGACCCACACATTGGACAGCAATCAAGAGAATTATGCGGTATTTGAATGGACACCGCAACCTGTCTGTCACTTACGGCCCTGTGGGAATTACCGAAGACGCAGATCCTTTCAAATTCTTCGCCTACACTGACGCCGACTTCGCCTCAAACCCAGATGATCGTAAATCTATGTCTGGATATGTCTTTCTTCTTGCAGGAGGTGCAATTTCCTGGAACTCTAAGAAACAGACCACTGTTGCACTTTCTAGTACTGAAGCCGAGTATGCAGCTTTAGCGCACGCAACCCGCCAAGTTATTTGGCTTCGCAACCTCTTCTCAGAGTTGGGGCTGGAACAACCATTAGCCAGCCAGATATTTTGTGACAATCAGTCTGCAATTGCGATCTCTCAAGACCCACAATTCCACGCCAGGTCAAAACATTTTGATGTTCAAAATCATTTTGTTCGAGAGAAAGTTGAACTAGGTATTATCGAAATTACTTATTGTCCAACCAATGAGATGGTTGCAGACCTCCTGACCAAAGGACTTCCTAGACCTAAGCACCAGAAATTTTGTGCTGAAGCTGGGATGAATCCGACTTGAGGGGGAGTGTTGAACATAGCCCAGAGGCTGTGCACCTCGGGCATCGGGCAACTCGGACATCCCCGTATGTTCCCCATTATTCTACTATGTTCCTTTCACAGACTCTTAGTGACTCAGTCCAGTAGTGACTCATACTGAGTCAAGTCTTATCTATTTAAGCAGCCATGTAACCTATGTAGAGTTAATCAATTTATTGTGTCCTCAAATATTATTTGTGTGTTTCAGAGAACCGTCTGCCGGTTCTAATCAACAACTACCTCGTATATTCTCAACAATAGCAAGGGTGCTGCGGCAATCCACACCCCGACTGTTGGGCGGCGGAATCCGCACGAGCGCCTCCGCTGGTCAATCCTCCTCGCTCTGCCACTCCAGCGCTAACCGCACCCGCATCCGCAAGAGAGCCGACGACCGTACGGGCCTCCTCCCGCATCAATGATTGCGTCCCAGTCCCGGAAGCACGGTCGCGGGCGCCTCGGGACGTCACTGCTCTTCATCCTCATCCCACGTCTTCCCAAGCCCAGGAACGACAACGCACAGAGTATCTACCCGTGCGCAATCCTCCCCAGCATGCTACACGCGCTACAGAGGAGCGGGCAGCGGCGGTCCGATGTAAAGGTTATGGGAAGGGGGGACAGTGTGTGCTCGTGGAGTAGACCTCTTTCCGTAGGGACGAAGAGATGTCGGAAAAGAAGAAAGGAAGTAATCACCATATGGCCGACTCGGACACCTCCACCCAATCCTCGTCCTCGCACCCGATAGTCTCGTCGAAGCAAGAGAGAGAGAAAGGCAAGGAAGGAAGACGCACAGAATGCCCGGCATATGCTATGTGACGACCATGCATGCCCTCTCGATGCTCCTCACGCCCACCCTCCGATCCCCCCGAGATAGAACACGTTGTCGGAGAAAAAGATGGAATAGCCATCTTTCCTTGCATCTTGCCGCAACGCGCTTGCGTAGCCACAGATATTGCAGAGGAGTGAATAGCTCTGAGTACCCGCAGGGGAATTCAAGAACCCTACGCACAACTCCGAGTCATAGGTACAAAATCTTGCGAGTATCTTCAATCACCTCAGAGCCGTTGACCTCAAGATTCAAGCTCATTTAATGTCGGGTAGCGTGGCATACAAGATGCCGAGGGAGTTGAAGGGAGTGAAAGGGAAAGCAAGAAGAGGTGCGAGTGGGAGCCGTGCGCAAGTGTGGTGGGGCAGTCAAGACCAAATTAGGAAACAGTCTCATCAACGCGACACGTGCGCCTTTTGCTCTTTTCCCGGACCGTCATCTAGGCACTTTTTGTGGCTTTCCATGTTGGTCCTTCAAACATCTCTCGGCGGGTTTTGCTCCCCTTTTTCCTTCGCATTCTTCCCTTGGCCTCAACTTCCTGTCCTCTTCTCTGATACTACGGTCTCGCCGGTTTTTATTATTCCTTCAACAACAACATTCTGCGATTCACATTATCTGGTGCTTCGCCGGGGATTATTTCCAAGCCACAGGAACGCAGTCGAATGCATCTCTCGCTTTCAGCGCAGTCGAATGCGGAAGCAGATTACTCAATATTTTCCCACTGCAAACCCCATCTGGGTCGTCATCTAGGCTCAACGCGCCCCCCGATGACTCTCTTGAGTACAATGCACCGCTGGTTGGGAAGTGCTCTCGATTCCGTCGATACCTCTTTCTCCCAATGCTCAGTGAATCCCTTCTTCGAATCCTGTTAGTTTCTGAGTGCACTCGACTTTGAACGTCAAGAGACTATAGCTCAGAGTTCTCCCCTGCCAACCTCCACCGTTCTTTTACTAAAATCTCAACCAATAGCAGCGCTCTCTGGTGACTGGTGACTTGTTTAAGTTCCACCGTTGCGTCGTTGGCATGGACCCTTCCTCGAACTGGTTTCCGGCCGCAGCCAATACGCGGATCACACATGATTTGGATCCTGGTTGCATAATATTCCCTGGCTCATTCTGTAACGACAGTGCACCCAATTTCGATGCGAGTCCCTCGCCCTTAATCAGCTCTTTTTTGCCGCTTCGTACACCTGTCCATGGGGTTTTTCCCCGTCTATGATTCTGGGTTATGCCTCGGCTCCCGGGCCATCTTTCACATCCTTCTTTCACATCCTCCGCATGTGCTCCCGATTTGTGGCCCAGAATCACCCCCATGCATCCCTTTGGAACTCTCCTCGGCAGGCCCAGACAGCGAATCGCAAATGGCTATTCCGTCTGACAAGTGGGTGCTGCTGGCTCTACTTCCCCTCACCCTGACGAGGTTCCCTCAAGATCGTTTCAGAGCTCGGGGTCGCCACTTTCCTCTATTTTTCGACCTTCCTACTTATTGTTTTCCTGGTAATTCAGCTCAGACCAAGTACGTCGACGAATCCGTCAGGTGACCACTTTGATCACCGATTTCCCTCGATCTGGTTAATCTAAGTACTAGGAATCACACCGGATCGGTACGCAGTGAACCCCTCAAGAGCGATTTGCTGGACGTACCGGCCGGTGAAGGGAGTGCGCCGTCTTCACAGACAGGGAAATCAAGGTTATCAAGTTCTTCGTAGGTCCCTTACAGTCTTTAAACCCCCGGTAGTCTGGCCGAAAAATCTGTGTACGAGAAAGCCGCAGATCAACTTCATTTGTTGGCCTATACATCCGATCGGCTTTTACACTTTCTTACTCTCGTTGTTCACTCAGAAGAACTATTTGGAGATGAAAGAGCAGAGCTCGATGACAAGATGGTGTTGTACACGAAGATAACTTAGTGGTTCCTATCCTTGAATGAGGTACGCTTGCATTGAATAAGTGGACGTTCAATTATATTTGTGCATAGGATCCCTTTCTCAATGTCGCTGGCTCGCTGCTTCCCTACAAGGACGCTCTGCGCAAGAAAGCGTCGAATATTATTGGTCCACTCCTTCACCACCAGTCACAGTTGTTCCCCACAACATCGACCTTGACTCAGCATCACCGAACTATCATCAAACGACAAATATCGTCAGCGGGTGCGAAAATTCTCCAATGAAGAGTAGGAATTAAGGCATACTAAGTAGAAAGTCGTCACGACTGGGACGTCCTCCTTTTTTGCTAACTCGAACCCACCCTAATACAACACCGCAGTCACGCATGTCACCAAAGTGACGCTTCCTGATGTTGCCATCAACCACGCTCTTCTCCATCCGCGTTTTCCTCTCACGCCATGGGATTCAACAACGACGTTTTCTGCGCGTCATTCTCCATCACTGGCTGGCTTCGTTTCATTAACCCCCTCCCGCCCGACGTGACGGAGAAGTGTGCACGTACCGGACGCGCTGATAAAGTCAAAGAGAAGCAAGCGGGTATCGAAGAGGTACCCCATAAAAAGCCCCCCACGCCCAGTTTCCTCTCCTCCTCCCACCATGTCCTCCCGCCCCAAACTCTACCGTCCCCCCAAAAACGTCGTCAAGACTCCCCGCGACGGCGAAGAGTACGCGCACAAACATTTTGAAAAAAGGCCATTTCTCAGGGAACCTCGCGCACAAATGTGCGCGAGGTTCCCTCCAAAATTGGGTCTCTGACAATCTATAAGTCCAAAAAAAGTCCATAGATGCGGAACTGTGCGCAAAGTTCCAGGATAAGATACATAGGGCCCTTTTCAATATCTTTGTGCGCATAATTCCTTACAAATGGCCATTTCACTTGATTTCCACGTAAAATTTGGTCTATAAGGCTCTCTGGGGCCTTATAGATGGATTTCTGCGCACAAACATTTTTGAAATGGGTCCTTTCTCAAGAATTCATGCGTACAAAGCTTTTTCACAGGCCACCTGTTTTCAAAACCTTTGTGCGCAGAAATTTCTGGAAAAGGCCCTTTTCAATATCTTTGTGCTCAGAATTCCTTGCAAATGGCGATTTTGACATAAAATTTGGTCTATAAGGCCCTCTGGGGCCTTATAGATAGATTTCTGCGCATAAACATTTTTGAAAAAGGTCATTTCTCAAAGATTTCTGCGCACAATTTGTGCGCAGAAATCTTCCAAAATTGGGTTTTGCACAATCTATAACTCCAAAAAAAGTCTATAGAGGCACGTTTGTGCGCACAATTCTAGGATAAGATACATAGCTGTATTTTATCGATAAGGTTTTTCTATACTTGCTTCGGCGCTCGTCAGGCTAAGTCAACTATCGCCGTGCCCTCTATTCATTTGCTGATTTTTGTCCGACGCTACTGGGGCTATGTTCAACTTCGGCACAAACAGTGAGTACTGGATCTTACGCTTGTTACTTGTAATCTCACTTTGTGTTTGTATCATCTCAGTTCCATCGTCTACACTTTACGGCGAGGCCATCCCGTTCCGAGGCATCACCCCCCATTTTTCCATCAACAATGGCGCCAAGTTCAATTCACGCACCGCTGTAAGTAAGTAAAGTTCCTACTATCTTTCACGCTATTATCAGAACTAACCGCGACGCAGAGTTTACTCTGCCAGACCATTTTATTCTATCCATTCGATTCTCAGTGCCGAGGTAAGCCATGCGTGACCTTGATCTTTCTGAGTCGTTCACACTTGGCCTCAGGCAGCCTGAGTGAACCTATCTATTTAATTCTGGAATTTGGCGCCAAATTCCAGGATTAGATAGCTAGTATTAGAATGATAGTCAGCCCGAGGTTGCAAAAGATTACTCACCAATGTTGTCCCGGATCGGATCAAACAAAGGTCTACAGTGATAAGCACGGCGGCGCCGAGATTAGTTCGACGTGCTCCACACTTGAGTCTGAAGTACGCTTCAATCGAGTGGGGCACTGCACCAAATTTAAAAGTCAGTCAGTTTGGAATTGAAATCTTAAGTGATAGACTTACGGTTGTTGGGCGTTGCGTTGAGTCGCGTCGCGTCGTGCAAGGTACTAGATTCCATGCAGTCAGCTCCAAATCAACCAGCACAAAAACAAGCAAGACATTGACTCACCTTGCGAGAGTTGATTATCCGGGAGTGATCGAAGGCCAACGAATTGATAGATAGCTAGAACAGAGTGGTATTGAATTTGATACAACTTACTTACTCAGTTGAACGCCGGGGCAAGGCAGCAAGTTGGCTATGGTAGTTAAGCTGAAGCTATAAAACGTCAGTCAGTGAATTGAATGAAGAAAATCAAGGTGGGGACATACCTCTCATCGTCTCGGGCTTAGAGTCCAAGTCAGTGTATAATAGTTAAAGGAATCAAAAAGATGCGATTGAGAGCCGTATATACCAGGTCAGTGCAGAGCTGAAAAGAAAGTTGGGAGGAAATGACAGGAACGCACCCAGGACCAAGTTGATAGTGATATCCGTTCAAGATAGTTCAGTAAGTCGGTGATTGAACGCCAGCAAGGAAAACATCCCGACGTATGTTGAGAGCAAGACTGGAGTTTTGAGGTAAACTTGAAAGTGTAGACACGGTATGTAGTCAGTCAAATAAATGAATGAATGAATAAGATGGGGCATACCATAGCTATAGCAATAGTGAATAGTCCAACACCGAGTTTGCTGATATATTCTGTAAAGTATCAGTGGAACGAGCTCGAGTCAAAGGAAGCAATTGTGCGCACCTCATACTCTACACAAAGGCTATCAAAACAATTCCAGTTGGTAGGGATCGAACGCGAGCAAGGTAAACATACCGAGGCTGACAAGACATCAATGTCAGAGTAAGCTTGAAGGCTCCTTGAGCAGACGAGGCAAGGGAGTCAGTAACATGAATAGCAGAATAGAACGAGACGCAACTGGGACTATAATCATATCAACCCTTCAAGACCGGGCTCTCGTGAGTAGATTGAAATCTAAAGTCAAGTCAGTCAAAGTAAAAAAGAATTGAAAGGCAACGCACCTGGTAGAAGAATCTCCACTACCACCGTCACGGCTCTTCGAATAACGAGGCGGTGGGGGAGATAACTAGAGACGAACTCAAGTCAGTAAGAAGCCCCAGGTAAAGAAAAATGAACGCGTGCCTGGTGTTCGCGGCCGAGCAACCCTTGGGTCGAGCGCAATTCTGCGGTTACGAAGTCAGTTGGTTCGAAGGAAATGTAAATGAAAAGGAACATACCTAGTAGTAAACGAGCAGAGTTTGGGCCTGCCAAGAGGAAGTGAGCGTCAGTAGTAAGCATAAGATGCGATAGAGCGCCGTACCAGTTGAGCTTGAGGGTCGAAGGATTCCGTGGCTTCAAGAGTCAAGTCAGTAAAACTGAACCTAAGTCAAAAATGAAGGCATGAACCGGAAAGAAGTGGACAAGTCAGTCAATAGAACGACTACTTATAAGAGCGACGCACCGGCGTTCATCCGAGCGTATACCGCCCGCCTGACTGAGAAAAACTGCAACGAGGCAGCCTGGTCAACGAATCGAGTCAGTGAATGGCAAAGTGGGACGGTAAGGAAAAGAGACGTTACGGGTCAGAGTGGAATAATGCGACGTTGGCTAATAATGTCAGGTTAGATCATGCTTAATACGAAAAATCAGTCGACGCACCGTGGGCCATGATCCAGCGAGTAAAGCCACCAACGACGCTGAGAGGTGTGTTAAAAATGGGCCTGACTGGGAATAAAGTCTCCAAGACGTATCTTAACGTATAATATAACCTGGTGATAGAATGGTATATCAGTAGTGCAATGATAGATTATAATGGGACGTTACGGGACAAGATAGAGCGCGACGTCGAATAGACTTGCCAGGTCGAAGTCAGATTTCGTTGAACAGAAAAGTCAATCGACGCACCATGGGCCACAATATCATAGATCAAGGGCAAAGATTCAACGATGCAGATTGAGATCTATCGAAAAAAAACAGCCTGAGTCGAAAAAAGGTCCAATAGGACGTACCGTGCAAGCGCAAGCTGGAAAAAAATGCGAAGTCAGTCATTAAGAGGAGTAGCACACTCTTTAGTCGTCGGGCTTCGAGCTAGAGAGGGCTGCGGGTAAGCAAACATTGAATGAACTGGAATGGCGACGCACCTGAGTGCCCAAGATTAGGCACAATGGCAACGGCGGTGTTGTGGGCGCCAGCGGGGCTTGTGCGGCGGTGCACGACGTCAGCGAGAAGTCTAAAAAAGATTCAGCGAGGGGAGGGGGGAGAGACGATGGGCAGACACCTGCATAAGATGTTTGAGAACCATTTGAAGGTCGGACGTGGAGGTGAGTGGTGACTGGCGAAAGCCGCGGGGGGGTCGAGTGACGCGGGGACAGCGAAAAACAAGAGGCTATGTAGAATGCAGGGAACGGCGAGCACAGTGGAGGTAAAGCGAGGAGAGGTGAGAGGGAGAGCCGGGAGTGGGTAGTAGTTGGTTGAGTGAAGGAAAGGTCAGTGCATGCCCGTTATACTAGCGATCTGATTCGAGAACGTGGGCCCGGGTTTTCGAATAAGATGGATAGAAACCTCCAGAGGCCAGGAGAAAAGCAGAGCGATGGAGGTCGTTGAGGAAGGGAAGGGAATGACGGATCAATGAATCACGGGCCGCTGATTCGCGGGCACCGCCACCATCTCGCTTTTCTTGTAACCTCGTCTGGACCTGCAGGCCTCGATTGGACCATTCACGGTCTTTTTTTACTCTGAAACCTGGGAAATTTGGTTGTTCATGCTCATTCAACGGCGTACTTGTCTTTCTGGACTCCTGCGAACAATCGCCGCACACACTCATCCAATCTGTCCGAAATCTGCACCGTAATTCAAACCGAGTCAGGATGTATAAGTGCGGGTTTGAATTTTCGTTGTGTCCACCTCCTTGCGTCGCGCGACGTCCCACTCAAACCCCTCATTTGCAGCACCATCCCCGCACCCGAGGCTCTTTTGACCTGCTCCCTGGTACGCTGCACTGCACTGAGCGTAGACTCCTTCTATCGACCCCTTACTAACATCTTTCAGATAAATTCCCCGCGGACGGACACGCCAGCACATCCAAAAGGCGACGACGTGCTTCAATCTCTGGGCGCTGCACGAGTTCCGTGAAGCCCAGTCCGCTCGTCCCTAACAACGGCGCGCAGCTGGTTCACCTCGAGGACGAACGTACGCAGTACGTCCTCATCGACCACGACATCGTCTCGCACGCCGCGACGCAGCGCAACCTCCGTGCTTATGCCGCCGAATGACGCGGAGCCTCCCGACTGCACATCACGCGCAGGGGGTCCGCTGCCGTCTCCCCACCCGACACTGCTACACCCCTGTGTATCATCTTCATCCTCCTCTCACGCACCCGCCCTCCTCCCTCCCACCTACACCCTCCATACCGCCCTCACCGTGCCTCCGCAAACCCTGCTCGCGCGCTACCCACCACCATCACGCCCTCCTCGGTGCACCTCCGCGCTCCGACGAGTACGCACACTCCAGCGCACGGAAGCGATTCGTGCATTTCGTGGGTCCACCGTTGCCAGTGGCGCTGGATGCGAAGGGCGCGGGAGGGAGGGGAAGGTGGATCTGGAGCGGGTGCTTGCCGAATGCGGAGGTGAGGGCATATGTCTGGAAGGATGCGGGTGTGTAATATGAATTCTCGTTTCGCCGTTTTCGTCTAACTCATCTCCCTCACAGACTCCCTATCCCACCGACGCAGGCGCAGCGGCACCTGGTCGCCTAACCCGCGAATATCCTTCACGAACGGATAATATTCCCACTTGTGCCTGTCGAGCGCGTGCAGTCGCGCTACCAGATCAATCCCGCAGAGGAGATGGACGTCGATATCGACACCGACGGCAAGGCTGCGCCCCGCGTGCGTGCACCGTCCGCGGCGTCCCTCCACCCCCGCTGACGCCGCCGCGATTGGGCTCGCCCTCGCCCTTCGCTGCGTCTTCGTCATTGACGACTCCCCATCCCTCGTCCTCAGCGTCTGCTTTCCTCGTCGCCTCATCGCCTTTATCCATCGCCCACCTCTCCACCTCTAATTCCACCAAATCGACATCGTCGTCATCTTCCAAACCCACACCGTCCCTCATGCCCACGCAACTCGCTGGCGCCGGCGTGCCACCGCCTTCCCCGCAAAGGCCCGCCGCGCGCTGGGGCCCACTCATCGATGCGGTGCGCCGCGTACGCGCGGTCGAGCGCGAGCGGGGGAGTGGCGGGTGGGGTGGGGTCGTGCTGGATCGCGAGGTGTGCTCGATTCGGCTGCGGGATTCGCGGGGTATGCGTACGGGACGGCAGAGGGGTATTTTGCCGATGGGTTTGGGGTGCGGTATGCGAGCGGCGGATATACGGCGGATATACGGCGGTGGGGACGAGTGCAAACAGGTACGCGACGAGTAGTAGCACGCCGTACGAGCTCGTTGAGCGTGCGGGCGAATGGGACGTCGTTCCTGAGGGCGTTGCGTATGGCGTGAAGGGCTCGAGAACGGAAGAGGGTGGGGAGGTGGACGTCGTGAGTGGTGGAATAGCCGCCGGTACGTTTCTCACCTTGTATTCCCGTATTTCGGTCCCATTCCATCGTAGACGATCCCGCGCGCAAGGACCGTGTGCGAGGCAAGACGCGGCGGCGCGACGTACGGTCCGCTTAGAGTGGACAAGGGCAAGGGGAAGGCACCCGTTCCGGAGGAAACGGTGGATGTGGATGTGGATGGTGCGGTTGACGTCTTCGATATCGACGCAGTTGAGTCGGTTTTCGTAAACCCTTCCGCATTTTGAAACTCACTTCGCTGTAGACGAGCGCCTACCCTCTCCACCACCACGTCTCTTCCTCGCGCCGCCCCCACCGCCTCCACGCTTTCGCTCCCCACTCGCGCTACCGCCGCTACCAGGAGTCTCTGCGGATCCCTCGCCTAGCATGAGCTTCGCGCTCCTTAGCCTCATGTCACCGCACCCCAGCGCTGGCGGCCCGCGTCAGGCTTAGTTTGACATTGGCGCGGGTGCGAATGTGGAGCATGGCAACGTGCCTGGGGTACAATAGCGGAGGAAGGAAGACGAGCAGGAGCGGGTGGAGGGCGGAACGTGGACAACGGGGCGTGTCCGTGGCTGCGGCTGTGGATGCATTTCCCTCTGCGAACGCAGTCGCCGACACGTCACCGTCAGCGGAGTTGGAGACAGTGGCACCCGTGGAGGTGGTAGCGTCGCCGTGTCGCAAAAGGGCCTGGAGGGTTATAAGGGGTTACGAAAGGTTACAGGCTTATAGCCCAGTTATAAGCCAGTTATACCTACCTTACAGCCTGCATATAAGTCCTTATAAGTGCTTATAACTTTCGTTCTTCTCCAGTGATTTTGTTGCGACGTTTAAGGCTTCAGATACGACATTTTTTGAACAATAATTACCAGCACGCAACAGCCAGTCAAAATCTACAACATCATCTAAATAGAACGTGCGATCCTCCTTGTTACACCCCAAACAAATGACCATGTGAGCTCCCCGGATAAAGTATCGAGGTAAGATGAACATTGTGCGCCCGTCTTCAAAGATTCTGCAATTCTTCCACACGGTCTTTGGCCGCCAGCCGAATTTCTTGAATAATCGGACAAGTACAATGTCCTCGGTCCGACCGGAAGGAAGGCGGCACTTGAATAAGAACAACATGCGACCAAAAGTCAACGGGTCGTCGTCCATGTTGATGGCCACACAGTCGAACATCGCAGTAAGTCGCATTGGTCTGTCCAGTCTTCAAGTGACGTGTAGTGAACATAGATACATTGGAATGGCCGAATCTATGCAGACTCAGTTTAAAGTTGAAAAAATAATGAGATGGATGCGAGCACACCATAATTGTTTCCTCTCCGTCCTCCCTGAGCGGCTCGTCTGGGAAACTATTCCGAATAAAAGTACGCAGGTCAGAATGAAAGCTGCGGCGTGTCGCATCGTTAGTCCAGAAAGCGTCTTTCATCGCAAATCTGGAGTTAACCAGATTTTGCGGGGCACCAAGTTGCCAATGGTCGTCGTTCGGAGCGTCTGGGACTTCTTGGATGTCATTGGGGCTCACGTCGGTGCGCTCTGCCAACTCCGCAATCCGTTGCAAAATCTGGGTATCGTATTGATTGACAGTCATTCGGATGAGGGCCATCGCCTCCCTGATTGCGTCGAGGTCGGTCATCTGAAGGAACATTTCAGTCCCTCGTCGCACATTAATTATATTTACTAGCCTGTTTGTCGAGATTCCTTTTGTTGAGGCGCGTATAGATCTCTCGGGACTCTTGATGAAATCTCTCGTTGACACGCGTGCAATATATGGAATGAGGGCCTTTGTTCCGTATGTCGGGTGAGGAGTGATACAGTGCATGTTGCTTTGGGAAGTCGAATGATTTGTCGTATTCTTCAGTCAATTTCTTGAAAACCATTAGAACTTCCGTAGAAATTTGAAAGCAGTTAAAATGTTACCTCGCAGTACTTTCCGTACTCCTCCTGATAAGTGTCCTTGCGTTTGATTTGTTCCTCGGAGATGCAATGCAGACCCATCATCATCCGCGTCAGGAGGTGTGCCCGGATGGCGTGTACAAACGGCGAGTTTTTTGGTAGCAATTGCACTACACACGGCAAAATACACTGAATGAAAACCGGATTATATATTAGCTGTCTCGGATACCCAGTACGTGACCCTTACCTTCTCAATATCCAGCCAACTCTGGCCATCGTTGATGTCTTTGGTTGTGACATTTTCGAAATGTTTGAGGCCTGGCCACCGGGGCACTCTAGCCATACTAGAAATAATGCGAATCAGCGAACGATCGCGACAGAAATAAAATACTGACTTTGCCGTGATCATACCTTTACGCCCGGATCTCGACAGAACTTCTTGGAGGAGCGGCCAGAGGTGCTTCCCCCATTTTCCGCTATCATCAGCATGCAGAGTGTCGTACGAGATCGCTTCGTACGGATCTGAGCCGCACAGTGACCAGAATGCATTCTAGGGGAATTTCAGCTCTGGGGTTGAAATATGCATTGATCATACCTCGGTGAGATGAAGCCCGTGCCGTTGAAGTAAATCTTCAGCATTCCATTTGAAGCGCTCGTTTCTGGCTCGGTCGTAGACGTCCTTCATGGTCACTGTTGTGCGCAAGGGAAATTCCAAATTCGTCGAAAAGAAATCGTGCAATTGGTCATGGCGTGCGAGGCAGCGTGGGCACGGAAAATCGGCCAACGCTCCCCGAGTGGCCGCGCATGTGCAAGCTTCTTCACCATCCAGTGTAAGAACTGGGAGCCGTGGGAACAGGACCCTCTGAACGGCGTCGCCACAGGGTACACATTTACCTCCTGTTGCATGTTGTTGCAGTGTTTCCACGAAAATGATATGCAAAACATGTTGATATACGTCTCGCTTGAACTTAGCAAAGCGTATCTTTTCGGAATGAGAGCGATCGTCCGGATCCTTCCGGTCTCGAACCTCAAAAGACAAGATTCAGCTCGAATAAATGTTCTCTGTCAAAGATCGCACCTGGACCATAAACCCTGCTAGTTCACCGCCACCGTTGCCCGATGCATTGCGTATTTGGGACCGAAGGAATAACGGACGAAGGATCATGGGTGCATATTCGTGTGAGAAGAGACGCGACCCTTGTCAAGCCATAAAAGCATCGGCAATAGGCAATGAGGGAGTCCAGCAACGAAAGGAAGCGCGCTCTGCCCAGGACTGAATCAAAATGAATTCAGAGATGGAAAAGAACGCACCTGCATTTCCCACCACTGGTCCGAGTTGTACGGCTCATCACGGAGACGCTGTCTATTTCTATCAACGACGAGATATTTGCGAGACGGATACCAGACAATTTCGTCGGCAAGGGTGGGATCGGAGACGAGATCGAGCAGCCAATCCCATGGGTCCCGGTAGAAAATTTGAAGGGCCAGAGTTCTCCTTCAAAAGTCTCTTCAAATTCGCGTTCATGGAACTTGAAATGACTCAAAATCTGGGTCAAAATGAGGGCCAAAGACTTACCTCAACAACGTAATGCTTCGCTCTTTCCAGATACATCCTCAGATCATCCACGGTTTTAATTGTGAGGTAGCTATTGCCACACCAGTTGGAGTGTATGCCCTAACTATCTGATCCGAGAACTTGGGCCCAGTTTCTCGGATCAGATAGTTAGTGTATCGCATCCGATCCAGCGCTTGACGATTTAAGTGCTCGAGATGATGCCCCGGATGAATCGAAGGCGGTTAAGGCCCTCAAAGCGCCGAGCCGCTGATGACAAGGTCCTGGTGCGACAAGATCACGCGTTTGAGATTGCCGAGGTCGCGCGCGAGCGGAGTGTGAGGAACGATATGCTGCACATGTGCGGTGTCGTTTTGAGGTGTCACCGACGATGCACTAGCCGCCGACGCAGGACGAGTCACGAATTCGCGACTAGGTGTGCGCCGGCGGCTTGGGCGTCGACGCGGAGCCCGGAGGCGCGCGTGACAAGCTGAAGAGGGATGAGGCTGGGTGTTGCGTTTACAGGGAAAAAGAAAATTAGGGGTGTCCCAGATAATTGAGCAGAGGCGAGCTTTCGCAGGAGACCAAACATTATCCGAGAGAAACAACACCAAAAATTGAGCGCCGAACGCAAATCGGCTGAATTTCTATTCATCTGGGAATTTCAAAAGCACTCCTGTGGTGCGGAGTGATTCTGGCATATCGGTGGAAAGGTGGCAGAAATATGCGCCAGAATGCAGCCGAGCCCTAGATGTCGTGCGCATAATCTCCTGTGTAACGTTTGTGGCAAAGAAATATGCAGACTGACGACGCCCAGCGAGAATTAGAAGCAATGAAGCAGGTGAATAACCCTGATATAAGTAAACGGTCAATTCCAAAAAACATCGAACGAGAACCAGGTGACTAGTAATGATTTCTGTGTACTATATGCGACTGCCTATCCGGCCGAACTAGGTATCCGGCCACTTGGATACTATAAGCCTACGCAATATAAAATCCTTGGATCTAGCACCTGTACGATGTTAGACGACCTATGAGGGCACCGTATGTCAAATTTGGACGCACGGCAAGCCGGCGATCAAAAGCTGTGGGAGGTTTCCGATCAGGATGTCAGCGTGTGAACATCATTTCTTATTCTGGAACCGCCATCGTACTGCCTTTCTGACTGTTTCTCAACCAAATCTTAGCTGATTCAAGACCTTGGGGGCTCATTCTCATCCCCTGAATCTGAGGAATCGCGCAGTTTGACTCACTAAATGACAAAGGCTTTGTATCAAGTGCAGGACCCTCAAGGAGAAATTTGATGTGCCCTGAGTTGTGCATTCTGGCCGCCAGTGTTGCGCACACCCGGTACTTGCTACAGACATAAGATTTGGTCAATGTTGTTGCACCCACTTGATGTTTCCTATGCCAAGTTAGCAGGTTTTTATCTCCTCTATTCCTCTTTCACGGCGTGATATGACCGAAATCCGCCAAATTTGTTGGTGCATACATATGGATTTTTTTGAGCTGGTTGTGAGTGTATGAGGGACATTCTTGGTGTTCAGATAGGTCCAAATACATCCCTATGCAATATATACACTTCAACCTGGGACGTCGAGACTTTTTGTCATCTGTAACACAAGCCATTCCGTCCACAAAGCAATTTCACCCACCTTCTGTGTCAGAAAGGCATCTGGATACAGTCCTGATACTGCATAGATGTGAAGTTTCTCTGCACATAATAATACATTCATATCCATTATATAGTTTGGCATATCTTGGGATAAACAGCACCGCTCGCAATGAGTGAATTGGGCGGGTGGCCGGATAGCTAGTTTTTGCCATTTTGGGACATCCCCAGAAAAAGAATTCAGCCAGGCATGAAATCGTATTCTAAATTCTGGAGAAAAAATAGGTTCACTTATAGTATGTGGGACATCATTTGGGACCCCATAAACACGCATTCAAATGTCGCTATGTACGGGAATGAGGCCAAAGATGCTTAGGTGGCCGGATAGCCAGTCTCAGATAGTATTGCATTCCGAGTCAGTCGGCCTAAGGTTTCCAGTATCCATAGGACTGTGTCCGACTAGTAAGGGAACCAGCAGTACTAATTGACAATGAAGGCAGTTCCATGGAAGATTACACGGTTTTTGACGCGTCGAACGCGATTGCATGGCGGAAGTCACTGTTGTGCCGAAAGCGCATCAGAACAGGTCGACGGCGCCAAAAGCTGAGACGGAAGCACCAGAGTGATCCAGATCTGGGAATTTTATAACGCGAGAGAGTCGGGCGAATATGGACCAACGGATACGCTGAACGCGCAGGGACTGGTGAGGGTGGGAGGCAAGAGATTTTGATCGGTGTCCGGATCAAACACAGCCTCATCAAGCTTCTCTTCTCCGCTCACCTCGATTCTGGTCTTATCTCGGTATCCATCTCAGGCGATAATTGGAGCTGAACTAGCTTATGCCGTTACGGGTAATCAACGCCTCCGGGACTGGCCTTGGTTAACGACTTGACTCGAACTCGGCTAGCTATTGAAACTCGGACGAGATCGCACCCTGCTAGCTGTATTGGCTTCCAGCAGTGACGCGTATATGCCGCGTGCTCTTATGGCGTCCAGTATTGGGACTGGCATGCGACCCAGAGGCCGTTGGGCTCGACATGGAGCGCACTTTCATCGAATTCGCACGTGTGGCGACGCTGACCGTCGAAACGATTCCTACGCATCATGTTTGCAGTGGCGAGCTGGACGCAGAGCAGAGGCGAAATTTGATGGTGGTGAGTGTTGCCTTCTTGCTGTTTTCTGCCTCACTCCCAATCGTTTGTTTCGTTCGCTTCCTCTCCATGTTTTCTTTCATTTCATTTTATTTATGCCCTGCCAATGTGATGTACTTATACCGTTTCCTAGAAGGGTCATGATATCCTCCAACACTCAGCGAACTCGCGGCGGCGCTGATGGATCAGTACCACCGTTCTATGAGGACTGATGCGGTGAGCATTGATCCAGTGTCCGCGTTGAGAGCGACGCCTCACTCAGAGGTTAGTAATGTTTGCCGCTTCGTTCTCCCCCTTCCGCCATTCTACTTTCCCTCGCCCTTCAAATTGCAATTCACTCCCACACACTCTCCCCCCATCCTTGTCCCTTCTTCGGTTTCGATGCGTGTCTTCTCTTTACTCCTTGTGGGCTCGTACTGATTCAATCCCACCACCAATCACCCAACGCGCAAAGCCTCCCAAGCACCTCACGCCGCTGCACGGCAAGCAACCGTTGATGAGCCCAGGCGGTGGCGAAGGATTCGCTCGGATATACGACGCCTGAACCCGCGTCAACGGCGGAGTACGTTCCGTGCATTAATCCATCCGCACCTGCGTTAACGTGAACGATAATTGGCGTAACCGCTCAGAAGCGCTCTGTCTCCACGATCCAGTGTGGTACGACCACATGCCATACCTCCCGTATGTCGCAGTTTGTTCATCGTGCGGTCTCTGTAAATAATAATCCATTCAGATTCCCGCCGACATGGTCCGTATATACCACCGCTCTCAAGGTCAGTGTCTCTCTAATTCAGAAGCAAACGAGCACTCAAGCCTCGATTTTCTTAATAATCTAGCTCGGGAACTGGCTAGAACACTACGCAGAAGCGATGGAGCTTGACGTCTGGACATTCTCCACCGTACACAGCGCGCGCCCGAACGACGGCGGGACCTGCGGGACCTTGCTTCCAGGCGTGATCGAGAGCTGACTCGGGGCTTTCTTGTTCTGTTTTGTTCGATGTAGGACGTCTTCAGAGGCCAGAGTCTCCACTCAACACTAGCCGACCATGCGGGGCAGAAGGTCCTTGTTGTCGGTGCTTGTACATCTGGTACGAACACCCCCAAACAATGTTGCTCGTCCGCATTCGCATTCGTACTGATAAGGCGGCGCTCACAGCGCACAACATCGTCATGGACTACTACGAGAATGGCGCCGGTGTGTTCCTTTCCTCTCTCCATCATCACCCACTACTTTGATATTCAAAATTAACACCAATCCAGACGTAACAATGTAGCAACGCTCCTCCTCCTACGTCCTTAGCACCAAAAATGGCTGGGCGCGAATCATGCGGCCAGTCTACTGAGAGGGCGGGCCCCACCGAGCTCGCGGACCGTCTGACCGCGTCTTCGATGTCGGTGCCGCGGAATCAGCGGCTGGCGAAGATTATTGCGGCGGATGATAAGTGAGTACGATTTGAGTTTCTCTCCGTCCTCCCTCTTTCTTTTATTCGTGGTTTTCGTCCGTTCGGGTTGGAATATGGAATTGTTGAGGAGATCTGAAGCTGATATGATCTTGATGGGACAGGGACGTCCTCAACGGGCTGCGCAAGCGCGGGTTCAGGCTCAACATGGGGACGATGGACGCCGGGTTTGCGTTGTCGGCTTGGGATCGTGCGGGGGGTCATTACATCGGTACATTTTGTGCATTCTCACTCTCCATTCAATACTCAGTCTACTTTGCTTTGCTTCCCACTTTGGCGTATTGAAACTACCCATCCATCCAGACGTCGGAGCCAGCCAACTCATCACTGACGGCAAGATCAAGCTCAGGAACTCACTGAAAATGGGCTCAAGTTTGAGAATGGGGACGAGATGCCTGTGGATATGATTATTTTTGCGACTGGGTGCGTACCACATCCCTCTGTCTCTCTCTCGCTTCTCTCTCTTCTAAATTCCTCCCTTCCTCTTGCATGCGCTATTGTGTGGGGAACTTGAGCCCAAGTTGAAGGTGACGACGATCTTTGTAGGCTAGGCGACGCGCGCAACGCCGTGCGAAAGGTCTGCGGTGACGCCCGTCGGTGATAAATTCAAGAAGATCTGGGGCTTGAACGAGGGGTGAGATAAACGGCGCGTGGCGCGATCTGGGTGTACCAGGGCTGCGGTACATACATGATAGGTGCGTGTTTCACGTTTCTACCTTCTCTTTCCCCTCTGTTATTCGGCGTTCTGATCTTGGAGACGATCAGGAAACCTCGTGTTATGCCGATTCCACTCCAAACACGCCGCGCTTCGTGCGTTTCCCTTTCCTTTCCTAGCGCGTTTGATAATTCATTGACTTACATTTTGGTTTTGTGGCACAGAAATCAAGGCGATGGAAGAAGGTATCTTGGAGAGCGTTACAGCGCTGCCGATTAGAAAGAAGAAAGGATCGCGAGCTGAGTCGTTACAAAACAAGTGAAGTTTTCTGTTGGCTTTGTACTATCGAATTTTATCTGCAATTTGACCTCATTTGAAGGTTTTACTTCCAACGGCATAATGTTCGGCCTCTTCCGCGCTTCCATTGCAAGCCAGGACGCGGAATCAGCTCCAGGTTTTGGCAAAAGACCCAAGGAATCACCCGGTGGGCTATTATTATCGAACGACTTTCCGTTGAAATATTTAATCACCTTTGACCGAATCTTCTTGAGCTCTGAGGAGTCGCCGCAACCCTAACTAGTCTTCACCAATAGGCAACAAAGACTCTGGACACATTCCCTTGAACACCACCACGAACAACAGCTCCCGCGTATCGTAAGTAATCACTGACCCAAATTACAAACTGGCCCCCAAGACACGCGACCGTCCCCGTTTTCCGCAGGAATCCCGAGCAGATTTCTGCATCCGTTTACAATGTTTTCACTTCGCGGTAAGGCGTAAGCTCATTCAATACAATGTCAATCTTCTCGCCTCGAAATGCTCGTGCAGTCAGTTCTATTCAACCATTCAGAGTCTTCTTCTGAATTCAGTGGTAGCGAGTGCATGGGAAGATTTATGGCGCTGGCAGTGCGGGGTTACCGGCGAATTTGACACATATAGAGGTGCGTTCGCACTTTCTGGTTTTTTCTTTGCATTCCCTTCGCTCGTGAATTCATTAGAATCGCCTCTCGTGCGCAATCTTTTCGCATAGCGCCTATCAAGCCGGTTTCGTAGCCCTCCCCCACCCCTCTCGCATATCTCCCCACAAGTCAAGTTACTCAAATGCTTTTCGTTCGCATACAGCTCGGGAGGCACGTATGTCGCTACTATGAGTATGTGACCCAAATGTTATTTTGTTATTCTATCGAGGTACAGGCATATATGCAAATCCGCCTACTTTCAATCGTATTTTAAGACGTCTTGGCAATGGCAACTTGACTTTTGATTTCGAAGTGGAGTGAGCCGACATCCATCAGCTGGACGACGAAAATCGACATAGGCAGTGCAAACAACCGGGATGACCCTGGGTACGTTTCCATCTTTATCCGTAACTTTATAGTTAATTCACAGTTGCGTGTTTTTGTTTTTTTTGTTTAACTGCGAGATTTGTTCACAACAATTTTGTATCATCTCAATGTCGCTATTGTTAGGGGATAAATAACCCCGTGCTTTCGCCATGGGTGAGTCGCCGCATTTCGTCCCTCAAAGTCATAGCGTTATGGTTAGGTATTCATTTCTCACTTTTTTACCATCGCATACCCGCAACTCCCGGGAATCGTAGGCACTTCCCGGGCGTTTCTGAATATCTTCCATTGCTGTGTTGACTCAACGCCGCCGCCACATTGTCCCGCCTAGCAGCCCCTACAACACGACGCACATCACAACCTGATGCAGCCAACCTGCGGACCACATTCGCCGACCTTGGCACTCTTCTGCCATCATACTCGGGCGTCTTGATATGTCTGCAGCTGTTTGAGACGGGCGCACAGACAGTACTGCGGTATAAATGGCTCACGGTGGGGAAACGGGAGAAAGAAAATGCCATGCCGTTATCCGGATCTTGCCGAATTGTGCTTGAACAGTGTTTGCGTCCATCTTCCCCTTTCCTATGTACTGTAGCATTTAAATCATTTCTCCCAGGCTGTGCGCAAGATTCGAACATTGGTTTTCGAAAATGAGGTGACTTGGCCGTGACATCCAAACAAACTTCGAAAATCCATACCCCACGGATCCCTGCCACCGTTGCGGCAAGCAGGCTTCCCGGCATTCTGAGGATCCCAGGAGGACAGGAAAAGTGTTCATTGCCGGCCTGCGACCTAACAGTGTCCCACCTCATCAATTTTCAGCCCCCACCGCAGCGCAAATCTACCACTTTTGCCAATGCAAACCAAAATTGGCATTTCGTGAGAGCCCGAGGGATCGAACGCGGAAATACACCTGTACGCGCTGCGCGCACGATTTTTTTTTTTTTTGTGGGCATTTTTCGTCTTTTTCGTGACTTGTTTTGCACCTTCGAAAATCCCGTCGGTGACCCGTGACGGGTTCGAAAATTTTCGAAAATTTTGGGCCCTGTGACGCGTGACATTCGAAGTGATTTAAATACTACAGTACCTTCTCCAGTGCTTGCTGCATCTCTTTTCAACATCCCCAGTACTCAGTACGTTACCTCAGCACTCTGAAGCTTCTCTTATGCCGCCCAATGGTAGGGCTGGTCTGCGCTCGAACCCGCCTCGTTTTCGTCTTCGTACTCGAAGCACGACCCGTTCGTCTTTGGCACGCCTTAACACACCCGACTAGACTGCGCGTGCCTTCTTTGCTTTCTTTTGGTGCCAGCCCGTCCGCCTATGACTTGGTTGTATTCCTCTTCAATTCTGGGACATCCCCCTCATTTGCCTTCCATTTCTCGCTTCGCGCCTCTGTCCCTCGGCAACGCCCCTTTATTGCGCTCTGTGCCACATTCTGGGATTAGAGAGCTAGGTGAAGCTCCAGCGATTGATTACAAGAAATTGGGTCAACATTTAAGTAGGACAGGACGAACTGGAAGGGTGACTAGAGGCTGCGTCCTTAACGCCTCGGTTCGCTCACGAGACCGGGAAAAAAATTCAACAGAACAAGAGACACATGGGGGACACGCCTGGAGCCTGCACGCCCAATTGCCCATCCAGAATTATGCCTCGTACTAGGTCAGTGGTGTTAAAAAAGATATTGAGCAGAGACTCACCACCGCTCACGGGAGCTCGAAAGGGTTGTCTGACCGACTGAATAGGTGTAGGACTCGAGGAGCACCTATTCCGTCTCTCATTCCGTCTCCAGCGTACGCGGACAGGTGACCGTTGAATATAAAGATTCATGCCGCGCTAAATCAAGGACCATGCGAGCGCTGGGTTAGAGGAGATGAAGATGAGCGACTCCAGCCTGCGAGAACATATCAGCGATGCCTTGACTGCGCGTGGGAACACACCACAACGCCGACGCGCAGGACCATGGCGCGACGTCTGCGATGTCGGCATTGCTCGAGTCGAGCTCACAGCGAAATTTGTGAACCTTACTTGAGAGGAGGGCGCGCTCTGGAATCAAGCGCAATTACAGACCTGCTACCATTGATCAGTCGAACCAACGCCCGAGGCCGGGGGGATGACCTGCTCTGTGTGGAGCCCTCACATACTTCGTCACTACGTAGGATTGCGGGAGTTCGTCAGATGATGCACAAGTTCGTCGGCTTGCGAAGCAAGCTCGTCGCATGCCAAATTTGGCATCGTGAATGAGCAACCTCGTCAGATAAGAGGTGGGTTGATTACCGGGTGTGCATGATGTGGTGGAACCAATTTGACATTCTGACACAAGCTACTGATGTGGTAGGGTCGGATGGCCGGGATGTGGAAATCGTTCTGCATCCCACATTCCCCTTTAGTTTACCTTATCCCCATTATAGCTTACATCGCTTACTGTACTATTTCGTTCAATTCATATGTCACGCGTCACAGCCGATTTCTGAAAACCCCTGCAATATTTTTTTCTCGATTTTAGCGGATTTTGGAGATTTGTCGGAAAAACTAAAAGTCACGTGCATTTACGAATTGAACGAAATAGTACAGTATTTATAACGTAAAGAGTGCCACCTCATCATATTTCACCCTCGTACCACCATCTCGTGTTCCGTGAAAGGCTACGTGCCCAGAGGCAGCAGCGGAGCTCCTCACCCTATCAGTGTCAAAGTACCCCGTGGGCTAGTTTAGCCACCAATATTGTCGTATCCCATCGTCTCACGTCACTCTATTTTCACGTCACTTTTGCACGCCACCCACACACTCTCTTGCTCCCACTTTCGTACTCTACCCCTTCGGTCCACATTTTATTTCCAAATTCTACTCTACCATTATCGGATCACCAACCCTAATCAAGAACCTACGTCTCGGGCATATCCCCCTACCACACTGAACCAGAAATTTACCATGCAATCCCCATAACTTGTGATCAAGTCACGTGAATTCATGTTCAACCGGAATTGGATCTGTTCAGGGCGGCAGGAAAGGTCCTGCAGTCCCGCGAATTCCCCTAAATAGTTATACATATCTTACACGCCCTCAAATATTCTCAGAATTTTCTGCCCCATTCTGGTAGCTATAAAATCCAAACCAAAACATTTGACGAGTTGTGCTTTGTACCTCTGAGCATATCGGGTGCGACAAACCTAGGTACCAATGGTGCATGGCTTGACTATAAATGCTGAGAATATTGAACGCGGGGACCCGAAACACCAAGCTCCAATTCCGACCCTGTAAAAATTGTTGAGCAGTGCACCAAAAAATTATGAGACCATTCAACGAACTCGGACGAGGTCAGTGATCACTCGTAAGTACAAGGGCTGCAATTCTCAACATAAACCAATCATAAACTGAGACAATTTCAATTGTTCATGCTAATAGGTGCGTACGTGAATATAATTGAACATCTCTAGGCTACAAATCATATGATCAGCCGACTGTGCAAGGTACTCAAGGTAGCGTTAATGATCCTTTTTGTAATGCTTGTGCGAACTCCCACGAAAAACGCTCAACTCACTCGTGCCCAGTGAACTCATCGCCGGTGTCGGAATCTTGCATGACCCATCCGGCCAGTGGATCACAAGGTTGAAAAAAAAGAAAAGAAAAATCGATGGGTCGGAGGTCCAGCCCGCACCATCATCCCACGGTCCAATTTCAGCAGATACGGATGGTATGCTAGCGGGAAAGGATCAGTATGAGGCGCACAAAAAATGGCGGCACAAATTACAGGCCTATTTTTGCCTCGGTCAGCATAGGCACTTGACAGTGCCGCCGAGACCGGAGGTGAACTGCTGGATGACCACCCACTGAAAATTGGTAATAGAGAGTTTGCGGTGGAGCCACCCAGCGCCACCAGATGGCTCATCCGGCATGCGGTGCCGGGTGGCTATGCCATTTGGTGGCTGTTTGGTTGCCTGCTCGTTATGACTCGGATGTGCATCGAATGCCTACTACCTTACTGAATACTACTGCTTTCTCTACCTATGCAGAAGGCCATTCTTGAGTCCACACTTCGCTGTCTGACTCAATATCAGGGTTGCTTTTGGAGTTTGGCAGCAAAGAAGGGGTTGAAGTACTAGTTTCTGGCACTCCACTGGTGTGCGTGCGTGTAAGGGCACACATCTGAATAGGCATAGTGTGCGTGGAAGGTCAACAAATGTTCTCCCCACGCCACCTGATCGGCCACCAAATGACGTAGCCACCCGGCACCGCATGCCGGATGAGCCATCTGGTGGCGCCGGGTGGCTCCACCGCAAACTCTCTAATGATTGGTGCCGAATTGATTGAGTACATACCGATATATCGAAAACGCACTGGAATGACCAACCATCGTCACCAGGGATGCTGGATGGCAAAGCAGACGAAAATCCTGAGCTTGAGGATTTATCAGTGGCTCGGGTCAGCACACTGGATGGAGGAAGGATGAGGAAATATTAGGCAGGTTGCGCAGGAGCCACGGAGCCACGGGGTGGCTCTCGGACCGTGCGCAAACCAGTGGCTCCACCGCCAAATTATGACGTCGATGACTCGTTGGTGGCTCTTTTGAGCCACTCGCCTGCTATTTTTGCGCACGGTCCGAGAGCCACCCCGTGGCTCCGTGGCTCCTGCGCAACCTGTCTATTACCGCGTGTCTGCCATGAGGAGATTGATACTGCAATTGGACAGTCAACTGAATGAAATCGCATTAAATCGGACTTTTGCCCGTAGTCATCATTAAAAATATCCCCTACACTCGAATCCGAGGAAGGGGTCATTACAGCCAAACTGCCGTGCGCCCGTTATTTGAACAGAAGGGTGAAATCATTGAGCTAATGAAAATGGATGACCACACGGTCGCTGTGCCTCGCTGATGCCGTCCCAAAAAAGCAGTGAAAACTGCCATTCATCCATTGCCTGTGAGAATGAGAAACAAGTTGGTGGAGTGCAGTGTGAAGCACCATATTGGCTGGGTACGCACTGCGAAGCGGGTCAGAACACGCGCGGGGGGGGGGGGGGCAGGACAAGATGATGGTGGGAGAAGAGGATAAAGGATTGTGAGGTGCATCACTCGACCTGCAGATGGCTGGCTGAATTTGGCCATGCGACGAACTTGCACCTCGTCCTGACGAATTTGCACAGTTTTTGGAACATACAACCTGTTCCGACGAACTTTCCTTCGCTGATTTTTGATCTGACGAACTTGCACAGACGTCCGACGAACTTGCCCCATCAAGTGACGAAGATCCTCCATCACCAGACGAATTTCCACATCCTACGTAGTGACGAGGTACTATACGACTCGTCTACGGCTATGGACAAACTTAGGCAAACTATGTCTACGTGACGTAGGCTCACGTAGGCTCACGTAGCTGAACGTAAGCAAGGCTGTGCTGATGTCCCCTTGCCTACGGCCGTAGACACACTTTGACCCATGTAGCCGAACGTAGCTGAACGTAGGCAAGGGTGTGCCTACAGGAGGTCGGAACGCAGTGCCTTGCCTACCGGGGCTCGGAATGCAGTGATTAGTTCATTGTCTTTGGATACTTCTTTTCAAATAGTGAACAAGTATTTTAATGTTATCTCGCTAGCAAGATTTGATACTTAGCGGAAACACTCACAATAACCTCGAAAGTTTCACAGGGAGCAAAAAATGCAATTTTTGCTCCCAAAAAATGGCTTTTTCAAGCCTTTTGTTTTTTCAACAGTCACAGATGTTCATAGCCTCCAGTGACCCGGGACCTTGGAGAATAGGTTCAGTTCATAGAGGTCTGTGACTTGCGACCGAACTTACAGTCAGAATAGAACAGTACTTGCGAAACTCGAGAAACCAGGTGTTGCGCATTGCCTTGACAACGACGTCGCTTACTTGGAACTCAAAGACAGAAAGTGCGTTGAAGACAACCCGGTTTATGAAACTAACACGGCATTGGAACTCAGGTCTCAAAACAAGGATCCTGCTTCATTCAGAATCGGTGATGTCGTTGAGATGGGGTTCTCGATGGTGGCTTACAGAACCTTTCGCGATGGGAAAGCTAGTTATAGCTGCAGGATAGTCCTTCGATCTTTGATACTTCTCGACCGGGCACATTCTCAGGTTCTGTGGAAATGGTATTGTTTTCTGACTCCGATACTAATCAACACATGCAGGCAGCATATATATCGCGCACTGCAGCGCCCCTTGCTACTTCTGTGTTCGCTACTCGACACCCCAACAATTCCATTGCGAAATGTTGCCACATTGAAGTTGATTCAGACTCGGAGGGAGAGGAACCACCTGCCGTGAGGATGCAGATAGTCAATCTCAGTACGGATGAACACAGGGGAGGGGAAGAGACCGAACATGGGCCCGAAAATGGCAATCAGTGATATACTAGCGAACGATTCTGGTACCTAATCAAGGTCGTAACTCAATAACATTTCCCATCATAGCTGAATGATAACATTGAGTTCATTGGATTGCGGCTTTTATCATGTGCTTGATCTGGGCTATTTCGGCATGGTGCCTGTGAAAAACAGTGTGGTAATAGTTTTTTTTAAAAAAAAAGGGAGCACTAGGGATTGAACCGGCCCCAGGGGCCCGGAACCTATTACTATATCAAACTCTGCCCGTTTTGGAAGGTTCATAAAGGTATCACAAAAAAGCTATTATCTGTGACTGCTTAGTGGGCCACCATGGCCTTTTTGACCTCGAGCCCACCCGTGAAATGTGGTATATACAGTTATATGGGGTCTAGCACCAAGGTATTCATCCTGTGAGTGAGTTGAGATAGTTTCCGCGAATTTACACGATGGTCTCTCGACCTACGGAATTTTTTGTTCCGACGGTTTCCCAAAACGGCAAAAACGGCTTAGTGGGCCACCTCCTCACATCGTTCATTCGGACTGATATCGGCCATCCCAATGTATCCCAAATCATTAAAGACATCTAATTGCAATATTAGGTACAACAACAGAGCACTTCCGAGGTATATGAGCACCTTAAATATTTCCCTTTGAGCCAAGGAAAAGGGGTGAAATCACTGTGTACACAGAATGGCACACTCTGCAAAGCACAGAGTGCATTGGTGCACCAAAATTGAATATGTACCGATAGATAAGATGCATCCACATATATATTTTAACAACAGCTGACCTCTAGGCTACAATAACCACTCCAAAAAAGTTCGTACATACACACCAACAAAATTCGGGCGTTTTAGGATGTATCCTTCGGTGACCACCAAATATGGCAGTTAAAAACCCTTGATTTCGTTTTGAGAGAGTTTTTGGTGTCTAAAAAGCATCCCCAAAGTCTCAGGTCCGTATCATACACGGTTGGTTCACCATCGAGAGGTTGAGAATCTGCTACTCAAGCTCAAATCAAGGTCTTCTTGGGGCTCAGCAAGGCGAGAGGTAACATTTTTTGTTCTCAGGATGATTGCAGATCATTTCCCTGGATCCAGGGATGAGAACGAGCCCCTGATCTTGTGAATTGGCCAGGAATTGGTGGAGGAACAAGCGGAAGAAGGTTTTCGGAGACAAGGAATGATGTTCACACGTCGTCATCCCGATCAAAAACCCAGCACAGCTGTTGATCGCTGCCAACACTTTCCTCCAAATTTGACGCACGCTGTCCTCATACATTGTATTCCATCCTAGAAGTACCAAATCCTAGGTCTATGCATCCCACCGGCTTACATTATGCAAGTGGCCCACTAACTAGTGTGGCCCACTAAGGGGTCTCAGATAATAAAGGTTTCAAAGATTCTAATGATATTACAGCATAAAACCATTATACGAATGAGCGGAGACAAGTAAAAACCGAGCACTTTTTTCTGCCCTTCGATTGATTAAGACGACAATCCGCATGCACCAGACCCACAAGAACCCCCAAGGGGACACAACTCCGCGCCTTCATATCATATTACCCATGGACCGTCCGGGTCCAGATCCCTCCAAGGGACTTCCACATCTTTGAGACATTGGTTTGCGAAGTATATCAACATTTTAGCTCATCGCTTCTTCACAGGGTGCTGTTCGGAAGCTGAAATTAGCTAAAATGAGTGTCCGAAACTTCGGGATTTTTTCGAGGAGATGATGGGCTCTGAGTGATCATATGTTGGGTCAGAATTATTGATATCCTTGTCGATTAGCCATATATACTAAATTCTGGGCAACCATTGGTTTTATCTTCTGCGGCACTCAGATAGTTAAAAGTGTCCATTTTCAGCATATAACTGCGTCACACACTCATATTTTATACTTTGCCTGACGGTCTCATGTATAGCCAAAGTATGTCTAATCTTCCCTCTGTTACCACTCTACAAGATACGGTCCATTGGAGCCCCAATATTTCACAGCAACCATCCAGCAGAGCAGGTGGCCGACTAAGCAATCAACTGCTACTTCGGGAATGTCGCCCGAAAGAAATTCGCTGTGACTTCAAGTTATCGACTAAATTCGGGAAACTTGGCTTAAACTGATCATAGCATGCCTGAGATGTGGTGGATACATTTTGAGGATGCCGGGATGGGGTCGAAGTATATGGATTGACACTGAATATTAATGCTTAGGTGCCCGACTAATCCCTCGCAGATAGTATTCCCTACGCTCGGTGCCTCAAATCGTTGCTAATTGAAGCCTGTTACCTGTATTCACCCGGATGAAGTGCCGGGTCGAGCTGACCAGCTATGCAATAGTTCATATGGCTCTGCATAAACTCTCTTCATAATACATACGCGATATGATTGTGATACGGCGTGACTGATTTTACTCAAATTCAATAAAGGACGAACAGGCAGGAGGAAAGTAAATATGAACATCGCTATTGCTCTTATCCGTGTCCTTTTCCTTCGTTATCTACCCCAAGATATTTCATGATGATTTTTCCCGTAGGGGCTCACAGTCGAATCAGTTGTTCCTCCACGAAGAGAATATCAAATTGTTCAAGAGTATATTTTTCCTTCCAACGAGTTACACACGAATCAGGCACTACATTGCGGCAAGCCGGTGTAATTGAAAAAGTTGTGGCAAATAGTATCGTCGCTCGCATTTGTCGACGCATCAACCGGAGTGAGATTGATGTTCTCAAATGACCACCCGGAGCACGGTGCTGCGGTGCTGCACTCAAATTCGATAACCAATCCTGTATTAGACGTTCCAGTGACATTGTGGAAATGGATGTCGTCCCAAACAAAGGTCGATGTATTTGCGTACGACGCGTTGAGCTGATCGTATGTGAGCCTACATGACAGATAAGGATCTAAATTCTGGACGCTAAAAGCAACTTTCAACGTACTCGGATGTCAGCAGCAGAGGGACCGTCGCGTTTATGATGTGCAAATTCTTGATAGTGACATTCTTGCAATACCCACTGCCGCCACCTCCGCCGTTCGGTGGTGTGTTAACATTGACACCGATCCTGATATCGTTTGGTGCGTACATACGCTCAGTCTAAATATCGTGAACCTTACCAGGACTTGAAGTACGCTCCCCCGTCGAGCTGTGCAGTCCGATGATTCTGCACCTACGGAATGTGAGCATCGGGGTAACATCGGCGGCTTCAAATGTCTTACCACGACGTCTTCGATAAAAATGTCTTGTAGAATATCAAACTACATAACAAATACATCTTGGGCATGGCAACAACAGACGAAATGAAATTGCTTACGGAGCTTGGGTACTGCCCAACCGACCCAAAGGTCATGCCATTGACGCTTGTGCATGAGACGTTCCGGACAGCGATCTGCGTGGAGTTGGGTTTGAATGCTATACAGTCATCTCCGCCTTGATATATCCAGTTCTGGTACGTGATTCTCTTGGACTCATATGTGTCACTTCCGTCTGTATTCTGCACCCAATTCGCCTTACCCGCCTGAGAAAGAAAGGATTGTTCTAATGTCGTAATGTTCGATGAGAAAATATGCGTGACGCACTGCAGGATCCATATTGGTCGCATTGACATAGAAATCCGTGAGCAAAATATCAGTGGAATTCCAAACGAGTGAGGACCTGGATGTAGAAACAAGTCATGAGTACCACAGAAGTGCAATCAACATAGGCTCATCGTACCAGAACTGCGGCTGTATGATCCTAAAGTTCTTGATGACGGCGCGAGTGGCATTTGTTATGGAAACAGACATTGGCCTGGACAAAGACATTATTAAGTGCCAGCACTCGTAGGACGAGGAAATTGACCCATACCTGCCAAAGAGATTCCCAGCTCCCCGCGCCCAGGAATACCACACTTGTCCATTGCCAAATACGCCCCCAGTTCCGTGTCCATCCACGACAAAATCGTTTCCAGTGATATGCCTATCCCATGGATTATATCAGATTCAGTTCACGTAGTTGCCGTTCGGCTTTGCGGCCCACATAATTCCAACATATATTGAGTACTCACCACCCTATGCTCTGATTTTGAAACGGGAAGCGATACGAATTCGCGATCCAATAGTCGATGTCAGGGGTGAAGCTGAGATAGCCGTGCAGATCAAAGGAACCGTTCTCCAAATGCGTTATCATGGGCTGGGCAATGGTGTAGTTGGCAGAAGGCAGGACGACCTTACCACCCTTGCCACACTCAGCAAAGGCGGCAAGGATGGCAGGCACATCGTCGATGCCTCTACCCGCTGCATGGACTGTACAGGTTTTCGCGTATGCAGCACCAAGACAGATGAGTGGGAAAAGGAGGATGTGATGCATTATGACGGGTATTTTTTGGTCCCAACCAGGTCTTATATGCCGGCTCTGAAGTCATTGGACCGATGCACCTGATGCAAGGCGGGATTACCATGACCCGACACTCCTTCGCTGTAACGACACCCAACGTAACACTGGCACGCGGTCACACAACCGAAGGGGAGGGCTCCACAATCCCCCCAGACCGAAACCACCATCATCGAAAAATGAAAGAGTGGATTCGGGCTCAGGCTCTCCCCAGTGGATCTACGATAGGCGGAACCAGTCTGCATTGACAGCTGGCACACCAGTTGACTCGAGATCCTGAGGGCATCGTCGACGTCGTCGCCACTCAGTAATCACTGCAGGGACACTGAAGTGACCACTGACGATGGCCCAAAACTGATATCCAAAAGATACATGATGAAACCCTCTTGGGATGGAACTGTACTATGAGGATTCTGGGCACTACAGCGAGGTAAAGTTGACCTGGACGGAAGCAGGGAAGGACGGGGATTCTTCGTTGCTGCAGCTGATAGTAACGGAAACCCTTGCCCTACCCGGTTCCGGCCCGGTACTGATTGATTCTCGTTGCCATCACCGCGAGACGCGATAAGGTGCAGGCCGAGAAGGCTGAGGAGCCGAAAGCTGGCAACTCTCATTTCGGCCCAGCATTCGGCTGCCCCGGGTTGATGGGGGCGAACTCAAGGAAACTGTCATGTTGGCCCCTTGCGTCACGCTGTCTCGGCAGCAGCCTTTTATCAGAAGATGCCTCAGGGTCCCAGTCTGGGCCAGACGACAAAGAGCTTCACCCAAGCTCCCCGGAAGATTCTTTGGGCAGATACCAGTGTTTCTGCTTGTGTTTTGCACTGCACAGTGCTTGACATGGATATCGTAGGGCTGCGATTCTAGTCCAAGTTGCAGCGCTAATGAGCTACAGGACATCCGAGCCAACAAGGAGATCGAGTATAACGTCGAGATCGTGGACAAGCATGCTATGCAAGGGGGTTCGGGCCGGTCAAGCCGGGACCTAGGGCAGGGAGGGTGGGTCGGCCGTCAGGCCGGAAAAAAAAATATGGACCTCTTGGTAAGTTGGTCAGAACGGCTCCAGATAGCTTCCAGATATTGTCAGAAGGTCTCAGAAGCGAACTTTATCCCCCACAAGCCATAAATTGATGAAACTCAACTCAAACAGTACATGTTTTAAGGTTTGGTTGGCATTTGGCAGCCAAGAAGACAGATTTTCAAGCCATAAGCTACGATAGAATGATTCAGAAATTGTTAATAATTTTCTGCGCAGCTTTTCGAAGGTTCAAGGTAAAGATTGATAGTTGGTGGCATGTTGGGCCAGGTGGGTCTGCCTATTTGTTGCCTATTTGCCATCACTGGGATGAACGCCGAGTTCATCACAAGGCCTTGATTCATAACTAAGTTATTTGTGGAAGAATCAAGGCTCAGCAGCATTAAATATGATGGTTTTAGTTCAATTTTTCGCTGTCTTCGGCATTCGCCGGAGCAAACCACGTGAGAAATTACCCGATTTGGACGTCACGTGGTAGGGAGGGTCCCCGAGAAGGTTTTTTTGAAAAAATACGGCCTAAGCGGATTTTTTGTCGAATTCGAACCCCCTTGATGCTATGGACAGAAGGATTCCAGAGCCAGTAGTGGACTTGAAGGCGTGAAGAGGTCTCAATCATCTTGATAACTGGTCTAAAGTTGATAAGTTAACGTGGTCCAAAGTTAATGCATTCCAACGTTTGCATCCCTTGAGCTCAATCTCTGTTGCAATTTTCCCAACACTCAAACGAGCTGTTGTTAAAGGAAACGTGGTGTGGATGGAGGAGAAAACGAGAAAGTGAAAGGGCGGAACTCACCTTATTTGACACACAACCAAAGAATAAAGGAATAAAATAATATACATATATATAACGCGGTGGTAAGGAATGCGCACGGGTTGTGAATGGACCGGATTCCCAACGTGGGATACGCATTGCCCAGTAGATGAACACATGAGGACGAATCCCAAAGGGGGGAAAAATACGCACCAGTGAGAGACGCGAACGCGATGCCATCGCGTTTGCGTCAATATGTGTGCTCGCGTTCGGAGACGCGAACACACCCGATGCACACGAAATGAAGGGAACCGAATACGAAAGCAGATAATAAAAGAACAACAGAAAAAGAAATACCCACCTGATGGTGAACGGAGTCTATACGAGAAGAATGGGAATGGGACTGGTCAAATTTAAGTGAGTCCCATTCTTGATGGCAATTTGATCACTGCCATCAGTTCATCATTATCGGCATCGCACAGCCGATTCTTGGTTCTCGGTGCATACAGGTGTATTTTAACCCGTGTTTCGACTATATCTACTGCTGGGGGGAACACCATTCCCCCCAGACCCCCCTCCTTTTGCCTGACGGCACATCTGAGTCTTTTATTACATGCTATTTCTTCTTTTTCGCCACTCTTTCGCATTTTCTCACCGTAAAAGATTAATCTAGCGCGGGGGAGACCCCGCGGACCCCCCTGGGCACTCGCCGCTTGGCCCACTGCGTGGGGCTTCCGCTCGCCGCGGAGGCCCACTGCGTGGAGCTCTAAATAATTCTTTCTCTGAGAATATTTAATTATTTCAGCTTATTTTGAGTCTTTTTAATGTTTCTAGCACAGGGGAGACCCCCGCGGACCCCCCTTGATGCTCGCCGCTGGGCCCACTGCGTGGGGCTTCCGCACGCCGCGGGGACCCACTGCGTGGTGCCGGCGGGCGGGGTTTAAACCAATTGATGTCCGAGTCCCATTCTCAGGGACCAGTCCCATTATCAACGAGTCTAAGCGAGCTAAGCGAGGTTAGCCGACGAATGGATGAGTCCCATTCCCATTCTTCTCGTCGTTACTCAAGTGAACGCGATGAGGCGCGTTCCCAGCGACCGGAGTGGCCGCGTAAGAGGTGTGAATGGCCATAGGCGCAGTGTGGAGCCAGGAGAGGCGGGGCCGGAGCGTGCGAACGCAGAGAAACAGCTATAAAGGGCAAGGGGGCGTAGGTGAGAGCAACACGGGAACGAGCGGGACTGGACGCAGAAAGGCAAAAGGAACTAAAAAAGGAACTACTATCGTTGACTGGTTAGTCGGCCACCCCCCCTTAGTCGGCCACCTGCGAATATTTCGTGAAGGAGTTGAGAGTAAGAGTACTTTGCCCCTGAGGTAATAAGTACGACCTTAAGGGACCTCTCACACGAAATTTCAGGCCAAGATGATGTTTTGATCAAAAGTTACGCGCTGTCGGATCGGAATCCGAAGAGTGTGAGCCATCTTTCTTAACTTAGCCCTTCAGCCGAGCTCGCCCAAGCTCTTTCTCCACCAATTCTCCTTCGTTTCGTGACTTCACGGGCTCGTTATGTTCCCCTAATGCAGGGGATGGACCTTGGATACTTTCTTAAGAATAGAACAATGATCCAGCTTGGCAAGACACCCAAAAGGACTTCACCGTTATTTTGACCTACTCCAGTGACCCACCCGCATATCCCAGGACCCATTCTCGCTGCGGGTCTGGCACTTGACATAGGCCTTCTTCAGTGATTATCACTCATGCTCCGATGTTCTTCCGATTTTTGGCTATTCACCGTCGCTCTCGCCACCGACCATTACCCCAAAATACCCAATTTCGGTGTCGCAGGAGTACAAATTTTTTGTAGGAGTTGTGGATCTCTAGGGGTGGAGGTCTGGTGTCAGATATGTTCATACACATCCTAGTAATTCATTGGTTGGTTGCTTCGCGCTAATATCTTTACTCTTTCTGACTAAACGCCCGGTTTATTAACACCTGCCATCCTGGCAGACCTCCTCCCTTTCGAGACATAATTTTATACCCTCCCTATGCCTTATATGTCCACAGTCACTACCCACAGTCTTGCATACAGACCTGATGCTCGCACCCGGATACATTTCGCCTCCAGTCCGGGCCTCAGCGGCTTATTCGGCAAGGTGGCCGACTAAGGGGTTTATTGCCTTTTTGGGCATGCTGATGGAAATAAATTCATAGCTCCATTGAAACGCCGCCTAAATTCGGCCAAGTGGTATCGAACAACTCGTAGGATGTGTAGCTTCAATTCCCTACCCAAACCCCCCCAAAATACAACGATGGCCTCCGACAATTGTCGATAAAATCTAAGGTGGCCGACTAACTAGTCAACGATAGTAAAACACACCTGGGCCTGTGGAAACGAACAGCCGGCGACGCAAGGCGGGGTGTGGAAACACCGGATTGGTTGAATCGGGAAGGTATAGGCTGGCAGATGTAGAAATTAGCAGAAAACACACACAAAAAAATAGAGGGACTCACGTTGCAAAAAGAGGCGCAAACACGATATGGTGGGCTATACGATGGCACCTTGAAACAAAGCTGCGGCGCCAATGTGGACCGATTTTTTTCAGTGGGATTGGGAGTGGGACTCGAGTCGAACGGAAGGCCCTAGAAGGTAGAGAGGAAAGGAAGAGATAAAGAAGTTGTGGGGCGCCAGCTCGCAGGCCATATGTTCGCTGTGCGCCCTGAGACAGCGTCATGCCCCGTCTCCCACAGTGTGCAGACTTTCCAGATGGACGCAGCCCCCGTACGCTTCGGGGCGCGGCGGCGACAGGCGCGAGACGACATGATATTGTCTCAGCCGATTGCCACCCTCCGTCGTTTGATCCATTTGCCCGTGGTCCCATCATCCCTCCATCTTTTGTACTCCCATCGTCGCCGGTGAGCACGGACACCGTACGCGGATGGAACAGCATCAGACGCGAAACCAGCCGTCCACCCTTCCGCCTCCATCCCACGCAAGCCAAGAAGCACGGTGTCTGCGCGTCGACAACGAGACCGCCCGATGCCGCATTCTTGGAAGAAGTCGTGCGCGCCAACTCGCATGCACTCAAACTGCCCGGGCCCAAGATGGCGGCTGCACTTGCACTCCACAGCCGGACGTGGTCCACTCCCGGCGAGCCGTACAGGCTCTCATGCTCCCCACGGGCGACGCAAAAACCATGGATGGTGCATGCCGCATCGCATCAGCGTGCATTCCATCCAGCGCGCCTAGGGACAGTGCAGCGCGCTCCCGCGTAGGTGTTGCCTTCGAAAAAGTCGTGCTCGCCAACTGGGACGAGTCGCTCTTGAGTCGCTATCTGTAAACACGAAGACAGGTGTCAGCGTCCTTCCATCAACGAGTAGCTAGACAAAGGCAAGGTGATCGGAAAGGAACAGCGAGAACAGCGCGCTTGCCACTCTACATGCGCGATACATATTGAAAAAGAGGGAAAAAGTACGAGGGCTTCTTTCCCAAAAAGGAAAATTTCCGTCTGGACGAGCGAGACGACGAATCATGGGGGAGAGGCAAAAAGGGAAATCGGCGGGCGTGCAACGGGGGGATGGAGAGAGGACACACACAGGGTATTGCATCGTATAGACCGACAGGAAGAGCCCGCCATGCATCTGCCAGCGCACACTTCGGCGACGTTTGAGATGACGGGACGCAAGGTGCAGGTCGCCGTGAATATAACTGGCACAGGAGCCCCTTGTGATTCATCGCCATCCGCGCACGCTCGATAACGCAACGTGATCCACGCACCAAACCCTCCCTGTATAAGAGGCTGCGGGCTATGCCAAACTTGCCCCCGCTCCCCTGAAGACCACGGAGGGAAGTCGACGGCCGCCGCGAGGGACGCAGACGTATCCGTTTCTTCTCCTTTGCACATCATGCGCACAATCGCTGGCGTGTGGCTCGTATCCTATCACACCCAAGCCTATGCCACCGAGGGAGCCTAGCCAAGTCGAGAAGCATTGAATCTCTCGTCCCGATCGCAGCAAAAACAGCGTGTGAGGATGTTCAATATCCGCGCATTCAGGAGGTAAAAGAAGGGAAGGAGGCAGATAAACAGGGACGTACATTCTTACGAGTTGACTTCATAGTACTACACTGGCAACCTCGGGCGTTCACAATGCGGTCGTGGGCGGAGTTGGAGGCTGCGGCGAGGGAGGAATGTCAGTAGGCGTGTGTGGGGTGAGAGCAGAGGAGAAAGAAGGGATGGTGAAGCCGAGAAGGGCAGAAGCTGGGAAGAGGCGCACGCATTGGCCTTATGCTGAATCTTCCACAGCCGGGAGAGAGTGCGACATCCATACGACACGCGCAGTGATTCCCACCAAGCGCAAAAGAAGTGCTAAGGCCCGTGGACTCCACCGTGCCGACCCTACGATCCTATCGCGGCGGCGGAAGGCCAGAGCGTGGAGCTTGTCCGCACAAGCGACGCGGACACGACGAAAAAACACAAGGACGAAAAGGAAAGGAAGACGTACCGAGCTAGATGTAGCGTATGGCTCCACCAACGCGCACAGTAACACTCCTCTGAATTGATCATTGCCCAAAGACTGACAAGTCGCAGTCGGATCCGGAGATTGAAGGTAGAGCCGTATGGGGATTCAAACGAGAAGGGGCTAGGCAGAGCTCGAAGATGTCCAGAGGGAACATTCTCTATCAGATATATCACAGTCTATCAGAGTCGGCGGTGAGAGTCAAGACGCGAGCTCTGTGGCGGTGTCCGGAACGACCGGATCATTTGCTCCCTTGCTTCCTTCCATCACGTCGTTCGCCCCCAAGTCGTCGCTCCGTAACTCGTGTCGCTCGGTCTCTGCTGAAGTCCGGAAAAGCTCGCGGTGTCTCTGGTCCTCGATGTCTTCCTTTTCCCTGATTTTCCTGATTCTCTCGTTCTTCCTGGCGTGGCGTCCTCCACCTGGCATGCACGTTTTTCTCCGCAATTTCGTTCAATATTAGGCTGCAACCCGTATGATCCGACTACCAGCTCCCTATTATCTAGCCATTCTGCGCCCGCGCTGCTTTTTTCCAACGAATTCAATATCTTCAATACCTTGGAATCTGTTGCCGGTTGCTATAGGGATATTCGTTTGATTCGTTGCGTTGTTCTGGTCCTATCAATATTTCTGGATCTTCCGAGCGCGATACTCTTCGACCTTTCTTTTTTTGTGACTGCATTTATGTCTCCCCACATATACTACTACCTCAAGAATCTTCTCCGGCCCGGCTTCACATCAAAAACACCCTGATGTTGTTTACAGGCTCCTCTAGATCTTAGTCTTCATTTTCAAGAACGACCTGAAACACTCTAAATTTCATCCGCCCAGCGCACCTCACCAATAGATTTCTCCCGAAATTTACGACAGCGTTCTGCCAACTCTCTGGTCTTTTCCCACTACCTTCGTGTCTTTCCCACTACCCTTGCGCTGGCGGTCTTACCTTCGTTGCATCTCTGTTTCGCTTACTTGGTCTCTACCTACCGGAAGTCATTGCACTCTCGCTGCTTGCTTCATTTTTACGCATCCACAACAAAGACCCACTCGCTGAGTTATTCCTAAAGTTCTCAAGCCGTCCGGATCTATGCCACATCAACTTTCCTCCCCCTCTCGCGCTGCCAAATCTCAGACGATCAACCGCTGCTTGAAGGAACTTGGTTCGTATTCCCTGCCAATTTATTTTGTTGGACACCGAACTTGCGGCTCACACCTCAGACCATCTCCGAGATCCGCGTCCCTTTCTGTCTGCCTGGGAGACCTTGACGCGTTCGTTTGCTTCACCCTTCCTGCGTGTCAAGATAATGAAATCCAAAAGTATCTGGGTATGCACCGGAGTGCGATTCGTCGGCGCTAGCTCACCTTCTCATTCTGAGGCCAAACTTTGTAGCAAATCAGGAACCAATGGGTCGCAATTTTCTTGAGTGCAGGCGGGGCAATGACCCACGACTGCTGTTGGCCAATCTACTCGGGTTTTTTGATGGTGTTGTCGGTGTCCATTAGTAGGGAGATGGGAGGGAAATAGACTTGTATTTCCGTCATATCCATGAAGACTAAGTATAATTGCCCCAGAAAATGTCAAAAACGGAGGGCTTTGTCCCGTTTCAAATTTCCCCTGCAGCAACCCTGCTCTGTCCTCTGTCGTGACCAGTATCAAGTGGACAGCTATACCAATAACCACGCCTCAAGCACCCGAATGCGACGGAGATTCAATTTTTTCTTTAATTTTCAGTGCCTTCTTGAACTCCATGCATGCGCAGATCGTCTTTGGTGAGCACAAATACTCTCAGGCAAGCATGGGCCTGCATTTGCACGGTCCGGGCAGTGACTTGGCAAATGGATGGCTGCCAAGTCAGTGACGGCCTCGGTTGACGTCTGAACATCGGAGTCAGAAGCCCGTTCAGGGCCGAGGACCCTAGCTACTGCCAAACCAGGCCCGAAAGCTTCTTCGGTTGCCAATCCCTCGTTTTTTTCCTGCCTGAAAAGGAGCGAACAAATCTAAAAATAAGGAAATATTTTCACACGCGTAACGGCAGGACTTCTCTCATGGTTTTGCGTAAGACAGCGGATATGCTGTGCCTGACGGGGGACGCAGCGACGCGAAGAGCGCGCGGTATCAAGTCAATGTGGAACGAGTGAACTATATTACGACAGGTCAGTGTAGCCGATACATAGATTCAATGTTCGAACACTTACGAAGGTGCTCCGAGTCATCAACTTATCGGCCAAGATAGGGAAAGTCCCGGAGTATAAATCCAATGAATGTACAAAAAGGGGCAGAACTGCCTTTGTAAGGCATTGGCGAGTGATTTGAAAGCGGGTGGCTACGTTAGTGCTCGAAGTTCTGGTTAGTGAGATGCAAAAGGAGTGGCAGACTCGCATTTGGCGCCTGAGAGAATGAAGACCGCTCGTGGGCAAACGCGACCACCGCAGTGGCGGATCGCTGGAATAGGCCACCAATACCGAGCCACTCTGAGCACGAACAGCACACTATTGGGCGCCGTCAAATGCTACAGCAAGATGAGGGCTCTCGAAGTTTGCGTCAGCCACCAAAAAAGGGTTGGGCCATTTTCCTTATCTCCAGAGTAGTGTGGACTCTCGGCGGCAAGAAGATTGAACCGTGCCGCCCCGCGAGCACGGTCATCGGAGCATCTATCGACGGGAAGAAATCGGGACTCCGAAAGTGGAGCGGCCCATGCCGGCAGTTATTATATCTATCCTACCAGCAGGAAGTTCAGTTGAAAGATACAAAAATAGATGCTAATTGCCGGTACCATATATCCGGGGTACCGTAAAAGAATACCCACACCAGTGAACACAGGCTCTGACCGAGGGCAAACCAGAGCCATGCCTTCGGTGCAAACGCCACTAATTCTCCGGTCATGACTGAGAAATTTGTGGCGCATCGTCAACTTGGCACGGAGTTGGCTACATGGTGCTGTTCCACCGATTGACAGGGGTTGCTGAAGACTCTCGATACCGAAGAACCGGGTGGCGAACGAGACGGATGGGGTTGGATGAACGGACCTGTTCCAGGCCATCACTCACTGAAATGTATCCGTAATAATCATGGTTCGGTTTGGAGCACAGCCTGGAATCAGTGTTCTTTTTTTGACATAAATATTCACAATATCATAATGGTGTACCCACGCACCTTTGCACAAATGTGGAGCTCAAAAGTCAGTAGTTCATCGCATTCAATCCGGGAAAGAGCTCGTGTTGGAAGTAAACAAGCGGAGCGTAGCGGTTGGATAGCCGAGCGGAGTGTAATCGAGATGAAATGGAGCGGGTGCTCAGCCGTTGCAGTGCAAGGCAGTGTCGAGCGAAGAGCGAAGCGCTCCGGCAACTAAATGAACTGGAGCGGGACTTCCTAATTGGGATAGGAGGTTGCGAATGTCGAGCGGGAAGTACACGCTCGACGAGCGCAACCCAAATCATGGAGCGGGACTCTCTCACAATGGAGGAGCGGGACTCCCGCACACGGACGCTCATACGAGCAGTTATGCAATTAGAATTACATACCTTCTTGTATTTAAGGACTCGAGCTCTGACCAAATAAATCAGTTCGATTCCCCCCACTTGAGTCGTTCTCACCTTCATTCTCTAAAGGGCTCCTTCACCTCTGCGCCCTCCCGTAACCTCTTTCTTCAACAGCTCGCATAAGTAATCTTGCTGCACTGACACGGGAGTACTGAAGTCCAGGAAACACGATAGCGCCAAGACATTTCAATGTTCAATTGTCAACCATGGATTTTTAGGCGCAACCAAATGGTAAGGATATTGACCTAGCGTCTGTGTGAACATTTGAGACGTGGCCGCTTGCTGATTGAGAAGATTCATGCAAGGTAGAAGTCATAGTGTCACATTGAAACACATACGGCAATGATTGTTCTGGAACGGGGAGAGGAATATGCAATTCCCCGCCTTGTTCCTCAAGGAACTCGGTTGTAAATCCGCGTTATTACGGAGCCATCAGTTAATTTGTCTGCGTTGTTACAGAGAATGCGTAAAATTGACGGTACCTCGAGGGCGTAACCTCATGCTCTCTTCCAGTCATCATTGGTATTGAAGATGATATGTGGAAGCTGAAAGACCCGGTTGAATGGCGGCTTCAGCAACACTTTCTGGGCACGCTGAAAGAAACCGATTCGGGAAGCAATTCCGCGAAGGGGAATATTCTTTTTTTGCGGTGTGAAACCCACGTCAAAAGGTTTGCCGACGTGACATCGACAGGATGCAATAGCATCAGCCGGCGCTGCCTCAACGCAACTCTCAATATGAAAGGCTTGATCGAGCCAGCCGAATGAAGATGGATACATGCTTGGCGCAAAGTATATAAGGCATGAGGTTCTGTGGCAACAAATCAAGAGTAGCAGCAGCATCATCAGCTCAGCATCCAAACTCAAGTCCTACAACTTTCAATTCCTTCCATCGCCAAGATGTTTTCTTTTGTCGTGAGTGTCCCTCGAAAATTCCCGGCTGGTGCATCAAACAAGTTCTCTCTCTGACTGTCTCAGGGCAAGATCGTTACTCTCGCAGCCATGTTTGGCTCTGTTCTGGCTGCTCACCCTTGGCCGCTACCGCTGCGGCCCGCTGCAATGACGCGTAAGTGATCCCTCTCCTCCTTGGCCCAGGGGTACGGATGGGGGGGCTGTCCGGGGGATTATATGGGTAGGGCACTGGCGACCGTGGCGTGATGGGGAGTCGGCAGTTAACGAGGCGCGGACAACAACTCTGGCATACTGCAACGATTTTGTTTTGCACGCTACGGAGTCGAAACCAGTGGCCAGCAAAGTGTTATATCCGTTTATTGCCGATAACCTCGCAGACCACTTAGGCCCATGCGTAACCCAAACATTATACATGTGAACAGAGCGTTGTATGCATACTAATATCATGAATACAACTAAACCAAATAAAATGAAATGTATTAACCATGCATACTGCCATGCACTACATCCACATATACACCATGCCAAATACCATGAATACCACAATGGCAGTTCGGCAAACAGATATGCCAACAATCACCTTGAAACACAGATCATATATACATCACATTTCTGCGGTAGACCCCTCATCAGCAGAGGCTGTCAAAACAGTTTGCATCACCTCAGCCACTTCCTCTCCTTCTGCCTCCTCCCCAGCATCATCTTCCCATTCATCATCAGAATAAGGGGTGATTGCCATAGCTTCCATCTCCGTTGCTAACTCAATAGCTTCCCTTTCTGCAGTGTCTCTACCAGAGTCCTGAATCCCAACCATGTCCTCACTTGCCACTTTGAAAGACTGAATGTGCATGCCTGGAACAAGAGTTCCTGTAAACCGTGCACGAACTTTCTGTTCAGCGTGCGACTCCCACCACACGCAGTACTGTCAATCCCCTGCAAAATGTTTCCTCAGCACCACCCGAGCCCCGGGCGGCCAGTTGATGCGCTGTAAAGAGACACTAGACAACTTGTGCAAAAGTGGCATGCAGCTTTTTACAAATTAGTCAAATTCCGACACCTCAATGCTATACACAGTCGTAATGGCCTTTAGAGGAAAAAAAAAAGCTACATGCCGCTTTTTGCACAATCAAAAAGCGCATGCAGCTTGGGCTCAAGCTCTCTACGCCATAGACGAGGGGCGCCGTCGACCTCGCTCATTCTACCTCCATCCATTCTCCGTGCTAACGCCGCCGCCGCCCGCAGACGATGACACCCTCTTCTTCTTCAACTTGACACCCTCTCCGCCGTCTTCGGGCTGCCTGAGAAGCCGATGGAGGTGACGATCCCCACCAACCTGCACATCACCACCATGTCGCGGTACAACAGCGAGTTCCCTTTCGCCGTGGCGTTCCCGCCGCAGGCCACGACAAACGTGCTGGCGGAGTGGCTTGCGGCGCAGGGGTCGACGCAGGCGCATATCGCTGGTATCTCCGCTTCACGTCCTTTCTTGTAGCGCTTGTTGATCTAGATGGGTAGAGACGGAGAAATACGCGCATGTGACGTTCTTCAACGGCGGTGTCGAGGCGGAGTTCAAGGACGAGGAGCGGCATATGGTCCCTTCGCCCGCCCAAGGTGCGTTTCTTCCCCTGATTTTCGGACTAGTGGAGATTTTATCCGCATAGCGTCCAGGCCGTCGCCGACACGGTCGCCAAGGTCGTGGAGAGCAACATGCACGACTTTGTCATGTGCAACTTCGCCCTGCCCGACATGGTGTGTTTCGCTCTTCTCTTCCTCTGCCCTTCCTTCCTCATTTCATTCAAGCCCCGCACCCCGCAGGTCGGCCACAAAGGCAACTACGACTCGGCAGTCAAAGCCATAACGCCACCAACACCGCCGTGGGCACGATCTACGCCGCGTGCCAGGGCGCGGGGTACGTCCTCCTCATGATGGCGGACCACGGGAACGCGGAGCAGCTGCTCAATGCCGAGACGGGCGCGCCGCACACGGCGCACACGTGCAATCCGGTGCCGTTTATACTTGCGGCGCCGCCGGCGAGTAAGGGGAAGTATGGGTTGAAAGAGGATGGGGAGAAGACGTATGGCAACGAAGGGGCGGAGGAGGAGGAGGAGAATGGGGCGCTGTGTGATGTGGCGCCGACAGTGTTGGATCTTATGGGTTGCCGAAGCCGGAGGGTGCGTGTCTTTTTCTTCCTCTTTCGCTGTCTTGTGGGAGGCTGACTGGGCGATACGACAGAAATGACCGTGCGTTCGCTGCTTGTGCGCAAGTAGTGCGCTTGTATATACTGCAGCCACCCCGCGAAGAGAGGTGTCCGCATACCATTGCAAAGCCCACCCCCGCCACATGATTAAGAACGGAAGAGAGTGGCGTCATAACACACAACCTGGCATCTCACGGTTCCAGGTAAGAGTAAATAGCTATGGGGCCAACGCATGTTTTGACTCGGCTCGATCACCATTCGTTCGTACCGGCCATCCGGCATCCGGCACTTTCCTGTCCAGGCAGGGTGGTAATCTTCTGCAGGTGAACAACCACTTTTTCATGAGATCATCCCGATCATAACATCAGCCTCCCCAAAAAGGAGAAAAACTGAAGCCAAACGCGACTCAATTCCGGTCGAATATGCTTTGGGGACATTATTTTCAAACTCTGACATTGCCCCGATGATCTGATGGATGGTGAACAGCAGTCGGCAGCCAACCCGAAGCGTCGGCAAAGACAGCCGAAGTTGACCTTGAAGTCGAACAATCATTCGACATTGACTCTCTGCCACAAAATGATGATACTCATGCCTATGATTTTTTATAGGGCTTTGGCTTCCGACACTCCAAGACCAAGCCCAAGCCCGCGGGAAACCAACCATTTGGCTTGGCTTGGCTTCAGGCTTGGCGGCTTGAAGCCAAGCCAAGTACATCACTATCTATAGGATGTGGGGTCGTTTGCCACGGCGTACTTTTGAACCGAGATCTTCTCATGTTCCACCTGTCAACTCGCTGGCAGTTGGAACAGCTACTTTTGACAGCAGTGACATTTTGATGTCCATGCCGAAACATGCCGAAACAAAACAAGAGCCCAGGGCAGACCCTAGACGACGCGAGGAGCACCATCAGCTGAGCTTCTTATAATAACAACAGACTGTAATACGCTACCCAGAATCCTGGATAAGTATTCCAATTCTACTCCACCAACTTTGTCTTTCGAATCCAATACATCAGACTTTTGCAAAAATCTTGTGCTCTTGTACAAGACCTCACAAGACCCAACAAGACTGCAAGACACAGCCAAAGTGCTGCAAGATCGCAAGACCGCAAAGCCAGAGATGATTCTCACAAGATCACTCGTTCGACTCTGGCTGGGGGCTTTAATTGTGAAAATTGAAAAGCTTGTGGGCATCACACGGTTGTCATAACTTTTTGGAGGACTCCTCACGACTCTCACAGCCCTCTTGTCTCTTATTGCTACATTTTTCAAAAGGTTTTGCTGAGATGTTCTTGCACTTGGACCTTGTGAGCTTGTGTGGTGGCTGTGCCACAAGATCACAAGGCCCGAAAGACCGCAAGATTTTTGTCAAATGGCTGATGTACGACCCTCAGATAAAAGTTCACACGTCGTAGTCGTACGAGATCACCAGAAGCACTCGGACCAACGCTGCCGATGAATTGTATCACGTTCATCGCTGTCCGCCTACTATACGTTTAGGGTTCTTTGCAGAGAGCGGCCAAATTTTCACCGAGCAACATGGGTATGTCCTGTTAACATCAGCAAAACATAAATCTCTGGCACGTATGGCACACTCTGGCTGCGTCTGATCAGTATGGCTGGTATAGCTGCCATGCCAGCCAGACGCGTCAGATTTTTTGACTCTGCCAGTTTCCGACATTCTGCCATTTTATATTATTGCTGTTAGGATTGGGGTTGCAGCTGCTGGTGTATTTGTTTTCTTGGTGGGGTAATATACTTGGTTAACTTGAAGCTTCGAAGAATGCCAGTATAACTCCGGCCGGATCCGTATCGAGCTGCGAAGACTGGTCAAGAATTGACGAAGACGTGTGCCGCCATTTGGCCGTCATAACTAATTGGGAAATTGGCTCAAGTCCGTTGGAGTGCAGAAAAATACGTGGAGAGCAACTGGATAGTGACTGAATTGTGAACTGAGCCGGTCGTCGCGATTCTGCAGTGATTGGAGAGATGTTGACGGGCCGATCAATACATCAGGTCCGTGCGCGGACACGTGCTTCGGCTCGATGGTTGATTTTGATGGGACCTTTCTCTTCCTCCCACCACCATCCCTCTCGCCCTCTCTTGCCCTGCCTTGCCCAGCCTCGTCCGCGTTCCCCTCGCTCTACAGTCCGAGTATCCAATCCTTCAAGGCCTCCAAAAGTCACCCTGCGCCTGTTATTCTTGGTCCTCTGCCTGTCATACTCTCTCCCGTCAAGATCGTCAAGTTACAAGACCTCAAGGCCTCAAGCTTCAAGGCTTCAAGCTTCGGAACTTCAGCCTTCAATGCCTCTAGATTCACGACCTCAAACTTCAAGACCTAGATCTTCAAGATATCAAGGACCTCTCGCATATCTAGTGACGAGGACTCGGAGAAGAGCGACCATAGTGGGAAAGGACAAACTATGGAGGTACGTGTATGTCTTATCCTGTCCTCTCCCTGTGTTTGGCCGGGATCGCATTGCGGCCGTCCTCGTTCCTATACGGAGTTCATTGGGTCTGGCACCTAGAATATCTACCATATCGTGGACTGGAGCCGACGTAGGCTGATGATGGCTATGTCATGCGGACGGGGAGCTTCGATGCGGAGTCGAGATCGGCTTGAGAGGCTGCACTGGTGATCCGCCCGCTACTTAAAAGCAAGTCCTTTCATGTATTAAGTACCTCTCGTGAATATATTGCATTCTATATTTTATTTTTAAGATTGTCGAGGAGTACCTGGTACCACAATGGAGGTTCTGACCAACTTCTGGCGCCAGAAACGATTCTGGCGTTAGGCGTGTCATTATGCTGCCAGATGCGATTCTGGCGGCATGGCACGTTTGGTTGGTCTGATGCCAGATCAGCCAGACGCGTTCTGTTTTGCTGATGAAAGACACGCTGTTTCCGCAGCGTCTCGCTTCCATTGACATGCCTCAAGTCCGCTGACCCACAGTTCTGAACATCGGATCACGGCAGCAAAACATCTCACCTCAGCTCTCGAACATAATTACGAGGTCTGTTTGCTTCAGCCCTAGCAGAGCTATCTTCCCCTGCCATGAAGTTCGCCTTGCTCGTAGCCTTTGCGTCTCTCTCAGTAACCGCAAGCTCTGCGTTTCCAGCTGCTTGTGGACCGAATGCCGATATCCTGAGCGAAAGCAGCTTCGGTCATGAAGGAGCTGAAGTCAAGCTCGCCACCATCTCTTGCCCGGGCTCTGATGTCCGAGGCAGAAGCTCACTCGTGAACGCCTCAAAACGTCAGGTAGTCACGCAATGCGACACAGTCGCGCATCCCTGTAGTACGTCTTCTTTCTTCATTCTCGCTAGTTTTTTTCGTTTAGCTTTTTCAGTTGAAGTAGATTGTGATTTTCGTCCCGAGCAGCCGTTACTCCCCGACTGCATCGCTTTAACAACTGCCCTTAACGGTCTAGGTATACATTTGCTAGATCGCGTTCGACACCGACTGATGAATTGAATTAATTCAGCGGACCCTGTTCTCATTCCTGCCCCACTGGGGCGACTGCTACCCTCGGCACATGCACTTACGTTTACGTCAATATTGATACTGTTGAATACAGTCTTTGCGGGTCTGCTTTTGTAAGTCTCTTGGCTTCTAAGCAAGGTCGCATCTCCTGACGGGTCCGATAATTCGTCCAAAGGGCGCCTTGGGCAGCCAGACAACTACGAGCTGTGCTACCACGTCGCCCCGCGTGCCGCAGGCATCTGCTTTTCTCCCGGAGTTCCTGGAAACGATTGGCTCTTCGAGTAAGTCACTGAATTTCTCAGCACCAATGTGGCGTTCTGAATATGATGTCGCAGAGTTCTGGCATCCTCTGATAACCCTCAGCCTACCGGGCCAAATTCGATTCACTTCTGACGCTGAGATTTTCAAAGGAGGTTTTTCGTGCATGCAATACGGGTTTAAGCTGCAGGTAGTATTTGTCTAGGTTTAGCACGTAGTGGATTGGAACAATCTCAAAGCTGGCATAAAGTGGCGGTAAAAAAGACTGTTCATTAAGGCCACCGGCAGGATGCGATTATCAGCAAAGCAAGAATATGGGAGGTGGGAGCACATATTACAACATGCAGGAACATATCCTAGTAAACTCATCGACATTCACCGCCCTGAAACGCGATCATTCCGCTCTCGTTCGCGCCCGGCGCACACAGGAAGACGCATGCGCGGGTAGCCCTCCTGGGGTTGGCGCGTGAACAACACGGATGCGGCGGGATTCTCAGACTCACACGTCGAACGAGAACTGGCCCCGTGTAATGTAAAAACGGATACAACGATAGGTAGGATGAACGGCGACGGGATATCAAGCAGATGAATGGGACACGAAATAGAGATAGATCATGAACGAGATACACAGCACGCACCCATACAGTTTAGCCATGGTATCTTTCCAAACTCGCTGCTCAGTTTTGTTTTACCTATCAAGTTGTCGGCATCTTCTGGTCCACGAACCTAACATGCTCGAAAATACTTTTTTGCACAGTATATATCGGCAACCCAGCGCCATCGGCTCTTAGCTCGACTACAGCATGGAATACTCTACGCGTCTACCATGAATGTCCGGGTGCGCGAAACGCCACTGCGGAGAATGAAAACGACAACTAGCACGTATCCGCCAACCTATTTTGGGTATAATCTGGTGGAAATCATCCACCCACGTCGTCAGGTTCGCGGTGCACGCGTCAGCGCGTTCCAAGGAAGCAAAGAGAAAACGCAAGGAAGGGACGAAAAAACGAAAACGAAACGCACTCATTAATATACTCCGCCGTGGGATAGTCCTTCGGATCGCACCCGACCTGCACGTTATCCGGGTCCTGATACACGCGGACCCAGTCCACGCGCATCACCGCCGGGAACGTGAGGTGGTCAAAGTCGATGAAGCTGAAGCTCTCGGAGAGGCCGAGGTTCATGATTAGTACTGCATGGGTGGGTGCGTGTTAGCGAGCGGCAGCGGTGCAATGGGGTGAAGGAGAACAGGGGTCAGGAAAGTGTAGAGGGAGGGGTGCAGTATCAAAAAAAAAAAAAAGCGCAAACGCAAACGCACCATCGGCTCAACAGGCACCTGCCTTGCCCCAATCTCCGTCTGCGCATCCGTACCGACCATATTGCCGTTCATCGTCCACGCAAGCTTGTTGTCCGTGATCCACGAGATGTACGCATCCGCGTACCCGGGCGTGTACTCGAACCCGTACGTCGAGAAGCACTGCCCTTGAGCTGGTAGCAGTCTTGGTCTGGCGCCGCAATCAGCATCCGCACCTCGCTTGGAACGAAAGTAAAAGTGGGTGTGGGCGTAGGGAAGCAGGGAAGTAGGCAAGTAGGCAAGTGGGCAAGGAGGCAAGTGGGAAAAAGGAAGACGAAGAAGACACACTCGTATTAGTCAACGCACTCGTCGTCTGCTGGAACACATTCCCCACAAACGCGTTCTGCGCCGTGATGCTCGGGTCGGGGATGATCATGTTGTCGGTCGAGTTGAACACTTTGTAGCCTGCGTCGAAGGGCTGTGCGTGCGATTCCAATTTCAATCAAGATGAAGAACCAATTTCTAGGGTTAGGGGGTTTAATCAGCGGAAACGGAGAGCAAACGCACCGCCCACTGCGCACTCTGGCTGACCTGCCCAATAAGCGCGGTGCTCGGCCCGCCAATCGTCGTCTCAAAGACATCGATCTCGGGTGCGGACCACCCGACGAAGGAGCCGTCGGATTTTTTGGGGCCCGGGTGTGATTCACCCTGGAACGAACGTCAAATAAATAAACGAGGGAAGGAAGAAAGAAGAAAGGAGGGCGGTTAGAGAGGGATCGGGATGAGATGCGATTAAGGAGAAGGAAGGACGAGGAAAAGGAAGGAAGGATGCGGAAAAAACGAAGATGCGGAAAAGGAAAAGACGAAGACGAGAAAGGCCACGCACCGCACAAGTACACGCACTCAACCGCTGCCCGGGCAAAAAGCTCAGCTCCACATCCTTGTTGTCCGCGCCCGTATCGAGCGCCGCCTGCGGGCCCGAGTTGTCGGGTTGCATCTGGTTGGGGAGCGTGCCGACGTCGCAGGTGTCGTACGAGTAGGGCCACTGCGGTGCAGGTGAGCGTTCGTTGACGAGGGGGAAAAGGGAAGAAAGAGAAGAAAAAAGGGAAAAGGGAAAAAGAAGAGCTAAAAAGGAAGGAAGAACGCGACCCACCATGCCATCGAGACTCGCACCATACCCCGCGTGGCCGAGGTTGCCCATTGCCCACACGGCGGGCCAGAGCCCGAGGACGTTGGTCGTGCCGGGGAGGGTGACACTGGCGGTGAGGATCCCGCCTGTGAAGCAGAATTTGTTCCAGGAGGAGATCATGCCGCCTGTCGAGGCGAGGTGCGGGTGTTAGCGAGTAAGAGGGAGAGGCAGAAGAAGGGAAGGGAAGGGAAGGGAAAGAGAACGGGAAGGGGAAGGGAAGGGAAAGAGAATGGGAAAGGGGAAAGGGAAGGGAAGGGAGGGGAACGGGAAGGGAAAGGAGGAAAACGCACTGCGGTACGACAAGCCGTGGTTGAGCGAGATATCGTCGACCTTGCTGAGTGTGATCTCGAGCGCGCCGTTCTTGGTCGTGATGGCCGACGGGTCGTACCACTCGAGGTCGCCTGTCTGCCAGTAGTGCAGGTCGACGACTTCCCAGTATCTGCGCGGGGTGCATCAGCGCACCATTCATAGGCAGTGGATGAGCGAGGAAGGAAGCCCAAAGCACGAAGCACGCACGGGTCGTCTCCGGGATAAAAGCTCCGTCCATCCGTCTCGAACTCGTCCGAGAAGACGAGCTTCATGGTCTTGCTCGGGTCGTGGTACGACAGGATCGTGTACGCATCCTGGGGCGTGGCGACGTCAATGAGGGCCCAGCTGGAGATGTTCGGCAGGTTGGCGGCGTTGAGCGCGGAGCCGGTGGACGCGTTGATGCTGCCCTTGTTCTTGTCTGCAAAGTGCCGCATGAGGGGGTACGCGACGCTGGCATGGCGAAATGTTTGTTAGTTTTAGATTAGATTTGTGGGAGACAAGGTAGGACGCACGCGCTGCCGACGATGATCAAAATGAGCACTACAAGGCAGCCGATGTTCATGAGCCCGCGCCGGCTGAGGCCCCCAGCGCCGCGGCCTTTCTTTTCGAAGCGCGGGTCGTGCAGGAAGTCGTCCGCCTCCGGCTTGGTCGTCCATCCAGCGGGGTCCACGCCGATGTTATACTGTGTCGCATCTCAGAGTAAGTAGAGTGCAGATTGGATGGAGGACGCACCGGGGTCTTGGCACTGCCCGCCCTGCTCCCGCTCCTGCTGTGCTCCGCATACGGCCCGTCGCTCAGGATACTCGGCGCGGGGCGCGGGCCCTGGGCGTACAACGCATAGGGCACCGAGCCGGCGCTGCTGTGCGAGTATGCAGAGCCGACAGAGTTGCGCGGCGAGGCGAAGGGGTCCGCGCTGACACCCGAGGGATTTGGCAGGTCTCGTTAAGGCCTTAGCCTTAACTTACAACACTGCGTGCTGACGGCGCGCCTAACTGGTGAAGTGGCTGGAGGAACGGTCGCAGTGGGGCATTGTGGTGAGCTCGCTGGGTCAGAAAGTCAATTGATTCGCTATGTATTTGAGAATGCAAACGAAACAAACATCAATGTGTTATTTGGACAATATTTCCCGTCCAAACGCGCTAAGTGAGATGGAAAATGGTGAGTGTTGGAAAACAAAGAGGGTACAGTGACTCGTCACGGGCTGTAACGCAGACGCGGCGTCAAGGCCCCAAGATTCACCATGAATGAGCTATCCGCGGCGATATTTACCATGCAGGTTGAGTGAAGAGGAATCGAAGGCAGATAAAACAGCAATCCACGGCCTGTGAGCTCGCCACTGAATCGCGAATGTCGTGAACGCTCTGAAACCGAGTGATGGATATATACCAACGCTCGCCAAAGAGGAGGGAGACCTCAGCCGCTGAGAACGCAAACATGATCGTATATCAAATCCGCAACAAACGGCTGCGCAGTGCAATTCCACTTCGTTGTCCCTGTACACGATCTCTCGAAAGAATGGGCCCTTTGCAACGAATGGTTGATTATCTTTTACGCGGAAATGAAACAAAAACACGTACGCTGTTGGTGGGACGAAAACACATTTCTATCCCGAAGTCCATGCAGCGCTCGCACAAGGCGGCTACCCCCGAGTGCTCAGTGGATCCCGCCCAGGTGAAGATGCGCAGCGGGGGGAAAGTCTCAAGCTCCTCTGTTAAATACGCAACGGGTGGTTCGACCCCGTGGCCTTTATCCGCGAGGATGCGGCTGAATCGTTGCGAGGTGGCGTTCGTGACTGCAAGGGCTGTGATTGTGCGCGGGATGGCAGCCACAACTCCGCGCTCAGGAAGGGTCTCGCACTCGAAGTGCTCGAGGCGAGCGCAGAGCCTGAGAACGTCGGGATTTTCCAGGCCCTCAGGCGCTACAAGAGAGCGGAGATGTGGTCCATGGGCAGACAGGGTGTCCTGCAGGTTGACGGGTGTCATGGCCTCTGTACGACGGAAGACTTCCAGCGCCTCGTTGTCCGTACGATTACCCACGAGGAAGACAAGGAGGGGCCCTCCATTGACAAGCCATCTGGACTGCATTTTGAACGAGATTAGGCCCAAGCCGAGCGGCGACTGCGCCTCGGGCGTGGGCTGAAACTCCGGGATGCTGTGGACCGTAATATCGAGCATGCGAAGCGTCGGAATAGCAGCGAGGAATCTGAGAACAGCGGGCCGGCCTTGTGGGACCGGCGAGAAAGCCGGCATGATCGGGCCGACAAGATCAGCATTCACTCGCAGCGAGCGAATGCCGAGCACCGAGCTCCGCAGACTCGACAGCTCCGCATCGGTGAAGGCGCACGCTTTGGCAGCGATGTCGAGCTCGCGCAGATTTGACAGATTGGCGAGGAACGCAAGAGTATCACTGGGCTTGGCCGCCGTTTGCGGACACAAGACTAGGTGTAAGTAGGACGTTATCGCGAAGCCAGCGAGACTTGGCAGTGTCGGCGGTGATGGTTTGAAGGAAAGAGACAATTGGATTATGAGAATCAAGGCTCCTAGTGTTGAATGCGGTTGTCGCAGCGAAATCGATAACTACGCGGCGGAATAGCAGTCGCTGGGAATGCCTCGACCAGCGCTGGCAGACAAGACTGCACGAAAGCAGGGTTGCGCGATCGGGGAGATGATTTGTTGGTACACTCAGTGGTACCGCCAATACGTCCAAAATCTCTTCTAAAGGCTCTGCAGGAGGGTCCTGCATATTGAATGGATATCCTAGGACTTGTCGCTTGTGGTAGAAGGAGAGAAGGCGGAGATCGTGATGCGATCAGTCACCCTGTCACGTTGGACTTGTGATTTTACTTACTGCCAGTGTTGAAAATTGAGTTGAAATTGAGGTTCAGTCGAGAAATCGGAATTTGGGCCTTGTTTCACTAATTTTCTCGCGGTTAAAGACTCGAGGTGTACATGAAAAAATCCACAGCGGATCTAGCTATCTAAGAGGCTGTTCGGATCATCCTCAAAACTTCAGTTTTCGGAATTTCGAGAATTTACGGAAGCCGGATCGACTGGGCCACTGTCTCGCTTGTTGCTGGCGTGATTCAGCCCCTTCTGGATTTATCATTTGGGACCGAGTTTCTTCATCGTGGCCGCGGACCGCTGACCCTCCTGCCCATCCCGCCGTTTGATACAAGGTCAATAAGTCGGGTATCAGCTCATATTCTGAAGCAGAAGCTACTCAGCATGGATATATTCACCTATATAGTTATCTCACTCCAAGTGCGCCATTGGCCAGTTCACTTTCCAAAACTATGAAAGGCAGTCGGGAATGAGGACGATGAGCAAGAGACCCTCGTCATCGACAAGCGCGGAGATCATGTGATTGGGAAGATTTCCGGATCACAGCGATGATTTGACAAGCGAAAGCCATAACCGAATGCCGCGGGGCCAAAATACTTCAAGTTTTGAAAATTGAAGTTTTGAGGATGATCCGAACAGCCTCTAAGGTAGCGGAATGTTAGGTGCACTCACGGTGCCGGAGCAAAGCTCCGGCGTATCTTGTTATATTGAAATACATTATGTTGAGGCAGTAAATCCATTTTTTCGGCGTGGCTTTGCGTGATGACTAATAGCTGCAGGCGGTCCGTACGGTATTTGCGCCTCTGCTGTATCAAACGATTCCTATACCGCAAAGTCGAACCGCGGCGATGATAGAAGCAAAATAAAAGTTTCGTGGGCCATTCAACTTTATGCTGCGGCAATCATTGAATCCCCGCGACGGAGAGTGATTGACACTTGTCGTTCTTGCTGGGATGGTGTCAGAATGCCCATCCGTCTTGCGCAGCAACGAAAATGTTCCGCGGGGATAAATCTGCACTTTCACCGCCGTAGTTGTGAGATTCCTTCAAACCACTCAATTTGTCGGCGCCGTCCAACAATCATGGGCATTGCAATGCACTCAAAGAACGGACGCATGATCCAGTTTCGGGCCTCGGCTTGGCCAACTTATGTAGTCGAGATTGTGGTACCGGTTTTCATAGCGCATCCGCTTCACAGCCAAAGGGTGCTCCGGCGGTGCGCACTGTCGGAGCCAAGGAGAAGCCAGTGAAAAATATGGAAAGGCTAGAATGGAGATTTTGATACGTAGGCGGGTAGATAGAAATACACCGTGTTGTACACTCGTAGACTAGAAGGCGACTACGAAAAGATAGCCACACACGGCAAGCCCAATCGATTCACACTAAGCAAGCCAGTCGGCTAACTCTGCACATCAGGAGGCACCCGTTGCCTCCTCCACTTTGATCTGTTCAAACTGTTCGCTGAACAGATTCATCGCCTGAAGCGTTTCTTCAAGATGTTGCACGCTGAGAGGCTCGCCGCGCCCCATCGCTAGCGAGTCTGCAGTAGTCACAGCATTCTTGATCCGTCGTCCATTAACCTGCCACTCCGCGAGTGTCGCAATTTGTTGGTCGGAGATGTCCTGTATGCCTGCCTTGAGAACAAAAGCACGCCACACCTGGGCATGCGAGGCCTCTGATAGTTCGGTAAAGTGCAAGGCGACATGAATTCGCGAGAGGACTGCCTCATCGAATGCTTGCACGCGATTGGTGGTGAGGAAAAGAATGCCTCGGTAGTATTCGACCTGGCGCAGACTGGGGGGATTCCATGAACATGTGTTTCGGTGAGATGGAGTTGAACAGGAGGTCCACTTACAAAACTGCAATCATGGCGTTACGGTCTGAGTCATTGAGTGAGCGGCGTTTCAAGAAGACATCCGCCTGAACAATATGCCAATGAATTTCACGGAAAAAATGTAGCATGCCGAATGCGTACCTCGTCAATGAGTACAATAGCCTCCCACGCTGTCGCAAGCTTGAACGCAAGCGAAAGTGCGCCCTACATGTCCAGAGCGGCAGTGCCCAGGTCCTCACCTCTGATCACATACAATGGCCGTTTAACATAATCACCCGTCGCTTCGGCAGAGAAGGTTTTGCCTTAAAACATCGTTAGCCAGTGAGGGGAAAGGGGAACTGAAAGAGGTCCCTTCACTCACCAACCCCGGGAGGCCCGAACAAATTGACAACGAGACCTGCCCCTTTGCCTTTGATAAAGTCGTCAAAGCCTGCCTTTTCATAATGCGCCGCGATCAAGGAGCGCAGCATATTCTTGTGCTTATCCGGCAGCACCAGATTTGCGAAGCGTCTGCGTTCCAGGACACGGGGGTGACCTGGGTGATGTCGAACTCGACTGTGGATTCAGCATTGTTAGCCAGAGCAATGCAACAAGAGAGACTGAGCATTTACGCCACAGTTTATCTGAGAGCGAGAACCTTGCGATTCATGATCATTGGACAGAAGTCAACGCAGAAGACCAAGATACGTACCCATACACGACGGCTGGCGTGAAAAGCAGATCCTCGGTCGAGAGATTCGGCCTCTCCCCATCTTTCAGCTGAATATACAAGTCGGGTCCCATATTCAACTCTCTGTCCCTCAGATGGGCAAGCCTGGGAAACACGTAATCCGGGAGCAAACGACGAAACATTGCTGTGGATGCTGGATGAGCATTACTGTCCGGTATATTGTAGAAAAACGTACCGCGGTCACCATAATGCGACTTTCGTCCTGTCAATGGCGAGTTCAAATCAGCTTGTCAGAATTCGTGGACGCGTACCTGGAGTCGGGAGAGGCAATTGCGATGCCGTGAGATCGAGCCAAGAGCATACCATGCAGCAGTTCCGTTGTACTCCATGTGATGAACCCCAATGAGATCGACCCACTTCTGACCCCGCTGGAGGACCGTCTCGCGCAGCTCCGCCTCACGCGGGTGAAATTTGAGTGGGAATATGAGCAGTGAGCTAATGGGTATGGTGCCAACAAAGTGCTCGAGGCTCCTCTGGGTGGCGACGTAGCTGAGAGCGAAATTTCCGTTTGAGTGATCGATAAAATCGACGCCTTCGAGTTCGAGGTAATATTCGGGAATACCGTCGACGGTCGTGCATCCGGAATACCGAAGAAAGTAAATGCGCTCCAGGCCAGTGATCGTGCAGCGCGTCACCACCAATGTCCCGGGAAGGAAGATGGTATAAAGGAGGTCAATGTGATCATCCCCTGCGACGTGAGTCGTTCGATATTGGCAATTGTGCTCCCAAACTGCGCGAGCACGAAGGATATCAAAAGATCCACAGAGGACAGAAGGCGGCTCTCAAGCTCCAAGGAATGCTTGCGACAGATGAGTGCGCCCCGATACGCTATCAGGTGCGGAAAGCAGGCGAGGAAAGTTTCAGGTTTGAACTTCTGTAGCATGAGCTCGGCTGTCAGATGCCAGCATGGTGCTCACCGCCGAACCATGAACCGTCTCGACCTGGTCCTCATGCCAATGGGCACCGCCCCACCCAGGGAAGACATTCTGGCATGCTCGCATGATGTATTCGCTATTGATCACAATCTGGAATGTCGGTTCTGAGTTCTTGTCCTGGGGTACCGTGCGCACAAGGCTAATCTTCAAGTTAACTCAACATGACCAGGACAATGGGTGACGCACTCAGACCAAGCCGTACTCCCTCCACGGGCCGAAGTTGTTTGCACTGCTAAGAACGGGAAGTGTCTCCGCCGTTGCTTTGGTGCTCATTTTCTGCAACGGGATGAGATCTTGTACAACGCTGACGAATGCGACACACCCTATACTTCCATGTCCTGGACCAGGTCGAATAGAAGTAGTCCATACTCTTGGTTTTCAGTAGCGCGGGCGGGAGGGGTTCATCTTCCCCAACCTCGGTTGTCGACGCCTTTGATTCGGAGTCTTCCGCAGGGTACCAATTGGGAGAAGAGAGCGGGGCTTTCTGTGATTTGAGCAGGGAAGTCAGGCGGCGGTGCATGGTGGGATGGGGGATATGCGTGTGCCTGTCCTTTTAAAGGATTGAATGCTGTGGAGGGAAACCATTCTTATCAACACGTGTCACTGGGCAGCCGCCGTAGGCGCTTGTGTGAGATGAATTGCAAGGCGCCAGCAACGAAGTTTGGGGCCGGACATGGCCGTTAAATTTCTTTCGAAAACCTACAAACGGAGGAGGATTGAGGAATACTTGGGGACCAGGATACAGGACAGAGCGTCAAGAGCGGCTGGTCGCGGGGGCTGCACGTCTCACGGTGTACGACATCTTTTCGATATCAACGTGCCAGAAGCTGATTGATTACCATCTATAATGGAAGCGCTTATTGAGGCCATTGACAATAGCGAATACGCCAAGTCTCAAGACTCCCTCGGCATCTCAGACGACTCACTGGGGCGCCAGATGCGGCTCTGCTGACCACTAGTGGTGGGAAGGTCCGGTTCGAAAATCGGTTAGAATTTGAACCGAACCTGAACCGGACGCCGCGTTCAGGTTCAGGTTCAGTGAAATACCTGAACCAAACGCGAAGTTCGGTTCGACGTTCTGGGTGGAGGGTATGCGTTCCGCCGAACCTGAAAGTCCAAACTTGTGGTGCTTTTGGCAGATTTCCAGGCCCCAGATTGACCATAGAGGTCGAATTTGAAGGCTATACAGCCACCTTGAATGCCATCGAGCATTTTGAGCAGTATTTCGCTCATATACCTCCAACAAACCCTCATCTTGCATGGCCGAAGTCATGGGGAAATGTGTCAGCAAAGCTTGGATGAGTATGAATATTGTTTCCTGTGTGCAAATCGAGCTTTAGTGTCTGATATTTACAATATTACAGGCCAGAAACGCACCGCAAGACATATTTCAACAAATTTTGGAGAAAAAATTGACTCCCCAAGATGGCCGGAGCTCCACAGGTTCGAACGTGTTCGAACGCGAACCGAACCTGAACGCAGGTTCAGGTTCAAGGTCCAGCAACTGGCTGAACCGAACGCAGTGTTCAGGTTCAGCGTTCGGAGCGAAGTGCCCCGAACCTGAACCGAACCGAACCTTCCCAGCAGGGGACGCGTGGCTAAGCGGAAATGCCACGGGTCCTAGCCGGAAGACCGGCTGCCGTCATGATTACGCAATGAGACGTAACGATGGTCGTGGGTTCGAATCCCACGCAACCGCAGAAAAGTATAATGGCCATCTAATTTCGGCACGGACACCTTCGACGGCATCAGTGGTGAAATTCCACACCACAACCCAGATGGAGGATCTTGGAATGCTTCGGCAGACTGAGTACCCTTACTCCAAACATCCCGAAAAAAAAAAAAAAACGAACCTTCCCAGCACTAGTGACCACTCAGAATTTAGAGAACCTAAGACACTTCGCTCGTTTTCGTGGTGAACAGCAAACTCTAAGGATATACGAGAGTGACGTTTTCGGCTTGCAAGCCATTTTGATGGCTTGGCACTCGCTTAGCACACCGGCGAAAATGCGGGTCGTGCAAGAAGTCGTCCGCCTCCGGCTTGGTCGTCCACCCAGCAGGGTCGATGCCGATGTTATACTTATCGCGCATCTCAGACCGAGTCGAGTGCAGATTGGATTGGATGCAGTACGCACCTGGCTCTTAGCGCTGCCCGCCCTGCTCGCGCTCCAGCTGTGCTCGGCATACAGGCCGTCGCTGAGGATACTGGGCGCAGGGCACGGGCCCTGGGCGTACGACGCATAGGGCGTGCCGGCGCTGTTGTGCGAGTACGCTGAGCCGACGGAGTTGCGCAGCGAGGCGAAAGGGTCCATGGCACCTGAGGGATTTGGCTGGTATGACTGAGGGGGTTATTGGGGGTAAAACATGTCGTGAAGAAAAAGAGTGGTGGGTTAGCCAGCCCCCGAGGAAAGACGAGAAAAGAGTGAAAGGTGGAAGAGGGAAGCAGGTGAATAGAGCGTATTTGCAGCACGCTTTTCCACATGTCTTGGCAAAAATTTGATGTGGCTTGGCAGAAATTTGGTCGTCCGAATATGGCGAAGAGTGACTCGGCTACGTTGCTGTGGTTCATTTTCTTTGCTCCAGCACGCTTTTCAGCACATGAAAAGCACATAATCTCGCTGCAAAGGCCCCTGGCACCTTCTCAATATCCATCCATGCCAGCTGAAGCAATTCTTTGCACGGGAGCCTCTCATTTGCAGCCACATTGGTCACATCAGTCACGACTCCATTTCGGGTGAGCCCAAAATGATGGCGCCTGACCAAAATTTGGAGACAGATTTTGGGTGGTGCAAATACGCTCTAATCGAGCGTGGCGATGCCATCAAGCAACAATCCCCATTTGGGAAGTGTGAGAGCCCGTGACGTCACGCACAAACACACTCTCGTTGTCTCATCGCTCCGTCTGGACATTGCACGCCTGTGCTGGCGGCTCGGAAATTGGAGGACTGCGTCACCGTAGTCTTTCAAGGTCCCTTTCGCAGCCTGGATTTCTTCTGGCTACTCGCTGCTGCGCATTTGCCCTGACAATGACAGCTTGCGTGCTGGCACCTCGATGTCTTCTAATGTCTCGCCGCTGGTCATTTTACGTTGATTTCACTCCGACAACGACAACACCGCCTGCGCTAGTTATTGCTATCGCCCAGTGCGCTGTCCAATCATACTCCGCAAGTTTGGTCTGAGTTTCCCTCTCGTTCTGTGATCCCATTCAGCTGGATCCTTTTCACTTACTGCAATTACAATCCTCGCTGCAGTCGCCTCTTCTGACGAATTGCTGTCTGCATGCTGGCTCTGGTGCTCCGACCGTCCATGTTATCCAAATTGAAATATCATGACGGCGGTTGCAATGTTAATTCCCCTGCCGCAATCAGGCGTCTCGTCGCTCAATGCCTTGCTTGCGCAAGGGCTGCGTTTGCTGCTTGGTGCTTGCTCATCGTATTTCTGCTGCTAAAGCTCGAAATTCTTTATGACTGTTCTTGCGGTTCGTCTGGATATCTTTGTATTGACGGCTCGTAAAAAGAATTGCTACTACGCAGCTCGGTCGCATTCTTCTGCGCTACATCTGGACATATCCGACTTAGCGTTCAATAAAAAGCTAGGGGTACTTACCAGCAACCTTTGTCTTGTCTTTCTGCTACAGCACGACCGAACGAATATTTGTCCTTCTCGCCTCCGATTCCAAGCACCGTCCTGCGAAACGATTTATTCGCCAATCCAATTCCGCGTAACTCCTGCGGCTCCGGACTGCTGTTCTTCGAACGAACGAACACATACGCTGCATAACGAACCAACGTCCACTCGGGTCTCGTGCGCTGCCTCACGTTCCTTCCCTACCAGAATACGATTCATCATTACTCTCAATCTCGCAGTACAACGCTCGGGTACCCTTTCTCTTGTCATTCTGCCGCAACACGAACGAATACCTGTACTTCTCGAATCCGAATTTAACCGCCGTTTTGCGGAACGATTTTATTTGCGATTCCAATTCCACATAGCTTCTGTGGCTCGGGTTCGAATCAACGAACGAGCGAGCGAGTGGACGAGCTGCATCAAAACTATGGTGCTGCGTGCGCCTTCAACTCCTTGGGATTCGGAGAGGACTAGGGACTTGTGAATTCTCCAACGTGGTCTCAGCTGCTTTCGTTGATTCTTCCCGCTGCATTCTGCGCTACTCTAGCTCCGAGTGAAATCCTTGCTTCCTCCCTCTGCCTGCAGCTTTCCATCGAAAAATTTCCAGGGGAACGGCAAGAAAAAGCAAATCAGAAAGAAAATCAAGGTTTCATTGAAGGGAAAACGATGACTAGGGACAATCCCCATTTGGCCCGTTCACGTCAAACCAAAGCAAGGTAGGCAGACAAATCACAGTAGTATGTAGGACGTATGTATGTGTGTATGTATCGAGACTAAAGAGTTCGGAAGCAAAAGCTGAATGCAGTTTCTGCGCGCAAATAGACAGTACACCAAGATAATTGGGGGATATGTGCTAGTACACCTAAACCTACCAGCCTACCAAATTCGAGGCCACACCAAAATGCAACTCTACGTTTATGAACGTACAGCAGGTCAATCAAATGGCTTCAACTAGAACAGACCCAGTGCAAGCAATCCCTTCAAACCCACTTCCCAGCGATCGAAATCAGTCGAACCCGCCTTCAGCATATTCAGAAGCTCGCTGACAATTTCAAATGTCGGATTCATGATCAGGCGCCGGGTGTTCTCTGAGGAGCGAACAAGATTATTGATATATTGAAAATGCGGTGCCGGAACTTACCGTGTTTAGCAAAGGCTGCCACCATTTGTAGAGCTGCTTCTGGGCCCTGTTGACGCCGGAGTAGGCCACCGAGAAGATTCCATATCTCTGTGTCGAGCAAGTAGTCTCGGAATTGACCTACGAGGGAGAGTGTTAACGAGGAATTGTTAGCAATCGGCAGATAATCAAAACCAACGGTTCGCAGTGAAATGAGCGACGATCTCTGATGCCGCTCGTACAATTGTGGGATCTGTATTCCTGAGAAGAAGGGTCAGGTTGTGTGCGTCATCGCGTGAAATGGTAACGGATCTGGAATTTTGATCAATAAGAAGGCGAATGGAATCGGGATTGCAAATCTCACATGCGGAGCAGCAAGATAACTTTGGTATACGATTTGCGCAGTTGAGCACTTGATTGCGCTATTTTTTGGAGTAATTTATGAGCTACAGTGGTGCCAACGAAGGAAACGTTGTCTTTAGCCAGCATAAATATCAATTTCAACCAAGATGAAGCAGTAAAGAGTGAATACCTTGTGCAATTAGTTGTCCTATCAACTCAAGGATGTTTTCATCACGGTATCCGCCAGAGAGCTACGTCAGAATGAACTCCAATATCTGTGGGGTTGACATGAGAGCTCGAGTGGCATCTATGGAGGATGAGTGTTATTTTCGTCAGTGTGGACGAGACTTCACCGTGCTTCAAGCAAATATCTACCACCTTGCGTGCTCGACTTCGAACACGCTCATGTATGGACCATGAAGACCCCAGATTCACGATAGTTTTCTCAATGATCTCCACTGTCGAATATGGTACGCGGAGTGAATCTGGTGGAGGTTCGGATCATGCACCACACGTGCAAATGCAGAAGCTCACCATTCTCCAGAAAAAGAGCCAATGCCCCGAGTGTGGAACCTTTTCTACGACTCCTGCCAGAATCCAGCATCGCAACAATCTTTTGGACCATCTAAAATCTAGCCCCCCCACACTTGATTCAACGCCTTTGATGGCTTTGCCACCACCTGGGTAATGGTCAGAAAGACCTATGTATCTTCCCCGGGAATTGTGCGCACAATTCCGCCTCTATAGACTTTTTTGGGTCTTATAGATTTTGAAAAACCCAATTTCTCAGGGAATTAGGCAGACAAGTGTCCGCCTAATTCCCCGAGAAAAGGCCCTTTTCAAATATACTTGTCTGCCTGATTCCCTGGGACAGGACCATTTTCAAAAAGTTGTCTGTCTATAAGGCTGTTTGAGGCCATATAGACAAAAAATTCCTGGAAAAAGGCCATTTCTGAGGAATCAGGCGGACAAAGATATTGAAAAGGGCCATTTCTCAGGGAATTAGGCGGACAAAGGTTTCTGAGAGGAAATCTGGTGAAAAAACCTTTGTCCGTCTAATTCCCTGAGAAATGGCCCTTTTCAAATATGCTTGTCCCTGAGAAAAGTCCCTTTTCAAAAAGTTTGCGCCTGAGAAAGGACAGGTGAGATACCATCTATAAGGCCCCAGATGGCCTTATAGAGACCACACTCTATAAGCCTTATAGATCCAGCAGAGTTGACAAGAGCAGGGCATCTATAAGACGCAATGTGGTGTTATAGATGAGTGGTGTAATTTGTGATTATAGACAGCAGGAAAAAAAAAAAAAAAAAATTTAGGCAAGGGGGGATTCTATATGAGAGGAGCTGTAGGCCAAGGGCATGATATCCAGAGAGGCCAGCTTAGATTGAGCACCAGATCCAGTAGAATGAGCGCCAAAAAGAGTGTAGAATACCACCACCTGTTCTGGGCTAAATGGTGGTGGCTGTGATACCAGAAGATCTAGAAAGCCTTACAAGAGCAATAGAGGAGCCAGAATCCAGAGGAAACAAGAGGAGGAGAGCGTAGATGGTGGAAAGAAACAAAAGAGCAAGTGGTCACATGATGAAAGTCAACCAAATGGTCGGCTAAAGCAACAGCCACAAATAACGTAAAGAAAAATACTTTGCAGCATTTCCACCCATGGGCAGGGCCCGAGACTTGAATACAGGTTACATAGGATCCTGTAGACCCCATCTAGGCAAAAAAACGAGACGCAATTGCTCTCAATGTGTTGGAATAAAATATTTTACATCTGTCAATTTTGCAGTGTTCTGCTCAAAATGGCGGCATCTCACGGATTCACTCTCAATACATCATTCCTACGTTATACATTATACATTATACTATGCAATACATCGACGCATTTTATTCATAGAACTGCGTATATATTACAGACTAATTACGATATCCCCCGAAGTTGTATATGTAGTATTTCTGTGGTTTGCACCCCCACAATGCAATGCGCATTTTACATTGCGGGGAAGCAAACCACAGGAGTACCACACATAAAACATGAAAACACGCTAAAGAACTGCAATCGCAAACCAATAAATGACAGCAGAATAAATAAAAGAAAGAAACACGCACCAAGAACGCAGAGAGGTAGACAGGAAACAAGAGATCTGTACAGAAAAAACATCAGTGTTGTGAAGTAAAGAAAACATATGTTGACAAGAATGAAACACAAAATAGACCTGTACAGACAAAATAAAAAAGATCAGCAATGTAACCAAGACAAAAAAGACCAACATTGAGAGCAGTGCGAGAACCTGGTAGAAAACAAAGTCAGTGTAAAATAAGAGCCCCCAGAACCCCCAGAACCAACAAAAAAATGAGCCCCCAGAACTGACAGGTCTTTTTTGGAACGCCGCCGTTCCTGATATTTAACAACGTCACTGTTGTAGCTCCCACTCGACATCAAAGCCCCGAAAGACCGAGTCCCCGTGGAAGCCAATCAAACGCCGTTGATGAACAGCGAGATCAGCACAAGCAAAGCTTGCGTGGGTCATCTCGAGGCGGCTCACATCCGTGCTGAGGGAGTCGAATAAAAGAATAAGCCCGGCCCAGGCATGCCCTGGGAAAAAAAAAAAAAAAAAAATTAGCCAGAGGGAAAGATGTAGGATGACGGACCTTGGCCACCTGGCTTGAGCAGCCACCATCCAGGAGAAGGGCTAGGACCAAGGAGACACTGCTGCAGACAGTGGCATCCTGGCCTAGCCTCCAACAGGGACAGTGGTGGTAGGTGGCAAAAAAGTCGAGATGATGATGGCAAGAGAACAAAGGGTGTTAGCCAAGAGTGACCGAATTTATAAGGGCTTTGCCAAATACGGCCAAACATCGGCAGAAAAAAAGCCGAGATGGGTCAGTTCACTTTCAGGGGTTGCTCGGATAAATCCAACGACCACACCAATGGATTCCCTGACCCAAAAAACAGTGGTACACTTCATCGCAGGTCATTGCAGGCATTGGCTGGCTTCCCAGGTCAACAAAGAGGGTGAAAGTAGGGCAGATAATGCTATATAATATCAGGGATGTCTCGGGTCAATCCAGCGACCATGCCGATGGATTCCTAGACCCAAAAAACAGTGGGACACTTTTTTTCAGGTTATTAAAGGCACTATTGGGCTTGCCACGATGAGAAACATCGGAAAAACTCAAGAAAATGATGTGCCATAAATTTAGGGCCTTCTCAGATCGTTCCAGCGACCACACCATTGGATTCCTAGATCAAAATTAAGCTAGGGAGCATTTACTTCAAAGTATCCGGGATTTTATTGAGCTTGCTGCAATGAGAAACACTAAAACCCGAGAAAATGATGTGGCATAAAATCAGGGCCTTGTCAGATCGTTCCAGTAAGCAGGTCTATGAATTCCTAGACCAAAACCATGTCAGGGAGTGTTTAGCGCAAAGTTTGCAAGACATTATTGAGCTTGCTACAATGAGAAACACTGAAATAGTCGACAAAATGATGCTCCATAAATTCAGGGCCTTCTCAGATCCTTCCAACGACACCGTCAATGGATTCCTAGACCGAAATTATGTTAGAGAGCATTTACTTCCAAACATTCAAGATCTTATTGGCCTTGCTAGGATTAATAAACCGTGACGTTCAAGTCCCAGAAATCCAACGGGTGCTCGGATGGTTTCGGGAACTTGGCCGTTGGATTCCCTGACCTCGAAAATGGTAGGGATTATTTTTTTCGAATATTTCTGACCCTTATTAGCTTTGCCAGGATTAAAAACCGTGAAAAACCCACACAATCCCCCATAAAATCTTAGCCACAGCAATATATTATATATTCAGACTCTATAAGCCAAACATTTGGCTTATAGATGTAAGGAAGAAACAATTGAATAAAGGAAAATGTCGGCGTTGTTTGGTCGTGCATGGCAACGCCGTCTCGGTGATTGGCGTTTGCCACGTCACTTGTTTCCTCCCACCACCACCACCCATTCTCCACCCCAATGAACGCGCAACGCTCAACGGCTAGGCTCTGCTTTATCTACCTTCCCTAGTCCTCCCTCTTCTGTGTCTACTTGTGTTCCTCTGGTTGTCTACTGGTCTTCTGGGTAGCTATTGGTCTCTTTTTTTTTTCTTTTTCACTGGATCTGAATACTAATCTCGTTTATTTGCAGTGCCCACCAACCGCGGGAGCCGGCGTTTATCGCCACCCGCATTTCGCTGCCACTTGCGCACTCATCGCACCCACCCGCACCCACGCCCGCACGCGCTCGTCCCCGCTGTCCCACTGTCCCGCGCACGCACGCCCCCGACCCCCCGACCCCGCGCTGACATTGACGCCAACGTCGATGTCTGTCCGCACGTCCGCACGGTGTCAATGCCAACGCTGACTCGCACCTCGCACCCACGCCCGTGCGCCCCGCACATCGCCGACGCCACGCGTCGCACTCGGACGAGGCAAGTCAGCCTTGTACGCCGGCTTCCCTCTGATAGCAGCGCCTTCCCACCACTAGCCCGCACGCGCCCGTCCCCGCTGTCCCGCCCACGAATGCCCCTGACCCCGCGCTCACATCGACGCCAACGTTGACGCCTGCCCGCACGTCGACGACGCCAGCGCCAACTCGCGCGTCGCCAACACCGCGTTTGCGCGCACGTCGCCGCCCGCACGCACCTACGCCGCGTGCGTCTCAGCCCACCCCCGCTGTCCCGCTGCCCACGCACGCCCTGCGGTCACATCGACAATGCCCCCGCTGCCCCCACCCCCTTGCCTGTGTTCACAGCGATGACGGCGTCCCGCTGCCCACGCCCCCCGCGCCTGCGTTCACGTCGACAACGCCCCACTGGCCCCGCCCCCTCACCCACGTTCACAGTGACGCCGCCCCCTCGCTCGCGTTCACGCCGACGTCGCCTCGCTTGGAGTCACAGCAACGACGGCGCCGCCTCGCGCGCTTTCACAGCAACGACGAGGCGCCGCTCGCGCTCACGTTGCCGACGCCGCACAGCACGAACTCGGTGTTTGCGCCTACGCCGCCGCGCTCACGCACCCTAGCTATATGCTGCCCACGCTACAAGAGGGCGTGGCAAATATTGCGTGTGACCCCAGATGTTATCTGGTCAACCCCAAAATTTGGGGGTGTCTTCTACCCCCTCCAATACCCATTTTCCATTGAGGCCGACCCAGCAACTTCCGTGCACAAAACTCAGGAGAAATAAAGTCCCGGGGGACAGTTTCAAAGAGGTGTCATCTGTGACAGACCCAGCACCACCCGACTTGATCCCCACAAAACATACCTTGCCCGTCAGTTTTGGCCAAATGCAAGTTGGCAGGCCCCATGCTAGCATCGATTCCGATGTTTCACCAGAGGAACAGGTCAAGTGCACCATTATTGAATGCTCTGCAGATATAAAACAACCGACATCCTCACAATCATTTCACCCTGATCCGAACGCAAATTGCGATTGCCCCTCTTGCCGAGGTGGGTCCGATATGTATACCATCCGAAAGCCCTCGTTCGGGCCGCCAAGATGATATATAAATCATATTTTTGCTCCGAATACTGCAGGTACAGCACCCTTTTTATCCCCAGAAATGCACGGAAATTTTGTGTTTTCAACATTTTGATGTTCTGATGCCACCTGCCAGCTACGCGAGTGTGTGAATTTTGGGCCCACCTCGCACACCGGATAAATCAAAATCTCGACCTAGGTCAAGATGTAAGCTGAAAGTATACAATTTCTCGGCCAAATCAAAATGTATAGAAAGTTGACGTATTCAGTAGCTTCAATCAGTGGTTCCTTCAAACTTCACATATTTATTGAATATCAAGGAACTATGAAAGAGAAGCTGAATGTACATCCTTCAGCAACCCTTTCAAAACAAATTTCAACCTAGGGAAAAGGTGCATCGGAGAGTCTATCATTCATACTTTATCGGAAATGTGTCCATATGCGGGAATATTTCCAACAAAGAATGAAACCTAAACATTCAGGTTTCCTCTCATAGCTCATTAATTTTTAATATATGGGTGAAGTTTGAAAGAGCCACTGATTGTGCCTATTTCAGCTGCAGTTTCGTAACAAATGAATCCATCAACTTTCTATACATTTGATTGGCTACCGAATCATATACTTTCGGCTCACATCCAGTTGAGCTCCACAGCTTCAGTAATGAGGTTTAATGAGGCTGTGATGATAATAAATGAGATCCACATAGATACACATAGAAGATATGCTCCAATGTAACATGAATTAAATTGAGAAAAAAAAAAATTGTGGGTCCCAGAACTTTTTCCCCAAAATCTCAGAATGCCTTCATATCACATCCAAACATGCTATGTGGGTATGGGATCGAACAACCACGGACAAAATTTGAGCAGAACCTGTGCAAAACGAGTCCACAGTGTCAGGGGAACCCCCGACCGGCCCACCTGTCCGGTACCGGTAACCGGTCGCCCGGCCTCCGGCCTCCCGTCGACCGGTCCACCAACTCGACATGGCACCTGGTCTGTGATCAAGCCCGTGATTTATGCCAATCTTTCCAATCAACCCGGTCACATGCTACTAGTCAGTAGCCACTTTTACATACCCGGAACCTAGCATGGGAATCCTCAGAGTTTCTTCTCTTTGGATTCCCCTCACTAGGTGGATATTCTTGTACACCTAATTACCCTTTTTATTCATACTTCAGATTCCCCTCGCCAGCCCCTTGAGATTAGAGGTTGCCCTTGCACACAGGCCGTGTCGGCTTGAATTGATCACATCAATATGATCATCACCGTTGCAGACACGTTCTGGGCAGATTTAGCCCTAGTCCTTTGGGAAGGGGCATACTACATGCACATAGTATGTATGAATCTAATATCAAGGGATTCTGAGACTTGAAGAAAACAAGTTTTGGAAACCTAAAAAAAAATTCGTAAATCAATTATGCAACGTCTGGAACGTCATAGAAACCTCCCTGCCACTCAAAACTCGTTGTTCAGCCTGTGGACCACGCGAGTATAATAAATCCCCCCCCCCCCCCTGCGGTGATCAAAAACTATTACCCCGGGAAAACGGCCCTAGAACTATCATGTACGATTTACGGGCCGAATATAACCTCAGATAAGATAACAGTGATAGACCGAATTTTATCCGTTACATTTCCCCAGGTAATAGGCTGGATTTTACTATTAGATAAAGGTGGGTAACAGCCAAGCTTTTTCCGTGCGAGTTTCCGACGGAAATAGCCAGGTTTTTTCCTCAGATAAAAGTCTGGCAGTAACTTTTTCTTTGTTCTTCCTTTGTTCGGTAAAAGCCTGACTATTACGGCAGCAAAGAGCCTTGTTGTTTCCGCCAGATATTCTCACGGAAAAAGCTTGGCTGTTACCCGTCTTTATCTCGTAGTAAAATCCAGCCTTTTACTCAGGAAACTTTGACAGATAAAATTCCGGCTGTTGCTGTTATCTTATCTGAGGTTATATTCGGCCCATAAATCGTACATAATAGTTCTAGGGCCATTTTCCTGGGGTAATATTTTTTGATTGCCGCAGTGACTACATTTAGATGAGCTGTGCCACCGCATTCGGAAAAATTTGAATATATCCTCCACGAAAAGAAAAAATCCCTTCTCATTCACTCCCTCTTTTCTCTCTCTCTTGTTTGGATCAACCGATCTTGTGATGCTTTCCAGTCTATCTGGTCTCCATCAGAACCGCATTTCCCTTTTTTTAATTTTTACTTTGGCATAGCCACAATCATGTCATGCTTTACGGTCTGGTCCCCATCAAAGCCGCTCCCAATTTTTGTGCACAGCCACAATCATGTCAAATTTTCTATTCTGGTTTCCATCTTTCCCGGTTTTTTTTTTTTTTTTTGCATAGCCACAATCTCGTGATCCTTTCCGCCAATTTCGAAGTTTGAACCTCCTTATTTGGTGTAAATAATCAGGCTGTGTCACTAAAGAACTTAGACTTGTCTAGAAACACGTATACAGCTGTTTGCAAAAGTAATGACACAGCCAACAATAGAAAAACAAGAGCAATTTGAACACACCATGTTTCAAGCTCATTTCTCGGTCAATTCTCGACCGATTTGCATGATTCAGGCCGCGTTCGAGAGGCACATAGCAGGGCTTTCAAGCCATACCCACCATTGTGGGCCATTCCCTGAAAACTCACTTTCTCGATTTTGTTTACAGTGGTTTCCGTAGCAGCTTGGAAGGCCTGCAAGTCATTTAGTTTTTGACTGATTAATATGATTCCGGGGTACCTTGGAAGCTGATATCAACCCACATGGCCTGGTCATCTAATATTTCGGTTGTAAAGGGAAAGCCCCCTCGCTAATGCAAAATAATTCCAGTCTTAAACCCACGTATAATATGTGCCACCCAATTACATAACCCACCCTATCTGTCAAGATTTTATTCACTGGATTTCCCTGGTATGATCTACCCAGTTGGTTTTTATCTCTCTCAAATCTCATTCTGCTCCAGGCAAATCTCAGACAAGTTCTTCCTGACAGATTTCACGCCCAAAATGAATCAAGGCCATGTTTCATCATTTATGATGTTAATACAAAGTCACATTCCGCGGTTGGGTCGAGGAGGTAGTGTCCAATGTGCCTCTGAATGCCTGCAGGCTCTGATGTTGGGCTCAGAAAATGCTCTTGCAACTGGGCTTCAGTCGTGACAGTTGCTCACAATCTAGAGTTGGTGTATTTGAAGGATCCGGAACTTATCTGCGTGAAATCGGGTTGATTCGCCTCACATAATCTTTGCTCTTCTCTGATGCGGCAACCGCCAAATTGGACACCACTCTCAGAGACGCCGTGGGGAAAGGCGGCTCGGAAACGGTCAAAGCATGTTCTCTCAACCTCCCACCGCTGAAATAATATTCAAGGGTAATACAAGTTCCTGTAGAAAATATGGATCATACATGTCCTGGATGCCCTGAATCACAGCCTTCTGGCCATGTAAAAGGTTTGAGGAACGCCCGAGCGAGGATGACATGGGGTGTGATTTACCGCACTTTTATCAAGGTCAGCGTTCCGTGGTTCAGAACTTTACCAATAATGAAGTGCTTAGGGTAATACTTGGGGTAGTAGTAGACAGGGAGAGTGGAATTTTGTAACGTAGTCCGATCTGGAAGAATTCGGTGGGAACCTGGTGTTTTATAGGCCAACGCTGGATGTATTTGAGCCTGCCGGAGATTTTCTGCCCCATAATTCAGAATTTCCCAAGTAAGTTTTCCCGGTGGAATTGAGTCCCCATGGACCTAGAACTGGGTATAGAACCCTATAGATTTGCCAAACCGTCCTGATATACAGGCCTACTCGTTTGCCGCCCGGTTTAGAGAGTCAAAACGGTGGCTACGTTCCTGGCTATGTCCACGGTGGCTATATCCATCTGTTTTGACCATCCAAACGGGGTGACAAACTAGTAGAAATATATATATATTCTTGTCCTCTCTACCTACCACTAACCGCGTCGTCCATTTCCGGCCGCACAGCTACGGATGGAGGGGGCCATCCGGGGGATTATATGGGTAGGGACCCCTTAAATCAGTCTCTTGCAAACGTTGTCCAGAGAGATCCTCAAGTTCCTTAACCGCAAAGACGTGCAACTCAGCATCGGAGTCGACGTGACACAATACGAATCGTGTTCAAGCACCGTGGCTCTCGCGTTCGGGCGCCTGCAGAACGACCTCCTCCACGGCTCCACGGAGTACGTCGCGGCCCTTCTGGAGCGCGACATCCGGGTGCTTGTCTACGTCGGCTCGTACGACTGGGTGTGCAACTGGATCGGGAACGAGGCGTGGACGCTAGCGCTGGAATGGAGCGGGCACGCGGAGTTCGCTGCTCAGCCGCTGAGGGAGTGGATCGTCGATGGCAAGCACGCGGGCAAGACGAGGAGTGCGAGGGCGTTCACGTTTGCTACGGTGGATGGTGCTGGACATATGGTGGGTTCCAACTCATCTGTCGGCCAATTGGATACCTAATGTTTCCAGGTGCCGTATGATAAACCGAAAGAGTCACTCGAGATGGTTAAGCGATGGATTGTGGGAAAGCCTTTGTAGCTTGAGAGTTGCCGAGCCTCTGCGCGTGAGGTCCAAAGGCTGCTCACGTACGGATCGTTTCTTGCTTGCGACCTGCTTTTAGGTAGTCATTTTCCCCATATCGTCCCAACCTCCTTACATTTGACCTTGCATTCGACCGTTTGCTCGAGTAAGAACAGCGTCGTTGTAGCGCATGGTTGAACATATCATACCACGTGTGGTTTTGGTTCAAGAATAACTGCGTACTTACGAGACGGGAGTGCAAGTTTCACATAGAGGCAGATTAAACTTCCACATGCCCGCCACATGAGCATTCGTCAGTGTTCATTTGTGTTGTTCTGTTGCTGGCGCGGCCCAGGTTTTTTTTGGGTGCTGCTGAGGGTGCTGAGCAGTGCCTCAATCTTTATTTCGAGCTCGATACAGGAGGATCAGTTCAGCTGTAGATACATTACATATACTACACCCCCGCCTGCAGTAACTTGCTTATACCTTGGGAATTCTTTGAGTTGAATTGTGTTGGAGATTAATTCCGTTCCCGCAGCGCGGCCGGAACGGTTTTGGGGAGATTTTTTTTGGGGCGGGGGCGTTCCCGCAGCGCAGCGGGAACGGTTTTTTTTGGGAATTTTGAGGTGATTTCTTTTGGAAATAAATTCTGTTATAGGACCAGGAGAGATGACCATACTAACCTTGTACGATCCCATTATGATGCTATATCGTATTCCAGACGTTGCAAAAATTTGGTGAAAATCAAAACAAAACAAATCGCATTGGTTGCTGGGCGTCAAACCGCATTTATTGGAGATGAGGATAATCGGGGTTGTCGCCGTGGATGAGGCGTAGGGACTGCCAGCGGGCATAGAGGGCCAGAGGCGTAAGGCAGCACACGAGGTGCCAGTGGGGCAGTGGACGTGGAAGAAGCCGTGGCCGTTGTCGAGGCCATCGCCTGCATGTTCGATTTAGCATTGAACTTTAGAATCAGTGAGTGAAGGATTTAAAAGTACAGCTCAAATGGACGCACCGAGCACAAGCCAAGAGTCAAGGCTCGAAACTTGATCAGTTGACCTGAGGGCCACTGGCAGGAACGTGTCGTTTAGAGGTGAGAAAGTTACCTGTACTAGTATAGTTTGGTTCCGAGCTCGGAGTCTGAGACGATTTAGTGAAATCAGTTCAGATTCAAATCTCATCTTAAGAGGCAGCTGCTACCGCACTACTATGGTCAAAGCCTTTTTAGAAGCAGTAAAGCAGTAATTGAAAATGAGAGATCGAGTTGCCGCGACTCATCAGGGCTTCGGCCGTTCAAGGTGCGAGGCCATGCGGCGATAGTCTCCATCTTTCAAGCCAGGCAGTAAATTATGGCGTCAATCAGGTAATTTAGTCAGTGAATCACTCAAGCGCACGACAGACAGTGAACGAGGGCAGCCAGGATGACAGGTCAAGAGTTCAACTTTTCGCGTACAAGTCTACCGGGTTACCAAATGAATGTAGGATGGACGCAGGTGTGAAAAGTTGAGTATTGGAGGCTTGGACTTCGAGGCAATCACGATCTACCTATCCGTATTCTATCGAGGGGGGGGAGGCTCCGAGCTTATATGCTCGGAAAGGTTGGTGTGTAGAGAGCCCTCGGCAATGGTCTTGCCCTGATCGAGCTCTCGGCATTTGTTTTTGAGTTCCGTTTCGCAAGTCTACAATAACTTGGAAACACGTACGCAAATTCACAACGATAGCCAGAGTCTGAACAGTTTACTTAGGCCAATGAAGAATGCATAATACTCAAAAGAAGACGCACTGAAATCGCAACCACCACTCTCAAGACACCTCTGAGGTATAAATCTTCAATGGCGCGTCGATCATCGATGGTCAGTCCGGTGTGGTGTATTCCGATGCCGAAAGGGGCAAGTTCTTCAGAAAGTGCGTCAACACGACGAAAAATATCGGGTCGGCGTAGTATACCTCCTAGATGCTTCTCGTGAAGGACAGAGTCCTCAGCTCTCCAGGTACTCTCAGCGGCTAAGGCGAGAGCACGGGCTAGGGTTAATAATCACCGCTTCGCAGGGACCACGGCAGAGATTGCCTCTTTTTTTTTTCGGCCTCAGTATAGTCCTTGAGCAATTGACTCGCGGCCGTGAGGACCCCCGTGATCGATGAAAGTGAGTGTGCGTAAGATCGGTGGAAATCCATTTCACCTTTTCTAATGCTCACAAACACCAATATGGGTTTTCCGATGGAGTGCGCCTGCAGCCCCAAATAATTCGAAGTCGCTGTGATCTCAGAATCAGGAATCTGAAGAGAATCGAGGACCGCTGAGCAGACTCACAATTTTTTCGCAAAGGAGAAATCATCGTCGCCTCACTGTCAAGGGACGCCAGCAACGTGTCTAGTGGGCTTGCATGGGCGGAAGTCTTCGGCGAACTAGGTGACCAGGTGAGCATCCTCAACCTCTCGGATCCGCCAACCTACTTCAAAAACGGCATTGCGCCGCTTATTGCCGATCCAAGACGCAATGTCTTCGATATTGGGCACCGTCGCGGAGACGAGGGCAACATTCTTCGCATTAATATTGCCTATAATAATCCCAAACGCAGGGAATTTCCGGGCCCTATTGGATCCTAGTCGAACTGGGTTTCCGCTCATTTTCGAGGTGAAATCGCATATGCGGGAGTTTCGGGATGCGAGAAGTGGGGATTCGGGAGAGCCTGCTGTGAAGGCTAAATAAATGAGATGCCACATGTATCCGAGTCGCAGAAATACAAATTTGATTTAATCTGAGTAACCTACATATAAACAGGGTCGATAAAGTTACCCTGGCATCCGAACGGTTCCACGATCCACCAACGAAAGTGAGCCTCTGCAAATATTCAGGAGGGACGCTAAACGAAAGCAAGCGAGTCTGCATATATATTCAGGTGAGGGCGCTGCGAACGCACGGCAGCCGCATTGTTCGATAAGAAGTGCGATTCGGGAGAGCCTTTTGTGGAGATTAAACCAGCTTCGCAGGGACGCAAATTCATTGTGATTTGGGTGACGCAGCTATCAGCTATTCGGAACTTAGTGAGCTGCACCTTTTGAAACTTGCTTGCGACAGTCAAGGTCAAGCTCGAGGTGGATGTGATTGACGAGACGCCGTCGGTAGTGACGTGGTCGATAAACAAGATTTATCTTGACCTCGGAAACGAAAGTGAGTCTGAGTCAGCATATGTATTCAGAAGCGGACGCTGCGAACGCATCGCATGCCCACTGTTTGTAACATGCATCCACTTTTGACCGTTTCGTTGGCCTCGACTCTGCCGCCATACACAAGTCGGAACTCCATCCCTCACACCGGTGTGCAGAACTCGAGGTCGATTTGGTATCAATAAATAACGCAGATGAATTGATTGATACAGTACAATGTGGGGACACGGGCGGAAATACCGTAGGTCTTAAACGAAAAGACAGCGGCCGAAAAAGGAAATCGAGGAGGTAGCACCGCCACCGAATTCACCGGCAGCGTAGCACGAGTGTACATGTACGGAAGAACGCCAGAGACAAGCGGGGCACGGGAGGGGCGGGGAAACGGAACAAGGTGGCACCTCCTGGAAGGAAAGGGCGGGAAGGCGTGCCGGTGTTGAACGCGGAGGGGGGAGAGTGAAATAGGGTCGAGGCCGTATGGAAGGTCGATCGGCATACAAGGAGCCTGGAGGCGAGAAGGCGGGAGGGCGGGAGACGTGGGGCGAGGTGGGTGAGCACCCGCCAAAATGAGAAGCCACGAACTGCCCTGGAAATCCCCCCGCGCGGCGAGCCGCACTCCGGTCTTCCATCGGCGTGTCCCTCCTCCTTTCCTCCGCCCTCCTCACTCGCCACCGATGCGCCACGCACGACGCGCTGGCAGCGGTTGCATGACCCATTCCTCCGTCCTCCGTCGGCCCTCTCACTTCGCTTCCTGTCCTCCCTTCCCCCACCCGCACCCGGTCCATTCCCTCCGCTCCCTATCTTGCGTGCCCATTCAAACACAGACAGGATGGAAGCCCGACGCGATGGAAGGGGCAGCGGCGCGTAACACGACGAGCCCGCCGCGCTGTGAGCGGTGGCGCACGATGAGGGTCCCAACACCACCCCGCCGCAACGCAGACATGCACGAGCCGACCCACGCGCGGGCCGATGGCGCTGAGCGGATCTCGTATCACACCCAGGCCAGCCGCATCGCGCGCTCCGGCAACGCATACGATGGTGCCGGCGGGGGGTGGGGGCGGGACATCTAAAAGCAAAGAGTCGCAGCCAAGGCGTATCCCACCTGGTCCAGCCGCGTCGCCCGCTCTGGCATAGCACAAGAAGGAAGGCGCAATGACGTAGATCTTGCCTCCGTCGATCGCTTGCAACGCACACGCGTGCGCGTACATCACCCCCGTCCCGACCCCGTCCGTATCAATGACCGTGGCCGCGGAATCTACCACCCAAATGCGCCGCCGCGGGCAAAGAGTCCGCGGCCTGGGAATCGTTGGGGATCGAGGAGAGGGGAGGAAGGAGGACAGACTCGTCGTACTCGCAAGCTGGGGTAGGTGGACCTATGCCTGCTATGGGTGGGTGCATATTCCCATCCAACGCCTCATTGAATCTGAGCCCCGTACCCGTATCGCAGGCGAGTCACGCTCGCGCTTGCGCCCGCGCGGCGCGGCGCTGCGCAATATGACCTCATCCCCGCCTTCTGCCTCTCTCTCCGCTCTCGCCCTCGCATCCCCACGCGTATCCCTCCTCCCCGTCTTCCCTCCAGCTCATCCCTCCTTCCCTCCTCGCTCCATGTCCACGGCACCGCGTCTTGCTTTCGCCGTGACGCACCGCGCGCGTTCTGAGTCTCCGACTCTGTCAAAGTACTCTGGCGTGACGGAGGGGCGGACGGATGCCCAGGTGGGCACAAGGCAAGAGAGCGGCGGGAGCGTGGTCGGGTGAAGGCTCCAGCGGTACTAGGAGACGACAAAAACTGGGAGCTGGGGGTCGATGTGATGGGGGATGCGGAGAAGAGGGGAGAAGGGGGGAGGCTGTGTACGGCGCGCCTGCGCCAAAGATAAGGGTAACGCCACCGAGATGTACATGTGTCCAACGCCTCAGGCAGCTTGATGGGGCGCACGCTCGCTCCATCGAGCGTCCGCGCCGGAGAAGAAAGACGGCGCATACTGCACCCACGATGTAGGAATCCCCCGGGCCTTGTAGAAAGATCCCGAGTGGGGGGTGCCTTCGCGGGGTCTCGTCGCCCTCGTCTCCGCCCGCCGTCCAATACACTCGCGACCGTGCGCGTGCTAGCTTGCTCCCGCGCGCGGCCCGCGCTGTGGCCACACGCTCCAGACGAAAGAACGCGCAGATCTACCAAGAGTGAGGGAGCGTTAGCTCGATTCGTCGAAGAGAGAGAAGAAGAATACACATACCAGATGGTTGGTTGAGCAAGGGGCGCGCGCAGGGAGACGACCACGGTGAAGAGGCGTTGAGGAGGTGCGGGCGAGGCGACGAGGGCGGGCGCTGCCTGAGCGCGGTGGGCGACCGCTACCGGGATACGACGGCTACCAGGGTGGACGCGGACATTAGCTGGAGGATGGGCATCTGAGGAGCAAACACACAACGTCAACATCAGCGTCAATGGTAGGGAGACGCACATTAGAATGCGTACCTGGACCAAAAACCACAACGCTGATATATCCGACATTGACATCTCGCTCCCTCGTCCGGGGGCACACCATAAAAAACCCAAGACGCTCGTCCCTCGGTAGTAGAAACGGCATGCAGAGGTCGGGGAGGCTCGAGGTTCGCATGGTGGGTGCGTATCAGCGGCGCCTTCACAGAGTAGATGCGGCGTTGGCCCGCACCAGGCAGCTCGTGCCTCGTGCTGAAACATGATGTAATGTAAGCAGCGCAGGAAAAATAACCCGATAGAATACGCGCCTCCCCTGCGCGTCCCATCGACTGCGGACGACTCGGAAGCGCCAGCGCGAATGGGGGGCATACGAGCTCAAGCGCGCGCGGATCGCAGGCCGTTGGAGCGTCGTTCTTTCCATTCCGAGAATACCCGTTAACCAACAGAAAGAAAAGATGATAACGGGAGCGAAACTCACCGGTAGCGCGAGCCATTCACTGGGCGGAGTAACGCGAGGCGCTGAGCGACGGATCGGACGCAGATGCGGCCGTGGTGGCACGAGCAAAGAGACGCGAGCGACTAAGCGCCCATCAATCATGTCGCTGTTGATCGCTGCCACGATCATGCAAACAAACACCGCTTGACCGCTTGACCGCGGCCACAATGTCTAAACACCAAAGTCTCCAAACGCCGTCGGTGCGCAGCGTCTTTGACAACGACGAGGACCACGAGGATCGCCAATCGCTGTCCTCCGCTGACGTGTCCGCCGACGGTGCGCTGGAGAATGCTACGCTGGAGGAAACTCCGCAGGCTCCCGCTCGAGCTGCAAATCTATTATATGCTACGCCTCAAGCACGATCTGCTATCAGCTCCATCGGTACACGCGCCAAGGAAAAGCTTGAAAAGGTCTCTCCCGGGAAGAGATGCTGCATTATTACCAATGAAGAATTCCCGCGCGCCGCCATCGAAGCGGCCCACCTTTTGCCGCGCGCTGCCGACCATGAGCTAGTGCGATTCTCTTTGCATCATCTCCTCTTTGATTCACTCAACTTTTTCAGCTGACCAAACTTGAGTACGCTTTCAATCTAAAGTACAAGCAGTTACATATCAATACAACACGCAACTTGGCGTATCGTAAGCATCCGCATTTTCCTCTACACCGCTTTCCGCCTAACCCCTTTGTTTTCTCAGTCAGAGCGGACCAGCACCGGTCGTTCGACCGCAAAGGGTTCCTTTTACTCCCGACCCGTGAGGTCCTTTGGCGCGTTCATGCCTTCACGTTGTCGGCAAAGGAGGCTAGCAAAACATATAAAGAGGTGCGCCGTCTCCCTCCATTCCTGTTTCCCGGGCCCAACAGTAGCAGGTCTTCAATGAAACAGAATTCGAATACCGCATAGTACCTCTTCAACTTTTTGAGGATGGCAACACCGTTTTTCGTACTCTCGGACGTTGGCCCTCAATACGAGTCAATATTTCCTCTCCCCAGTCCCGAAATCCTCGCTACACTTGAATCTCACCAAATTCTCCCTACACTTAAATCCCACGTCAACCCTTTTTTCGTCATCGCAAATGCCGGCCAAAAGCTCGCATCGAGCTTGGCGCTCGTGCCTGAGGTCATATTAAACAACCCAGACATCTTCACGGACATCGCTCTCCTCCGCACATTATGGGATGTATGGACTCGTACGCCGCCTGATACGTGGAAAGGAGTGAAGTACATATCCCGCAGGAGCGGTAATAATAGAGGCGGTGGGGGAAACAATGGGAGAGGGGCAGTGCCGGATGGCAGAGGTCCAGAACGACGCAGCACTCGAAGCTCCTCCTCGCGTCATGACGGCTCACCGACCCCCAGCCAAGGTTCCAACCGTGGAGCGGGTCGGACGGTCGCACGTAGGGAAGCTTGCCTTCCAGACCTAGAGCCAGACGATTGCAGCGACGGTGTCGATTCTGATGTCCTCACCAAAGATGCAGTCCGACTCGTGCCCTATTTGGATCGACGCTTCTTTGTTCAAAATTGGTTGGACGGAAAACCCGTTCATTCGGATGAAGATCAAGTTCAGCGGGTGGACTCGTAAGTGAACCACATCCGCTTCTGTCCCTTGCCTGACGTATTGTAACAGTGAATGCATTGAAATATAATTGATCCTAACCTGTTACTGGACGAGATAAGCTGACGACTAGAGCAAGCGGAGAAGGGTCGTGCTGAGGCTTCCGTCTCTGCTGTAGCTGTACTTTTCAGTTTGTCGCGAGTTCTTTCAACCTATTGTAGAATTCGTATCTGAGGGAAATTCCGCTGATATGAAATGGCATTCTGTTCTGTTTCTTGATTTGTTTTTGCGATCCCTGTCGCTTCCTCGCCTCTAACCTGCGCCAAATTCCGTGGTTTTCGTGCCCGAACCATCCAATTCGGTGACAGACTGACGAAGCGATCGCTTACTTATTACGGTGCAGACCTCCGTGTCGACAGATGGTCGTTCACCTCGGCTGGCTGTTTCGAATGAACGGTAAATCACACTCTGTTTACCGCCACACGTCGTTGCAGGGAATCTGTGACCGTGCGTCGGAGCATTATGAAGCGATGGAATATGGAGCGATGCGCAGCATGCCGCAGCAGAGAACGACAGCGCGGAAATTCGCCATGGTGTCTACCCGGAGTTCAGAATACAAGAATGCATGGGCTATCGATCTAAACCGAGCGCTAGGGGCCAGGTTCCCTTCTTTATGGGGGAAGATGTAGAGTGAATTTGTAAACAACGGACGGTCAATTTTTGTATAACGTTCGACGAAAACTGGACATACGCTCCACTTCTCCCGATCGTCGCTTGGCCAAGAAATTGCTCGTTTCCAATGGTCCCGGCCACCGGAACTACCCCGCCACCAGTTGACAACAGCTTTCAACTTCCGCGTCATGATAATGAGACACGGATCGGGGCCCAGATCATATCTCAGATGCTTGAGTGGAGTATAAAGCAGCAACACCAAGATATTTTGAAGGGACAGCAGGATATGTACGTCGACCTTAATGGATTTGGCTGCCGCGAGACAAAAATGGGTGAATGGAGGGAAGGGGGCGGAAGGCGCAAGCAAGCAAGCAACATAGCATCCGATTGGAACAATCTTGGAGAAATAATAAAAGTTGGCGGCAGGGAGCGGAGGGCGGGTGCGTCTTGTGTACAAGTCTGCATATATTTCTTCTCGGGCTGTTCATGATTACGAGTCTTAGAAGAGTATTAGTTTGAATGGTTGGTTCCGTGAGATTGGGGACGCGTCCGATTTGAGGATTATGATGAGGGCCGCGAGAACGGACTCGGGAACGTGGAGTTTGAAGGCTCGGCTCACTATTTCGGAAGTCCTGACTTTTGTTGCCGGGTTCAGATACGTTCAGATTCAGAGCTAATTCTGAACCCGAGGTCCGATTTGTGGTTCGGATTTTTGCGAACCTGAACGAAGGCGATGAGGCCTAACAAAGGTGATTGACTTCCCAACTAGACGAACTGAGTTTAGACTGAATTGCGAATTGAGCACCGCTTGTGGAGTTGTCAACGATAGTGGAAGATGCTACCCTCTCCTTATCAACATAGGAAAATACGGCAACCATTGCAACGTGGAAGCGGCAGTTTGTGCAATCAAACATCGACAACAAAATCGAAAGAAATCGTACCCGGAGCATTTGAACTAGAAGGGAACGCAAATGTCTGTGGATATCGCCGTGGAACACCGAATACCACAAGCGATCGAAGCCTACATTGTGGAGGTGTATTTGGAGGAAGGGTTTTGTCTTTTGTGTCTTCGAAACCACAAAAAAATGACAGCTCAAATTCATGCTGAAGTCTAGTTCAAAGAGCCACGAAGTCCAGCGCAGTGAGAACACCAGGGAAGGCGTGAGCGATAAAGCATCCGACTATTGTGCGCGATTAGAGTAGTTTGTTCATGAACGTTTGAGGGTTGAAAAATTGGGACGAGAATGGAGAACAACCAGAGGAAATAGTAAATCGCATCAGCCACAGAACCAAGAAAAGCCCAAAATCTCATTGAAGCAGAAAACGAGGTTGTGTAAAGTGAACAAGCACAGAAGCTAGGTTCCTTCGGAGCGGTTTCAAAGAGGCAGGCTTGAGGTAATAATTTTCGGACTTTGAGCCGTAGAGTTTACAGAGTTGATCCAGTCTCACAATAAAACTCCATATTCCACTACGTTTCCAGGCGCCAGGAAGCCTGCATCTGCAAGGAAATTGCCAGCATGCAACTGATCATGAGCGGAGGAAGCAAGCCGCTAAGCGCCGACACAGTCATGCATGACCTAAATAGGAAATACGGGCGCTCAATTCTACTGCAGCCAAGACGATCCATTGGTCAAAAATCAGTACAAGGATACCATATACAAGAAGGGTCGAGAGTAATAAGATACAATATGAGGATCCGACGACGACGAAGAGTATCAAGACAGTACGAGTAAAGCCAATCGAGTCCCAAGTGTAAACCTCCACTACCCTCGTCGCCGCTCACACCAGCAGTCAGGCTATCTACCCAAGCACCGCCGCTACATTCCCTCCGCCCGCTCGTATACCTCGCGCATCACTCTCACTCGCACCCAACCTCACACTTGCTCTCGCCATTGCCCATGACCATGACGGCCCCCAATTCGGCGAGCACACCGCGTCCGGCGCCTGGTCGGAGACCGCACCATCCAGCAAGCCCACTAGCCTGATGCTCGTAGCTGGGGCAGGAAGTGGGAACAGAGCCATGGGGAGGGGGGCGCGCGAGACATCCCGAGTCGACGGCGATAGCAATTTCAAGTGGGGTGAAGGCACGCCGACTCCAATCCGGGGAGGAAACCCCGTTTGTAGTGCTGAGTGCCGAGCGCCCAATGCGGAGCTGCGGTAGCGACTCGCTAGTGGCGCATTGACAGAGCGGCTGAGGCGCGGACTGGTTCTCCGTATCATCCAAGTCATCCTCGCATCGTCCGCGTCAGCGCAGCGCAGCGCAAGGCGGCTTGCACCGTCTGCGCAGCCGCGTTCCCGTTTCCGCCCGATTACACCTCCATCTTCACCTCCGCCTCCCAATCGACAGGCGCGACGCCATCGCGCAGCGCAAGCGTATCCCCAGCTTCCTCGGGAGCGCCCTCCATCCACCCTCCTGCCTGCCTCTGAGAGGATGAGACAAGCCGAGCGTCCTGTCGCCCTCAAGAGACCACCCAGTGGTCGTGCGAGGCGAGCGACTCGGATCGGCGCCGCGACTCCTGCAACGCTTCGCTCCACCTGTCTCGCGGGCAAACAGCATTTCCCCTCACTCGACGCGGGCGCCTGGAAGGGCTGCGCACAGCGCTTCACCTCGCGCTCGCACTCCGGCGTGCGCTCCTCCTTCCTCCAGAACGACCCTCCCCTCCACACATCATGGTCGTCCCTGATCCCGACGGGATCTGCAACACCAAGTCGTCAGCACGAGCACGTCGGAAGGGGAGAGGAAAGGTAGCGCGTACCTGTACATGTATCACTGAACTGCTACAGACATGCATGCGCGGCGATTCCGTTCCAGGACGATGTGGCCACGCGTCGCGTCGATATATCTCCCGGAGCGTAAACTGGGCGTCAGAGTGGAGGGAGGCGTCGCGGAGTCGGTTGGCGAGATTCAGTACGAGGCGTCCGCGCTGAGTCCTTGAGGGCGAAATATACGATATACAGGGCAGCGGTGGCACTGGGAGAGCGGAGACTACGATGAGACTCAGTAAAATAATCGAGGACAGCGGCGCAAGACGTACACGCTTACGCGCATGAACAACATCGAAATCCAGCATGTCTCCAATCCCTTGCAGACTCCATCCTGCCTCATGTCATAGCAACGTAGGTACAGCCCTGGCGTCGAGGACAAATATGGTCGCATGAGCGCAGTGGGGGACCCGGCGGCGGCGGCGGTAAAGGAATAGGGTCGCCCCCCTGCAGGTCTTTGGTGGCATGGGTGGCGAGTCAGCGGAAAGCGGCCGGGAGAGTCTTCTTGGAGGGAGAATATCGCCTCGAAATCACACCCAGAGCGAGGGGAAAAGGATAGGCCGTTGAAAGCGTGAACTGGAGTTACAGGACAACGGCTGGAAAGTTATCGATTCCTCTTTGCAAGCCTACGCGACGAATCGATAGTTGGTGGATGTCGAAAAGAGGCAGAATATTAATGCTTGGCTGTGTTTACTATCAACGGCTTCGTCTTTGATCTCCACCGCTGGCACGCCATCCGTCTTCGTGCCAAGCCTCTGCCGCTCTTGCTATTCACCCCCGAGCATTTAAGGCCGACCATCTTTGCTTCTTTCGCCGTACTACCTGGAGCACCCCGGAAATTTCCTTGCCACTTTCGCGCCTCTTCTTTTACCTTGCCTTTCGCGCCGCTTACTCTGGCCGAAAAAGTGGCACAATAAACTGTGGAACAGAACCTCTGTCTATTGATAGGAACAGCCCTCTCTGCTCCTCGCGCAATTCATCGCGTTCTTGTATTTAATCTTGGTCCCCTTCGGGTGCCGCGTCGCTCTTTGCTCTTCAAACGCACCAGCCTAGGGTCAATTTTATCCACAAGTCCCAAACGAATTGCAAAATATCGCTTTAGCCCTGCTTACCTTTTACGGTCTTCAAGTCCACGAGGCTGCCGTTGACTTGAGGCGGGATAAGGCCCATTTGTAAGTCTCCTGCGTTCTCTCTGCTCTCTGCACTTGCGCACTTCTTGGTCTAGTTTTAACTTTTGGAACGGATTCCGAGCCTCCACTTGAGCTCATAACTCCAGTTACTGAACGTATGAACATCTGAATTAGACGGTCCAGACTCCACCTCTCAAACATGTCGCCAACTCGGCAATTTGGGCGCCCTATTCTGTCCGCGGAGTATATCCGTTTCCCGGTAATCTCATCCTTTACGTATTCGGGGCCGAATTTTCCCTGAAGTACCCATCCAAAATCAGTCACACCTCCGAACTCGTCGCCGTCAGGTGTACTGCTAACACCTCCGCCAGCGTCCTTCCACCTGCTTGACTTTCGAATATCAGAGAACACCACGCGCCAAAAAATGAAAGTACAAACTCAAATCTGACGCATGTCCCATAGCCTGTCCTTTTTTTCCAGTCTGCACACCATACTCCGTTAATCATCGAGCACCCGGCGCCTTCTGGTCACCGTTTGGACCTCAGCAGCGCCGGATCCCCACTTTATAGGATTGTCTATGTGCCTACCCTTTTGTCAGCTTAAATAAATTATATTATTTCAACGCCGTCTTTTTCTGCCTGGCGATACATCCCTCGTATGTTCTGACTAACATGGAAATCTTGCTCCATGCAGTGCCCACAATAGGATACATGCTGAACCCCCCTCAGTCAATGTAACTTCTCCGGGAATTCCGGGGAACTATTCGAGAGCTTGTCTGGCCAAGCCCTCTGTGGGCCTACCGTGAACCTTCTACCAGAAAGTTTATATCCGATTTGATCTGATGCACTCTCAAGTTGTCCTAGAGTTGCGCACTTGGGAGACTTATATATCTGAACCTCTTTTGATAAATTCGTATTTTAGTAGTATTTTAGTAGGATAATTCGTTTGTATTGTATATACAAATGAAACTGCGTCAATCTACTTGTACAGACGTCTCTGCCTACACACATGATTAGTTCATTTGGGCGCCGAAATGAAGCACACAGATAGCTAGGGAGTCGGGACGTCTTGGAAGCGCGCGCTCCTGGCGATCGCATTCCTGCGAAGATGTTTCGGCCTTGGGATTCGTCGCACCTTGAATATTTTTTCACCCTCCTTACGTATTGTATTTCTACTTCACTTCCATTGTATGTACTTTCGTTTCAATAATATCATTCCTTCATTTCTTACTTTTGCGCTGAGTGCGTCAACAGCTGGAATCAATCGGTGCAAACGCAAATCCTGGTCTCAGAATTGATTGATGCAACTATACGCTCTAGGTTACGGTTTTTCCTTTGCTCTTCTAGCTATTATTCTCGCTCTCTGCAATTGAAATTTCGCACTGTCGGCGGAGCCATCCCTCAACTCTGGGACATATCCCTCTCCGATTCACATCCAACGATTTCGTCCGGGAAACCCCGGGAAGTTGAAGGTCTCTCCCGCCTTCAAAACCCACTGGTCGATCGCATCAGCCATTATACTGAAAGCCTCAATTTAATCCTGGTCCGTTCCATGAATCTTGATCCTCAATATGAATTATGCCAGTTGAGTCCTTCAATATCTATTCTGACGATGTTGCGATAACCGTATATCGTATATTGTAGTAGGGGAGAAAGATCCCTCGATGGAGGGATTGTTATTAAGCGTCAAGATAGCCTGTAGTCGATGTAGTATACGTCGTAACACTCTTAGGGGACTTCCATTAACGAAGGCTCAAATCGACGCTGATCCGTAGAGGAGGGAATCAGTAGGTGATTTTTTCTGCAGCACTCCTCGAGACCACTACAAAGTCAACCACTCTCTTTGCACACCTATTTCTTGCGTCCTCCACTTCCCGGGATTTCCGGGGAAACCTCCTAGGAACCTCGGGAAGCACATTCTAGGATTAGAGAGCCAGGAGCGATACCTACGGGTTGACTTCATAAAAAAACTCGAGGGAAGAGCTGCGACAGTAGGACAAACCGTCATCGGTGTGTGAAATAGGTTGAATGATATCCGGGGTACTTGGTCGGAGAAGTACCGAGATAATAGACCCACAAAGACTACGTTCATTGAATTTCAGGTTTGAGCAATTGAGAATGGATACCTCTGAAGGTGACTTAGAAAGCTGTCCTAGGAAGTGCGAATTTACGTGACTTGAACAGAATTGATGGGTTGTTTGAAGTGAAACCAACTGGCAACCAGCCTTCTCGCAGGAATTCGCGGGAGAAAACTGACTGAGTGCAGTTAGCGCCAGTTAGGGCGGAATTTAGCTGTAGAGAGAGAACGAACGGAAGGCAGATGACAAGACCTGCAAGTTTGAGAGAAAGTTAGTTGTTAGTGGTTAAATGCGCTGCGTGATGTACCTAGTACCAGCCGCACGAAGCTGAAAGGTCTCGCGAGCCACGGTAGGAGAAGAAGAAGATTAGGGCGGGTTTCAAAGATTGAAGCCAGGGAACTCGAGTAAAATCGTTGAGTTGACGCACTCCAGCGAGTATTCGGCGCAATTGCGCACCCCGCACAACTCATTCAACTTGCATGTCTTGCGAAGGAACTTCAAGCAGAATATTATTGAACGTCGGCCGATATTAATACATGTATGGGTACTGAAATGTAGACAGGTAATTGACGCACTGGAGGAAAATACGAAGACAACAAGGGAGGGGCCCGGTCAGAACCACGCGAGGGTCGGTACCATGTCCCGAGCGCTGCAAGAAAGAGCAGACCCGGTGCTCTTACGGCGTGCGCGGGCAGGAAATCCCATAGGAACTTGAGAAATGCGCACGCAATTTCGCTGGCATGGCGCTGCGGCGCGATCCCTACACACATGTGAATTTGATATTGCTTAAAAACAAGCGGGAAGAACCTATTTACAATGAAGAACGCTTGAGTACGCAGGCCGACGGAAATTGAATGGAGGGAAGTCTGAAATGGCTGTGCGTAGGGATCTAGCCGACGGATTTGGCGTTGCGTCCGAATGAGAGTGCCATGGAAATGGTCTGGATTCGCGTAGTGTGGGCAGGAGTGGCTGCAAGGACGTGGCGGAACGGCGAGGGAGAATGGGCGGGAATGGAACGAAGGGAGTCATAGAGAAGGATGCTGGGGGCGTAGACACGATGCGTGAGTAAGCAAGTTGAATGGTGCCTAAACGAATACCGAGGGATGGGACCACCTCAAATGGGACCACATGGTCATCCTCGGCTGCCGTGGGTCGTGCTCGCAGAGAGAAAGTAGAAGGAATCGCACCGCATTCATCAGAGAAACAACTTAGAAGTGCATCTACGGTGGAGTAACTTGGACGATGATGTGGCTAAAACACGAAGGGAATACGCACCTTGCATTAACGCCGCATGTGCGTTCGTGAATACTGGTGCTGTCCCGGCATCTCCACTGATGCGGTGTAGAGAAACCTGGGTGTATTGCAAGAAATTAACCCCTTATATGAAGCTGGGCGCGACGCAATGTGAGTGCGGAAGGAGGAGCTGAAGTTTTGAAACTCGAAGGAATGGGCGGAAGGGCTGGAGGAAGAGAGGGTGAATTCACTGCTAGGTTGGCATGGTATAAATCGACGCACCAGATATCCTGAAGCCAAACACACTTCGCATTCTCCAACCACTGAAGAATCCCAGGACGGGCCGCGGAATTATTTAACCTGTGTCGTAAGTAGGAGAACAATGTGCGGGTTTCAAAGATTGAAGCCAGAGAAAAAGAGTTGAGTTGAGGTATACCGATTGACTATTCGGACCAGTTGCGTACCGTTGGGAATTCATTCAATTTGCACATCTCGCGAGAAGGCTTTAAAAAAGGATATCATTAGATGTACGCATGGCTTAATACATGACGGGTACTCAAGTGGAGGGAGAAGTAAGTAACGCACGAAATGGAAAGGAAAATTGAGACGGGGTGGGTACGCGTGTGGTATCGAAACGGGAATCGAGCGAGAGCCAGCGTCATTTCCCAAGGTGCGCCATCGGTGCGAGCGGCTGTGTAGAAACGGCGGCGACAAGGGATCGAGAAACGCGTGGCGGGTACGCTGAACATGGTGCGAAGGCGGCGCGTCAGCGTTCGGGGGAGCCGGGAGCCGAGGGAGAGACAAGGAGCGCGGAGGCAGGCGCTACAGTTAGCTGCGGGGTAGTTTGTGTTGTTGGTAGTCCGGATGAAGGCGTATACTAGGGTGGTACGGAAAGAAAGCTAGAAGACGAAGCAGGGATGTGCGAGGCGGTTGATGTGCACGGTACTGGCTGACAATTCAAGGCGGGACGGAAAAGGGTGGGTAGGACGGGAAGAATAGGCATCGAGGAAAGCGGTGCGCGCATCCAGAATTGCGTGGAAGAGGCGGGATTTATGTTGAGATGGCCGATGCGGGAAGGAACGCGAGGAAAGGAGGAGCGCAATGTCGTGCGCAGGCAGAAGGTGCAGACTGCGGGTGGTGCGGTGCGGCGATGCCCCGCGCATTGCGTACATGGGCCAGATGGTGAAGGGGGCGAGAGCGATTTGTTCGTCTTGCTTGGGAGGATGGTCGATGCATGCGCGGGGAGAGGAAAACGAGGGGAATGAGTGAGCGAATATCAACGAGGGCTCGTGGAATGGGACGAGATGGTAGTAAACAACGCACCAATACCCACGAGCTCTACGTTGAGCCATAGGCATCGCAGGATAGGCATGGGCTAGTGGATCGACGCCAGTGTATGGTGCGCTGGGGCGTTTGAGATTGAGTAGCACATCTAGAAAAAAAAAGAAAATATCACAGAACGCGACCGTGCGCACCGGGATATTGAGACAGTATTAGCTCTAAGAGCCTTCGACGAAGGGATCCGCGGACGGAAGGTCGATTCGATGGTTGGCGTTAGGGTTAGAGTTAGGTGCTCTGACTTTCCATAGGAATCATCTACGCGATTCAATCCACAAGTCCGTTGCGCCATTCGGAACCTAAGGGTCGGTGAATGAAATGAACGCATTAGTACGCTGCCCGACGTAAATGAAACAGTCAGAGAGGTATTTGCAGAGGCTACCAGAGGAAAGGAATTTGAGGGTTGAGACGCTGGAGAGATAGCATCGAGCTACGAGGACGTCGAAGGATAACAGGAGAGGACCTGAGCAAAGAGAGCGTCAGGAAAATGGGCGGTGCGAATGAGAGGGACCGGCGCTGCGGGACGTACGCCTTTACACGAAGCCGGAAGGCTTGCGATTACTATCTAATCTGCGTCTGGAGGACAATATGAAGAGTTTCAAATTGCGACGCGAGGTAACTTGAAGCGAAAAAACGAGTCAATCGCATACCAATGTAATCACCCTGCAGAATCATTCAGTTCAGACGTCTTGGCGGAGGATTTCAAGAAGAATATTATTGAAAGACGGCCGAGATCAATACATGTACGGGTACTGGAATGTAGAGAAGTAATTAACGTACTGAAGGAAAGCATGGAGACGACAATGTGGGTGATTGATCAAAGTGGGTACAATGTCCAGAGCACTGCGAGAATGGCAGACCCGGCACTGTTGCGGCGTGCGCGGCCACGAAATGCTGTGCTCGTCCTGCTGTGAAAGTGAAAGTGATACGTGCTCGAAACGGTCGCGGAACGCGGGCGAAGAGACAACGACGACGCAGGGACGGAGAAACGCGTTGAGAAACGCATCGGGGCTGAAGATGACGGGAATGTTGCGGGTAGGCGTGGAAAGGGAACGATTCGGGGACGATAACGAGGAGCGCGGAGATGGGCGCTTCGGTTATCTGTGTGTCCTCCGTTGTGAGTAGTGGGGGATATAGGCGCCGAGGGTGGTGTTGAGCTTAAGAGAGGCGGCGAGTGCAAGATGAGAAGTGATGGGCGAGGGAGACGACGAGCGAGGCAGCTGAGGGTACGCGCGAGCGAGGGCATCGGATTGGGCGGCGAGGAACCCGACGAAGAGGATGCGGAGAACGAGCGTCGACGCCAGTGGTGCGCGCAGACAAAATTGTGCCAATTTCAGAGGGAGGTGCACTGGCTATGCGGATGCGTGCGGATGTGAAGTATAGAAGATCGCCCGATGTCGCGCGCAGGCAAAAGGCGGAGCGCGGGGGGTCCTGTGCGATCGGCCGTCGTTCGTATTGTGGCGGTGAGTGTCTGCGGGCGGTAGGCGGAGAAGTTGACTGAGCGTGACTCGGTCGTGTTGCTGGATGGCTGTTAAAAGGATGCGGGGGGGTTAATGGGACGAGTATGAGACCCGGCAGTCATTGGATAGGAAAGATTACGTGGAAGAGGAGGGTGATGATGAAAATAACGCACCAGAGACCCACGATTCCCAACGTTAATCCATATCCATCGCAGCAGGGGAACGATGGGGGCCTAGCCATGTCGTATGTCGCGAGCTCGGGTGTCTGAGGCTCAGCTGCGCATCTACAGAAGCGAAGACGTTCATGTCAGCATTATATGAAAAGGTAGATGAGTGAACGGACGTGCGCACTGCAGTATCGAGAAAGTAGTAGGCTGGAGAACCCGCAGGAGACAGAATGGACGGGTGGCTGATGCTTGGCATTGAGGGGCGGATGCAGAGAGTCAGATGAAGCGTAGGTGGGAGTTGGACGCTAGACATTGGGAGGGCGACGTCGGATTGGAGGAATTGGGCGGCGAGGCAACGAGAGCTTGAGTCCAGGTGGGTTGAACAATGGAGATAGCAGTGGGCGTCGGGCAGCTTGTGTGCCTTTGAAGAACGTTGTGCGCGCGGATTGCTGGGCCAGAGTTAGGAGTGGGAGATGGAGACAATTACGCGCGCTCAGATGAGCCGCTGTGGTGCACAAACGCGCGCGCCACCTGGGGTGGGCCGCTATGGGGGCTATGGGAGGGGAGAGGTGGGCGGGGGGAGAGACCGTTGGGCGGCTGAAGAGTGAGTCATGCTTGGTAAGCATTCAGAACTTTAGGTTGTTGGTTGTGGTGTGTTTGGTCTGCCGGCCGCGGCACATCACGTTACTGACGCAGGGCCAAGTGACCGAGAGGGAAATAAGGGCGGGGTGGGCGTTCCCGAGGTTGGGCTGGAAGGGTTGAGTGGGAGGGGGTGTCAAATCGTTCCCGAAAATTTTCGGGAACGATTTTGCCTCGGGAACGATTTTGGGTGTGACACAGGTGGCTGTGCCAACACAGATTCTCCATAATGAGAGTCCAACTGGCGTGCGGAATAGTCCTAGGTATTTATACCGAGAAAGCAAAGAAATGGAGTAACACAAGGTAAGAATCATACTGGTTGGGAGTCAGGAACTAGAGGAACAATAGAGGAATAATAGAGGAGAATCGAAAATTAGCCAAGAAATTGATAGTTGAGACGGTGTTGAGTTTGTAAAGGGCAAGAGGAAGGGTAATATGAAGTAGATATTAAAGGCTGGAAACAATTTACTGTTAACGTTCCGGTTTTGGACACCCTTTTTGGCTTTTTTTTGGGTCCTTTTTGCCTCTCTGTGCACCATCTCGTGGCCAGGAACACTGCTTGAGAGCTTAAACTGCCTTAGAGTATTGGGGACATGCGCTAGGTACTCAGAATAATTATGCAACACTGTAGTTTAGCTCTAATAGTCTTGCTGCATGCTTTGCCAAGTAAATCGAAAAGGGAAGGCACACAAGAAGAGAAAGAGGAGCTCTGAATGACCCTATTGTAGATCAAGCTTGGGCCGCACCCACTGTCGCAAGCGTTGCGACACCGCTGCTGCTGCACATAATCGCGCAATCTTTCGTCTTGGATGTCATGTCCGGCAGTTCAAATGTGGGCTGCAACCGATGTCGCAAGCATTGCAACACAGTTTTGTATAATAGATACGATATGGTCAAGTATGGGTTTGGCTGCCTGGGGACCTTAGCGGCTCCAGTAGACTCTATACATTTGCCGCTCCGTGTTGTGGGACAAAACGGATGGCTGTGTCTGGCATAGCCACCGGTAGCTAGCGATCTGTGTGGTTCATTTGGGCACCCAAATGAACTAGCTATATGTGTAGATTTGGCCAAAACTAGCGGGCAAGGCACTTTTTGAGGGGACCAAGTCGGGAGGTGCTCGGCCTGTTTCACCAGCCACCTGTTTGAAACTGCCTTCTAGGATTCATTCTTCCTGATGTTTGTGCAAGCAATCTGGTGGGTGGCTATCGATGAAAAATGTGTATCAGAGGGTTAGAACCCGCCTTCAAAATTTGGGGTTGATTGGATAACATCTGGCTTCACACCAAATTTTTGCAACACCCCCCCCTGGTGCAACCTAGATATTACTAGGGACCCTTCCTCCAGGATCCGCCACCGCCGCCGTTGTGGAGCGTTCGCTGTATCAGATCCCTCTCCCTTTGCTCCCAGAATGTGGCACCACATTCTGAGATTAGACGGATATTTATACTCATATGGACCTACCAGAGGTCTCAGAATATGAAGGCCTTTTGAGAGCATGATTCTATATCCATTCAAAGTGTTTCTACCAACAGGGTTGAATATTCTAGTGCATCCGTTCACCTCCACCAAGATATCCCACCCCCCCTCCGCGGATTTGCCAACGCTGCCGGTATCGGCAAACTGAAGAAGCCAAATTTCAATTTCATCGCAAGGAATGAAAGAACTCGGGCCCCCGACGAAACGCGGCATCAGGAGGACCGTGAGAGCGATTATTGGGTGTGAACGCACCTGTATCGCTCCACTGACATCGCTCGTGGACCTGCGGAAGGCTAGAAACTGTATATTAGGTGTCTCTGACCTTGATAGAAGGCATAGGCACCAAATGCCGCACCCGATCTAAATCAAGACGAACATGCTCGGGGAACGTTCAGAGTGGACACCCGGGTATCTTCGCCAATATGTACTGTTATTGGTTAATCATGCATGGCTTCGTTATCTGTTACACGCACGTCCCTCAAATCAGAGCAGAACATGCCTTACGTTCATGTTCTCGGGTTTGAGCACGGGCTCTACACCCGCTGGTTATTGTTGCGTAGGCAGTCGGTTCCGGCCAGAGTAAAATCGGATCTCACAATGCATACGACATATCAGCTTCCGCGTACGCACATTGAGCACAATCACAGACCAGAGACATTGAAATGCCCAGTCCAAGCGATGGATGCATCCAAATCACTTGCTCCGACACAGCCCGGAAATAATGGTCCCAGAGGGGTAGGGCGGACCATCCAGGTGTATGGCAGGCAACATTTGTTTCCGTACTCTTAGATCTCCAGCCACGGAGCGCAGGCGCGATGTACGACATGAAGACTCAATCAAAGAACAATTACGACGACCCCTAGCCAAAGAGATCTTACGTCTGTATCGCGATTCATCTCATATTCAATGCCGTGCCATCGATCAGATTGTAGAAGTGTGTGCTATCCACATTGCATATAAGACACAGGTAGAAAAACCTAGAGATCTGGACGAAAACCCGAGCCAGATACGGGTAAGAGGTAGCAACTGCAGACGCCAGAAGCTATCCCAGAAACTGTAAAAGAAAAGGCGCCAGGCAAGGGCAATCTGCTTGCCAACTCCCAGGATCGTAGACATCGAGAACACCAATAAACGAGCAGATAGGCAGTCGTTCAAGGACCAAAGTCAAAAGAAGTGGGATTTGCCGATAGCTTTCTCATTGATGTACCTAATGAGATCCGCTCAGGCTCCGCATTGCTAGTCTTAGATACGGAGAGTTGTCTGGTCTTCAAGAACGCAGGGAGTCAACGCAATCGGGTTCAAGTGTCCTACGTCTCAAGATATCGCTCGCAGGAGCTCAGTACGTTGCCGATGTTGCGGAGCTCCAGGGTAAATGGTGGGAAAGAAAGAGGCCGTCGTCATGGTGCTAAATCAGCCACGAGGCGAAAACAAAGAACGAAAATAACTCATCGCGGGCCTCCGTAAAAGGCAAGAGATAGGGGCACTTGAGGCAAGAATGAAGTCTTGCGAACGCGATTCTCAAGGAATGAGGGGGAAACACTGAAACATTTGGATTGCAGCGCAGGAGTTTTACAAGAAATACAAGAAACAGACGGTTGTAGCGCGATGGGTGATATAAACAACAGACGACGTCCGCAGTCATGACATCCAGGCGTCAGCGGCGCCCGGCGTAACGGGACGATGTGGTGAAAACAATGTTGCGGAGAATCGAAAGCAACAGAACGCGATGGTGTAAAGTGTGTGCAGGCTAAACAAACCTGCGCGGAGTGATTCTCTCAACAAGCGAATGAGACAATTCGAGCGAGAACACGCACCGTAACGAAATGCCAGGAAATCTCCGGCAAGGGGCCTCAGGCTCCCCCGACACAATTAAAAAAAAATCTTGATGCGTGTAGCTGGCGGCGCCGGGCACCACAACCGTGGTCATGAATTAACAAGAATGAGATACGCGCACCTGGAGGGTCACTGGAACAACGTTTGCGGGGGAGGACTCCATACAAACGAGCATCGGAGTCCGCGAATAACACACAAAAGCTCGACGCACCAAAAAATGAAACTCACCTTGGCAATGGCACCAGCGGCGTCCGAAGCCACGGCGGAGGCGCTGATGATAGAATGCAAAATCCCCGAAGGGAGGAACCTCGTTGATGTATCCGCATTCGGACGACTACCCACTAGGTTATCGAGAATGCGTCAGACACAGGGGGTCAGTATGCGCAACAGCAGAGCCAGGAAGACACACCGGAAGCAAACGCTACGCGGCCGACAATTTTCGTGTTTGCATTCACCATGGACGCCGACATGTTTGGGCGGCTAAATGGCAGACATTGCTCTGTCATAAAACAACATCCATAAGTGAGAAGATGGCAGACACCGAAAAGTCCACGCACCGAGGATACATGTAGTCGACAAAGTGCATCCGCCCCAGTAGCAGCCAAGCCTGTGTTTGAAAAACGATAAAGCCCGCAGATTTCATGCAGGGTAAATAGCCAAATGGGATGTTGACCTGGTGTGAGTATTTATGCGCTGAACGGGCCGCAGCAGACAAGTGGCGAGAAGGTCGCGAAATTTGTGTCAAAGGCGCCACAACGCGTCAAAGTCCGAGGGCAAGAGGTGAGGTGGGCCAGGGGTTTTTATTTGCACATTAGTAGATGGCCGAGCTCGATGAGTCCGGGGTGCGCGTTGGGTCGGGCGACGGGCGTAGTCGTGGACGTCGAGGGAAAGAGACGATCGATTGATCCGGAGGCCGATCAACACAGCCACCATTTCTCTCATCCACACTTGAACACTTCGTGACAAATCGACCAACGCCGCCATCGCCGTACCCAAACGTGTCTCGCCTAGGACTCCCTAGTCATCCGCTGTCTACCATACATGCAGCCGGTGTTAACGCTCTCGCAATACCGATCGACGCCCACTCCCTTGCCACCTTGCGTACGGCCTTCACCAAGGGGTATCCAGCCTTAAAATTTGCCACACAGGGTCGGAAAAGTGAATTAACGGCCGCTGGACCCTCCCTACCCTATTAGCCGAGCACAACCACACCCAAATCCGGTAATTTCCCACATAAATCAGATTTTTAAATGATTTTTGACCTTAACCAGACACTTATCGAAATACTCGGCACTATCGGCAATGGCTTCGGCTCGATCTTGGGTTATTTTCGTTGACACTTTGACCACCAACACCCCCTCAAAAATCGGATTTTTTTCTGACCCTCTCAAACACATTTTTAGGGCGTTTCTGAACAAATTCCGAAAGTGAATCAGGCCTTCAGACCCCTCCCTACCCTATGGGCTGTGGTCGGCATCTTCCGGTGGATACCCCTTGGCCTTCACAGCAAACTAGTCATCCACCGCGACGTCAAAGCTACCCCGCCTCCTCCATCACATGCTTCAAATCGTTATCCGTCGACTAGCCCCTAGTGCCGCGTCCTCCGCCTCGCACGGCACCTCCGCCAACCCTCGAATTTACCTCCACCTCCTCTGCCTCTGGTCGACGCAGCGCCACCGCCTCCTCGGACTAGGCAAAGATGTGGCCCGAAACCAGGCGCGGGGCAGCTCCAAATCCCGCGATCTCGACCTCTCTCCTCTTCCTCACACGCTGCGTTCACTTCGACTTCGACCTCCAACGACGGCGCGGACGCACTCGACGGAGTAGAAAGAGCCCCCGACGCGGGCCCCTGGCCCGCGCCCTTCCACGCGGCCTCTTACGCACTAGTCTGGTGCGCATACATACGCGAGCACATACCGCGAGCTTCGTATAATTTGTCGGGTATTTCTTTTCTTCCTCCTACCTCCTTTCAATCTTTCCCCGCCCATCATCGACCCCTCCATACAGTCTTTTCCCTCCTCCTCGCCTTCCTCCCCCGTCCTTCTCCCCCTCAATGCCCCGCTAACACGCACCCCAGGAACCCCATTCCTCCTCCTCCACCTTAACCTCCACCTCCAGCAAAAAAGCCGTGGTGGCCGCTCCATCGGCCTTTAAACAATTTACTTGCCGGTGCTTGTACACGCGTGTACAAGCCGAAAAAGCCGACAAGCCGACAAGACGACACGCTATGTCCAAAATTGGACAAGTAACGTCGCGCAAGCCAGACAAGACAGACAAGTTTACAGTATTTTTACAAGAGGCCCAAGCAGTCAATAGTATTTCCATGAAATTGAGCTACTGATATGGCTTGGGCAAAACACGGTGGGGACAGAGTAATGACAGGTAGGCTGCAAAGCAGGGCGTAAAGACAGGTGGGGTATAAAGCAGAGTCATAGGTAAGGAGCGTGAGGCCGGAACGGCTGTAGGGTAGGAAGAATATGCGAGTAATGACAGTAGATTCTGTATCAGCGGACGGCGACTAGCTGTTATTACCGTGAGCAAAAAGCAAATACTTAAAAAACCTGAAGCTTACATATCCGAGTCGTCGGGGCCGGCGGGGCTGCTCGGGGTGAATAACTGGTGCCGGTTGGCCTCCATAGTGGATGCACTCAGGGCACAGGTGCATCCTCGAGGTTATAAGCCTGGCACCGATCTAACACCAGCTTCCAACGCCGCGCGGACAGACAATCAACGCTTTTGTAGTAATCTTCCACGAGCGTGGCTACCTGCTCGCGTGAGAACGGCAAGCCGTCCTCGACCTTGTAGCCAGTGATGTATTTCATCCACGCACGCTCGAGCTGTCAAACATTAGACTGGGTGGAAGAGTGGAGAGAGACACACACCCCGGTTAAGGAAAGGGCAAGTGCGGCGCCTGCATAACCATAGTTGTAGACGCTTCCCGCTGCAGACTTGATAAACGGAGCATAGACCTTGATGAGATGATCAGATGTAAACACGTTCTCGGGCGCCTGAAGAATAAATAAATAAATAAAGACGTAGAGACACAGGAGGAGCTCACGGTATAGCCAGCTTCTCCCCGCTTCACACCAGCAGGGGCGGGAATGCCCCAGACACTGGGACCATCGTCGCGCAACGCATATTTGGCGTATTTGGCGATCTTCTTCGGATTGCCGATGAACTCTTCGGATTGGAAGAGGGCGTCCACGACGGCTCCTCCTCGCCTTCCGAAATAAGATCGCTTTTCGTTCAAGCGATCTTTAGCCTAACAAAAAGTCAGCGCTCGACTCGAGATTTACAAGAATAGCTTGCCTTTATGAACACTGGGCAGCCCAGTGCAACTCTATACCCACTACCAGGATAGACGCGATCCCATGTTTCTTGGATGAATAGAAGATCTCCCCCGGAAGGGCCCAAGGATTGCCCTTCACCGCACCGAGTTTGCGGTACAGAGTCGGAAGGAAGTCTTGCTGCCAGCGGGCCTGGGCATAAGCGGGTATAGCAGTCGTGCCGCTTCCTACAAACGAGTCAGAGAGACCAATCAAGTTTCTGTCAAGAGAGACTAACCGGGATTACCGCCTAAGTTGCCGGTTGGCGCCACGGAGATAGGGGCCACCGCTTGACCCTTACCTCCTTGGTCGACTGTCCTTAAATCGAGTCGCATCCGCGGCAGAACCCCGCTGGCATGCTCAGCTTTCACCGCGAGCTCTGGCACATACTTTTTGGGCTTCTTGCGCAAGGCTTTGGCTGGGGCCTTCACTGGGGTATGCCCATCGCTCTCCGAGTCGGTAAGAATCTCGACAACCTGCAAGACATCTCAGAATAACGGCAAAGACTGATGAAGTAAATAATACCTGTCTATTGCCTTTCGTCGGTGCTTCCGCCTGCAAATCAAGGTCAGTGAGCCCACCCAGAGGAGCACTAGCAGCAACAACTGTTTGCAGTTTCTTGGTCCTGTTCCCTGCGATAGTAGGGACCTGGGTGCGCCAGTCTACGACAAGGCCCGCTGGGAAAGCCGGTTTGTGCTTTTTGACGTGTCTACGTCAAGAGATCAGTTCATCAGAACACGGCGAGCTGGTTATTAATATTCGGCGAAAACTCACGTCTTCCCTTCACCCTCATCGCTCTTACGCTTGTGGCTCTCTTTGAGCTTTTCTCTCGCCTCGTCGACGGCAGCTCTGACCTGGCCTTTCTCTTTCTTCTTCTTCCCACCCTATAATAACCGTTGAATCAGGACACGCACATTAAGAACACTTCAGCTGGCCACTTACTTTGACGACCTTGCTGTGTAACTCGGCCAAGTCCTGCTTTTTTCTCTCAGCGACGAGAGTCTCGTAGTCCTTGTCGAGGTCAGTGACCATGCAGAAAGTCTGCATGTCGAGGGGGACATCCTCGGCATCCGAAGAGTGGGGAGAATCCCCTAGTGCCGCCCCCAGGGCAGCAAACTGAGAGGTCGACATCATCGGAAGGTCTGCCAAAGTCTTAATACTGTTGGCTTCCTCCTCTGCCTCCTCTGCCTCATCGTCAAGCTCCATCTCTGCGAGCATGGCAATCTTGGCTTCCTCCAGCTCCGCAAGCTTCAGAGCTATTAATGCTTTGCGGGTCGTGGCCGTGCTGACCTGGGCACCGGATTGCCTCTCGGGAGGCAAGTCCGGGTCAGCTGGGTGATTGTTCCTCTTCTTCCGATGAGGCAGCGGGTCGCGCGGAGGGATAACCTGACGCTTTTTCACTGGTGCCACATACGCAGTATCGGCATCGGTGTTTTTTTTCTGGTCGGTCTTTTTGTCAGAACAGATTCGAAGGAAGTTCAAGGCACTTACGGCCTTGCTTACGGCGGGTTTCTTCGCACCGCCGGTGTTTGCAGGAGGAACAGACTCAGCCTCGGCATCGGTCAATGAGCCGACACTCGAGCCGTCCTTTTCCTGAGAGATACGCCTGTTAGAGTCGATCCTAACGATGCCTAAGACACTTACTGTAGCTCCAATTGAGCCGCGGGTAGCTTGGGTGGGTGCTGGTACATTTTTTGTCACTTCAGCCATTTTGACGGACTTAAGAGTTTTTGCAGAGATTCTCTGGAAACGTGACCCAGCTAATGGTTCTATACAGTTGAGGCCACACTTTATTTGTTCATGTAATAATCTCATTCCGCAAGCCGTCTCTATGTCCCAAAAACCATCCTACCAATGTCCGGACTGTCCTCGCAGCTTCACCACAGGTGGGGGACTCAAGCGCCACAGCAATTGCGAACATCGACACTTTACTCCTGCATCAGACGGCGAGGATAACAACAGCGAACATACGAAGGATTATCACCCGAAATTGACTGGTCAGTGCGGTAATTTTTGCAATGAATATAAGCTCACCATTTTGCATTCAGGTCTGCCTTGCAATCGGCGGGGCGATTATTTGCCTCCATTCACACCCCCGCCACCTTCGGCCCAGCTGGACGCACAGCCGCCTGGTTCTTGGTTTCCTTTTCAGTCTCGCACGGAATTCGACTTTGCGCATTTCCACTTTGTTGAGGTCCAGAGCTCGGCAGCCCAGATCAACACTGCTCTGGATTTGTGGACTGCTCAGGTCCTTCAGCATGGCCTCGCTGCTCCGTGGCGCGGAGCCCAGGACCTCTATCAAACTATTGATGATATACAGCACGGCGAGCCCCTTGGAAAGTTACAAGTTGCGCTACACTGGCCCTCTTCCTCCTGGGCTCCCGCCGAAGTGGATGACTGAGGAGTATGAGCTTTGTGCTCGCGACTGCCGTACAGTTCTTCACCTTCAGCTTGCAACACCGGATTCCATGACAAGATCGAGTACAGTCCCTATCGCCAATTTGATGCCCGAGGCCGACGCGTTTGGTGCAATCTGATGTCTGGGGATTGGGCTTGGAAACAAGCAGTAAGTCGTTTTCCACGTACGATCTCAGCAGCCAACTGACAATTTTTTTGAAGGATCTCATTTCTCAGGATGAGTCAACGCATGGTGCAACATTTGTCCCTGTCGTTGCTGGCAGCGATAAAACCACCGTCTCTGTCGCTACCGGTCATCAAGAATATCATCCGGTGTACGCATCACCTGGTGTCCTAACGGGGATTGCCCGCCGCGCTCATGGAAACGGAGTCCTACCTGTCGCTTTTCTTCCGATACCGAAAAGTGTGTATCCCGCTGTGCCTGTGCTCCTCTGCTCACCCCATTTTAGCATCGAAGAAACACAGGAAAAAGACCGCATACCAACATTTTGTCCGCCAGATGTACCATGCATGTCTGGCCCGTGTTTTTGAGCCGCTCAAGGCAGCGATGGAAACCCCCGAAGTTGTTCGATGCCCTGATGGCCACTTTCGCCGCATCGTCTATGGGCTCGGCCCATATATCGCCGATTACCCAGAGCAAGTTTGGCTATCTTGCATCGTACAAAATTGGTGCCCAAAGTATGTTACGCTCTTCAATCTCGTGGGCCACAATCTCATCTCTCCATCCAGATGCGATGCCAAGCCTGATAATCTTGATGAACCAGGAGCCCGCCGCCGCAAGGATACAAAAACTGCATTTCTCGTCACCTGCTTCGATCCTGGAACGCTTTGGGATGACTTCGGAATTCGGAGTGATGTTATTGTGAGTCCCCATCTCTTTCGTGACCACCTATTCTCCTAATCATTGGTAGCCCTTCACACGCCACTTCCCTCGCGCAGATATACACGATTGTTGTCGCCCGATCTACTCCACCAAGTCATCAAAGGGACCTTCAAAGACCACCTTGTCGAGTGGGTTAACCAATATCTACAAACGACATACGGAGATGCCAGGGCTTCCGAGATTATCGCAGATATTGACCATCGGTGCGTCCGTTATACCTTCTATCCTTTCCAAAAACTCAATATCATGACATGAAATATAGAATATCAGCAGTTCCTTCCTTTCCGGGCCTTCGTCGCTTTCCTGACGGCCGGGATTTTACCCAATGGACAGGCGACGACTCAAAGGCATTGATGAAGGTGCTTTTAGATCATTATTATTACCTTGGCCAAGACTGACTTTCGTGGTTTAGGTGTATATTGCAGCAATCGCGGGGCATGTCCCATCCGAAATGGTCAAAACCATCGCGGCGTTTCTCGACTTCTGCTACCTTGTACGACGCAATGCCATCAATTCGGACACGCTGGACGAGATCAAAGCAGCCCTGGATCGCTTTCATACCCACCGCGACATCTTCATTCAAACTGGGGTCCGTGTCGACATATCCCTCCCCCGTCAGCACTCCCTCGTCCACTACCTCCCTTCCATTCAGCTCTTCGGTTCCCCCAACGGCCTATGTTCCTCGATCACCGAGTCAAAACATATCAAGGCCGTCAAGGAACCCTGGCGCCGCTCCAGCAGATACAAAGCTCTTATACAGATGCTCCGTATAATCTGCCGGCTCGACAAGATGGCGGCGCTCCGCAGTATACTGGCTATTCAGGGAATGATGGCCGGATCGACGTCCTCATATACGGCTATGGTACTCAGGGGGGAGGCTCCCCAACCACCTGGTGCTCACGAGGATGATGAAGATGACGACGATGCAGACGCCCCGGGCCCCAAGAGTCTGTCATCTATTGAGCTCGCGCGCACTCGAGGTACGTGATTTCTTTTCTGGGTTTTTATTAGACTAAAAGCTCTTATAGAGCGTGGATATCCTTCTCACCTCCCAGAGCTCGCTATCCACCTCCAGCAGCCCCAGTTCCCAGCGCTGCTCCGTCGCTTCCTCTATGAGCAGCTGTACCCTGACTCGGAGATTGAGCCCTGCGATGTTCCAGTTGACGACTGCCCTCGCTTTGACGGTCGTATAAGTGTTTACCACTCCGCTACGGCCCGCTTTTACGCCCCAAGCGACCTCTGTGGCTCTGGTGGGATGCACCGCGAGCGGATCCGCTCTAATCCGCATTGGCATGGCGTATATGCTCGGCGCGACACCGTCTACATCAACGTCGATTCCGATCTTCCTGGGATGCTCGGAATGATTGTCGGCCGTGTATTCCTCTTCTTCTCATTCACCTACGGCGACACCCACTACCCATGTGCCCTCGTCCAATGGTTTCCACGGCACGGAGCGACACCCGATGATGACACGGGTCTATGGGTGGTTACACCCGAGGCGTACGGTGATGGGCAGAAATGTCTAGCCATCGTGCATCTGAATTCCATCGCTCGCGGCGCCCATTTACTTCCAGTGTACGGGTCCGCTCTTCTACCCGAGGACTTCCACTTTTCTTATTCCCTAGATCTCTTTCGCGCTTTCTTTATTAACTCTTATGCCGATCATCACACACACGAATTTTTGTATTCCTCATTAGACTAGTAATAGTATTATATTTAAATTATTCTGCTTGTTGGACTTGTCAGGCTTGTCTATCTGACGAGCTTGTGCGCAAGCAAAACAAGACAAAAAAGCTGTGAAAGCCGGAAAAGGAAATTGTGCAATCACTGATGCCGTGCAGCCGCCGGGTGCAGCTGCTTTGCGCCCGATTTGGCTGGCTGCTTTGTGACTTGCTGTGCCGTTGGTGAGTGCGCGATACTGCGTGTCCGGACTCGGCGTGGATTCAGTTATGCTCACCCAAACCGTGATTTAGCGTAACTGAATTCTGATAACGAGGCGGAAGAAACTTCCGTGCGTGTGATGCCATGTTTTCCGGGAATAGATTTTGGAGGAGTTGCAGAGGTTAACATACATGCGATTTGCGCGGACGACTCGCCGGGACGAGGTGGGCGGCTTTCATAAATACAAAGCAAGATGCTTAATCACTTCGCTCCCGTAAATACCAAGTCACCAGTATGTGTTTAATTGACAGGAATCAATAGTGTGCTCAGTTTGTAGGAGTTCATAGCACACATGATGGCTGGTTCATTTGGGTAGCCAAATGAACCACATATGTAGCCAGGCGTGTTGCTTCTAGCCAGTCATCTATATCATTCCACCGTCTCTCTGTATACATCTAATTTGGTATAGGTCGAGCACGAGTTGGGTTTTTGGAAGACCGGGGACTATGTTAACCCTGGCAAGCGCGCCAACTTCTTCCCGTTAGATAATCTCGCAGACATCGTTGTCCGGGAGGGGAAAAAGAAAAAACTCGTTGCCGCACCACTAAGCTCCTCTCGACCATCGACGAGTGGGACGACGATCATTGGAAGGATTTAATCGATACTCCGGGCCGCAAGCGGGCTCGTACTACCATTCGCAGCGGTTCTGAGGCTGGCGACGACGTGATTGTTTCCGACGACGATGGGGTTATGGTTCTTTCCGACTGATATGTAGTCGTCGCGTACATCTGCCCAATGAATTACCGCTTTGGGCCATTTGATAAACGAAATTAGGCTGGAATTCTGTTCTTTTGCAACGTCTGGAAGGATATCTTTTCAGAAAATAAATGCATCTCAGGCCAAGACCTGGAAATCTTAGCTGAGACATTAACCTCTCATTCGTCTTTTCAAAGACATTTTGTCTTTCCCGAGACAAGGGGACCTACTCGGGGAAAGACATCCGTCTTTAGGAAAGATCTGTCTTTCGCGTCTCTGCTGTCTCTCCAAAGATGCAAAAGATGCAAAGGACAATGCTGCTGTTTTACTGATGTGCGGAAGATTGTATTTCCAACAGTTGACATGCGGGAAGAACCCAGAGAGGAGCGTCCCGCATTCAGTATCACCAGGGAAAGCTAGCCATGGAGCTCCAGGCAGAGGAGTCGCGACACAAATCATAATAAGCGGCACGTCAGGGAGCACTGGATATATTGGCCGGCTGAGGAAGAAATGATACGGACTTGATTTTCCTTGGATAAATATCACTTCCTCACTCTTCAACAATAGGTCTTGGTGCCTCATCGATATAAGAAACCTCTACAAGATATACAAAGTTTCGGGGGTGGATGAGCTACGGTCGCACTCTGGGTTCGACGAATCTCACTGTTCGACGGGAGGTTCCCGTTCGATTGAGTCCGAGACATAGTGCTAGGTGTGACCTTTGCTCCAGTCACGAACTGGTACTTGTGGACGTCAGGATGAACTTGGTAGTGGGTGGGGTTGATACAGGAGGAGGCAAAGTCCAAACGAGCTTTCAGATACCCTACAATCGCAGACAAATGTCGGCCGTGCAGGAAAGTTACAGATAAGACAGAACTGTGATAGCCAATGGCAGTTTTCAGGTGGGTTGTAGCTGGGCCTCGAGCTCGCGTATGCGGGCTTTTGTCTTGTCGACATCAACGTTTCTCCCCCCACGTGCTAGGAGCGACTTCGCGCCGCGGAGCTCGGCGGCGCAGTGGGCGCGACGTGCGGCGGGGATGGAATCGGAGTCCGTAGTGTCAACCGCTCCTTCTACGGGCGGCGCGTTGGTGTCTGTCTGCTTCCGCAGTGTGTACCACCCCCGATTGATGCGTATAGGCCGGGCACCTTGCCGCCGTGAGTAGTGGTAGAAGGCGACGATGGCAACGACGAGGGCAATGAAAATGAGTCCGCTGGACTCGTCGTTCTCTCTGGCGAGAACGATTAGTAGCGCTTTGAAAAGTAGTCATGTAACGCACTGGTCGTAATGGTGGTAGCCGCGACTGCAGAACGAGTGTGAGCTACGAATGTGCGCAACCCGCAAACATGACACACCTACGTGCTTGGGAGCGCATGTGTCCGCAGTTGCGAGTGGTACAAGTCCTGGGGGGATGACAGGAAAACTCAATAGTGGTGGGAAACGGCTTTAATCAACGCCGATGCTGTTTGATCATGTAATGTGGGATTGTGATGGACGTATAAATACCGCTCTTGCGAGGTCAGATCAGGGATGGTCTTCCCGGTGTGCAATTCAGTCTAGTTGTCCTGGCAACCACGCCGTCTGCCTGCGTGTGTGGTCGCCCTTGAGAGTTCTCTTCAGTACACCACCCCGCGGAGGATATCATAGCTCAGCCAACGAAGGTAGTATTAGGGAGGCAGTGCGAAGGCACTGACGTTGGTGGGACCGCAGTGTAACGGGGCGGGAGATGTCTGACGGCGAGTGTCTAGAGGAGGCGCCAGATGATTGTCGCGGGATCTATAGTGCAATGTTCCAATGAGAACGAGTCGGAATCAGCCTGTGCATCGGACTGAGAAGCGGCAACACGGTGTGTTCATCGCCTCGTGCGAGTCGTCCTATATAGTTTGAATTGATTGGTCCCACGGAGGCAGTGGGTGTCATTGTATCGGCAGATAGGCGCTACCCGGGCGCTTCATTGATGATGTTTTGAACGGCAACCAGCTCATTCCAACTAATTATGACCGGCTTAAAGGCAGATGTGGATGTATTAGTCGTGTTTGGGACATAAGTTATCTGATCCTTCCCCAGGTTTGGATGATTTGTCCAATGGACCGCCTGCAGGGAAGTCAGATAGGATTTCATTTGTGCGCTCTGGACACACCTTGGGCCCCATTGACGTCCTCGGAGTGCAAATCATCCAGTTGGGTCAGCATTTCTTGCACAACCACGAGTATTCTGTGGTTAGTTTTCGATGACAATTGTGGGAGGTATGTCGAAAAGGCGGCCTTCAGAATGTCTCGGGCTTCTTCGTTATCTAGCCATGCATAGGGAGTCCCGGGGGACCACCGCAGGAGATGAGTAGGTGCATAAACCTTGAATAATTGGAGACTGAGGAGCTGATGCAGGACGACCTCCCGACCATCGCAGTCTACGGTGTCGAACAACTTTTTTACCGCAGTTGCAAACCGTAGTTGATGGGTAGGGTGAACCGCTGATTCGGGAAGGAAATTGCCAGTATATTCCAAAGTGTTTGCCGCCTTCAATGGCAAGTCAGCTGCACAACGGCATTCAACGAACTCGGTCAATGTATCCATCCGGCCTTCAATACACCTGAGTCGTAAGGCAGTACGGAGTTTGTCGGTTCCCTCCCGGACGTCCTCAGGAACATGGTCGCTGGGGCCCAGAAATGGTGCGAATGCGGGCGGGATTGGACGATGGGCCTGTGCAATCAGATCCTCTAGTGTCCCTGCCCCACATTGCCAATCCAGTGCCTGACAATAGACTGTCTTTGCTATCGCACGCACAGACGGCGTAATCGAGGGCAATGTGTTTTGTGAGACCGCCTCCAGCACCGTCTCTAAGGTCAAAAGATCTATGTGGAGTTTTCGCCACGGAGGGGATTGCAATAATACCGTCCATGCGGCGGTTAATGATTCGGCCAAGATGTCATCCTGGTTATTCGGAACCAAGCCCGCAAGTTCCTTGGATATCGTTGGGCCTGCGTGAATCGTTTCCGATATGCATTTCCACGCAACCGTTGGGAGTGAATTTACTGCAGTGCCCAGGGCATCTACGCATGTGCGGGTATTCAGATATTTGACTACCCCCCAAGGAAGTCCCGGACGTCGACCCTCGTTTGGTATTGGGTGCCAGTAGGACACCATTGCACTGAACACATCATCCAGCCAATGGTGATTTTCGTTGGTGTGGAGGAAACTCCCATGCTTATATATGATCTGATCCAACCTGAATTGCAGGTTATCTCGCAACGTCGTTGAAAGAAGAACTTTGGTTGAAGGGGAAATGAGATATTGCGTCGTCTTGAACCGATATGGGATAGAATTTGAATATTTCCAGGCGCGGACCAGGTAATTCATAAATATGCTGAGAGATAGTCCGCCGATTTCCCCAATCAAATCCTTTATCACTCGTAGCAAGGATTCTTTCGATAGTGTTGCTAGTGTGAGATCTTTAACATCCGTATAACTTTGGAACTTGATGGAATATTCTGACTGCACTCTACGCAGACAAGAATGAATAAGACTGATATTCGGGATACGATCCGCAGCCAGATCTGCGCTGCATGTGTTGAGATGCCCCAACATCTCTTTTAGAAGGCCCTGGGCGGCGCGGTAGTTGGCCCACCTCTGCATCACATCGGCAGAGAGGGCATAGGGAATGACCTCTGGATCCATCTGTTCATAATTGAGATACCCTTGGGGGAAGACAAAGAGTGTATATGGATATGCAGTGGAGTTTTGGATGGTGGCGAGTGCCCATAGCGCTTTGTAGCAAGAGATCTGGCGACGCTTCGAAATTTCAGGGCCCAGAAGGCCACTGCTGCAGCTGTTGAGTAAACCCCGTATCCGACGAAATAGTTGGACATCAGGATCGTGCATAAGGCCCAGGATATGATCATCGTAGACATATCGTCTCCGGTGTGTCCCCCACAGCACATCTGAAATCCCCTCAACGAAGGGCTCCAGCTCGGCATCATCTGATAGAGACTTGACCGTCAAATCAGAGCCTTTTTGTCGCGGGTTGATCGTGCGTTGGATGCCTCGGTGGCTTTGCGAAACATGGTTTCAGCCATTGATATTCGCTGTTCTCTCGGGAGTAGACGCCACCATCGCAAGATAACTTGGAAAGTTTGGCAAAGTGGCCAAAAAATTGCAGAGAGGGGAGTTCGATACGGACAGTCCAGATAGATGAAGGGAAGGAGGGTAAGGAGTGAGTAGATGGTGGTCAAGACTGCTAGGATGATGATTGCGACAATAGTGATGGCGGGGTTTACCGGGATGAGAAAGGCGACAAGGCCAGCGAAGAAGAGGAGGAGGGATACGTGGAGGAGTAGGGGTATAATTTCCACGACAGTATGCATTTGGAATCTCTTCAAACCGTAGTATAGAAAGGAGAACACTCGAGCGCGGATGATGGGAACCGAACGCATGTCGCCCTTGTGCAGGAAATCTCGCGCCCATTGCTCAAGGAGAGTTGCAATGAGGGCGCAGGTGAGGCTGAGTCCGAGACTGAGAAACCAGCAACCATTGCAGACGAAGGAGCTCGTCAGCGGGGTGAAAGGAGCAGATGGTGTGACATGCAATGTGGTGCCGTTAGCTGAGGCAGCGAGCTGCGCCGATATCTGTGCGAGTAGTAGCACGGTAGTGTTGCCCGAGTCGGGCATGAGGGTCTTGTAGCTTTCGATTAAAAATGCAGTTAAACTGGCGGAGAAGAGACCAGCCTGAGGACGATGGTCGTTGGCCAAATTTATTGTCGAGTACCACGCTCAAATACGCACGAATATTAACATGCCTTCCATATCGCTCCTCCAGCTCTCGACCAAGCCCCGGTCGTATTTCTCCGCCTCCGACACATACACCGCCCAGAGTTTGGCGGCGGCGGCCTCGTGGGCGGGGTTATCTGTCACCATGTCACGGACCACGTCAGTCCGTAGATATTCACGACCCACCTTTCTCCTGGTCCACCCAGTCTTTCTCTACGTCGTCCATCGTCGAGGGAAGGAAGATGAAAGTGTGATATGGGTGGCAAGCAAAGTGGCAGGTGGCCTTGATTCAACGTCAATCCGGTGGGAGGCACCACGAGATATCTTGATATATCTGTCCAAGGTAATCTATCAGCGGTGTCAATGCACTATTCACACCGAAGATTGCCAAATTTAGCGTGACCGGACGTTTAACTCTAAACGTCAACTTTGGAGTTTAATAAAAACTCGTCCGAAAGGCATTCTCATACTTTTAATTTAGGTACAACTGAAATTGTAACCTAAACTACAAGAATAAAATCGGGTTTGGACCAGCTGAAATGTAGCTTAAATGCCAAGAGTCAGATTGCAAAACAGATGCACCGAAATTGTAACCCAAATGCCTACGGCATAGTGCCTGCACTAAGTATTGCCGTGGCAGAGTGGTAACGAGTCTACGAGCCTAGAATGAAACTAGCTCTTGAAGAACAGTAAATTGAGCACGAAAGGTTTGCCGGCCCAAACACAGAAAATAAACGAGTAAATTGCTGCTGCGCGAAGGGTACGCCGGGTTCCAGGGGAGTGTAGTTGGTGATACGAACCGATTGAGGGTAGGCTGTTTGACTGTGGAGCTTGTTGAATGTTCGAGAGACAACCCTGATGGTATCCGGTCGGCGAAGTCCGAATTTGACCATGGCAGCCCATATGATCAACAGATAGATTGCGATGAATAAAGTCTCGAATCGAAGCCGGTGTCAATTGGGGACACTCACTGCGTTCCGGTCCCTGATAGACAGAGGATCTGGCTACTGGCATAGACAGAGGGCAGATAAGCCCATCTGGCTATGTATGTATACCCTCCGTAGACATAGTACGTCTCTGTTTGCCATGTATGTCTACCTGAGTCCACCAACGTAGACAGAGGGTAGACTGAGGTAGCCAGAGGTAGCCTGAGGCAGAACTCACGTAGACCAATTGTTTTTCTGTTAATTCGCAATGTCGCGTCTGTGTGGATTAGCATGAGTAGGATGTAGGGAAGGACACGGGCTCCGGTCAACCCGGCGAGTTTTCGGGTCGGGTCAGGCGGGTACGGGCCGCGGGTCATCTGTTCTCCAGACCCGAACCCGCTGGTACAAGTGGGAAGACAGGCAAGTGCTATAAAATCATGATACATACATGAGTAGATTTCAAACCCGTATAAGGAAATTTTCGTGATTAAACCCTAATTCGACAGAGCATGTTCGGATAACTGGAAGCTCGACTTTGCCCGATAACCTTGAATGTTCATACATAAACCTGACTACTTCAAGTTCCGAGACATCATTGGTGACTAGGATGAAATTATGACCAACACATCTACATCCATACCTTCGTTCCGGCCATCTGCATGCACTACGAGCAGAGAGAAGACAAAAATGGGATATATGCGTACCTTCTCCGTCAGAATTATCGCCATTTAAGGGGCATACGAGACAGATGGAATAAATAGAAGTAATAGACATACTGCATCTGCCGAAGGAATTATACTGGAGGCCTGTAATTCCGGCGCCCGAGATGAACCTTGCCTCTGAGATCGCGGGAGTGATAGGTACCGAGAGATACAGAGATTCGAGTCTATTTGCGCGGGGGATGAGAAGATAATGAGAACAAGGAGCGCAACAACGTACGAGACGTTCTGGCCTCTAAAACTCCTCAAAGCTGTCATTTCACTCTACTCTGAGTGCAGGAACCGTTCGCCTTGACGAAGCTAACTAAAAATCTAACGTAGATGGGCTCACAGGTAGCCATATCGGGGCGCCTAGACGTACATAAGTGAGGCAATTTATCCACTCGCAGCCTGAGAGCCGGTCAATGAGCTCCTGGTCCATGGTAGTCAAAGATAGACGCGTCGCCTACGCGCCAAGATCACTACGCGATGCGTTTCGCGCCAAATTCGTAAAGCGTGGATATATCGGTCTACTCGTAGTCGAGGAATTGGCCAGTTGGAAGTAGTGTAATGAGAAATATAAATCTGTGGCACGACGCGTTAAAAGGTGAAAGACGCGACACAACCTAGATCGCCCAAACGGCCCCCATCAACTTACCATCAACTTGAACCACCAAGCTGGCAGGCCATCAAGGAAGGCGCAGGCGATGCCAGCCGAAGAGTGTGCTTGGATGGTTTAGCGCCGCTGGCAATTTTGATGCGCTTTCCCGTCGACGATGCGCGATGGCGGTGGTGACGGAGAGAAGAGAGGTAGGGAGAACATGTGGGGACACGTGGTACCTCCTGAGCAGGCGTTGCTGCTGAAGGGCAACACATTTCTAAAAGGAAAATGTCGCCGACTGCATCAAAGGCAACACATTTGAAAAATGTGGCACCTCTGAAATTAAATGTATTGCGTGCGATGATGTGTGTGTATGTCATGTTTGGTATATACTCTCGTAGGAGGCAGTGGGGAGCGCAAACTGGATTCGGTGTATGCGGCGAGCGTCGTACGCGGAAATCGAAGATCCGTTACTCGGCCGAACATGTTGGGTGAAACGCGAATTCGCGAGGGCCGAGCATGTGCAATTGGGTATAAGTAACACGACCCGGCCTGCATGTGCAACTGGGTATGAGTAACGCGACCCGGCCTTGACCAAGCTTTGAATATAAAAAACACTGATGCCGGAGGAGGAACAGAGAAATACGTACCGCGTAAGACTTGCATGAACGCTCTGAGAGCCAAAAAATGCGGAGTGTGTTCGGTGAGCCGCATGGCTTGGTACTTGAGCGAGGACCACTCCAGTCCATACCGTACACGATGGGTCTCGAATTAATATTTGGGCAAGAAGATGGTGGCTGAAATATTGGATGTGTAACGAGTGAGAGGAGATGCCGATAAGCCGCGAGAGAAGGGCGGTGTTAAGCCATTGCCCCGCGTCCACGTAGTCGCGTGAAAACATGCCACGGTAATTTGCAACTGAGGAGAGAAAGAGATAGCCGCGTCTTATCACCGTCAGATCCGGATTCTGGAGTTTCTGGAATAGTCGATGCCCCTGCGCAGCATAGCCCATTAGCGGTAAGGGATGTAGCAGGGGTCCTGTGAAGTGATCGAATGAAGAGGGAATACCACGCATGGGAATATGGGATTGGAAAGACCGTCAGAGGGGCACGTCAGAAGGGTAAAGGGAGAAAGAAGACAAGTATCAACACACATGAATACCAGTCTTCAACTGTCGCAATACCATCACGTGCATTGCAAGGACGTATGGGCGAATTTCCGAGACGATCGATCCCTGAGCGATGAGAGCAATGAGGGAGAAGGGGGAGGATGCGGCGCGTGGGCGGGATGGGGATGCAACGGCAGAGCACATATGCGAGCAGCCAAAGAAATAGTGTACTTGGGCGGAGCGACATCCACGGCGCTGGTCCTCCGTCATCGGCGTGTTCCGCCGCCCTCCGGTCTGTGCTCGGGGCTCATCGACCCGTGTACGAGACGAGCTCGGGGCTGTCTGAGCGACCCCCCAGGCATGTGGCCATCGGGTGTGTGTCCGTACTATCGAATGCGCGCCGAAGACGTAGAATGAGGGCGGGGGGAGGTCCGCCGGCGATGCTCACGCAGTGCGGGAACGCGTAGAGTGGCGACGCTGATGCTGACGCTGAGCCCGGGTCAGTGTTCTGTGGAAGGACTAGGAGGGAGAGGGGGGAGGTAAAGAGAAGGCAGTTCTAAGAGGAAAGAAATGAGGTAGACGCTGTATATTATCGCACCAAACAAAAAGTCAGTAGGGCGGCAGTCCAATTACGGGGGCGTCAATCTCACCGCGTGACAGGGGCGTCAGTGTGACATGTTGGCGTCAAGTGGGCGTCAACAGGTATACGAAAAAGTCCTAGCAAATTATTTGCTCAGTAGACGTTTTGGTAGTTTAATAACCAGTTGGAAATAGGAGGGAGCTGATTCATTTTTGCACTAATAATTTATTATCCTGCCTTCCGAAAGGCGATGTCCATCCCAGCTACATTTTCTTCTTCGAGCACACTGCGTGTTCTTATGACTTCTATGACATCCATGGTCGTTTAGAATCTGCATTTCACAGTAGTTATCGATACACAGTAGGTCATTAGCTTGATATTAGCCATGCTCCGAAGTCACTGCAGACTTGATCCGTCTGACAGATCCTTGACTTGGAGAACCACACAGGTATCTGGAGTTTTGGTGCGAGGGGTACGGCGTAAAGAGTCAAGACACAAAAGATCTGTGATCATGTGCATCTGACGGTCACCATCCAGGTCCATCATCCTTAGCTGAACCCCCGCGTGGATTTTATTGAGCGTAGTGGCCGCGTGGCGCGTGCGGACTGCTGCCAACGATTAGTACCCGCACAGGGTTTCCGCGTCGCGTGGATGGGCGACATACATGGGAATTGTAATTCACCTTCGACCTCAGAATATTCAAACGGCTGCTGAACGTGCGCAAAAAGATGGTATTGAACCCAACACACAACGACCTACAGGGCGTGAACCAATACAACGGCCATCACAGTCACGACATTCCACACCGCGAACGCGGCACGGGAGATTGCCCCATTGTGTGAGCTTGTACTCTGCGACGCTGCACCGGTCTGCGAAGCTGTACCACTTGGCGGCTCAGTGAAGGTATAGATCGGCACAACGTCCCCCGAAATTGTGGCGTTTGCGATATTCAGTGAAATAACACACGTCCCGCGCCCGTCCGCGCCGAATCCACACGACTCGGGCAGCTTGGAGGTCCCAGGCAGGAGTGGAATTCCGCCCGTGCGACCAGAAGCGTCTTCCACGAAAGTCTCTGTCGGTACATGTCAAAATCATCGGGAGCGCGCAGACGAAAGAGGAGGTGCAGACGAAGGACCTACCGGTGATGGTGGTGGGCGCGCTGATCACGGTGACGGTCTGGCTGGGCAGGATGAGGAGGTCGGAGGTGAAGACGATGACCTCGACGTAGGTGGTTGCGCTGTTGGCGTTGGTCCCGACCGGCACGATGGACTCGACACTCAGCTGCTCGACCATGGTCCGGGACAGCGATAAGGGTGTGGACGCCGAGATGCCGAAGAGTGTGACCGTCTGCGCGCAGACTGCAGCGATGTGAGTACTTCTCCTGCTGTGGTATCTGATTGGTGCTCACCATGAACTTGAAGCACAGCGAAGCTAAGCAAGAGGACAACGCGAAGGGTGGGAATCATCTCGACGCATGAGGGGCCACATTGTGCAGAGCTTTTGTATACTCAGAAGGCCGAGAAGCACGGAACAAAGCTGTAAAAGTTCATCACGATGAGGTTCTGATTCCCACTGTCTGCTGAACGGCTTCCGCACCGCAGTTCCGCTTGAAACTTTCAATTGAGTCCGGAAATAACACTGACGCCAAGCCGAGTACTGTTGCCGCAGTCAGGTTCCGAACCGCTGGTGAACCTGAACCGAACCAAAAGTCCGGTTCAGTGGCTGTGAAGTTCGCCGAACCGAACCCAAGGTTCCGTTCAAGGTTCCGTCGATGTCGAACATGCTGGTCGAGCCATCCTTACAGCAGCCGATCTTCCGTCGCAACTGTCGCGACCTCGGGGAACAAAACGCGTCTTTGAAGGACACGATGTTTTCGATGGTAAAACAGTCAAGCGTTACAGAAAATATGAACCTAAACCAACACCGCTCGATGTGCGGAGAAGTCATCGCCTTCGCAGTGCCATCAAACAGGGACCACGTGTTGGGACTTGAATATCGTTTGGTTGTTCCAATAATTACATCTTACACTGTTGTAGGACTTCCCATACCGAACTATACAATCTCATTTTCATCGTGAGGATCCCTCGGCACTCGGCAATGCAGGTCAGTCGTGGCTTGCAAGGACCATGAAGGGAACTTATTTATCAACGTGCTTTAAAGTAAACTATTGTTACTGTTAGAGGTGCAAACCCAAACCAATCTTGCCAAATTTTGTATACTTGAACACTGGCGTGCCGTCATTTGAGAAATTAAATGTTAATGTAGTAATCTTAGTGCTTTCAGGCCTCTGCTCCCGGTATCTTTTGTACAGCATCGCAAGATCTAAAGATAATTTATTGAGGGACATTTACCACTTTTCAGAGTAGTTGAAGAACACGTTCATTTAGAATAAGATAACCTCATTCCAACAATTCCCATAAACCGTTTCAACCGCGGAACGCGTTGCCGACGCGTCAAGCATTGAATTTTGTCCTGTGCGGCGTAGATACTCCTCGAGGATGCTGATATCCACCCAGTCATTGTCCAGGAACTTGGCGGCGTTGTCAGCGATGTAGGAGCGAGAGAAGGAATAAAGGCCAACACCGCGGCGACGTACGTAGTCACGGTAGGTAGGTAGGTAAATAACACGGCACGGCCCCGCTTAGGAACGCCGGGGGAATTCCATCGACTGCCGAGCCGACAGGCTAGCTATCTAATCCCAGGAAGTGACGCCAATTTCCAAAATATAAGCGTTTTTGGGTCTACTTATTATATACTTTCAAGTTGCCCAGTTGTTTCATACCACCAAAAGGTCGCTGTGGCACGGGCGGCTGCAGCCATCATTTTGTGGTGCGAGATGGCTCGGTAATATAAGTACTATGAGGCCCTCTGAAACAGCCTAAAACCCTTACCTAAAGGTAGCAGGAATTAAATAAGGGGTCACATGAGTTAAATGGGAGGAACAAGAAAGCAAACGCGCTAGAGACTGATGAAAACAGGGGAGTCGAACGGATTGCCATCTACCGAAGACGTCTACTGCGTTCGTAAGCCTGTTCATTAATATTCTGGAGGGAAGTAAATAGGGTTCAATTCCAAGCGCATACTGCGTCTATACCATGTTTTTATCCTGCTAGACATGGCTAGACCAACGTAGACGAAACTAAACGAAGCTCAACGAAGGTAAACGAAGCTACACACAAGGTAAAAAAAGGTGGTAGACACAGTTTGTCTACCACCTTTGTCTACCTTATGTCTAGGCCGCTGTGTCTACGGGGGGTCTCGACGCAGTGTCTGTGATGGAATAAACAGTGGCGCCGTGAGGAATATGAGACAGTTTGTCTGCACTAGGGAATTTGCACAGGCAAACAGATAATGTATTTAGAATAACGACTGGTTTAAACACATTTGAGACTCCGAAAATTGAGGAAATATTGGTAATAAAATATAACCACAAACGAATCAATGACTAGACGCGTCCTTCAAGATGCTCGTACTCTCGAAAGACAGGCTAAATAAGAGCATGTCGGCTTGACAGCCGATGGGTCAAGGATGCCGAATTCCAACACCGTGCCGTGTAATACTACCTACCTACCTACCTACCAACAGTCTGATCTTCACTTGCGTAGGATCCACGGCGTGTTGAGCCCGCATCACCCGAAACGCACAAGTTAAGCGCGGAATTGTCGCCGAAGGAAGTTGAGGACGCTGTATCACTACTACCAAATTGCTGATCTCCACAGTTGGCGTCTGCTTTCTATTCAGCTTGCGTAGGATCCACGGCGTGTTGAGCCCGCATCACCCAAAACCCACAAGTTAAGCGCGGAATTGTCGCCGAAAGAAGTTGAGGATGCGTATCACTACTTCCAAATTCCTGTTGACAGCGATCCGATGCAGTGATAAGAATTTTCCTGGTTCACGCAGCGCTGCCGATGCAGGAGAGCATCAGCTCTGCAAGTCCTAGGGTATAGTTTTACTTCATGAATAGGACGAATAGTTTTGCTCCATAGGGAGGATAGATTCCAAGTTGAAGGGTCGGAGACAGAGTCAAAGAATGCTACAGCTGTTCGGGAGCCGGTGTCGAGTCATCTATCAACTGATGCGGAAGTCCTTCGGTATAGTTTTACTTCATGAATAGGATGAATAGTTTTACTCCATAGGGAGGATAGATTCCGAGTTGAAGGGTCGGGGACAGAGTCAAAGAAATATTACAGCTGTTCGGGAGCCGGTGTCGAGTCATCTGTCAACTGATGCGGAAGTCCTTCGGCATAGTTTTACTTCATGAATAGGATGAATAGTTTTACTCCATAGGGAGGATAGATTCCAAGTTGAAGGGTCGGGGACAGAGTCAAAGAATACTACAGTTGCTCGGGAGCCGGTGTCGAGTCATCTGTCAACTGATGCGGCGGCGCCGGAATACAAAAAAATACATACGTGGGAGTATTCTAAAGGGGCATGGGGAAACTAAAAACCCTTAAATACGGGTGCCTACTTGCTGGTAAAGCAGGTCCCCGCTCGACATGCCCCCCTCCTCCTTCCTCACTTTCGTCCTCTGCGCCGTCGCCGCCTCCTTCATTGGAGTGCGCAGCACACCAATTGCGCACCAGTACGACGTGCGCCAGGCCACCCCGTCAAGCGTCCCCGCGCCTTCGGTCTCCGGTGTCCCGCCGCCCACCAACGTCGCCAGCGGCACCATCACGAGCAGCTGCACCGAATACTACATCGCCCTCTCCGGCGACACATGCGCTACCATCGAGGAGACGTTCGGCATCTCGCTCGCCCAGTTCATCGCGCTGAACCCCGAGATCAACAGCGAATGCACCAACCTCTTCGGGGAGGAAGCGTACTGCGTGTCCACCGCAGCCATCACTGGGCCCCCGGGCAATCTCGTAGCAGGGTCGCTCACGCCCGCCGAGGGCTGCGAGGAATACTACACCATCGAGTCGGGGGATACGTGCAATCTCGTCGCCGGCGAGTGGGGCCTCACGCTCGCCCAGTTCGTCGCCCTCAATCCGGAGATCAACGCGGAGTGCACGAATTTGTTCCTTGGGGAGGCGTATTGCGTGGCTGGGACTGCGGCCAGTTAGTGGGGAGGATGGGTCTCAGTTTCGTTTAGAATGTGCTATATACCAGGCTCTGTTCGAGTTTTCGAAGTATAATACACGGAGGGTGAACGTTTCCTAACCAGATGTACAAAATAGAATTGCCTACTTTGCAACTGGAACCGCTCATCTCCGCGCCTCCAGTGCCGCCGCATACTGCCGAAGAAGCGTGTACACCGGGTCAGTGGAGTAAATTGCATATCCATCGTTCGGTGTCTCTGTGCCATTGAACAGATCCCGCTTGCCTGCGTAGACGAAGGCGTGAGTCCTTCTCCTCAGCCTGCAATCGAAAGGACGAGCGCCCGCCCCAACGAGGCCAGGGAAAAATGCGCACCAGAGCAAATCCCCCGTCAACCCCGTACTGATCACAGTATCATACCACGTCGCATAGTCATCTGCGCGCCGAGTGCCCACTGGCATGTACGTGAGCCCAAACTCTTCCATGTTGGCGGGCTTGTTGGCGCTGGCATGAACGCTGGAGTATATACAAGATTAGTGGGAGTGGAATTCGTCGAATCCCACTTATCACTGCCCAATCGCACTTTTTGATACCAAACAGTGGGACTGATGTTGAAGAGTGGGACTCAGGTGGATCTTACAGCCTGATACCGTGTGGAGCATGTATCGTTAATCAGCTTTCCACGATTACACACCTAGACTGGGTAAGTCTAGAATCTTCGATGACGCTGGAAAATTGGCTCCTTTGAATCAGGGGAAACATCAGAGACAACAACGTTTCCATTTTGTCCTGCGTGGTGTTTCCTGTAGTTGCGCTGCCACATAAGAACCATCGAGGAGACGAGTTTTTGAATGTCAATGATAAAAGAAAGAAAAAAACTCGTGTATGCATTTCGCTTGTTGTAGTTCGCTTGATCAAGCGGGAGAGAGTCATCAAAGTTTTGTACAACAATTATAGCGATATACTGATATATTCATACCAATGACTTGTAATTGAAAATGGAAATAAAATGGCCCAGCGGCTCTTCGTCTAGCAGTCCGTGCGCCCACGGAGTGGCCTGTTGCTGCTGAAACACCTGGTTCATTGCCAAGCTGCCCCACGCCCCGTTTCCCGCCGCAGAACGCGGTCCGCCTACGGCCCCTCATGCATCAGCTGCTTCAGCTATTTGTGGATGGGTCCCTCCCGTTGACGAAATGTTGGTGGGAAGTGCAGGCGCCGTGTAGGCCACCCCAGGCTGCGAATATGGTCCGTGCAGGCTCGGGGGTACCGCCGGTGAAATGGTGGTGGGAGACGAAGGCGCCGGGTGGACTACCTGGTGCTGCGAATGCCCTCCGCCCGAGGGCTGGGATATCGCACCCACACGGCTTGGCAGCGTAACTGCTTGGACTTGGGACGGGGAATACGCCGAGCCGGGCTTCTGCTCTGCGGGCGTCAGCGTGAGGGGAATACCAGTGCCGCGGGCAAGCAGCAGTTGAGTGAGATTACGACGACGACGGAGAAATATTAATATGCTGCTAGCGAGCAGGAGAACTCCAGCAACAGTTCCCCCCGCAATCGCACCGATAGGGGTTGTTCGGGTGCGTGTACCGCAAGTTTCTCCATCCGGACAGCAGCCCGTCGCAAAGCAGTAATAGCTACAGGTCAACGATTAGTACCGGGAGTTTAATGTGACAAGTATACTGGAAACATACCCGATATCGCAGCAGCCACCCCCTACACGATGATAAGCAACACAGTAATATATGGAAACTTTTTCGCAAACCTGAACAACACTCCTCTCCAATTATGCAGCACTGTCCTAGGTCGGGGCATAACCCGTATCCAGGATTGCAACTCAGGTCCTGGCGAGAACGCAACAGACCCCTGATGACCTTCTCTCGGGGCTGGATTTGCTGTTGTTTGAGAGGCAAGACCGGGGTCAGGAGTGCCACAGAACGACTCTCATCATCCTGTGCACAATGGACTCCCGATAGAAGGTTTGTCAACAACAAGAGCCGGGGTAGGGTCCTTAGGGAGAGCATCGGGGAAAATATCGCAGACACAAAGGTGCGCAATGCTTTTAACCTCTGATAAATGTTAGTTGTTTCCTGAATGTTGACAGTTACGTGTTATTGACGCTCTGTTTCTGGCTAACTGCGACGACCTACATCCGCCCACATCGCAATTACGCCACTCTACAACACGGCATCCCCTGAATCTACCAGACCAGCGTCATATCGTTGTCAAACGTGGGGTAGCCTGTCCATGTCACTGTTGAGGCGGTCCTTTTTTTCTCGGCGCTTGTTCTAATATCGGAGGCTTGATGATTTGAATTTCAGCCATGCGATCGGCAAGGAAGGTTGGTGGCCGCTCATATCATGAAGGGAGACAGATGGGCATATTCTGGAGTTGCCATAGTCAGACAGAACGGAGGACATGCAAGCTTTGTACGCAACATGAAGGTCTTGGGCAAGCGCCCCGCAAAATTAGAACAGCAGCCGAGGAGAACGTTAACGTGGAAGCCTGTGGTCGCGGTTTCGGTTTTAATTTGAGACTGGATTGACGACCGTATCCCAGAGCCTCAGCGATCTGTCGGCTGGTGGCGTGGCAAGACCGCGATTCGATCGTGCGCATATGCTGGTTCGACATGTGGATGAGGCATTAGACCGTATAGATAAATAGATGCAAGGAACGGTGAAAGATTATGTAGGATGAACAGCGACAGCTGCAGTTGATCACTGCTCAGGTTGGATCTGCTGTTGAATTGATGCAGGTGGTTAAGACGTTCGAGGAAAGATCCAGGCACCAAGCCTAATCCGCGCTCACAGGGGGCCGAAGTTGGCATGACAGTATACAAGTATCCTGTGGAATAGCAGATTATGAAGTGGTATGATTCGCCGGCCTGGATAGATGAACAAGAGTTCCATTTATAATTTCCGGCGGGAGGAGCAGTACTTGGGCTCTGATGTTTGCAGGGAAATCTCGGTCTGCAAACCGGCCGCGGAATGAACAGGCTAAATTTTTGAACTCACAAAATGGCAGGCCAGTGGGGATCGAAAATGCCGACAAACTACAAGACGAGGAGCGACGAGAACCCATTTCTGAAAGGACACCTGGCCAGCATCACATGACCAAATGCGTCGAAGTAAGCAGCCAATCACATATATCACCTCGATTATGGTTGTCAACCCGTTCCTTCACTTCGCCGTGGAACAAAAGAATGAGGCAAAAAAAATCTCGTATCCAACCCGTTTGCAGACTATTCAGTAGGAGTTGTGAAACAGATGATGGTCCTTTTCGAGAGTCAGCCTCGAGCTACTTCGCAATTGTGATCTTGGGCTGTGCGGTGGTTATCACGAGCGCAGGCACCGAATGTCAATCATAAATCAGAAGAAAGATTATTTGAAGTGGTAGCACATACAACAAGTGCGCTCTCCTCGAAGAGTTTGTGGTCGGTCCAGGATTCTGAATCTTGTCGGCAATGCGAATCGACGAAAACACCATCAACATTACTCTGAAAACCAAGTAAGAACCATCGTGGTGAAGGCTCGGTGGATAGGATACCTGTAGGGCCGTAACCGTCCTGTCAATTAAAAAAAAAATTGATGGACAGCTGAACAGAATTTGTTTGCCGTCAACAAATCGGCGGATCCAATTCCACTGGCAGGAATGGTAGGCGCCGCAGATTGGGTGTACCAAAAAATATTGAGTTCGGCGCGGTATCCCATAATCGGTGAGAATGAACTGAATGCAGACGCTCGCCCGTACCACGAACAACAGGGAAAAGTTAGATACTCGCCAGTGAAGCAATCGAGTAAGGCATCCAGGATCCAGCCCCAAAATATCAATTATTCGTTATCACACAGCGGGCCCCGGACAAGAGGGTTGTCCGAAGGTCTGCGCGCGCGTCTCAAAGTCCGCTGGATTGGAGTCTTGCAGCGCCGTATGGGTCGAGGAGTTGTCTCCGTGCCGCGAGATGTGGAGTTAGGCTGTGAAAGGGGACCTGGTCCAGGAAGGCGCCGAAACAGAACTGGACGAGAAAGACAACGCCAAGAACGAAATCCGAAAGACAGAAAGAATCATCAGTCCTCAGCTGCGTTCGTGCGCATGCCCCGAGGGTAGCGGGAGCAACACCAGTTGCTCAAAATCCCATGGCCAGTCGTAGTTTTCGTTATAATTCGGATACACGAACCCCCAGCCCCAGGCTGCAGTGTTCAGAAAACACTCTTTTAATGAGAACATGGCGAGGGAAAATGATCACAGCGCTCACGTTGATGGGTCCTGCCTCAGGTCCAGCGGCAGAAAGCGGACGTATATTAAATCAACCTGCTGCACCGAACCTCGCGTCGGTTACGAGCGACTCGGATGCATGCATGGCCATGACGCACGGTGCGCACTGTCCCAGCCATCGCCGCGCTGGTGTAACCAGTAACATCGAACGTCGGGTGAGCGCCGCACATCTCATCGCACACCCGCAAATCGTCTCGCGAGCGCAAGCGGGGGAGCAGAGAGCGAGAAAGTAAGGAGAGAGCAAAAGCGGGCAGTGCGAGAAAGCCAGCGTAAAATCAAAGACGTAATAGAATAAGATCCTGCCGGAAGATGCAGTAGAAGAAAGAAGGATCTCGGATAAGGACCGAGAGAGAGGGAGAGAATGAGTGCAGGAGAAGAATGTGATAGATGATAACGAAGATGGAGCGCGCGGACGAAGAAGGGAAGAAAATCCGTGCTCGTTGACATCACCTGTATCCCACAGCGCTCGCGGCGCGCCGGACACGCCCATGGCCCGTGCCATCCATTCACCCATTCAACCATCCCGCGCGCGCCATATGATACGATTGTGTGCAGGGAAATGACGAGGCCCAACGCGCCGACACCGAGCGCGCCGGATGTAGCGGTAGATGGTTGATGTCGACTCTACGAGGGAGAGGGTGAGCATCGCCGGACCAGACTTAGATCAAAAAAGATAGGGAGTGAAGGACGATGGACGACGGTGGAAGGCAGAACGGATTCACGCGTTCCGGTACACGATGTCAAAGTCCAGCGGCGGGTACAACACGAGGAGCAAGTTGTGTCCGCAGGGAACGGGAAACGGCCGCTGGTGCTGCCCCTGCAGGGGTTCTCGGAGGAGTTGTGTTGATACCTGTGAGCGACCCGCGGGCAAGTGGAGGACAAGAGGTGGCGTCGTGACCGTGCCGTGCCCGTGGTCGCCGTAACGCATCGGGGAAAGGCAAATGCGCAACGAAGGGGAGACCTGGCGTATAGCCTGAAGGAGAGGACGTGGAAGACAGATTCGGGCGGTGGGGGTCAGAGATCGAGTGTGATGACGTTGGCACCGGCTACAGCACTACGATTAAACATGACATGACTATGCACCGACTAGTTAACTAGATTTAGAACTCATCAGTACTGACAAAGACGCGTTGGAACTTGTGGGGGAGAGAAGAAAGAGACGGCGTGGCGGTGTTGATCGGCTAGCGGATCAACTGCTTCCTGCGTTTGACGTCCATCGTCTTCTCTAGTTCTGCGCCTCGAGTCAATCGCTGCCCACTTCAAGTGCTGCTCGCCTACTCACCATTTCTCTGGCAACCCCTGGCTACAGTCCCAGCTGTCGCCGCATCGCAACGCGCCGTGGAAGATCTTGGCTTCGTTGGTCTGGCGCGTCAAAAGACCGTCCAACTCAAAACTTCATTTGATGCTTCTTTAATCGGGGGAAACGGAGGACTGCCATTCCCCTGGATGAATCTGATCCCGCTGGCCCTGCCCCCCGGTCTCTTCAGTTCTGCGGATATGTGTGTATCCTGCTCCTTGAACTCGTTCTTGCATTGTCCTGACTAAACATTGATCCCGGACGCTGTTCCATCGTCGTGGAACTCGATAATGCGTGCACAAACGCGGCTCTCCTGTATGCCAGCGTGCGTGTACTGCCTTGTCCATGTTGCAGAAACCCAGCCTCTCCCGCGCGCCTCTATTTTGCGACGCTTCGGATCTCTGAGTGCGCGGCAGGCGTACACAGTACTTGCATGCACCGGAAGTCCATCCCGTCCCCCGGATACAGAAATAGTGCCAGGATATAGCATTCCAACCTTGCATTTTACTTGGCTTTTTCTGGCTTCGGCTCGAGGTGGCTTTGGCCTGGCCTGGGATCTAGCAAGGCCAAAGCCAAAGCCTCGCTGAAATCCCTGCCAAAAGCCATGGCTTGAGCCGGGCCTGGCTCGAGATTTTCCGAAGCCAAAGCCGAGCCAAAAAGCAAAAGCAAAAGCCAGAAAAACACTACTGTACTATTAAAATCAATTTGTCAAGGGGTGTGATGCGTGACCCAAGGTTCTAATTCGTCAATTCCTCAGGGCAGCTCATGCTGCGTGACATCCCCCAAAATTTCGTCAACCCGTAAAAATATTCCAGGAGTTGTGGTGAATGCACAGTGACTCAATGGAATAATTTAGGAATGACCTGAGCAATTTATTTCAACATAAGTTTGGGTGATGTGGAAAAATGCAATTCCTGCTGTTAAACTCAGGTTAAACTTGCTCTGAACCACGATTTGAAGCCAAAAATCTTGAAAATGGGCAATAAATTAAGTGGGAAGTGCCCACAGTTGAGGAAAATTGCTCCAAGCCCCCCTGAGCCGAAATTTTCTACCTACTGTGACGAAAAGTATATATTCATCAAGAGCCTCCGTGACGCGTGACAAGGTTGCAAAATTCGTCACGTCAAGCACCCCCGTGACGCGTGACTGACGAATTGATTTTAATAGTACAGTAAATGCATTTGTGTGTCTATCGCTTAACTAACCTCTGTCGATCTATCGGTCTGTCATGGCCTGCCATAGAAACCCGCTGTCTCTCGTGGTCTAGAGTAGACAAGGGGAAGCAAGGGGAAGTCTAATGTAGTATTTCAATCAGATCATAAGTCATGACCATCCATCACTCTCGTTTTCATACGAAGATTTTTCGTAAGTCACAGGGTCACAAGGGACCCATAGGAAAGGCGGCTGCTGTTTTGGGTCCACAACCAGTACGGAGCGGCCCTGCGGGGCCCAATCGTGAACGCGTGAACAGTTGACGTTCTCGAACGTTGATCCGCGATCTCGATGTCGACCATTTGACTTTTTCTTTTTTCTTTTCTTTTCGGGGATGTTTGGTGTAACGGTACTCAGTCTGCAGAAGCATTCTAAGATCCTCCATCTGAGTTGTGGTATTTCACCACTTTCGCTGCCGAGGGTGTCCGAGCCGAAATTAGATGGCCTGTAATATTCCGGTGGTTGCGTGGGATTCGAACCCACCGCTGTTACGTTACTACATTACGTAACCGACGGCAGCCGGTCTTTTCCGGCTGGGACTTGTGGCACATCCACTTAAGCCACGCGTCCCCCCATTTGGCTTTTGCAACGAATGTTCGCTGGAACAAGCGCTGGAATTCAAGGTTAGACATGTTACGACACTGGGCGCTTGCGAGCGGTATACGAAATTTTTTCGTAAGTCCCACTGTCAGTGACAGATGACCCATACGAAAGGTCGGGTTCGTATGAGGATGGCACCCCAAATCCTCATACAAAATGAACGAAATGGCACGGTATAGGTCTATATGGTCTGTACAGACCGCCATAGACATAGTGATTTTTCCAGATGACTGGTGTAATATCAACCTTTGCCGGCGCAAAGTCGCCGCTGTGTACAGCCTCCTCAGGTAAGCCTCTTTTGATCCGCGCTACCACCTGTGCAGGTGTCTCCTTCTGGGGTTGGAGTGCTCCAAATCACGATCCTCTCTTCTCTCCGCAGTCTCGGTCTCCCTCGCGACATACAAAATCTGCGGTGCTTTTGGGCTCCCTCGAGCGAGTTAGGCCCGATATGGCCGATCATTGGATACAACATCAACAACGACTGAAGCGCAGTCTGGCGCAGTATTCATTGATCTACTTCCCAAGACTTCCACATTTCGGCATGTAGCGTTTATAAAGCGAGATACTTACCGAAGGATACTCATTCACATTCACCCCACCTATCATGCATTTTAATCTTCAACGAATTCTGCTCATTGTTGGAATCGCTTCTATACATGCCAAGCCCACCCCATTATTTTCCAAACCCACCACATTATCCCTTAGCTCGAGAAGGATCGGGGGAGCCAGCGTATCTCGCAAAAGAGGTCTACACGTATCGAGGGCCCTCAAGCGGAGTCTATCTCCGACCAGTATCCCGCTAACGGACGATTTTCGTGGCACGGAACTTGAGTGAATAGCGCTTATTCGTTATGTTTTTCGATACTGATGAACGGCAGGTGGTACGGGTCCATTCAAGGCAAGTTGTATAATAGTACACTGGCCTTCACAAGTGTTGGCAATACTCATATTCTTCGATAGTTGGCACTCCGCCACAGGATTTTACGGTGGTCTTCGATACTGGATCGGACGAATTGGTAATCCCAGGTATGTGGTGCGAGGGAATTACGGCCATCGTTTGACATCTCTTTATAGGGACGAACTGCACGACGTCCTGCGCGAATCAGAAGAAATTTGATCCAACTCAGAGCTCGACATTCAAACCAGATGCAGGGGACGGGATCTTTGAAGAGTCGTTCCTCACGGGTGGAGATGCGTCGCCTTGGGTGAGTCGATTGATGCAGTCCATCCAGCTATTCTCAATGAATACTCAGGGTCTCAAGGATTGGTCTATGAGCCTGGTAGAGGTTTCTGATACCATGACCGTCGGAGGTCTCTCAGTGTCTGACGTCTCGTTCTTACTTATTCAAAAGTATGTTAATCCTGTGCTTCTTTCTGGCTATTTTTAATGCATTTCAGTCAATCCCAGTACGTCTGTGAACCAGTCATTGTCAGTGTGTTGTTGTTGACCATCCATTCAGGCCATTTTCGGAAGACTCATACGACGGGATTCTAGGGCTCTCGACAACCTCGAGTGCTACCTCGTTCTTTCAAGGTTTGATTACCCAGGGATTACCGCGTAAGTGTGAGCGTCGGAACGGCCCTTGTGCTCATAAATACCGTCACAGCGATCTATGGCTTTTATATGGCTCCCCATTCGGTTGGCGGCGCCGAGATGACACTCGGTGGTGTTGATTCCTCAAAGTTCACATCGCAAACTACATTCGCTCCTATCGTGGCTGATGAACATGGTGCCTGGATCCTGAACTCCTCTGGTATAGCCGTCAATGGCCAAACCAATGATGTATTGGCAGTGCATACCGAAGTCCTCTTCGACACTGGCACTACGAACGTGTTGATATCCGCACGTTTCTTCTCACCACCATGTCAATTTTTGAAACTCTGGATACTTACCCTGTTCTGGCCCCAATGCATGATGTACCACCCGGAGAACTCGTCCCGCACGCTTTGCTGCATGAGTCGGCGAAAATGGCGATCTGGTTGTCCCAAAATGGCGATTTTATGGAATCCGCAGGGATGGCCGAGGACTCACTTCTTGGACTACCCATGGCGGCCAATGGCTCTAAACATCCTACCATGAGTGGACCATCCGGGGTGCCGATGCAAGACACGTATCTCGCCGGATTGGCCGACATGGACCTTTTCGAGGCTTTTTCATCCACAGGACCGATCCACGGAACCTTTTCCCGCGGCGACTTCCCAGGACGGACCCATGGCCACTGGAACCCTCACGGACTTCGCAAGCTGGACCGAATCCCTGGCATGGAGCCCCAATCCTCGGCCGACGCTGCTTCGCTGGCACCTTTGGCAATGATCGGACACGTCGGATGCGGGCCCGAATCGTTCCGCACTCAGCTGATCATGATCGACAACCGCATGTGGATGGCCGCGGTCATTTACTTGGCGTTCATGTGCATCTTGGCTCTCACCTGGACCCTGGCTTGGCGCGCTGTCATGAAACGGACCCGGGCCGCGCTCAATTTACGTTCTGTTGTCCCCGAAATCTGTGGTAGGTCCTGTGTGCTAACATTTCCGCCCGCATATCAACTGGCCGTGCCATCCGCGAGATCGGCCTCCTTGGACCCAATGGCGTCTGGATCGTATACATCGGGCGGGATGTTACCATTGGCCACAGGAAGCTCAGGAACCCCGTTTCGCAGCGGCGGCAAGACCAATCGCGGTGATGGGAAAGCACAAGTTGGACCGATGGACTCCACAAATGGCGTAGCTACTGCTATAACAACTACAACGGCGGCCGAGGTCAAGATTATGTATTGGAATATATTCCATGATTTTACCCTTAAGCTGACCAGCGGTGAATTTCGTTCTTTACTCTCGCCGTATGATATAATGTTCTTCGCGAAAACTGATATGCTCCCGGGCGAAGAGGATCCCGCAGACATTCCTCGTGGATATTCTTTGGTCTTGCTCCCACGGAAACCCCGGCTCCAGACCAATCGGCGTGGCGGAGGTATCGCATTGCTAATTCGCGATGATATTGAGTTCGTAAAATCCCATTTGAGTTCCCCGGATATTCTTGTACTCGACCTCGGATCCATGTGGCTAATTGGTGCATACATTCCACCGGTAACCTCTCGATGGCAGGGATGGACGGAAGTGGAGCCAATTCAGCAACTTTGGGAAACGGTTGCACTATGCACTCCAAATCCGGAGAAGCCGGTCTTACTGCTAACTGATATCAATGGCCGAACTGGAAGCCAGCAAGTGCAAGGTTTCTCGGAGGCTTGGCCGCGGAATTCATCTGATCCCACGGACAATTCGCGAGGACGGGCTATTCTAGAGGAATGTGATAGGTATGGGCTTTGCATCTTGAACGGTACCTCGCTCGAAACTACTTCCCCCGGCCGTTTTACTTCCCACCAACCTCGTGGAAAATCGACGATTGACTATGGCTTTGTTTCGGAAGCATTGCTACCGCTTGTTCGGAGCTTTCATGTTGAATGCCCTACGCCGGACCCCAAAGATGACTGGGCTGATCACACTCGTATTTGTGTTACCCTGGATGCTGCCGCAATTACACGTACATCTGTGCCAGTCTCCGTACGTCAGTCTCTTCCAAATTTCGCCTGCTCGGAGGCGGTCGATAGGCTATATCAAGCAACGATGGACGCGAGAGAGAGCCCCGACGCGGCTTTGAACTCGATTTATGGCCCTGTCCTGTCTCAGTCAGCACCCATACATATTTACGTGGAAGGTACTGCTCCCGGATCAGTGCGGACCAAGTCTGCGGGCGCCGGAATCTGCTTTGGCATCGGTTCAGCATTGAATACTTGTATTAAGGTGTCTGGCCCTGGGAAACCCACCGCGGACAGAGGACGGATATTTGCCATTCATGAGGCCCTGCAGAAGGTCGAATCGGATAAGACATTGGTTATATTCTGTACGTCGAAGATGGTCATACGCCAATTGTGCTATGCTGCGGCGAAAAAGATAGCTATTGGATGGCCCGGTCCAAACGGAGATTTATTCAAAGATACGGTGTTACTATTGAGTAAAAGACACGGCCGGACAACTTTCGTGCATGTAGAATCGAGGGCAAAAAATGATCGCAAGCAGGAAGCATACTCTTTGGCAAAAGCCGCTCTGGAGGTTCCACAATCAGCAATATTATTCGAGGCAACTGCAGCCAATACCGTCGAATGCAGGAATTCTCATTCTCGAGTCCCGAATATGCGCAAGGTGGTCACGGATCTCGAGGAAACATCACCGGAAAGGCCGAAACCGTGGAAAGATTGGGAGGACGATGCTGAGAATAAATCCGATGAAAGCCCCCGAGGACGCGCAAAAGTGCACGAGCTGCAATCTGGTCTTCGGGCCGAACTCCTGGCGTGCAAAAATATCAAAGAATTTTGGGACTTTGTCCGATTGCGTACAGATGCTCGTCCCAAAAAAGCCAAAGTCTCGCTCGATGCTCTTGCCCGCGACTTCGAGGAGCGGTTGAACTATCCTGAAACCCAGCCTGCAACTTTCAATTCTGACCAGCTCACCTTCAATGCACGAATGGCTCGGGAGCTTGCAACAGAACTGCCAGACACGTCTCCTCGCCGGAATTCAGATCTCTACTGGGTATTTTGACTGGGGATCCTGGCTCCCCCCACCTGTGGAACCTGTTTAAGTCGGATTTTATCCTCACACACCACCCAATGGACATACGGCTGAATGGTGTTGCTATCAACCAGATTGAACACGCAGACGACGTAATGACAGCATCCTCGTGCCCTTCCGGATTCCAGATGCACTTGAATGGATCACAGTCATGGGCCAACGACAACGGTTGCGAGACATCAATTCCTAAATGTCTGTATCAAATCTTTGGACCACGACAAAAAACATACCCCATGTTTCACTTGGGAGGAAAGGCAATACAGCAGGAACAGAAGGCTCGCTACCTTGGACTCTGGTTTGAAACCGGGTGCAAGTTTATGTGGAGGGAACAATACCGAGTCAAGTCGCGAAAGGCCTCGAAGGTAGCCAATGTAATCCTGGGACTAGATCGCTTCGTTGGCAGCCTGCTGGCATGGGACTTGCGGACTCTTTATATGGCTCGCGTAGATCCGTACTTAACCTCCGGATGCGAGGTTTGTCTGGACATTGAAGACAAGAGCCTCAAACTCCTTGAAAAGGTACAAATGAAATTTCTTCGCCGGATGCTTGGAATGGGTTCTCGCTCCATGAAAGCCGTTTTGTTCTCTGAAACTGGGATCTGGCCTATCAAATATCGACTGGTTTATCTGGCACTCAAAAATTTGTGCTATTGGATTGGCCTAGACCACGATAGGCCAGCTTGGAATGCTCTCCAGGAATCACTTACTCTGGCACGTGCTAAAAAGATCTCCTGGGTGAATGATCTACGGATTATCCTCTCTCGCCTCTATGTGCCGGTGGAACTTGACATTTCGGGACCGCTGGAAATTTCGCTAATTGAGGAGACAATGAAACGGGTTAAACTGTCGATGGAGGCGTGGATCGATAACGAGATAGAGACATCATCGCGCACCAAAGATTTGCTAACGGGCCGGCTCGAACTCGACAGTGACACTGGAAATTTGGTCAAGAAATCACTTGATTTCCGGCACTATCTACGCCTCAAGACTACGGACCATCGTCACGCATTGACACGTATGGTGCTATCGGGACATAGTCTGGCCGTCGAACGTCGGAGATGGAAGGAGAGAGGCAAACCCGTGGTTCCAAGAGAATGGCGCAAATGCAGGTTCTGCGAAGAGTCCATCGAGGATCCGGCCCATGCCATGTTTATCTGCGACCACCCAGAGCTGAAAAAAGTACAAGAAGTCTTTCTCAAAGACCTGTATCAAAAAATCCCGGAACTTAAGGATGCATTTACCGATCCCATGACCTTCTTCAAGGCCGTACTTTCTAAAAGGGAGGCCACTCCGTTCCTGGGGAAACTGGCCTTCAATGTGCTCAAAATTTATGATGGCACACCCATGCTGTTACTGGAACCACCAGCAGCCTAGGCAAGACACAACGAGCTGGACCCTATATACCCGCGCTGGCGCTCTGTGACTTTTGGTTCCCCTTTATCTCTGGCTGTTTTTCAGCTTGGTTTCGCCTCTTTGGAGGCAAACCTGAGCCTGTGGCTCTCCCCAAAAGTCCTTGGGTCTACTCCTTTGGAGGCAGGTGGTATGCATGCTCTCGCAAAGGGAAAGCCGTACGACAGCTTTCAGTGGACTGGTGGACACCGGGGATTTTTACCTGGGAGGAGAGAACTCCTCCCGTACACTTGCGTACTCCGCTTGTGGTCAGGTCCCACGAGGTTTGAACCGGAGGTCCAGCCATTCAAACGGCCGGCCAGTCCCCTGATTGCCAGCGTCTTGTGCGTTCGACCCCCCTGGAATGGAGTTGTGCTCCGGTTGGCATCTCTGCAGTCCGTGGCCGGCACAGCGTTCAACGTCACGATACCGAGCAGTGAATTAAGTGTGGGCCCTTTCGTTGGGAACAATTCTCTCTGCCAAGCGATGTTCAACTCCTGGCCAGCAAATTTCACCATTCCTCCTATCATTGGAAATTCACTGTTCAAGCACTATTATACGACGTGGGACTCTGGAAACCTTGCTCTGGGCTTCGCGATCATATGTGAGTGTTCATTCCAATCAGGTTGGATCGTTGAATTCGAACTCAACTCTATTATTCAGAACCTACGAAATGGATTTCACATGATAATACTTGAGGAGAGATCGGGGGTCCATTCATGTAGCATCTAGCGTTATTCCGCCTTTTTTTTTTTTGGTTTAACGTTTACTTTCTTATAGCTGGGTATTTCAGTAGGTAACCTATGTTCTAGTGGGCACATTCTCATGTCCATTTTTGAATCCCAACCCCCTCCAAAAAAAATCTTACCTCTACCCCCCTTCGTTCCTATGCTACGGCACCTTCCAAAATGGGCAGGTTTTGTGTAGGTTTCCTTTCAAAAACATCTTACTGAAAAACAAGCCAGAAAAGTACCCCTTACCCCCAAACCTAGGTAGTGTAGGGTGATAGGGTCATTTTTCATACCCATATCTTATTTGCCTAGAACCCTTAAACCCGTTGAAGTCGATAGTTTTAGGAACACTCCCGAAAGCAATTGTTTTGGTCTAAATAAATGACTTCTGAAAGCACTGGTTTCAGGTGCACTTATTCCCGTATGACTGTAACACAGCGGGATTAAAGTAAGAGGTGAGAAGGACGGCGAAAAACCTACACTATGATATACATTCTGCCTGGACATGTCAACACGCCCCAAGATGGTGCAGTTAAACCAATTACACAATAGCCAACCGGGCCGCAGAGCTAAATTTCCTCGAGCGCGGAGGCAGCGGCTCTCCGTCGTCTGATGTTGTGTACTTCGCTGTCCTTCCGCTATTGATGTTGGCAACATTTGCATCAACAATTGTTACAGGCAGAGACGGAGCGTCGACGTCCATCTGCGCATCCCTGCCTTCATCCTCATCCCTGGAGATCAAATGTTGTAGAGGGTGCCAGCGCGACGCGGCGTTGCTCTGGAGGGCAGACGGGCTTGAGGATGTGAGCATGGGTGGCGCCTCTTGACCTTCCTCGAGCTGCCGCACGCGTGCCTCAAGTTGCGCTACCGTCCCAGGCGCAGCGCGCATCTCCGCCCGCAGCGCACCGACTTCCGCGCACAGTTCGCCCCATGACTGGGTGAGACGCGTAAGGAGGCCCGGTTCCGCGGCCAGTTCGGCGAGTGCGCGGCGCGGGGAGAGCTGGTACGACGTAGACGCTGACGAGGGCGCGGTCAATTGGTAGGAGTTGGATGTTGATGCCAGCTGGTAGGAGGCAGATGCAGGGGCAAGCTGGAAGGCATTTATAGGGGCGAGCTGATACGTTGTGGCCGTGGACGCGGCCATGGATTCCACTCCCACGGACAGTAGGGTGGTTGGGGTCTCAGATGAGAAGTGTGCACCCGACAGCGGCCCATGGGCAGGGAAGGTGAGCGCGATGATTGACTCGGTGACCGCGAACGGGAACGTGACTGCGAGGGAGAGGTGCGGGACGCACAGCTGGGCGAGCGGGCCTGGTGGGGTGAGGAGGACTCGGGGTAGAGCAGCTGCAAATCCTCGAGATCAGAGTAGTCTTCCAGCATGGGCTCAATGCCCTGCATCTTCCCCTTCCCCTCTTCAATGTCACTGTCACTTTCACTCTTCTCTTCCTCCTCCTCCTCCTCCTCCTCTGCTTCCTCCTGCCGAACGGGCCCATCCTCCATCCCCTTCCCCTTGTCTTCTTCTTGGTCTTCATCACCGGACTTCGCGCGCTCATCCCCATCCCCTTCTGTGTCCATCTCCCGCTGTTTCTCATCCAGCTCAACCGAGCCCACTTCCTCGCTCAACATCCGCTTAAACACGTCCGTCGGATGCCCACGAAACGGCGCGTACCCCAGCTTCGTCGTTGCCGTCTGCGATTGTAGGCCACCGACCGCATTTCTCTGCACTTGCGCTTCCACCTCCGCGGCACCCATCTCTGCATCGCACATCTCGACACCCTGCGATCCACCTCGGCTCACCTATAACAATAACAATCATAAATCAAACAAAGTATTGAATACTGACAAAAGCGCAGACAGATGGGATGGGAGACGTACCACTTTGCCTTCGACCGGCGGCGTGCGGCTCTGCGATTCGGAGCGGCGGAGTTCGCCTGGGAGTGGGATGCGCTGCACGAATGAATGCAAGGTATGTGTTAGTACCAGAGAAGAGAAAGATGCGCGGAATTACTTACCTCTTTCTCTTTCGGCGCCGGAGCGCTATCAACAAACATAGACATACCCTCAGACATCCTCCCCGCCTCCACCAGCCGAACTACAGGCGTAGGTGTCACGGACTTGCGCTTAGTCTGCACAAAAATCCACCACATTAATATGTATTCAATTCAATACCATTCATTTGAAGCAACGTACCTGCGCTGTCTTGGTGGGACCCTCGCTGGGCTTAACCTTTGCCTTTGCGGGAATGTCGACGGGATCGGCGTTCAGTTGTTCTTGCGATAGACGTCGACTCCTCTGCACATGAAGAATTAAAATGATGAAGTGATAGATAATTGAGCAGCGCGCACCGACGCAGCCGTCTCGACTTGAACCCCACTTCCAAGCACACGATGCCGGCCGCCTCCGAGGGGGATACGCTGAGAACATATATATAGACATCCCGATGATTAGCACGGTTTGGCGGGCGGGCGAGCGGGAAGAGGGAAGAGAAGAATGAAAAGGGATAACGTGAAGAAAAAGGATAACATGATATGATACAGGCGGGTAGGTTCGAAAACGCACCGAAACGAGCGCAGCGAGCGATATAGACCCACGCACAGGCGCGGGTGCGGTTGCGAGTTCAGCAGCAGCAGCGGCGTTGGCCGTGCCTGCGGGACCTCGACCTTGGACTCGGACGGGCGGGATCTTTTTCAATGGCTTGGCTTTGTCTTCGGTAACTGGCACTTGCACTTGCACTTGGACGGGTATGGATGCGGTTTTTTTGTGCGGCGGGGGTTGGGCGGCGGGCGCGGATGACTTGCGCTTGCGTGCATTCTGGGTCTAAACAGGACAACGTCAGGAAAGAAATATTCGTATTTTAATGTCCACATACCGGTGGCGGTGGCGGCGTTGGCGTTCGCTTCGCGGGATCGGACATCTCTGTCTGAATCTGTGCAATTGAGGGCGATGGAATTAGACGACGCTCGATACTTGTCATCTTGAGAAAATTACCTTTGGTACAGACTGCGCCTCAACTGGTTCGGGTAACGGAGTGTCGACTGGTACAGGTAACTGTGTCTGCGGAGATTTCGGCGAGTCCTGTTGCTATCAGCATTCCCGCGTATGTTCAGAATGTTAATCAGATACGCACCTCAACCCACTCAAACGTCCCCTTTGCTTCATCGAATACAAATCCGTGCATATATTCTGCCGCGGATATCCCATTGGCGATTTCTTCCTTCGTGAGTGCGAAGCCCTTATGGCCTTTCAGCACCCATTGGCCCCAGCCTATGCGCATAAAAAGGAAATGTTCATGCCATCATCATAAATAAATAACGCCACTCACCCAGCTTGAGCACATCCCCCTCATACTCCTCCTCCCCGAATTCCCTCCAAAAATCACGCACAAACTCATCCCGCATCACCAACCACCGATGCCAATACCGCCTCAGCGCCCTATCGAACGACGCACACCGCCAGCCCCTATCCATGCTCCCGCCCTCCTTCGCAGCGCGCGCGCCGGAAACGAAAGTCGCACACAGCCGTGCGACGTGGAGGATGTCCATTTTGACGGTGTCCCATTCGCGCTGGCGGTCCACCTCCTCGTCATCGCTCTCCTTGAGCACGAGCGCAACGGACATCCACAGGAACTTGAGCACCCATAGCAGCGGGATGCGGTACCCGCGCGGCAGCACCACCTCCGTGCCGTCCGCGCAGCGCACGAGCACCCACGGCTCCATCGTCGAGATCGCGCGCGGGGGGATGCTGAGCACGTGCGCACGCAGGAAGCGAATGATAGAGAGATCGTCCCATGTTTTGCCCGGGGTACGGATGAACTGCAGCTCGTCGGGGTGCCGCCAGTTCTTCGCCGGGGCCGGGGCCGCACTGGCACTCATGGAGCCTAAGAATGCGGGGATCGCCCGAGATGGCGGTTGGAGCTTCACTGGGGCAGAGATGGACTGGGTGCTTGTGGGGGTACTCCCGACGAGGCTTGCGCGTTGGTGCGCATCTCGCCTTGCGCGGCGCATGGGGGCGGTGTCTACGCGAGGCATCTGGCGGGAAAACCGTTGGAAAAGGTGGCAAGCGCGAAGCGTGTTAGATATCGGCGCACCTTCAGCCTATGCAGCTATCTAACAGTAGTATGCAGCTGTACAAGGGTCTCTTGAAACGAGACGAAGGGGAGACAAGCGGGAATGGAAGATGATGGAAGAGGGAGAGAGGCGAGGCCAAATAATGACCAAACACGCAGCAAAAATAAGTGAAGACCTTTGTCGTTCCAGTCCTATCCACGGCGTAAAGAGGCTCTGCGTGCTATCTACTGCTCTGACGGGCATCTGTGCGGCGTCGCCGCCTGCTTGCACGATCATCTCGGCGCTCGCCGTTGCCGCCGTTGCTATTGATATGCATCACGCCCAGTACTAGTGTGTCATGCCACCTCCCCATCTTCCTCCCCAGCTCGCTCGTCTCTTGTGAATATTCCTCACATCTGAAGCTCAGCGGAGACCATACATAGAATCGGGTGGTGGCTTGAGAACGAGTGGCATGCAGCCCACACATGATTATATCAGGGCCAATTTAACTACAGGGGCGGACCTCGAAAGTATATATCTTGAATGGATACTCTTCTGTGCAGATCCACCCTCGAAGATAGTACCGCTCAAGAATGAGGCTGACGCCTAAGGAGGCATGCAGCTAGCCAATGCAAAAAAAAAAAAAACGGATATCGAAACCGCACATCGATGCCACTCATCGATTCAATTCCTCCCTTCCTTCATTCCCCTTGCCACGAAACCCAAGAAACCAACGGCATCGCACCTCTCTCGCCTCCCTCGCAGGAATGAGCGAGAACGATGTCCAGGGCAGGGTGACGTGGCGTTGGAGTCATCGAACAATGATAATGCGCCGCTGGGCCGGGCCGCATCGGCGAAGTCGATTGATGTTAAAGCTCCAACGATTTCCGTTTGAAAACGGTTTAAACCGTTTTATTTCCAGTTTTTTGATCCTGCCTCAGCTGGGGGGCTCACGTACACCGCTTCCTTTGTTACTGTTCCAGATTTCCTCCTTTCACGCAGGCATCGGGGCCTCATATTAGTATTACCACCTATGGTCAGGACTTGCTCTCAGACCCTCCATGCGACGCGCGCGCGGTATAAGCACTCCATCTCCCTCCCATTCGCAACATCTGAACTCAAAGTTGAACAGACAAGGAGCGCTATGCTCGGCTCGATGCTGTCCAACACGCAGTCAGCACCTGGATTCCATGGTTCATACAACGCTGGGCGGCGCTGCTCTTTCACTGGCACGGCGGTTGGACTCTTGTCGATGGCGCCGCTACCCATCAGTGTCATGTACATATGGCTACACTGTACTATTAAATTCAATTCGTCTGAAGATCATGCAGTGTATAGACTGACCGTCGCTCTCTTTCCAGGGTTCACCTTCATTCCAATCTCCGGTATCTCCACAATGCAGCGGAAACCGCTGGCACACTGCCGTCAGCATTCTCGACTGTCGCCGATCAATGCGGGGATGGCTCTTCAAGCCCTCTGTAGTCGTGTGGCCCTCGAGTATTTCAATGCCCGGACCAGGGGGATACTGCAAATCAATCAAAGGTGCGTATTGAACGGCGCCGTCGAAACCCGTCGAAATGAATCTACCCTTCTCCCGTGATCTCCAGTTGTCTGCTTGGACGCAGCTGTTATATAAAAACCCAGTGATTCAGCTCTCAACTTTATCCAACACCCGGACCAATTCGTTGACTTGATTCACCTGCAACAAAGTTGAAACTGCTCTTCATGGCCTCTGTCCTCATCTCCCTCCTCCTTGCCAGCACTGGCACCACTGCTACCGCAGTGCAGGCGCGCGCGGGCAGATGCAACCCCGCTGTCGCTGGCAAGCAGATCAACATCGTCAACGGGCAGTACCAGCTGGGGTACCCCTCCGGCGCCGTACTTCCCCAACGTCCCCATCGAGGCGGAGGATATCACCATCCCTCTCCGTCCGGTGTTCAACGTTGATCCTAGCGGGAACGGGCTTTTGACGTAGGAATTCTTCATTGTATCGCACAAGTTGTACACTGACTTTTGTGATACATAGTTTCGCTAATGCTCCGTCCAGCCAAGTTTTATACCCCACCATCAACGCAAATTTGACCCTGTTTCTGCTCCAGCCTCGCATTACCACCTTCCCTGGGAACACGTAAGTAGGCCTCCTTACGGAACAAAATAATGAAAGCCTGGCCAGTGTGCTGACCACATTAACAGCACCCAAGGATGGTTCTTCACCTGCCACTCCTGCGAGGACACCGAAATTGCGTACGGGTGTACGGTGCAGTCCACCGGCACGGGACAGTGCGCTGTAATTGGTAACGCGGTGGGGCAGACGACGGCTGTACAATCGTGCTCCGGTCTGGATTATGGCAGTCAGGTGTTCACTGTTGATTTCGTGAAATGCGGGCGGGCGAGCAGTGTGCAACGGGTGGATGGATGGATAGATTGTTGGAAATAGAGGTTAGTTAGCCTCCTCCAACTCCGTAGCTCGGCTGTAGAATGACTCAGAATGGTAAAAATACATACAGTTGACTATCTCACAATGCATGATATAACAATGCATACCTGCCAAAAAATCTCACAATGCATAGAAATCTGGTCAGAAGCAATGGCCCATCCTCACTCAAAACCCTACCTTGTAATGCATAGATCTGCCAATGCATGGCATTTCGAGGACTTTGGCAGAGGAACGGACCATATGCATTTTGAGATAGTTAACTGTACATCGACTTTAAACTATCGAAAGAATCGACAATACGAGCCCAAACCTGTTTGGCGTTGGGCGAAAGTATGGTTCCGTACTGTCATGAATACGTGTGTATGTATCTCAAGCGGATGCCGCAGAACTCACCGACGAGATGACACCCGACGATTCGGAGGCGAGGAATGACACAACGCGGGCACTGTCCGCAGTGAGCGGAGTTGCGCTTGGTCGCCGCCAGTTGGACCACCACCAGTCAGCCTCCTTTATTTGCAGTATCCCCTTGGTCCGGGTATTGCAATACCCGGACCACACGACTACAGAGGGCTTGAGGAGCCATCCCCGCATTGATCAGCGACTCCGAGTAAGAATGCTGCCGGCAGTGTGCCCAGCGGTTTCCGCTGAATTGTGGAGATACCGGAGATTGGGATGATGGTGAACCCTGGAAATAGAGCGACGGTCAGTCTATATACTGCATGATCTTCAAACTGCATGAATTCTAATCAGAATTCACAAGACGTGCCGAAGCTTTGCTTCAGAACCCAACGGCTCATCACCGACGCAGCGCGGGGAATCGAGCGGGCCCTGGAGAAGAGACTTATCCGAAGGTCTGCGCGCGCGTCTCAAAGTCCGCTGGACTCGAATCTTGGAACACCGTATTCATTTTAAGGGTTGAGGTGTTGTCTCTGTTGCGAGATGTGGAGTTGGGCTGTGAAAGGGGCCTGCTCCAGGAAGGTGCCGAAACAGAATCGGACGAGAAAGACACGCAAAGAAAGAAACTCGAAAGACAGAAAGAATCATCAGTCCTGAGCTGCGTTCGTGCACATGCCCCGAGGGTAGCGGGAGCAACACCAGTTGCTCAGAATCCCATGGCCAGTAGTAGTTTTCTTTGTAATTCGGGTACACGAACCTTCAGCTTCAGGCTTCAGCGTTAAGAAAACACTCCTTTATTAACGAGAACACGGCAACGAAAAATGATCATAGCGCACAAGAGAGGTGGCGTCGTGACCGAGCCCGTGCCCGTGGTCGCCATAACGCATCGGGAAAGGCGAATGCGCGACGAAGGGCAAGACATGGCGTGGGCAATACGTCATACTGAAGGAGAGGACGCAGAAGACAGATTCGGGCGGTGGAGGTCAGATCGCTCGGGGCGCGCAAGTGCAGCATGATGACGTTGGCGCCGGCTACAGCACCACAATTAAACATGATGCAAGGATGACTACGCACCGATTAGTTATCTAGATTCAGAACTCATCAAGACTGGCGCATTTCGGCACTGGCAAAGACGCGTTGGAACTTGTGGGGGAGAGAAGAAAGAGACCGCGTGGCGGTGTTGATCGGCTGGCGGATCAATTGCTTCTTGTCCATCGTCCTCTCTAGTTCTGCGCCTCGAGCCAATCACTGCCCACTTTTAGTGCTACTCGCTTACTCACCATTTCTCTGGAAACCCCTGGCTACAGTCTGAGATCTCGCCGCATCGTAACGCGCCGTGGAAGATCCTTGCTTCGTTGTCTGGCGCGTCAAAAGTTGTCCGACTGAAAATTTCATCTGATGCTTCTTTAATCGGTGGAAACGGAGGACTGGCATTCGCCTGGATGAATTGGATCCTGCTGGCCCTGCCTCCCCGCTCTCTTTAGTTCTGCGGATATGTGTGTATCCTGCTCCTTGAACTCGTTCTTGCATTGTCCTGACTAAACGTTGATCCCGGACACTGTCCCATCGTCGTGGAAGTTAATAATGCGTGTACAAACGAGGCTCTCCTGTATGCCAGCGCGCATGTGTTGATATTATTCTAATCTGTCTCTTAGGCACCTTCCTGCTTGGAGAGACCGGTGATCCTGGTCTGAATCTCCGTGCCACCTGGGCAAAAGATGGCTCGTGAGTAGCTGTTCAGTTGGATGGTATTGCACGTTCAAATTTGTTCCAGGTTCTTGGTGTTCCGTCAACTCCAGCAGCTTGTTCCGGAGTTCAACCAATTCCTGACTGACCACCCGCTCGACGTCGACGAGCTCACTCCAGAACAAGGTTCAGAGCCTTTGGGAGCTCGCATGGTTGGCCGCTGGAAGAGTGTTCGTACATCTCTTGCTTCACATCGTGCCCTCAAATATAACCTCCTCGCTGGATCAGGGAGCTTCCATCTTCTTGTCTCCTACCGCAGACGATCCAATTCTCGCCGCCGATCCTAATAGGAACAACGATTTCACTTATCTGGTCGATGTCCCTGATCCGGGCACCGAGAACTACTTCAACCAAACCAACTGCCCCTTCGGAGCTCATATTCGTAAGGTCCACCCTCGCGGAGACCTCGGCCCCAGCGCTGAAAATTCCCACTTCATCATCCGTTCGAGTATTCCCTACGCTCCGGAAGGTTGGACACTATCGACTTTGAACAGACAGGGTGCTGACTTACCACAGTGACGGCCGCTGAAACTGCTTGAAGCACTCCCAGCGTCGACCGAGGGCTTGCCTTCGGTATATTCTCATTTTTTGCCTTGATAATTCGTCGCTGATTGTTCTGCTAGTGGCTTATCAAGCTAGTATATTCAACGGTTTCATGTTCTTGCAGAGCATTTGGATTAACAACATCGGGTAATATTTCAAGAGTCTCTCGGTGAGAATCAAGATACTGATGAATGCCGTTCAGGTTCATTTTCGGAAAAGTGGATCCGTAAGCCCAGGTGGTCTCCCTAGCTGCTTTGTGCTTACTTCTACCACTCAGAACGATTGGCGTTGATCCGATCATCGGAACCCTTGGTGGTGGGCCCAAGAATATCTCTGAGCTCGACCCACTCGTCCCTGTCGATGAGTCGGTCTCTTTCCACGACGACCCTTGGAACGACGTCGTCGTTCCAACGGGTATGGACGGCCTTGTTTTCTGATGTCCTGCAGCTGACCACGGTCTCCTGTCCCTCCAGATTATGTTATTTCCCGAGGCGGAGAGTACTTCTTCTCGCCTTCCCTCTCCGGTCTGGGTGCCATCGCCGCAGCATAAGTGAGAGATGGACATTTGACACTCTACAGTGTGGCTGGTTGAATCTTTCTCTGGAATCCGAGGTGATTTGTACACTGGCTTATATCCGACATAGAATCCATTTTTAATTGAAAAGTACCCCCAAAGTGTTGAATAAGGAAATACGGAACGTCTGGGTAGCCCGCGCTACCCGTACTTTGCCTCTAAGGTCTCAGCTGTCACTTGTTTCAGGCGGGAAAGTCGACTGAGAGCCCGTATAGAGGCATCGGTCTCATTCCCGGTAACGTAAGTTACTGGGTCTTAGGGAGCATGATTTTTAGATTTTGGCTGTGCATCACATTTCCGTCAGCGGATTTTGCGTAATCACTTTCTCTCGCTGCCAAAATGCTTTCGGCTTACCCCAGCCGTTTGGTGTGCCGGTGATCGCCGTTACCAGCCTGATAATCATGCTTATGAAGAGGTTCTCGATCCTTCCCATTCCTTCCCGGTTGTCTGCCTGTGCTTGGGTACTCAAGCTGTTCCAAGGTAGTTCATGAACCCATGTCTTTGCAAACTACGGGGTCTACTGTACTACACATTTTCTACACTGTCTGGCCAGCTATCTGTGATAAAGCCCTTTGCACATTGAATTGCATGAACATTAATTGACCTTCAAGCTGCTAGGTCACGTACGACATGTGGGTTTGTCTTGGTTGGCTTTTGATACTATTTGGTTTTGGCTTGCCTATCCCATGTCTGCACAGCACCTTTTATTGGGCTAAACCAAGGGCAGCAATTGTGACAGGCATGCTCGCCACTTACTTTTGCCATTCATAGGCAGGCTGGTCATGATCGTAGTCAAGCGGGGTAAATTAGCAAGCAGAAATGACTAGGATATTGTGATAAGCAGCGAATCCGCAAACTACCTTAGCCTAGCCCTACGATGACTATGTTTCTCTGGGGTTACTTGCTGACTTTACGGTGCTCGCATTTTCCTTCCGTGTCTCCATCTCCAACTACGACTCATACTTTGGCCTCGCGTCCACACAGATTCGAGCCACACACAGGTGAATTGTATGATTAAAAAAGTGCTGGTTCGAACCCGAGTGGGCATTGTATTTGTCGCCGCCGATCTTAGGTGCAATATCTTTCGATAAAAATTGCCATGGTTCAGTCTCAGTCAAATTTCAACGCAGAATCCAAGCTCGATTAAAGTCACAGCATAACAATTGACAGTGAATAAAATTGGGTGCCACTCCCATCGCGACAACCTCTCTGTATGTTTTCCAGCGGACTTCAGATACTTTTTATGTTTTTAATCCAAATTTTTTTTTTTTTTTGGTTCTTCGTGGTATGTCAGCCAGTAGCAACTAACAATCAGTTAGCCCATCTGGTTGGTAAAGGTTAGAACATTAGTTCTGAGGGACTAGTTTCCACCACCCAGAGAGATGCTTTACACACACCCTAGGGCAGTGCAGGACTATCGCGCTACCCGATGCCGCGACTGTTGCGTCGTCGGGTCGGGGTCTGGGGGAATGCACGGCTGCCCACTAAAACTCCAATCCTCTATTGAACCTCTTCTCTGGGATTTGATTTGATTTGATCCCAATTTTAATCGACTCTGTGGCAGTCGCAGTAGAACCCAGTAGGGTCGTTCACAATAGCCTTTTTTCTTCCCTTTTTCGCTCTCTTTTTTCTCCCTTTTCAATTTCCACATACAAAAAGGGTGCAAATCCCAAACAAAAACTAGATCCAACATGCGATATTGGATGAAATCAGAAGCTAAATAACGCCAACCGAATGGAGCCTTAGATTCTACCTCGTCTAATACCAAGTCTACAGTAGTCTGACTGTCTACTTTGACCTGACAACAATGCAGCGCTTTCTCACCACGCCCACGAATGACGCTCGTACACACATTATCTTCTCCTCGAGATCTCCTCGAGTTTGGTGACTAGGCGGTGACCCCACCACCTCTCCCGCGTCTCGCGACATCCCGCCTCGACATCTACAGCCAAACTTCCCCTTTGGAGTAGGGTTGTTCAGTGCTGCCCTCTCGTTGTCTGTCATGAATGCTCAGAACTGGGTTATTTGATTATCGTCCTGGCCAGGTTATTCACTGTCCCGCTAACGCTAGATTGACCCAGGGCTTGTCTTGACAGAAGGTAGAATCTAGTCTACCCACCCCAACGATCATCACTATGCACAAATAAAACCCTCTGAACACCACGATGCTACAGATGAATGTCTACCTGCAGAACTCTAGAGAGGAAGGAAATATGCACCATCGTGACCCTTCTTCTCCTCGCATTCGCCGGATTGCTTGTGGCCTGGTACTCCCAGGTACCCACATATCTCGGCCCTCGACACAGGCGTCTCGTAGGAGTGGGGCACGGCCTCATGGAAATCATCCGTGGCTATGGCCACGACTTCGGGTGTTGGCTGGCGCGTTTGTGCAGGCCGCAGCCCATGCTCCACCAAGGATAACGCGGACGATGACCCGCAAGGAGGCCCGACCTCCGGAGGCAACATGGAAGGGGCCCCGCAGCCCCGAACGACGACGAATACGCAGACATACCACCCCTTATGGACATAGTGGGTGTGCATGCCAATGACCTCTTTGTGAGGGACCTGTTTTCCCGGACGAACAGATATACCAGAGCAGGTGGTACTTGATAATGGGGAGCCCATAGAGAAAGAAGAATGGATCATCTATGAGGCAGAACCTGGTACCGGGAAACCGTTGGAGGAAGTCGAATGAAGATAACAAGAACCCGAATGGAAATACCCTTGGTTGATCCGCACCTATACCCGACTCGCATCTTTCCATCACTCGCTTCCCTATCTTATCTTATCTCACTTCAAAAGGAACTCACACGGTTCGAAAATTGCGTAGTTCAAGAAAAGGCTGCAACAAAATTACAAGATTGCGATACTTGTCGACATGTGTAACGATATAATGAATAAAGAAAAATTTTGTTCGAAAAATGTCCCGGCGCGCGCAAGTCCGAATCGACCCCTCCCATCCTCACTCTTTCGCTTTCCCCTGCCCTTTTCGATCCACAGGCGGCATCTCGACATCCTGGTTCACAAGCTCGAGGACAGATGCGAAATGTGCCACGTATTGAGCGCGTTGAGGAATGATGAGATGCTTGTTTTGGACACCACAGCCAAACAAACAGGCGCCTTCTTCACGACACGCAATCTCCAACTTCTCTATTCCATGGCTGGAGCTTGCGCGGCGATATTCCAGCCCACGATTGAAACCATTCGATCTCTCAGACCAGTTTCTTTGCTCACGAATGAAAAGAATTGAGCGGACCTTTGAGCAGATGAGCACGTCAAAGCAGAAACAGCGGTAATATATGTAGATGGCTTTCTCTATGCAAGAAAGAGCTGTGGAATGACTAGAATTCCCAAACCGCACATGAGGAGAGGACACTGAGAGTTTTTTGGTTTCAAGGATCGTTTCGCAAGCCGCCTGAAAGTGAACTCCGAATGTTGGATACTGTTGTACCAGAATCAATTTTTTGGCACAGCAGTGATAGAGCGACCCAAAGCTCGCTTGGTCGACCTGTTCACATTGACCAGAACCATGGGCTCCGTGTAAATTAGGGTCATTCACAGTAGCCCTTTTTTGTGCCCTTTTTAGCAGATAATGCAACGAGTGAGCAATAAAATCCAGAAAGATTCACCCCGGTCCTTTTTGACCATTTAAGTATGCCGCCTTTCAGCAACGATGGGAGCACCCAGACAGCATGAAATGGAGAAAGGGAGCCAAAAAGGGAGGAAGCAAAAAAGGGCGGAAAAAGAGAGCAGAAAACCGGAACGTTGATAGTAGCCTTTGGCCCCGCCCTTTTTGGATTCCTTAGCGGCACTTGAGCACTTCTGAGCACTTCGGCTTTTCGCTGCCCATGTTCCGGCGTCTCACACGACTTCCTGGCCCATCAGAACCGGCTAGTTCTATGGCAACAGGCATCCGATTGGCTCCTGGACGGTCTGGAGTGCTCTGGAACCGTCCCGTGCTCACTGTGGAGGTCCTCTCGGGTTACCGGCACGGGCAAGCAAAGTAACACTGTTGCCAAGTGCTGCTAAGTGACGGCAACCGAATGGAGCCTAAGGTACATGTAGATTCTACCAAGTTTTATATATTGTATCCCCTGAAACTGATGGTTGACTCTTTATGAAATAGCAGACGCTCCTAGGTGTTCGATCCTGGTAATGGGTGATCGGGGGATCCCGATCGTTTCGGTTGGGCATGAAGACAAATTGAATAACCCCTGGTTGGTTATTCTGAGTCTCAATCATTGCTAATCTCCAATAGAGCGGATAACCCCCTGTTGGTTATTCTGTATGTGTCGTCTTGTCCTTGGTTGCAAATATGTTTAGATATTTGCCAATCTCGTTGCTTTGATAACCCGGGATGCCCGGGGTTAAGGTTGAGCGAAAATGTTGAAGGCATGCCAAATCATAACACCATGCATGCGAAGAGACACAGCAGATAATCTACTTGTCATCACAAAAAGTAACCGGACATTGGCTTGCACAGCCATATCACCTAGATATTATGTACTCTCATGTACAGATTATGAATCTACTGGTAATTTGGCGTAGGTTGTGATATTCAAACTCGAGCTAGGGGGTTCTGCAATTAGCACAGAATTAAATTAGGGAAATAGTCAAGAAATACGAATATTTTCCCGTTCACAACTGTTCAGGCCACGTTTCTCAGAGCTTTTTGGCATCCAAAATAGCGTTACATATCACAGAATACACATACAAGATCTTGGAAAAAACAGCCTATCCTACAATGCTGCGGAAAAGAATTAATCGAGAGAGAAATTCCACCCTTGATGGAAAACAATTGATTTATTTCAGATTTTAACACAAATCAGGAGGAATGGCCGGTTTTTTGTGGCATATAGGATTAAGGGATACTGCATTGAAGTTTCAGAGCACAAAACTTCCCAGAGCAACCCCATTCTTTGCGGAGAACACGCTGTCCGGTCACTTTTTGTGATGACGAGTACCAACCAATGAGTGCTGTCAAACTGACTTGAATAAATATACAAAATCCATCGATTCAAACGACCATTTTACGTAGATATAGCGGTTTAAGTGAAGATATTTGAAAAAAATCTCAACGTTGCTCGGAGTTTCCTGCATCACTACAAATTCAACAATTTAGACAATCGGCTATCAGACTCACCGAGCGCGCTCTCCCCCCTTTCTGGGGCCAGGCTGAGATATCTTCGTCTGCCACCTGTTTCCGTTCAGTAGGAGCGCGGGAGCGTGTCGAAGTCACGGTATTTTGCTTCGTCAACCGAGCAGGGCACATTCCACCGCGGTGACCGAAGGATTTTTGTGACTAAAAACATGACATCTAAACATGTCTCTCCCTTTGGCCAGTTTTTAGGCCCTTGGAACATGAGCTGAAACTGATGGCTTTTCTGTCCTTTTTTGTACTCTTTAAATGATACCTCCTCGTACCCAAATTCCAGCAGGAATATATTAGTGGTGTTTTGCACGCAAGAAACCCTAACCAAAAATCCTTGATGTGGTTGAATTTCGAGGTTTCATGCAGTTCAGAGGCATTCCTTGAGGTCCATGTGTGATAACACACTCATTGACACTCTGTCTAGCAGAAAAGAGCCTCCACCTCGCCGGTAAGGACTGTTCGGAAAAATGACACTCAAGAGTACACTCAGCTTCATATAATGCGTAGCTAAAGAGGATCCCCGACCGTTTCGCCCAGCACGTTTAAAAAGGGTATGGCGGCCCGCGGAATTAGATGTGGGGTCCCCTTTGTGCACTTGTTGTGCACTACGGATTGTAGTTTCTTGTCAAATGTAAGGATTGTGACAAAGAAAAACACTTCAGAAAATTGGGAAGGTTATTGCTGCCATAAGTCCGGATGACATTCCTGATAACCGTTTGACATCTGTCCCGTGCACAATTGTTCAACTTGACCGTACAGTATATAATGTAGGGTTAAATTGACGAAGAATTTTTTTTTGCAAACTTCGGGATTATTGTCCCTCAGGTGTTATCTCAAGATATTTGTTGGGAAATCAGACAACTCAATGAGTGTGAGTCGATGATCATTATCACAACGATCTAAACCACTAGTGAATTGGTATCAACGCGAGAAGCAGACCTAAGTGGCGAATGTGTCATTTGACTTGCGCTTCCGGTACCACCGCAACTGTCTATCAGCAGGGGCGGTAGATGAGCGCCCAATAGAGCGCACAGAAGGTGGGGACTTCGAATCCTTCCACAGATATGATCACCCGCTCTTTCTTCCTCGCCTCGTATGCGTTGGCGCAGGTTCGGGTCTGCCGTTCCGTCCCCTCAAATCGCACCATCGATGATTTCAATGGGGATTCGGCGACTGGCGTAGTGCCAGTATACGTGGGGGGGGGGGGGTGTGGAACGTCGTCGTCGTGAGCATCTCATTTGTACAGTCTCTGCACCTTAGTGATTTTACCGATGACAGGACAGCAATTGTACCACTTGTTACGTCCAACCTTACGCCACCCAAGCGTTTGACCATCCGTGGCACGACAGTGTTTCCCAGGGATGGCGATATATTTTTTCGGCATCGTTCCTAATACCGCTCTGCATGGGACTGCCAAGGCCAATACTCACGTCAACGTGACATTCACCCTGGACGGCGCCGTTGCGGACACATATATCCACACTCCTGATACCTCCTCCACCGTCCTCTATTCTGTCCCTATGCTTTCGTCGGAAGGTTTAAGTAACAAGGCGCACACACTGGTCGCAACATTTTTTGACCTACTGCTTTTTGATTTCGCGATGTATACGTCGGTTAAACATATCTTCTCTTTACGTGTTACTGACAACCACCGGCATCGAAACAGTTTTGATGATGGAGTAGCGCCTCTCCCGCCGCCGGGAAGTGTCCTTACTCCAGGTTCAAGCACATTAAAGCCCACTGCCACCATATCCAGCGGACCGGGATCAAGCTCGCAATCACACAGTCCATCAACAGACAGTTCCGTGTCTGATAGCGGACTCGCAACTGGCGTATCTGGACAGCCGAGTGTGATTACATCCCTGGTCCAAGTCACCATCACGGCCAGCGCTCAACCCGATTCGAATTCACACCAGACCATCACCGCAGATAGATATTCCGCAACCGCATCCGCCGCTTCTTTTCCCTTTGCAATCGTTATGGGGAGCATATGCGGGTTTGTGGCAGTCGCATCGTTGTTATTCGGTCTCATGTGGCGCCGGCGCCAGAAGTATCGACATGTGCCTCGGATGGCTCTCCTGGTAGACGGGTATCCACAGGGGCAAAGAGCACAGACTCCGCCATTATATTCCCCACAGGCGTCCACGCAGGTTCGACACAGCCTCTGGTTTCGAATGTATATTCGCCGCAGTCGGTGAGCTCGAAAACACATTCGAGACCTTTCGAGAGCAGTGACCATTCGAGCCAATGGAGTCCGGGGGCCGCGTCGTCCAGGTCCATGCGGCTCGACAGCAGCAATGTACATACACGGCCGCCCAGCATGGCAGAAACATCGACTGCCTTGCCGCCATATACACCGAGTGATCCGTCTCAACAAATTCAGAACCCGACCCTATCGCCGGGAGGTACAAATATCAACCACCTGGAATAGATGCGGGAATATCAGCGGAACCACCGACGTCCGGGCATGTGCAGAATATTGTTCTACATTATAGTGACCTATTTAAAAAATCCACATTCATTGGTTCAACACAGTTCACTTGTTTACAATTTCACTACAGTACATCGACATCGATATTATACAGAACTCGGTTGAAGGCTTGACAGGGAAAGCATCTACATTGATTGTTCAACATCTGTCCTACCTTAACCATACTGCGGGCAAAGAACGATGCACCTGAAATCCAGGTGCCTTAAACGCACCTGGTTCAGGTGTAGGCACCTTTCCTTCCGCCCGTCCATGAATCCAATCCACCCAGGCTGTCCTGGCTAAGTCAATGTGAATGCCAAGAACGCGTGGTATTCCTCTTCGCTCGAGGAGAAGATCAAGAGCAAGACCGCGGTTATGGAACAGAACAGCTGGTGCTGCAATGAGGATGTAAATATAATGGTTTAAGGGCATGAAAGCCATCTATGACTGACATGTCCATGAATACCTGCAGTAAGTACCAGTTCTCCCGCTTTTTATTTTGGCTCCGTGACGCCACAATGGGCCCGGCGGGATCAATTCATTGAGGCAGTACATATTCACGTCCTCCTGACCAGTTCAGACCGTAGAAGGAAATTAGTGAAAAGATTCACAATAGAGTCGTTCACGGTTACACTTTTTTGCTTTCTTTGTTGCTCCCGCTGAACCTCCGAGTCGGAAAGTTGCAGGAAATATCTTCGATGTGCTCCATAGATGCATAGTTGCTCTGGAATGAAAAAAAAGGGAGCAAAAAAGGGACAAAAAAGGGAGCTGAAAGCCGGAACGTTCACAGTAGCCTTTTTTCAGCCCTTTTTTGCTTCCTTTTGTTCTGATATCATCCAATATCGCACGTTGGACCTAGATTTTTTGGATTTACACCCTTTTTGCATGTTAAAACTGAAAAGGGGAAAAAATCCGAAGAAAAACGGAGGGAATGCAAAAAAGCGAGCAAAAAAAGGGAGCAAAAAAAAGAAGCAAAAAAGGCCACTGCTTTTCAATTCTGATATGTAAAAAGTGTTAAAAAGAGGGAAAAAAACGACCTTCCCTGTAAAAAGGGCGCGAAAAAGGGAGACTGTGAATGACCCTAATATCTGTGTTGAGAGTCAAACGTAGTACGTTACTGATTACACAGCAAACCAAACATGAACAACTTTACAAAAATTTGGCGGAGAGGTGATTAGGGCGCTATAAGACCCACTACCTAAAGTTAATGGGCATTCTTCTCATACAGACTCGCCCACGTAGCTCCAGCTCCCACCAAGTAAGTCGACTACTATAGGAAGAGGGTCCTGGACCGCTTCGTACCCGATAAATTTGCAAAGCTCCGAAATAACAGCAAGGGTGGGTATGCATCTAAGCGCGCCACATAACACCATCTGCCTCTTTATGCGCAACATTAGCGCTAGTCTGTCGCCTTTGCATGCGGGAGACGAATCTTCTGCAATTCTGATAGTCATCAAAGCTATCACTTTTGGCAGTTGACTATTATCACACAGAAAGAACCAAGAAAGGACGCTGTTTGAATGTACACAATCCATCTCTGTTAAACGGCGCATTTGCGCAACATTGGCACCAGTCTTCCCCCTTTCCATGCAGGAGATGACTGTTCCGCAATTTGTGATAGATATCTAAGCTGGTACTTTTGGCAGTTGACTAGTATGCTATGGCGAATATAACCAAGGACGGGAACAGACACTGAGTAATGTAGAAACCATGAAACACAGTCCTTGCCTTTACTCTTTGTTATGCGGTGCATTCATACATTGTGACGATTTGGTGTAATCAGGAATACCAATATTTCATCTGGATTTTCGACGCTACATAGCATTTCCTTATCAGCTTCCCACACCCTCACGATTAGCGCCAAGTGAGAACAACATCTTTTGTTTCATTCAACAGAAAACGTATCAAGACAGGATCTTGATATGCTTTCCAAAGTTTAAAACATAGCCGTCCAACAAGCGACCGCAGGAGTCCAAGGTGTTCCTAAGACTATGACTCACAATTTTTTTCTGACCACTAAGGACCACCTCTCTTGCTCTTAGAGAATTCGAAATCTTCTCAGTGAGGACTCAATATATACGTTTATGGAGACACAGAGTGTCTTGTTGCATGAGGGGTGACGACATTATGTTTTGATAGGACTGGTGTGGCTGGATAGAAGGATACAAGCAGGTAGCCCGACCACGAGACCATCTCAGGTTAAAATTATAGCTGTGTAGAGTGGTTTAAAGAGGCGAAACATGAGAGGCAAAGCATCATCCATACCCACTTCTTTCCAGCATGGCTTCCGCCCGCCGCATTGTTCGTCTCACCATTCTAGGTTCGTCTCAGCTCTCTGCCGTAGTGATGAGGCTCTCATCCACACAATCTAGTTACAGTCTTTTTGTTCGCTCTCATTTCGATGAGTTTGGCCGCTGCTCTGATCACAATGGGGTCCACCTTGGGACCTTTTGTCGACATCGCCTTCATGCCTGCCACTCTGGCCATCGCCGTCGCCGTCCTTACTTTTCTCACCGTTCCTGCCATGTACGTTCCGGAATTTCGATCTCAGGCACCGACATTCCTGATATCGGGCATTCAGGATTGTCCTCGAGATAGCTAGACCTGGGGCGTACTTCACGTCCATGATCATCTTCGAGATTTTGTGGCTTGGTACGTCTGCACAATTGCCTCCATGCAGATGAACGCCTCTCACATACTCGCAGGGTTTCTGTCCATCCTGTGGCTTGCCAGTGGCGCCGCGCAGGCCGTAGAGAACGTGTTCTTGATCGGAGGCTGCAGCCTGGATTCTTCCGATGACTTCGATGGCTCCTTCGATGACTCCTTCGATGGCTCCCCTGATGACTCTATCCGCAACATCTGCGGCGAGGCCCGCGCCATCGCGGCTTTCGGCTTCCTGAACTGGCTCATCCGTATGTGTCACGTCCCTTCCGCCCACTCACCCGCCACTCGCACCCCATCCCTAAATGCCTTCCCTAGTGATGTTTTATACCCTCACGATCATGATCATGTCCTGCGTGGCGATGTCCCGCAAGCGCGGCCCTGTGTGGACCCGGTCCCTCGCGAACGCGCCGCTCTCTACGACAGCTCCTGCCGAGAAAGACTCCATCCCACTCTCGTCCGAAAAAAGTTATCTGCAGGCCCAGCATGTCCATCAGCACATGGGCGGTTCAGTCCAGACTGGAGCTCTCCAGGTCTGAATGAGTCTGCCATGATGCCATCAAACCCGAGGTGCAGTCTACTCTGTGTTAACCCATACTCCTATGAGTTATTGCAGAGTATGCCGTCTGGCAGAGGTCCAACATAATCTTTTGAAAAAATTGCGAAAAGTCACGAAAGAACTCCCTACTTGTTTAGCATGTTACCTGAACACCACGATCTTTCTTTTACTACGATCCTTTTCCGGATGTCGTATATATAATAGATACCATTGTTGCGAAGCTTTGAAACGTTCGGTCATGCACACAATTCTTGCCGCGCTCTTGCTTTCACAGATAGATACTGTTATCCACATACCACCTCTCATTCCCCAGTATCGGCTTTCGGCTTACCGGCAGTGTATTGCAACTTGCCCCTTTGCTAAGCACCTCAAATTCCCGCTGCCTACCAATGCTCGAATCTCGTTATGCCACCGGCAGAATATTGTGATTTTTTTTTCTTCTGCAACACCTGGATCGGTGCGATTGCTTCGAGTCTTTCAACCGCAGTCAAGTGCACCGCCGTCCACAACCTGCTCTGTGACCAGCGTAACTGGTTTCATCGGCTGAACAGGTTACAGTTACATAACTGTCAGCTGATCAGTTGAGAGTTTAATTGATTAAATACGCTCAACCGGTTTAATCCGCTCAACTGGTTAACCGGCGGCTGGAAAGTCGAGAGCTTAATTGGTTGAGTACGGTTTAATGGCTTAATTGCTTTGATGGGATGGGCAGTAGGTAGCACAAGAATTTGTAGTAATAGTACGATTAAACCGGCTTAAACTGCTCAACCGGATTAAGAAAACCTCCTGCTAACACCTGCTTGATTTAAGCCAACCTAAGCAGGCGACAGATCATCTTGACTGCTGAACGGTGAATGTTTTATTTTCGAACGAAACAGTCAATATGTCCTAAAATTAACATCCTCGACGAGAACGACTCGCGCGCCGTTGGGCAGACAAGGACAAGTCGAGTCGAGAATCATTCTCCCCGGCTCACACGGAGCGGAAGAACGCGGCGCTGTGGGGCCCGGCAGCGATGTTTCACCGGTGTCATGTCGAATGTTTTATTTTCAACCACTCCACAGTCAATGCGTCCGAAAATTAACGTCTGGGATGAAGATGCCTCGCGTGCCGTTGGAAAACCCAAACAGTGCGACTAGAGCTGCGTTCAAGCGCCCGCTAGCCACCCGAAGTGTCGAGCCTGCTCGCCATGCTCGCCAAAAAATGGGCTGCAGCCATATTCATCAATAGCGTTACAACTGCGTAAAAATCCACCTAAAACTCACTCAAGGCGAGATGAGAAATTCTGGCTCGAGAGTTTCTCATAAACACCGACAGGAATCTCCTCAGGGTCTGTGGGGTTTGGCCCGTCCAGCGAACGGTTGAACGCAGTGTAGGGTTCCTTGCATTAGCCCTAAGTGGTTCTGGCTTTCACACCCTTATCTCACTGCTCGCGTCATTGTCTGGAAATACAAAAGCGTTCCGATTGCCTGCAGGTGACTGACACCGGCTGCCTTACTCACCGGAGGTCGACGTGTATTATCTTGGTCATCCGCCTTGCCGCCGATGGTCACTACAACGAAGTCCGAACATCCGTCAGTCGCGGAAGAACGAGTAAAACTGTCCGGATATCGGTTATTTGTCCTTCAAATGGTTTGGAGCCTCAAGAGTCCCACCGGCTGGGGAGATAATATGACAGACGAGAGTTTCCTAACTAACTGCTCAACCCGTCTTACCGTCTCATCCTGAGGCTTTCTTCGACACGTAATCTCGCACCCTAACTCAATATGCCATCCATCTATCTCGCTGATTCGAAGGTACCTTGATTTTTTCTCGGCCGTGAACGCGGCGCTCATGCACTGCGTTCCGACCCTTCTTAGACTCGGCTTGAATGTAGGAACTTAGAAGTAGCTACACACTGCGTTCAGGGACCCCGTCTACACAGCCTGCGATACATGTGCCGACCCATGCAGACACTGGGAAACATGGCCTGCCGACACCGGATCGGCAGAATCTGCCAGACCGGGGTCGACGCCCTGCCGATGTACGTCTGCAGAGGCGTGCCGACCCCCCATCCACACAGGTCGTCAGACCCGCCTTGCGCCGCTCCCGTTTCTTTTCCGTTTACCATACCGTCCCTGAAGGCTCCCTGGCAACAGTGTCGTACGCGGCCTAGAACGTGGTGATGTTGGTCCAGATTTGGTCATGTCCGACTCCGCGTTGTCTCTGTGTTTCGCACATTCAGCTTCACCCAGGATACCTCAGAAAATAATAGAATGTGTGTATTAGCTCTTCTAAAATTAAGCCACATTATTTCTCAACGTTGCGACTCGTTTTTGGGGTGTGCATTTCGGAGTTTTCTCTTGATTTGGAAAGAAATGCTGTGTCTTTTGATTTGTGGGTCCGCAAGATCGCCCTGTCAATCAATGATGCCTTCCGCATGCCCCAGGGCCCCCAGATAGGCGTTGAGACGAGGAACGGATGGCCTACTTACGTCTACAGACTCTGGGGTGGTGTGCCGACGTCCAAGTCTGCAGACCTCTTCGGACGGGGGTCGCACATCGCTTGTGCAGACGACCCCACTGAATGCAGTGACATCAATGATTGAGGCTAGGTGCCTAGAGAATAGTCTGTGGAAGTCTGTCTGGCTCTGGCTAGGTTGGCACAGGTAGGTCTAGGTCTGGCAGGATCTGTGTAGGTTGCAACAGGTGCTTGTAGCCACATACACTGCATTCAGCGGTATATTAGCCGACGCCTCGGCTAGCTTCTGCGAGCCGCTGTCTAGCTGTGGCTATGCTTCAGCTATATCTGGCTATACAGGTAGCCAGGGCCACCTCGCCACATCGCCGGTAGCTTCTGCGAGCTGATGGTTAGGTCGCCTAGCTGGGGTGTGGGTAGCTGTGGGTAGCCGGTCCAGGCCAGTCCTTCGGCTCAGCCCTTAAATAGTTCGTTGTTATGGGAATGCCGGATGCCGATCCAACTCCGCATGCATTTAGAATCAATTTTATTTGCCGAGACTGATAGCGCTCACACTCGCTTACTCATGCCTGCAATAATGGACATCATAAGTTAAGTATTATAATACAAAGGACAAGGTGGAGGTAGCCAGAGGTGCTGGCTAGCTGTGGGAAGCTCAGGCTAGCTGTGGCTAGCTGCGGCGAGGTGCCGCTAGTGCCGCTAGCCAGATGCAGCTTGGCCGGTTAGCCAAGCACGGCTGGCTGGTTCCGGCGAGGCGGTGCGCAGCTAGAATGGCCCTGAACGTAGTGCTACGCAAGGGGGAAGGGATGCGGTTGCTCAGAATATTAGAAGATGGAAATGTTGAACATTAAAACGTAAGTCTAGGTCTGTGCAGCTGAGTTTAGGGAGCTACGCTCACCTTCCACGAGCTACCCTCATCTACACTGACTTGAGTTTAGCCGCCTTACTGGGTACCCGTAAAGCCAGACGGACATTACGTGTAGTCGCCTAGATGGGGGGCTGTGTAGGGACCTACACCGACCTAACTTCATCTGGCACAACCTACAGCGCCTAGTCTCAGCTGAGGCTAGGACAGGTGGGAACGCAGTGATGGTCGCCCTCAATCACAGCCGGAACTGGGGGCATGTTGCATCATATTCGGCAGTCCTCACATCCACCCCCCTCGTGAATAGGAAGAAATCGAGTCAGGAGCGCCCTACTGCTCGCTGGCAACCCTGGCGTTAATAACTTCCTCGTCCTCAGCCCCCCTCCCACCATCTTCGCGGAAGAACAATACACCAATTTTTTTAATCATTCTTTCCCAACTAATACCCTCGATGCAAGTGGAGTGTCAAAAAAAAGTTACCGATGGCTATGATATTGCCAACCATCTCTCCACCCCCAGCACACGGTACATCGAACCGCAGGGAGTCTCTTCTTACGCGATAATTGGAACACTAAGAATCCAGTCCGCCTTATTCCCGTTCCCCATAAGGCCGGGTGATACTTGTGATTTTAATGGACTGAAGTCAACCGCAAAGGACTGACCGTTTTCATTTAGCATCGCGACCTCCACGGATCAATCTCCTTGTGTTGTCCTCAACCCGTTCAAAGATGGGGACGTTGACGCTTATCGATATGTATGTCCGGTGCTATTCATCCGCTGGTCCTTGATCTAAAGCACAGCACCCAGTGCCCAATTTCTACGATGGACGGTCGCGACAGTAACCAGGTCTCGCAATTTGTAGCCGTGGATGAGGAGGAATCCTAGGACACTTTATTACTATTGGGCTTCGGCCTTTCTTTTTATTCTGCTTGCTACTTCCATGTTGCGCTCCATAGCCTCCTTTCTTCCCGCTGTTACTTTACCGAAACCTTCGGACTTGCACCGCAGTCGGTTGTTATCTTACAACGACTGGCAGCGTACTTCTGCTATTTCTACTGTATCCTGTTGACTTACTCCTGAGTAATCTTATGTATTCTAGGTATCTGATTTCAATAGGCGTAGCGGGAGAGATGCCAATTGAGTCCCCAGAGTCGGATTCGGGAAGTTCAAGAAAGAACTCTATTGCTTGAGCCCAGACTTGTCGGATGGGCTTTCAAAACAAGCTTGCCCCGCATGTCGGAGTTTAAATCTCAGCAAATGATCACTGATTGACATTTTGTTTTGTTTTCGTCGTGTGTGTTTTTATTTTATTTCACTTTACTTTATGTTTGATGATGATGATGATGATAATTCATTGTTTTCGCTACATATGGGCCAATTCTGGCTATGGTAGCTGCACGCTAAGTGATGTAAAAAAAAATAGGTACGTTGAGGTATTCGTTGGTTGGGAGTTCGTTTTTTTTAAATGGGGTAAGGTATCGTGAGAGGTAAATCGTTGTCTAAGAGGTATCGTAAATGCTGGGTATACAGTTCAGTGGTGTGATAACATGGTTCATGGTGTTTCTGGAAGAGTTTATGTATCGGTATGATTAGGTATGATAATGTAAAGTATGTAGATGAAAAAGAAATGTGGAAATGAGAATATGTGGAATATGGGGTCGCGACACGGGTTAAGGGGACTGAAATGAGATAAGAGGGTGGTAACGCACACGGGGGTCTAGGAGAAACGGCCGGTGGCCTCGATGAATTTGGCGAATGGTTTGAGGAGCTTTGGTTTGGTGAGGAGGGGGGCGACGTGCAGAGGGCCGAAGATGTCGACTTTTCTGCACGCTGAATGGAGGGGTTGGCGGAGGTGTTCCCAGGCTGGGCATTCCAGGATGAAATGTGCCCGCGTTTCCGAAGATTTGGTCTGTGGTGAGTTTTGGTTTGGTTTCTATTCCCTGTGTTGTCGCCAGACCTCATAAGGGTTTGATTTCGGTGATGATCATTATGATCACTGACAAAAACATTTGACACCGGGGGATCAAACAAGATCATTATTAAAGTCCGAGAAGGACACCTATATGACATGTCCATGAATACCTGCAGTAAGTACCAGTTCTCCCGCTTTTTATTTTGGCTCCGTGACGCCACAATAGGACCGGCGGGATCCATTCATTAAGGCAGTGAGAGGGACGGCATCCAGCGTTGGCACGATGTACTAGCCTTCCAATAGCCAAACGACCGCGATGAGATCGCAGTCGTCCCATGAGCCGTCCTCACTACATTTTGAGGGCCCCTCGGCCAACTTGACCGAGGTCGGATGAGGTTGGCCGAAGTTAGCCGAGGGGCTCGACCGGGTTGGTCGAGGTTGGTCGAGGGGTTGGCCGAGGGGTTTGACCTCTTGAGTAGTTTCCATGCCGAATGCCGGAGGTGCCTTGAGGCTGAGTATCTTGAAGGCTTCAAGTTCTTGCGTCGGGTCTTATGTAGGAGATTAAGGAAAGAGAAAAGGTCGAGGCCAGTGACCAATAGAGCCAAACATATTCACGTGCTCCTGATCAGTTCAGACCGTAGAAGGAAATTAGTGAGAAGATTCACAATAGAGTCGTTCACGGTTACGCTTTTTTGTTCCCTTTTTGCTTTCCTTTTTGCTCCCGTTTTTGCTTGCCTCTCCTTCCACCAGCCGACCCCTTTCCTGTAGCAGTTCCGCTCGTGGAGCGACAGATAACATAAAATATATGTGTTTATGTCAAGAGAGATCAGGGGTATGTAATCCCGTCACCGCTGAACCTCCGAGTCGGAAAGTTGCAGGAAATATATACATGGTCTTCAGTGTGCTCCATAGCTGCATACTTGCTCTGGAATGAAAAAAAAAAAAAGGGAGAGAAAAAGGAGCAAAAAAGGAAGTTGAAAACCGGAACGTTCACAGTAGCCTTTTTATTTACACCCTTTTTGGATGTTAAAACTGAAAAGGGGAAAAAATCCGAAGAAAAACGGAGGGAATGCAAGAAAGGGAGCAAAAAAGGGAGCAAAAAAAGGGAGCAAAAAAAGGAAGCAAAAAAAGCCACTGCTTTTCAATTCTGATATGTAAAAAGTGTGAAAAAGGGGGGGAAAAACGACCTTCCCTGTTGGAAAGCTGAAAGAAATCTATCGACAAAAGGAGCGAAAAAGGGCAGGAGAAAGTGAACTGTGAAACCCCCCGCCGCGGCTCCCTTTTTCCGCCCTTTTTCGTGGCTTTTTTCAACTCTATTTCTCTATTTCATGCTCCTATTGTTCCCCAAAGGTTGCATACCACCTGAGATCAAAAACGACTGGGGTGAATTTTTCTGGATTTTATGGCTCGTTCAGTTACGTTATTGAAAAAGGGAGAAAAAGGGTGTAGAAAAGGGAGAAAAAAGGACGCGAAAAAGGGAGACTGTGAATGACCCTAATATCTGTGTCGATAGTCGAACGTAGGACGTTAATGATTACACAGCAAACCAAACATGAACAACTTTACAAAAATTTGGCGGAGAGGCGATTAGGGCGCTACAAGACCCACTACCTAAAGTTAATGGGCATTCTTCTCATACAGACTCGCCCACGTAGCTCCAGCTCCCACCAAGTAAGTCGACTACTATAGGAAGAGGGTCCTGGACCGCTTCGTACCCGATAAATTTGCAAAGCTCCGAAATAACAGCAAGGGTGGGTATGCATCTAAGCGCGCCACATAACACCATCTGTCCCTTTATGCGCAACATTAGCGCTAGTCTGTCGCCTTTGCATGCGGGAGACGAATCTTCTGCAATTCAGATAGTCATCAAAGCTATCACTTTTGGCAGTTTACTATTATCACACCGCAAATACGAACCAAGAACGGACGTTGTTTGAATGTACACAATCCATCTCTGTCAAACGGCGCATTTACGCAACATTGGCGCTAGCCTTCCCCTTTTCCATGCAGGAGATGCGTGTTCCGCAATTGTGATAGACATCTTAGCTGGCACTTTTGGCAGTTGACTAGTATCCTATGGCGAATATAACCAAGAAAGGACGGGAACAGACACTGAGTGAATGTAGAAACCATGAAACAGAATCCGTGCCTTGACTCTTTGTTATGCGGCGCATTCATTCATTGTGACGATTTGGTGTAATCAGAAATACCAATATTTCATCTGGATTTTCGACGCTACATAGCATTTCCTTATCAGCTTCCCACACCTTCACGATTAGCGCCAAGTGAGAACAACATCTTTTGTTTCATTCCACAGAAGACGTATCAAGATCCTGTCTTGATATGCTTTCCAAAGTTTAAAACATAGCCGTCCAACGACCGCCCGCAGGGCCTTCGGGCGCTTAACACCTCGTCCACCAAAGACTAAGACTCACAATTTTTTTTTTGACCACTAAGGACCACCTCTCTTGCTCTTGAAGAATTCGAAATCTTCTCAGTGAGGGCTCAATATATACGTTTATGGAGACACAGAGTGTCTTGTTGCATGAGGGGTGACGACATTACGTTTTGATAGGACCGGTGCGGCTGGATAGAAGGATACAATCAGGTTACTGATTCTGATTCAGGTAGCCCGACCACGAGACCATCTCAGGTTAAAATTATAGCTGTGTAGAGTGGTTTAAAGAGATGGCGAAACATGAGAGGCAAAGCATCATCCATACCCACTTCTTTCCAGCATGGCTTCCGCCCGCCGCATTGTTCGTCTCACCATTCTAGGTTCGTCTCAGCTCTCTGCCATAGTGATGAGGCTCTCATGCCCACAATCCAGTTACGGTCTCTTTGTTCGCTCTCATTTCGATGAGTTTGGCCGCTGCTCTGAGCGCAACGGGGTCCACCTTGGGACCTTTTGTCGACATCGCCTTCATGCCTGCCAATCTGGCCATCGCCGTCGCCGTCCTTACTTTGGTCACCGTTCCTGTGATGTACGTTCCGGAGTTTCTATCTCAGGCACCGACGTTCCTGATATCGGGCATTCAGGATTGTCCTCGAGATAGTTAGACCAGGGGCGTACTTCACGTCCATGATAATCTTCGAGATTTTGTGGCTTGGTACGTCTGCACAATTGCCTCCATGCAAATGAACGCTTCTCACATACTCGCAGGGTTTCTGTCGATCCTGTGGCTGGCCAGTGGCTCCGCACAAGCCGTAGAGAACGTGTTCTTGATCGGAGGCTGCAGCCTGGAATCTTCCAATGACTTCGGCTCCTTTGATGACTCCTTCGATGGCTCCCCTGATGACTCTATCCGCAACATCTGCGGCGAGGCCCGCGCCATCGCGGCTTTCGGCTTCCTGAACTGGCTCATCTGTACGTGTCACGTCCCTTCCGCCACGCTCATCCGCCACACGCACCCCATCCCTAAATGCCTTCCCTAGTGATGTTTTATACCCTCACTATCATGATCATGTCCTGCGTGGCGATGTCCCGCAAGCGCGGCCCTGTGTGGACCGGGTCCCTCGCGAACGCCCCACTCTCTACGTCGGCTCCTGCGGAGAAAGGCTCCATCCCACTCTCGTACGAACAAAGCTATCCGCAGGCCCAGCATGTCCATCAGCACATGGGCGGTTCAGTCCAGACCGGAGCTCTCCAGGTCTGAATGAGTCTGCCATGATGCCATCAAACCCGAGGTGCAGTCTACTCTGTGTTAACCCATACTCCTATCAGTTATTGCAGAGTATGGCGTCTGGCAGAGGTCCAACGTAATTTTTTGAAAAAATTGCGAAAAGTCACGAAAGAACCCCCACCTGAACACCACGATCTTTCTTTTACCACAATCCTTTCCCGCTTGTCCTATATATACTAGATACCATTGTTGCAAAGCTTTGAAACGTTCGGTCATGCGCACAATTCTTGTAAATTAACCTCGGCGCCACGGCTTGTGTAAAACCGTACCATTTGGAATTCCTTTCCCTCCTAACAGGCATAAATCCTACTTACATTGGCTTGAACCAAGCCTGTTTTAGCGGGAAGTTTTCTTAAACTGTTCAACCGGTTTAAACCAGTTTAACCATGTCACTATAAGTTCTGCTGCTACCGCCCATGACCATGCCATTAAACCTGTTCAACCGTTTGAACCACCGCTTAAACCAGTCCACCAATCCAGTCTCTCGCGTATTTCAGCCGTTTAAGCTGATTCAGCTGATTAACCCGGTTAGCCGCCCATCGTCGTGCTGGATTAGGGCCTGCTCGGGTGATCTGGGTAGCCTAGCTGGCCCCGCCAAAATGATCCCATATGGCTTGATGTGGCTGTGTTCGCTTAGGGAGGTCGGGTTAACACTGTGCTCGGGAGGAACTCCAGATGTGCGTGTCATAAACAGGCGTGCTCTGAATGGGAGTAAACACTTGCACAGACATTGAAATGAGGCTCGTAAAGTGAGGTCGCGCTGTCCTGATGCAAGACCTTTGGCAGATGTAGAAATACTACTGGATCATGCTCATTAGGGAAGATATTTGCACAGATTTAATGGCCCCAAACCTGCGAGTCCGGCCTCCGGCTGTTTCATTCACGGTGGCACCCGCATCTGAGTCGATGACGGACTAAGACTAACTATTTCAAGTAGTCTACTCCGCCTCAATAGAATATGTATCATGACTCACAGATTCATGAGGTGCCATGTTGTGGTCAGGGAGAGGAAATGCTGTCGGCGTTGGTGAAGGAGATGGTGGTCCAAGACCACAAGCAATGTTGCCTTATATTTAGTTTCTTTTGTTCCAACCTTGTGACTGGTCATCGTATATTGATTTGCCACCGCGACATCGTGGTTTCAGTCCTTTTTCTTTCTGCTATCATCTTTTCCGCGCTCTCACAGATAGATACTGTTATCCACCTACTACCTCTCATTCCCCGGTATCCCAGCTTCCGGTTTACCGGCAGTGTGTTGCAACTTACCCCGTTGCTAAGCACCTCAAATTTCCGCTCCCTACCAATGCTCGAATCTCGTTATGCCACCGGCAGAATATGTGATTTTTTTCCTCTGCAACACCTGGATCGATGCGATTGCTCCGAGTCTTTCAACCGCAGTCAAATGCGACGCCGTCCACAACTTGCTCTGTAGGGCACTGTTTATTAGTCTGGTTTGCAAACATTGTTTTAAACACGGGTTTATAAACTGGTTTTTAAATGGTCTGGCTCAAAGTGCCGGTTTATAATTCACAGTGGCTGAGCTCATGAGGCGCGGCTTGACTCTAATTTGGCAGACGACTCAGTCACGACTGGACGGAAGAATGTCCCTAAAAAATGTTTGACAGCTTCCGTATGGGAAACTAAACCGCAACATAGTCAAAACTATCGAAATTTGGCTGCTATTCGGCGTGGAACTGGCAAAAGTGTCCGTTTCTTCGCCCGAAGACTTTGTTCTTGTGGTAAGAGCTAAGTCGCAACTCCCTTTGCATCGTGGGGGCAATCTTGGGACAAAAGAGCGAAAAAAACCTTCTGGAAACCCTGTTTATCAGTGTTTTGGGGCGAGCGTTTATAAACATGTTTATAAACGCCCTGTTTATAAACCCAGATCTAAAAACTGTTTATAATGGTCCTGGGAATTATAAACAGGGCCCTATCAATGCTCTGTGACCAGCGTAACTGGTTTAATCGGCTGAACAGGTTACAGTTACATAACCGTCGGCTGAACAGTTGAGAGTTTAATTGATTGAATACGCTCCACCGGTTTAATCCGCTCAACCGACGGCTGGAAAGTTGAGAGCTTAATTGGTTGAATACGGTTTAATGGCTTGATTGCTTTGATGGGATGGGCAGTAGCACAAGAATTTGTAGTAATAGTCCGATTAAACCGGCTTAAACTGTTCAACCGGATTAAGAAAACCTCCTGCTAACACCTGCTTGATTTAAGCCAACCTAAGCAGGCGACAGATCATCTTGACTGCTGAACGGTGAATTTTTTATTTTCAACCGAGACAGTCAATATGTCCTAAAATGAACATCCTCGACAAGAACGACTCGCGCGCCGTTGGGCAGACAAGGACAAGTCAAGTCGGGAATCATTCTCCCCGGCTCACACGGAGCGGAAGAACGCGGCGCTGTGGGGCCCGGCAGCAATGTTTGACCGCTGTCATGTCGAATGTCTTATTTTCAACGACTCCACAGTCAATGCGTCCTAAAATTAACGTTCGGGATGAAGATGACTCGCGTGCCGTTGGAACAACCAAACAGTGCGACTAGAGCTGCGTTCAAGCGCGCGCTAGTCCCCCGAAGTAGCGAGCCCGCTCGCCATACTCGCCAAAAATAGGCCGCAGCCATACTCATCAATAGCGTGACAACTGCGTAAAAACCCAGCTAAAACTGACTCAAGGCGAAATAAGAAATTCTGACTCGAGAGTTTTTCATAAACGTCCTCAGGAATCTCCCCGGGACCCGTGGGGTTTGGCCCGTCTAGCGAACGGTTGAACGCAGTGTAGGGTTCATTGCATTAGCCCTAAGTGGTTTCGGCTTTCACGCCCTTATTGCTGAACCTTTAGGTTTGGCTACTCGCGCGGCGCTCATGGTCGCCCTCAATCACAGCCGGAACTGGGGGTATGTTGCATCATATTCAACAGGCCTCACATCCACCCCCTCGTGAATAGGAAGAAATCGAGTCAGGAGCGCCATACTGCTCGCCGGCAACCCTGGCGTTAATAACCTCTTCGTCTTCAACCCCCCTCCCACCATCTTCGCGGAAGAGCAATACGCCAATTTTTTTAATCGTTCTTTCCCATCTAATATCCTCGATCCAAGCGGAGTGTCAAATAAACTTTATGATATTGCCAACTATCTCTCCACCACTAGTACGTCGAACCGCAGGGAGTCTCTTCTTACGCGATAATTGGAACCACTAAGAATCCAGTCCGCCTTGAGGCCGGGTGGTACTTATGATTTGAATGGCTTGAAGTCAATCGCAAAGGACTGACCGTTTTCATTTAGCATCGCGACCTCCACGGATCAATCTCCTTGTGTTGTCCTCAACCCGTTCAAAGAAGAGGACGTTGACGATTATCGATATGTAGGTCCGGTGCTATTCATTCGCCGGTCCTTTATCTAAAGCACACAAAGAGCCCGATTTCTACGATGGACGATCATGACAGCAACCAGGTCTGGCAATTTGTAGCCGCGGATGAGGAGGAGGAATCCTAGGACACTCACCTTATTACTATTGGGCTTTGGCCTTTTTTTATTCTGCTTGCTACTTCCATGTTGCGCTCCATTCTTCCCGGCGTTACTCAGACCGAAACCGTGGGACTTGCACCGCAGTCGCTTGTTATCTTACACCGACTGGCACTCGTACTTGTGTTATTTCTGCTGTGTCCTGTTCACTTACTCCTGAGTAGTCTTATGTATTCTAGGGATCTGATTCCAATAGGCGTAGCGGGAGAGATACCAATTGAGTCCCCAGAGTCGGATCCGCGAAGTTCGAGAAAGCACTCTATTGCTTCAGCCCCCTGCGTCTTCTCTCTATAACCGTAGCCACTTTTCCTCGGAGCAACCCACCACGCACTATTTGGTGAGGGAGAAGCTTCCTTCCTCTAGCTTGAGGCTCGTCCTTCGGTGAAACTCAAGCCGAGCCAAATATCGAAAAAGAGTGAACCAGAACTTGAGCGTCGCCTCCGGGGCCCAGCATCTTTCTTCTTCCAGGCTCACCTCGGAATCACGAAGACCGTGACCATAGTCGACTCAGAGGCGATCATCGCAGCCGAACAAACGAGGAAAGTGGATAGAGAACGATCATCACATTGGATACCAATGTTCGAAGGCAATACCGAATATAAGGAAATCACGCCAAAGGAAGCAGCAGAGGAAAGCGAAACGTAAGAGAAACACACCTAGCTAGCCGATCAACACATTGCCGACATTGAACCGCCTCGGTCGCGCGTTGTTCACTTACTTCCTCCAGGGCCGTGGGGACGGGGACGCTGCGCCTATGAGCAAAACATCAGCACGGTGGGCATGGATACAGGGCAGGATGAGGAGGAGGCGGAGGGGAGAAGGTACAATATACGGGAACGGCGGCTGAATACGGGGAAGAATGAGGTGAGGGAGGGGAGCAGAATACTCGCCGATGCCAGTATCTGCACTCATAGCTGCTTCCGTCCACACCGATCACCAGGGACGCCTCACACAATGCATGCCTCCATCCCATGAGACACCGTGGTGTACAAGGGAAACATGCGACTGCGCGCGCAGACGGATCCTCTGCGCTCAAGTACTCGCGATACGCGGGATAGCTTTCGAGCCGCTTGACGTTGCATTTCGAGCGGGGAACTGCGGCATACGAGATCAGAATGACGCAACGAGGGAGAACGAGGGACGGGGGGAGCATGAGATGCGAAGACAGTAGGACAGGACCAGTGAGGGCGAGAGAAGAGCAGGGGAAAGACAATGAAAACGCACTCGGCATACCACGCGGCTTGATCCGCCTTCCTTCACCCCTCGTTCAGGGAGTCGTACCACGACTCCACGCCCACTGCGTTCATCGGGATAACAGCTCATGGAATCCGGAGAGACGGCGGTGAGTCGGTTTTGGGACGCGACGCAGAGACGAGGGAATAGCGCGCGAGGGACGCGGCGAATGCGGGGAAGAGCAGTGGTCGGTCGAGGATGAGAACGACGCGGATGGAGGCGTGGGATGGAGCGAGGACAGATTTACACGTCCCGGATGACGTGCCGGTGATCATAAACGACACTGGCTCCGGTGCAAGCAAGAGAAGCCTCCGCGAGTCTGATCTCGCCCGCGCTGCAGGAATCCGCAAGAGCATCGGCAAGGAAGCAGTGTCTTTAGGCGTGTGGGCGGCGTTTAGGTGCTACAAGACCGACGAAAGGATCGATTCGCGCGGGGGCATCGAGGACGAGGGGATCGCGGTAAAAATGCAGAGCGGCAACGTGGGTGCAGGCGGGACGCAAGAAGCGGATGGCGAAGGGTGAGCTGCCGCTGCGCTACGCATGTGGCTGGTGGTGCTCGTCGTGATTTGCGGTGCACGGCGGCATGGAGCGGAGTCGCGCAAGAGATGAGGGCCACGCTGGGAGGCATTGGTTGCGTGATTGCAGGGATTGTGACAGTGAGATTTACTTCGCGAGACAATGAGGGAGTCAAGGTGGTCGAGAGCAAGTCGAGAGTCGAGAGAAGAAAGAGGGGCGGGCCGACTTGATCCGATTTGACGTCTTCGGCAAGCATCCACAATCACGTCTCATCTTGATTCATCGCTCCTGCTTTTTTGTCGCACCATCGGCTTCGGGACGCCTGCGATGAAGACGCCAAAGACGTTCGATTCCGCCGCCACCGCCGAGCCGTGCCGTGCCGCACCTCGGCCGAGCTGAGCGCAGCGGATTCAGTTTCCAGAATGAGCTCCCGGTTTTCGGGTCCGAGGACACTATGATATTGGGATCGACCTTAGGAAGGGGCCAAAGCGAAGTTTGGAATATTTTTGCCCAAAAAGAATACCGCCGGAGACTGTATTAGCAAGGTCAGTGGCATTTAAGAGTTTAGATAGTAGAGGAAGTTTGCGCAGAAGCCATTGGAGCTATTTGATGGCTTTTGTGCTGTGTGCAACTGGATGGCTCCACAGCCAAAATATGACGTGAATGGCTCCGCAGTCCTGCGATAGCTGGGGTTCGAGGCGGAATGTAGAAAGCAGGCCTAGGCCGCTTAATTTGAGGAAGGGAAGGCTGAGTCCCGCCGGACCGGGTTGCCGGGAGTCTAGACTCTTCTAGTTTTGGACTTACGGATATGTTCTGGGCCGGCTCAACCGGGTATGGTGGGTATTCTGGTCAGTGCGTCGTGTGGGTGAACAGCTATATAGGCAACAACAGCAAACCCTGATGAAACTGACACTCGACCATGTTCCGCTCTCCGAACTCGAACTCTTCTAGTGCGCACACTTCCCCTGCATCGCTAGTCGACCCAAACACCTCTACCGACACCCTCACACAACTCATTAACATCAAAGTCAACACAAATGTTATTGGTATGTCTCTCGTTTCCACTTTCAATATTCAGACACTCAACTTCAAGTTGGTATTTTGACAGAATATGTCGTCGACTGCGTGGTCGATACCGTGAACTATGCGATGAGCTACACCCACTTTGGCTCCCGTTCATCGCGGCGACCCGCGGCCGCTCGACCTCCCCCGCCCGCTTGTCAAATTCACGTCCTTCGTCTCCTCCGTCCTCGCCAGTGCCCAAACCAGGCCCGCAACGTTGCTTGTCGCTCTGGTCTACATCTCTCGTGTGCGCCCCCATCTTTGCGTCGATCATGCGGGATTGGTCCTCGAGCGCGTCTTCCTCGGTGCCCTCATCTGCGCCGACAAGTACACCAACGACTCCGCATTGAAGAACGCTCAATGGCTGCTCTGCATCCCAGGCCATGTCTTCGGCAAGCGCGGCATTGCACGCATCGAGCGCGAGTTCCTCGCCGTCCTGGACTGGGAATTAGGCGTGAGGAGGCGGATTTGCTCGCGCACCATGCGGGGCTGGTGGCTGCATCTTCCAGGCCCGTGATTACACTGACACACCTCCCCCGGCCCCGCGCACACCCCTATGGCCGAGACAGCGTCCCCAAACTCGAGCCTTCGTCCCGCAGAGCAGTCCGGGGAGCCAATCCCCGCGGACCCCTCACTCGCCGGTTTTGAGTCCTTACCCTCTAGATGTTCCTATGGATGTACACGAGGGAGATATGCCAGTCCCCATCATCCTCGCGCGCAAGGGGGGCGAGTTTGACGACATCTTGCGCGCCTTCTCTTCGCCCCGAACACGATCGCATCCGGAGTGGTTTTGACGCTGCGCAAGAGCCGCATTGATGTGGGTCATTACACGGGCGCTGACTCGAGTTGCTCCGCCATTTCGTGTTACACCCGAATCCGCATTCTCTCCGGCCTTTCCTCTCCTCAAGAAGCGCGGTCTCTTTGGGAGGATGTATAGGTAAGAACCACTCCCGGTACACGAACCTTAAAGTCCTGACGGCGCGATCTTGTTACAGCCCCGTCCCATCTTCTTCCGGCTGCTTCTACCCAGGAGCTCCACAGGGAGGATTTAATTCTCAATACTCACTCATCGAAAAGCACTGCGTTCCGGGCCCCGCATACAGACCCCTGTCGTCGTTCGGCTACCTGTGGCTCGGTCGAAATCTGGCTACATCTGTCGATGGGGGGTAGACAGGGGACGTAGACGCAGATATGCTGTCGCTCGGCTACCTGCGGCTACTTTAAATGGACACGAGGGGTGTCGACACGCGAAGCTATGCTTTGTAGACGAGTAGGTGCCATATCGATGAGGAGTAGCCGGTTGTTGCTTGTGCTTTCTCTGAACGATCAAAGAACACTTCATCTGGTATTCAAGTAGAGCGGTAAGGATTTCTGAGACTATTTCGTCGGGAATTCGGTTGGCCGCTGGACTGGCCATCGTCGAAGAGGGGAGGAGAAGAAAGGACAATCTGTGGCGGTGTTAGAAAACGTGACCCCATTCAGCAAATTCCGAACCAAGTTTTAAAATGTGTTGGCCACTTGTTGGTCACAAGTAAGTCACCTCCAATGGTAGGGGAAATTTTATCACTAGAACTCCACCGAGAGCTCCCACCTCGCATGCTAGAAGAGAAAAGTGGACAGGTGCTTAAATAGTACGCTCGTCACTTTATCGTCACTGGTGGCGTACGTCTCCCCAATTAGGCGTGCATTCGGGTGTTTGGTTCAATAGACGACCATCCAGTAACGTTCATTACGAGGGGCACATCCCCTCTCTCATTCTGCTTTCGGTACTGGCGCTCAATGTGTAGGTGGAATTAATGTGGAAAAGCAGAATACATACGACGAATGTGGTCTGCGTGCGTGTTCCGCGAGCCCTGTTGGATCTTCTGAGCTCATATGAATCCTCCGGCGCAAACTGACTCCGATTACGTCGCAGAACCGTCTTTGGCGTCTTTCCCAAGACGTCAAAGACGCCAAAGACGAATTTTTGCAAAGACGCGACGTCTTTCGCTAAGCAGGTCCCCTCGTCTTGGGTAAGACAAATGTCTTGGGAAAGACTGGAAAGATGTTGACGTCTTTGTGTAAGATACTCAGAAAGATGCATGAAAGATGGCACGAAAGACTCAAATGGTTACTCATGTAGGCTTAGCGGACAATTGATTGGGGAAAGTGGTTATTCATTGAGCAAGTCTAGACAACAACAAGCTAAATATTGAATCAGAGAGTATACTCACCTCAATCACGGGCTAGCCGCGAGCATCGCGGCGGACTTGCGCTCGGGCGCTCCACAAACTCCTTTGTGCGCTCCGTCACCTCCTTCCAATGGGGCTTGTCCCATCCCGGAAATCTAAATAATGACGCTGCACCTGCACCAACAACAGAAAACGGCGCTAAAGGCCAGCATCAGTCCGATACATGGTCAACATGATACTCAACACACCTTAAAAGAACCTCTGAACCAATTATCGGTAGACTTGATATTGCTTCTGACACAGTGCATTGATTGGTGGCGCGCGGACAGCTCAAAGGGGAGTTTGATGGGCTTGATGATGGGGGACTCGACAGCAGCTGGGCCTTGGGACTTGGATAAGCTCAGAGGGTAGATGGTTGTGTCACAGGATTGAGGGAGCCTTGAGCACTTGACGAGATGCGCGCATTGAGAGGTGCTCAGGCGGGGCTCTTAGGAGTCTTCGCGTCTTGCGTAGGAAGCGGGGGGTACAGCAACAGAGGGATTGAAGCCCGATGTCTTGGACAGGAAATCTTGAGCCGAGGATACGATGAAAGACAGGAATGCAAGGGCGGGGGATGGGGGAAGATGAGGGCAAGAGGCAAGAGCGACGAAGACAACGAACCATTTGATCCCATCTGTCATGCGATTGCGTGACAACGGGACTGATCCGAGCGGAGTTTCAATGACTTGTTGGTTTCAAAGTTCTCGCTCTCTCCACCAACCACCCCAAACCCGCATTCCCCCTTCAGACAGCTAGTTCTCCGAGCTGGATTTGTACCTCGCATTTTATATACTTTCTTTGTCCCATCAGAAGGTTGCTCCCACCTTTATTTTCATAAATCACGTTAAATTCCCTGAACCGTGCGCACATCGATGGACAACCTGGAGACCTTCATAAACACGGTTGAGAAGCCACAAGGTGAACGTCCAAACCTGTCAGGCTGATGTATGTACAAAAAATTCTTTGTGAAGTACTCAAAACCGAAAACACCCACCAAAGACTAAAGAGGTCGTGCCCAAGACAAAGACACATCAAAGACTCACTGCCAAAGACCTAAGACCATGCCCAAAGACAAAGACACTCAAAGACAGATCTCGAAGACGTAAGATGCCAAAGACAAACCTGTAGTTTTACTGATGCGTTGCGCAAATCCTCGCAAACATCAGCCTTTTGTCGTGGCTGTGCTTCTCGGAGCGGTACGAGCTTCCTTCTTCCCAGTGGCGTCTTCGCTTCTCACTGTGGAGCATTCTGCAACAAATTTGAACACGAAGCCTAGACTCGTCTGGACAAATACTCTAATGGATTGACGGAGGTACATAGCCTGGCCAGGCGGCGTTGCCATAAAACCTCGGCAACGATTGGACAATATCAATGCCATACTCTCCTCCCGGCACCGCGTCTGGATCTCATTTCCACTTTCACCGTGACGAGGACAGCGAGGACGGAGCCTTGAATACCTACCATCACAATGCACATATCCCCTCTCCCCGCCCGCGCGCCGCAAGCACCCCCGTCCCCCTGCTTTCCAATGGCAAGCAGCTCAAGTCCTCCCTCAAATCCTCTTCCAGCGAGTCGCACCTGCACAACCACCGCCTGCGTACCTGGTCTGCATCTTCTCTGGTCTCCTGCTCTTCATTACCCTCCGCCAGTGCCGCCAAGGTGGTCCACTTCCCCGCTCCCGACGCGGGGCTCGAAGAAGTTACGGTGTTCAAGCTCCGTGCATGCCCCGCGAACGTTTTGATCCCCCTGAACGACCAAACAGAGACAGACGTCGAGACGGAGGCTGAGAGAGACGTGCTTCTGCGCTGGGGCGGAGCCGTCGCCGTGTCTCCACGCAGCCCCAGTCCGCCCAGCCCCACGTCGCACGCCATTGGAGCCGAGTGGGGCTACGCGCTGTACACGCCTGACGTGCCGTGTGCGTCGGACGCGGGCAGCATGGTGCTGCTTGAGACGATGTGTTTGGCTGGCGTTGGCGCAGTACGTCTACTTTTTCCCACCTTTCCACTTTCTTGATGCCATATCTCGTTCTTCCCTTCCTCGTACTTGAGCCTGAGCTGATTTTTTTTTTCCAGCGCGCTCCATCGGGCTTCTCCCCGTGGACTCCGCACGACGCCAGCCTCACAAGCACCCAAACCGACGCAGACGGGCCGCTCACCCTCGTCGGCACACTCCTCGCGCACAACGCCGCGTTCGAGAAACATCTCTCCGTCCATTTCACCCTCGATGGCTGGTCGACCACTAGCGACGTGTGTGCGCGCTACGTCGATGCCGGCACCGCTGTGCACCCTCCGAGTCCGTGCTCGCCGCCGCCCGTCCCCGGCCCAGGGTGGGACCGCTTCGTATTCCGCATCCCGCTGGCGGACTATGCCGGCAAGGACGCGGAGATGGGAGGGCTGTGCGCGCGCGAGCTCGCCTTGGCAGTGCGCTTCACCGCGCCGTACGTGCGCGCGGATGGCGTGGCGCCATATATCTGGTGCGGTCAGTCGTGTTTTTCCCCGTGCCTTGCATCTGCACTGATACAAATTCAATCCGCCTTTAGCGGCCGGACAAGGACACGGGTGGACCGGCACAGGCGCGGCCGGGACGGGGGAGTGGTGGGATAACAACGAAGGGCGCGACTACCGCGTGAGCTTCCGCTGGGTGCACACACAGGGTGAGGCTCGCTATGCTTCTTCAGGTTCCCGCCCGCGCTGACCCCGTTCCTTCTCTGCTCTTCTGTTCTCTTGCGTACGCGCTTTCCAATGCTGCTGCAGACACCGGCCCGCATATCAAAACTGCCATCCCGGAGACGCGCCCGCGCCTAGCCTTTACCTCCCGGACGACCTTCCCTTCGTCTTCTGGCGCTGCCCCCGCACCCACACGTCCACCGTACGAGGTGGGCAAGGCCGCAGACACAGACACGACGAGGCCCGCTCTCGGGCCGCAAGCGCAAGCGGGCGTGAGCCGCGTGTGAGAGGCGCTGCCGCTGCCGGTGAAAAAAGAACATCGGCCCTATATCTTTTTTTTTGGAATGCCGGTGCCCCCTTGCACTGCCCACTCCTTGTCCTGCTCCATCCCCGACTATCTTCACTCTTTTTGGCTTGTTCGTCGCTCGACTTCGCGTCGGGTGTGGAGGGAGGTGTACCGGAACGCTGATCCCGAGCAAACAAAGTTGCTTAGGAACCTAACCCTTGGTTCGCAGATTCTGAGTAATGCGCCCGAGGGGGACTGGTAAAATAACGCGAGGCAGCGCGTACCGGCGCGGATCGGCGCGGCACTGATGCGCAGTGACGCGGTGTGGCTGTGTCGTTGACGCGGCAGTCGGCGCGCAGGCCCTAGCTCTAGAGAGAATGCTACAGCTTGATTCAAGTTCAGACATTGGTTTCTAGTCGCAGTGCATTGTCTGGATCATGGAAATACATTCCCAAAGATATTCAGTTATATATCCAGATTCCAGACTCCCAATCATTGACTTGGCTCGTGATTATCCCACCAGTTTCTGCGTTTAAGATCACAACGTTTCCCATCCAAATCCCGGTCAAAGCGCCGGATTATTGAAGCCACGGTGAATTATTCTTCAACCACCCCCCAAAATCTCAAAATCTCGCCTTCCTGCCGTTGTAGCGCTGGGAAAAAAATATCGCCGAGGTTCCTATTTATTTTAGTATTTATTTCAAGGACAGTTGGCAGTGCAGTCTTTCCGAGCAGACGTACCACATTCCCTATCCCTTCAGGCGAGGTTGAACCGTCTCGCGTATTCGATTTCCGGCCCAAGAAAACCGAATGGGATATAGAAGAGGTCTTAGACACGCTCTCCCGAGACTCCGTGCATCCAGCGTGCAGATTGCGCGTCGAGGATGGCGAAAGTGTTCTAGCCCCCAGAGCTCGGCCGGAAGGACGATCGTAGATTGTGGAATCACAGAAGAGGTTGTGGTAGCAAGCAAGGTAGAAGACTGCGTCAGCAGACACCTAGTAGTACAGGTAGCTGCCCATTCATGATGTTGCACCGAATGTAGGCAGAAAGACAATGGATGTCCTGAGCGAATTCAGACAAAGGGAGTCGAACCCTGGTCTCCCTCGAGCAGGTGTACGGCCATGATTGTCCAGTTTTCGACGAGATGTTCCCTGCACCATGTCCGATTAATTATCCCTGCTTCAATCTTGCTCAAGTTACCGAGTGATTCCATAGGCAGATTTGGCGGTGAGTGTCGATGGATGGTTGGAAAGAGAAATATGACTAGTCGTTGGGAGATGCACAGAATTAGATACTAATAGCTCGCATTGAGAGACCTATATGGTTATCATGACTGTGTCCTCTCCAAGTGTGCCAATATTTTCTGGGCCAGATTCCGAGGCGACGAGTCTGGATGGGTGATAGATTTGTGCTGCAGCCATCCAACCTATCCGATGGTATTTTTTGCACTGTGCAAACAGATACATTGTCACGTTCTCCGCCTGAAATTCCCGGATCGTGAACCTCAAAGTGCCCGCCCGCACATGCAACCTTCCCCGAATCTTATGTGCACACCCAAAACACGAATTTAATTGTAAAGCACCTCATTGCGCAAAACTAAATTTGCTATGCCATCGCGACGGCGAGCAACTTGTCAAACACGGGTGTGCCGAAGCCGGCTAAGTAATTGGGTGTCAGGCAAGAGAATATTGGTAAGATGGGCGCGAAAAGTACTTACTGAGTGGATCCCACCCAACCGCAGCGTCAAATGCAACCTACCGGGGGAACTCAGCGGTCTGATCCTAGTGAGTAATTATCAAGGGAGTCTGGACACGCACCGAAGAGGCAGGACAGACAAAGCCGGAGTTGTGCCCAATAGTGATGTCGGTAAATGCTGTCGATGCAGTCGAGTATATGAATGGGTTGAGGAATCCGAAAACGGGGCGACCCGCAGCGACGAGACGGTCGTTGATCAGGGCAATGATTGCCGCGAAAGTGGGCGCGGAGAAGCTTGTTCCTCCGTTAATGTTGGTTGCGCCGGCGGACACGTAAGGGAAGTTCCTCCCTTGGAGCGCAACGTCAGGGAATCCGCGTCCTGACTTGTTGAATGTCCCAGCAAAGTCCGATGGGAGAGTTTTCAAGAATCCTTCAATAGCCGCGGACTGATAGGAGGGCGAAGCAAAGAAGTTGGAAAATCCGCCACTGGTGAGGTTGAGGGCCTTTTCAGGCGAGAAGCCCTGTGTCGCCCCTACTGAGGTAACAAACGGGCACGACGCTGGGAACACAGGAAGGAATGTGTTGTTATTGCAGAGACTCGTAGCGTCGTGGTTTCCCCGCACACCACCCTGAATCAAATAAATCAGACGTGGATTGAGGTAGGTACAGAGAACGAGGTGAAGGAGGGGAGTGGAATACTCGCCGATGTCAGTATCTGCACCGATAGCTGCACTCATAGCTGCTTCCGTCCGCACCGCTCACTAGGTACCCCTCGCACAATCCATGCCTCCATCCCATGAGACACCGTGGTGTACAAGGGAAACGCGCGACTGCCCGCACAGACGGATCCTCTGCGCTCAAGTACTCGCAATACAGTGTAAGGCTGTCGAGCCGCGTGACGTTGCATTTCAAGCGGCACACCAGCATGGCGCAACACAATGAAGAAAGAGAGGGAGAACGAGGAAAGGAATGCGAGGGGGTAGGACAGAAGCATCGAGGGCAAGAGAAGAGCAGGGGAAAGACAACAAATGGTAGACACGCGACGTAATCCGCCTTCCTTCACCCCTCGTTCACGGCGTCGTACCACCACTCCCACCGCGCCGACAGCGCATCGGAGTGGGAATCTATACCGCCTCAGGGCATCCGGAGAGAGCGGTGAATCGGGACGTAATGCAGAGACTAAAGAAGAGGGGGCGAGGGACGCAGTGAATGCGGGGAAGAGCAGTGCGAGGTCGAGGACGAGAACGGCGCGGATGGAGGCGGGACGAGGACAGATTTACACGTCCCGGATGCGACCTCCACCGTGCCGGCGAACGACACTGGCTCCGGCGCAAGCATGAGGGGAGCAGGGGAAAGAAAAGCAGGGCGTTGAGTTGAGACACATTTTGGTACCAGCAAAGACTAGGCGTTGGAATGCTCGAACGGCGTCGGTGGGGGAGAGAAGAAAGGAGACCGCGTGGCTGTGTTGATCGGCCCGCGGATCAATTGCTTCTTGCTCTTAACGTCCGTCGTCCTCTCTATTGCTGTGCCTGGAGCCAATATCCTGCCGACTTCTAGTGCTGCTTGCCTGAAATTCTTCCTCTCGTAACCGCGCACTACATCCTCCACCCTCGCCGCATCGTAACGCGCCCTAGGAGATCTTTGCTTCGTCAACGCGGCGTCTGGCGCGTCGGAACTTCATTTGAGGTTTCTTTAATCGGCAGGAGGAACGTTGGACTGGAATTCTGTGGAAGGCGTGCTGCTCTGAAAATCCCAGATGTTACTTCTTGCATGCACATTCCATCCAATAGGGATCCGCATAGATGGCTCTGGTGCAAATACACGGAACGCAGTAACTCGCCTGCGGATGTTACTCCCATGTCCGAGCCGTTAGTACCCAGCGTAAACTGCAAAGCGCCTCTCTTTCGAGGCGATTCGTATCGCTGCGCATCAGGCTGAACACTGACCCTGCTTACCTTGCGCGCTGTATTTGGGGTTCTTCTACTGAAACGAAGGTGAGTGGATAAGGTCCGTCATTGGTGTGTTTTTGTCTCCCAGGTATCTTGCTATACTGATCTCTTACGTTCCTTTTTTATGATTTTCTTCTGTTTTCGTCGTAGGTCCCCCCCGTCGCGCAGTTCATTTACCTATTCGAGCAGATTGCGTGTCCAGCGGGTGCAACCACCGGAGTCGTCCCCGTCTACGATACCCTCCAGTCGTTATACAAATCATATTGCGCACCTTCCTCCTCCGGCAAGAAGCAAGAGCATGGATCCCGTTCGGTATCCCTCAACGCCGCCGCAGGTGTGTGCACTGCCAATTTCTTTTTGCAAGTGTATTCGACGCCTGGTAGCGCAGTTGCCACGTGTCTTGAACCTTCAATATTTAGTTACAGGGATCTCGGACTTCGCGCCGACTCAAGGCGCAGCTTATATGTCACTATTTGCGCGACTTGATGACCTACCGCGAACCCTCCTCTCCCAGTTTTCCTCGCAATGTTCGGCGATTCCACTTTCCCCGCTGTTCGTTCCCTTGCGCTAAATCGCTTACTTCAAGCTCGGCGTTGCGCAGTTCATTCAAGTATGTTCCAACACCGCCGAGTGAGATCCATCCCTCTGAAGATCGGGAGTTCTCGCAGCTGGGTGAGAAAGGGCTTCGGGTTCTTCCCCGTTATATGCCGGTGCACGCGTGATTACTTCTCGCTGACTCCATCCTGACTGCCGTTTCCTTGGTTGAAACTCTAATTGTTCTTTCTTAGTTGCTCGGTGCGCTGCGCATTCATTTTCGCATGGAGATGCCGAACCGTCAAGTATTCTACGCCCCCGGACTTGTATCCCACAGCATATGGCGAGCTGGGTCCGCAAGCAGATTGGCAGCGGAGCTTGTCTTGAATGCTGAAGCACTCGAAGCGTGTAGATGCGTGAACCCTAAAATCAACCCAACCAACTAATCACTGATCCACAGTGATATACAATCCAAATCCTTCAATTATCAAGTTCAGCACCAACAACACTTCGATCGCGCAAGTTCGGGGGTTCCTGTCAAAGTATATGATAGTCTCCCTCTTTATAAAATTATCCGTGTCTGTCTGAAGCTTTTTAAACTCCGCTTTGGGGTCTATCGATCTACAACTTTGGTTGTCATGGTTCGCATCAGCGCCTTATCAATCACATCTGTCCAAGAAGCTCTCATACCGCTCTCTGTTTGAATGCGCGCGCCTATAAAAGTGTATGCAATGCCAAACAATGCGACTTCGCAATCCCGCACGATTTAGCGCCCATTCCTCTTCAACGTGTTCGCCCGCAATCTCCGCGTTTCCGACATCAACTTGCCAAAAACTGCCATGGTGATGATCCTTTCTTTTGAACTCAGCCAAGTCAGATAAGTTCACGACAATTCAAATAAATTCCACTTTCTATCTGAATGGCAGAATAGCTGCAATTTACAGAAAGAGGTGGCCAATCTAGCTGTCGATATTTTGATTTGGGACTGATGTAGCACTCCCGCACATTCACCAATCATCACTTCTCCTTCAAATACACTTCGGTCATGGGTCAGCCTGTTACTCTTCCACTAAAATTTTTAGTAATGAAACTGAATGGTTAAATCCAGAAGGTGAACAGAAGAGGATGCGAGGCCGCGAAGCGGCCGAGCAGCCGCTTGTTGTAATTCAGATAATAATCCAGCAGCCAAGTAGTTTCAATTCAATCAATCTCATACTGTCCCGTTCCCGTACAATCGTTCCAATTCCGTTCAGTTCCTTTCCGTTCCGTTCCAAGAGAGAGAGAGAGAAAGCGAGATCACAGGTAGGAACCTAGGCGTAGATTGTCCTAGCTACGAAATACATGTCCTTTTATACTCGGGCTATTTGTCCTTACAAATAACTATATACCTGAACAAGCTCCTGGTCCCAATTCACTGTAACGAAATCTAATTTGCATATTTTGTGCGAAATCCCAACTGAAACTTCAGGGAATTCCTCCCAATCACAGTAGTAACTATACAACCAAGGCTCTGCACAATGGTGTGCATTGTCCTGTTGCTCTGATTTCGACACGTATCCTTTTCCCCTCCTTTGTTGTGCCCTATCTGTCCTTTGAAACTTGTTTCAGTTCAACGTGGTTGCGTCATTTTACCACGTCTTCGCGCATTCATCAAATCACGTGATTGTTGACCATTGTTCCATTGTTCTCGTGTTTGCCCGACTCGCAACCTCATTATTCAAAGTACGCATTGTCCCATTATCTTATGGGTCATTGATCTAATTTCTCATTATTCTGAGCTTATTGTCACTGCCTTGTGACCCTTCACTGTCCAACACGAGGCAAACACGAGTTTGTCCTTTTAACTCTGGAATTCAAAGAAATCACCCCCTCCATATGTTTTTCTCCGTAGTTCTTGCAGTCCCCTTTCAATGCTCAGCATCGCGTTCTGGTGCGTGCCTGCGTTGATATCATTGTTGCGTGACTCTCATTCGTCTCTCCAGCGCATTCTACGAGCTCTAGGGGCATGCCTTAAATTACTAGTTTGGACTCGTACTGGCGACCTGAATGTATCTCAAATTAACAAAGCGATATGAGGCTGCCATTATATACACCCAAGATGTGAATCCAAGGTACTTCAGCAGTGTAAGCATTTGCCTTGAAGCCGAGGCTGAAGGGTGAAATCGGAGTGTGGATTGAATGGCGCGCTCTACGAAGCACGGACAGAATTTTTGCGTGAAAAGAGAGTACATATGACGACATACAATGTATTGGAATATACTACTCGGCATCGTACGGCCACCACACACCAATAACACCTCCAAAAAGTTCGTCTATATGCGCTAATGAAATCCGTGAGTTTTGACATGTACCCCGCCGTGACCAGGAAATCGAGCCGCTGAAACACGATCGCTGGGGGATCAGGGACAGTACTATGTATCTCAAATATACTAACAAAGTTCTAGGGCCATAGTGTCCAGGGGTGGCTCACTATACCGGTCACGGAAATAAGAAATGATGTTCACACGCCGTCACCTTCATCAAGAACAAGACATGCCTACGCTTCGCTCCGGCGTAGGCGGGTGATTAACAATTAATTAATTCCGGGATGGTCGAAGTTCTCAATCCTAGTACAAACATCTGTGGTAAAACTCAAACCAAATCCCATGCGCGACCCTCCCATTTCAGGCGACCCAATTGCAGACTACCTATGGTCATTGGGCCGCTTGTATGTTAGTATTGAGGGCGAGTAAATATGGAATTGCATTATACTCACCTCGCCCGTGGGCTTTCCAAAATTAAACCCGAAATTGCAGCGTGTCGAGACTACAATGACATCCACATCACGGAGTGAAACTTGTGAGGTAACACACCAACAACGCTCCCAGCCACATGGCAGGGTGAGGGTCCCAGTACTATTTGAGACCAGTTAGTTTGGCCACGTAAGCATTTATGCCGTAGCCCTGGTTTTATACCGGTGCCGGCGCGAGCCAAACTATGTCATAAACATTGCTTTTTCAAATCTATAAATCCACCTTAGCAAAACTCGAGCCAGCCATGTCTGAACACGAACTCGGCTCGAGTTGGCTCGAGCCACTATATTTTTTCATGAATGTAATGTATACATTATAATTGTACTAAACTATGTGTGACCCTCCCGCTCGAGCCGAGCCAACCACACGTTCGAGCGAACAAGGGAAACATGCCGTAAGTCTCTCCACGCATACCTCCTGTTGTCATTTTTCCCTATCTCACGATGGCCTCGGCTTTTCTTCATGTCTTTACATTTGGCCGAAATTTCCTGTATATTTACGCTGTATCTCGCAGTTACAAGTGTGAATTTTATTCCAGTGGGTAGGTAGGGAAGAAAATGCGCATGGGGCGATTGAAATGTGTGTCCAGGTAAATACAAATGACAAGGGCTTCGCCCCCGCCCGCGCAGCGGTTTTGTTGAAGTCGCGCATCAGGCGGCCGGAAGGTGCCGATGGTGTGTCGTACTTGTTTAAATATGCCGCACTTTGCCCGAAGTCGAGGTGTCGCACTTTGAGTTGGCGTGTTACATTTTGGGCTGATGTGTCGCACATGACCACGGTGTGCCGCACTTGCGGTGTGTCGAGCTGCCGCATCTGGTCTATCCGGTCTATTCTGCCTTACTTCACCTGCAGTTCTATCATTACGGCAAATCGCTTCAGCGCTTGTGTACCGTGCAAACTCGGTGAGGGCTCTCTAACAGGTATTCATATAGCTTTTTTCATTCTACAACCCAACTCCGAACTGTAGTAGCCCGTTCAATGGATATGATCTTTGCTCCCGAAGTGGGGTTGGATCTTTATACCCTGGGTGTACATCAAAAGGGGGTACATCCAGATCCCTGACCGGCCAGCGCGCAGCAGTCTCTGAACTGCCCCACGGTGCCCAAGGACGGATTTACGTCCGAAAACAGGTTGCAATCCTGCAAAAGACACACTTTGAGTCAATGGCTCAAGCAGACAAATATTGAAATCATACATTCACTTGAAAGTTCCCGCGGACCAGGGCGCAGCAGTCCGACGATATTCCAGTGGCCTCCACTCCGTTCGTTGTGCATGTGCAGATCCAACTCTCGAGCTGCGCGCTGCCAAGTGTCGCAGCACCGACTTGTACCGAAGCATATAGCATGCTGAGGAGAATGAAGATGTTGAATTGCATGTTGTGTTTGATCAAATGTGTAATGGTGAGAAGGATGAGGTTACAGAACAGCAGCGCTCGCTTTTATATCCGGTCGAGAAGCCTGACATCAGGGTAGTTGTGCCATATGTTGTATTGACTACCTAGGTAATTTAATTCGGAGCTGTTCTGCAAGTGTTACCGGCTTCTAGCCTTCTCACCCATGTAATTACCATATTTTCCAGCGCCGAATAGACGACCACGCTGGTAGCCCTTCTCCGAGACGAACATATTGGTGAATATGTGACCACGGCGGTTTCGCTTGTCCGAGACTCGGATACCTCGGTGAATACGTGACCATGTTGGTCGCCCTTCTCCGGGACTCGAATACCTCGGCGCTGCCGCTTAAGCCTATCCCTCAGTGCCGAGTACGAGAGCACGTTGGTTGATGTTGAACCAAAAATGCACCCCCACTTCAAGTCATTAACCCCGACGCGTTCGAGTTTCATGGAAGGATGACCTGCGTGCTCACGTACTCGGGGCCGGGGAATATGCTTGCGCGGCAGCGCCGATGTATTCGAGTCCCGGAGAAGGACAAGCCTGGTCACGTATTCACCGACGTATCCGAGTCTCGGGGAAGGGCGATCAATGTGGTCACATATTCACCGATGTATTCGTGTCGGAGAGGGGCTGGTAATCTATTTGGCGCTGGGAAATATGCTTGCGGTGTCCTCAAATGCGTGGTCGGAAAGTAGAACGCGGCGCCGCTCACGGCATATACAACGATCAAAACAGCGGCGGTCCGAATTGAATTAGCCGAGTGGTCAGTACGAAACATGTGCCCTTGGGCACAACCCCGGTGGTTTTTTACACTCACGTGTGGCTTCTAGACAAGAGCACCCCTACTTCAAGTCATGATCCCCGACGTATTCGAGTTCCAGAGAAGGGTGACCTGCATGCTCACGTACTCGGCGCTGGGGAATATACTTGCGCGGCAGCACCGAGGTATTCGAGTCCCGGAGAAGGACAAACCCGGGCACGTATTCACCGACGTACTGTATTATTTAATTCAATTCGACAGGGGTGTGACGTGTGACATGTAGAACCAATTCGTTACCTCGTCAAGCCCCGGATTTAGCGTGACAGGGACCAAAAATTCGTCAGACTCCCCAATGCTTTCCAAATGATATAACGACCTCAAAAAGCTGGTTCTGGTCATTTTCACATTGATCTGGGCTCCCGCACTCGGTATGACTACTGGTGCATGTTTTTACACCTTAATCTTGGTAAATTTGTGCTGGAAACTAATGTTTCGCCAGAGAAATAGAATAGTACTGGCTTGGGAGGCCGTTTTCTCACGGTTTCTCATTCAGAGAATGTTTTTTGACCATTTTACGCGATTTTAGAGCCATTTTCTGGAACGACTGTGACATCAAAGATACCACCCTTGTGACGTGTGACCTTGACCAAAGTTCGTTTGTTGTCAGCTACCCTGTGACGCGTGACCGACGAATTGAATGAAATAGCAGCGGGGAAGGGCGATCAATGGTCACATATTCGCCGATGTACTCGTGTCGGAGAAGGGCTAGCAATCTATTTGGCGCTGGGAAATATGCTTGCGGTGTCCCCAAATGCGTGGTCGGAAAGTAGAATGCGGCGCTGCTTACGGCATATACAACGATCAAAACAGCGGCGGTCCGAATTGAATTAGCCGAGTGGTCAGTACGAAACATGTGCCCTTGGGCACAACCCCGGTGGTCTTCTACGCTCACGTGTGGCTTCTAGACAAGATATAAAGGCGGGCGCTGCTGTTCTGTGGCCCCATCCTTCTCACCATTACACCTTTGATCAAACAGAACATGCAATTCAACGTCTTCGTTCTCCTCAGCATGCTCTATGCTTCGGCACAAGTCAGTGCTGCGACACTCGGAAGCGCGCAGCTCGAGAATTGGAATTGCATATGCACAACCAACGGAGTGGAGGCCAATGAAATATCGTCGGAGTGCTGCGCCCTGGCCCGCTCTCAGTTTCTGGGGAATGTATGTTGTCAATGCTTGTCTACTTGAGCCATTGACTCAAAGTGTGTCTTTTGCAGGATTGCAACCTGTTTTCGGACGTAAATCCGTCCTTGGGCACCGTGGGGCAGTTCAGGGACTGCTGCGCGCAGGCTGGCCAGGGATCCTCATGTATCCCCTTTGGTGTTGGTCGATAGAAAAACTTCTACCCACTGAACAGCGTATACAATTTGGGATTGGGTTGTAGAATGAGAAAAGCTTATGAATAACTGTTGCAAAACCCCTTACTAAGTTTGCACGATACCAGGGCGCTGTAGCGCTCTGCCTGAAAGATGGAGCTGTAGGTGAAGTAAGGTGGAACAGAACGGTATAATTGTTGGGGATTCTGTTTTGTCTCCCCAACATCATCCGTGGATCTCTTCATCACATTGCTGTTCAAATACTTTATTAGCTCAACTTAAGTTCCGGGCGGTTCGACCACATTGCGGACTCAAGTTTTACATAGATCTTAAGTTCTGCTACAGTACTCTAAATAGCATTACCGTGACATCTCCCCGGTTCACTTCGAACTTAAGTTCAAAGTGGGACTTGAGTTCTCACCTTGAACTTAAGTTCCTGTAAGGCTTGAGTTTTGAATTTGAGGATCAGTTCATATATATCTAAACAATTGAAAAACTCAAGTTTTATGTGCCAACTACTCAAGTTCTGGTGATGGACGTGAGTTCCCACAGAACTTAAGTTCTATGGCAACTTCAGTTCCATATCAAATACCAAAGGTAGTAATTTCATACCTATTTGCACGCTGGTGTGGGAGAGCTTCGACGGGGAGCATTTGCGCAGTGAGAATGCACAACGAGGTGGGGGAGAAGAAGTGGCAGGAGGCTCTCGATGTCGTATGGGCGCGTCAAATTGCTGGAGTCCGTGGGTGCACGGTTTGGTGGCACTCCGAGTCAAAGTGGCAATTCTGAAAAGTTCAAAATGACCTATTGAAATCAATGAACTATGCAGAAGAAAACTCACAGTGGGCCATTCACAGTGTAGCGCTGGCAAAAGAGGCTGCGACGATGGTGGTGTAGAAAAGTCTATAGGGCGACTTTGATGCCGTCATCCATGGACGGATGTGGATGAATGGCACATGGATGCAACATGGATGGATGATCAATTTTTGATTTCTTGCGAACAACGAGCGGTTTGGGCAAGCTACTTTGGTAGAGAGTCTCAGTTGGTGAAATGGATCATAATTATTACATTTGGAGCCCAAAATTTCCGTGTTATGGTTGCAATTCAGATATGCGGCTAGCGTGGGAACGGATATCCATCATCCAATGGATGCCATCAATGGATGATGGATGGTCCATGGATCGGTCAGGCCCTAAGGAAAGAGAAGGACTTACCACAGCCACCTTGATCGCTGCAGCTGAGTGACTTATCACATGTCACGGCAACATATGTCTTCCTTCCATCACATGCACTTGCTCCTCACTCGCCTGCCCCACCTCTCTTTATTCTCTCATCTAACATCACCTCCCTCCCTTTCAGTACAACACTCAGAGCCAATCTGCAGCCCGTCTCAGACTCTGTCTTGTTGTGCCACTGACCTCGGATGTCGTGTGTCACCAACCCGACTTCGGACTTTATGTTTTGGCCTCACACCATCTTATCTGGAACCATGGAGGACCTCCACAACTCTGCAATCCTCAATGGCAATGTTATCACCGGTCACAGGCTATCTACCTTCGTTGACGGAATAAAGGTCTGTTAGTTTCGTGAAGACCGTGGAGGGTAGTACACTGTCAAGTGGATGAAATAGTGTGCGCGACGAGTTCATGAAAGAATTGATACTTTATTTACTACGGATTTACAGGGTGTAGAAGGACTTTGAGATATGGGTTCGATGGGACTAGTCACGACTTAAGTTCGACATGACTTCGGTTGTGGTGGGACTTCGTTTGACGGAACTTAAGTCGTGGTGGGACTTAAGTACGGGAGGTCAACTACATAGAGGTTTGCAATATATACATATGTAACTTGAACTTAAGTCCGGGGTAGAACTCAAGTTCGAGCGTGGTGGATGGGTGTGCGTTCACACCGGTCACCCATTGGTGCGGAGGCGGAAATTAAGATCCGCCCGAACTTAAGTCTCAAAAGCGGTCGAACCGCCCCGAACTTAAGTTCGGCTCATTCTATTTCATGATGGGTGGTCATTCTGCCCTTATCAGTGTCTTCAAGAGACCCACCGCTGTGGCTGTCATCCCCGTCCGAAACGGTGCTGTGAACACTGGGTGTTGAATCATTTTCCAGAGGTAGGTTTGCTACAGCCTCATCACAGATGCCGTGTGGCCTGTCGGGGATTTCTTCGTCACTAGTTTGGCGCAATAAGTCGCTGCATTCAGACCCCCCCATAGGCACAGATGTGCCCACCTTCACCGATCTCTGCCTATGGATTGCCCACCCAAGCCGACGTTGGTCCATGTTAATAGGCATTGGCCAACTTCGGTCTAGCATCCCTACCGAGGCAAAGCCTGCCCACCTTGGCAGATCTTCGCCAACAGTGGTTCGCCTATCATGGCCGACCCTGGTCGACCTGGGTCCAGGTTGGTGGCAGCCTAAATTAGGCTGCCAATTCGCCTTAGTTGTATTGGTAATTACTGTTTCTACCTCCTGCAACTCTCCTGGCACATAATCTTAGCATATCTTTCATTGATGTCTGTGATAGTCATTCGGTGTGATGATGACTGCGCCTCTGCTAGGTGCCGATAGGTGGTGGTGGTGAGGGCAAGTAGAGAGTGTTCGTCCTTGGGGGAGATAATGGTGTCGCTGCGCGAGACTGTGGTAGCAGTAAAATGTGTGTAGTTTATTTAGAGGATTTTGATATGCCCCAGAGAATATCTGGTCGTACGGTTCGCTATTCTAATGTACGGAGGCCGAAGTCTAGCCTTCCCTGAATTTTGTAACACGTCCCGTTCTACAATCCTGTTGAGGAGCGGACGACTGTTTAGATGCGATGCGGTTTCCGTTGTTATAAACGCTATGGGGCCGTTCTTGGTTCTTTTGTATACAGCTACCCTTGGTCCTCCGACCTCTTCTGGGGTGCTTCGTGCGCTGGGAGGCCCTAAACTTGTTTTCAACGAATCCGCTCCCGTCTGCCGTTCCATTCTTTCCAAGTCTGTTCCCTACTAAATTCTCTACAAATTGTCTTCTTCTTTCCGTTCGCAAGTTCTAACGAGCAGAGTCGGCTTCTTGAGAGCTGCGATGAAGGTCGATACCCGTTCCGTTCGATGTGAGCAGCCGGGGAGTTATACAACTCGAGCTATGACTGGCATGGTGCTCGAGAATGCTGTTATGTCGAGCGGTCCGTACAGCGGCGGACAATCTAAGGGCAGCGGTTCGATGTTCTGCCAGGCACAGCCCTGGAGACCTTGTTTTCGTAGTCGGTGTACCCTGGTGAGCGGTACTTGCGTATCACTTGAGATGCGCTGGTAGTTTTAGATGGGAAAATTAGATGTCTTTATTTGTAGCAGCGTCTCGTATTTATAGGAAATCGACCCTCTAGCACTGCCTTCTACACGTTCCTCTTGTCCTTCTCCGACTCATCGCATCCCGTTCCCTAAATTGGGACCGCCACATGCTTCTTTGACTAGTTCCGTCCATCTTTGTGACTCAAAAGAGGTTCCCGCTCCGTTCCTGTGCTGCACGTGGGAAACCCGCTCGACAAACGCATGGCGCTCCAGTTTCCGCTCTCAATTCTTCATTCCTGGAAGCTGTGCGCGAATTCTCCGTTCGCCGAACGTGTGCTCCTTTAGTCGGGAAAGATTTCCGCTCTCAGCTCTATGTTCCTGGAGGCTGTGTGTGGGTTTTCCGCTCTTTGGACACATGCTCCTTGTGTCGGGAACGGTTTCTGCTCCTAGTCCCATATTCCAGAACCTATGTGTGGGTTTTCCGTTCCTTAGATCCCGTCTTGGTTGGCCGTTCTTCCTTGATCTTGTTCTCCTTGTTCATTTTGTTGGTACTCTTCCCGACTTGAACAACCTATTCCTTCTTGAAGGCCGCTCCACAAGCTCCATAACCATATCCTACTCGATTTTATTTCGTTCGGCGCCTGGCTCGGCTTTGCCAGCGAGGCGAGGCAGAGGGAGGCGAGGCGGAGGTGAGGCGAGGCAGAGGTGAGCGCGAGGCAGAGGGGAGCGCGAGGCGGAGGGGAAGCGCGAGGCAGAGGGGAAGCGCGAGGCAGAGGGGAAGCGCGAGGCGGAGGGGAAGCGCGAGGTGGAGGGTGTTGTGCTTGTGCGAGCGGGAAAACTAAAGGGGCACACAGCGGGAAAACACAGGGCGGCGCGCAGAAAACAAAAGGCAGTGCGTGTGCGAGCGCGAGGCAGAGGGGAAGCGCGAGGCAGCGGGGAAGCGCGAGGCGGAGGGGAAGCACGAGGCGGAGGGTGTTGTGCTTGTGCAAGCGGGAAAACCAAAGGGGTGCGCAGAGTCGCAAAGTCGGGCACACAGCGGGAAAACACAGGGTGGCGCGCAGAAAACAAAAGGCGGTGCGTGTGCGAGCGGGAAAAACGGAAGGGTGCACAGACTCCAAAATCGGCGAGCGGCCGTTGTATGCCAATCAATATTTACGTGCGCCGTTCGCTTTCTTTCCTGGGCGTGCGTTTAAGTTGGCTAAGTGTTCGCAAAATCGGCGAGCGGCGTTGCAGATAATCAATATTTACGTGTGCCGCCTTTTCCTGTTAGGTTGGCTAATTTGTTATGGTGCGTACGGGGTCGGAACATTGCTTTCTTGCGCGACGGATGTCCGTTCGCTGGTAGCCGATTCACGTTGTGGCGCTCGCTTTTCCTGCTGTGTTCAGTCTGTGTGTGTGCCAATGTGTAAGGCGTCGGATCGGAAATGTGCTCTGTCCTTATTTGGCGATGCCGTTTCCGCTTCATATGTGCCGTTCCAGAGCGATCACAAAGTGATGGCTCACATCGGCAATCAAGCATTTCTTTCAACCTGTCCAACCCGTGGCTGTGGTCTTCCCTTTTGCGTATGTGTGAGAATGGATTAAAACTGGTGTTTGGATTGAGAACGGGGGCGAAACATGCTGGTTATTGAATCTACCCAGCTAGGCACATCGGCCCATGTGAGTCTATGCGTGCCTAATCTGGTCAGAATACCTGGACCAACCTCGGCAGGGATGGACAGATGGATCGGCAAGGGTCGGCACACTGATCTGCCTACGCATCTGCCTATCAGGATCTGGCAGACCTGTGCCTACGGGGGGATCTGAACACAGTGAGTAGGAGTATATCACAGAGTCGGATGCACCGGGAGTCTGGTCCATGGACCTCTTAATGGACCACAGACTGTAGACCTCTTACCTAATGCACCTGCGATTGGACCTCATCATGGACCTTGTTCAGAAATGTGATGGTAAATTCAGTGGACCTCAACGTGGACCACCGAAACTGATGGACCAGTGCATAGACCAGATCGTGGACCACCTCGGGCCAGCATGTGACGATCACTCCCATCTGCAGCTGACTGACAGCAGCGCTTGCATTTAAACTCAATGCATTGCTGGCTGCCACGAGTGCGATTGCTGCCCACGAGCCTGCAGCCTAAATTCTGGCAGTCAATGTCGCTGTTTACAGGTGTACTAGTAGGAGCTTCGGCGGGTTCGGAACGCCATAGAGGTGCAGACATTGTGCGGGTGCAGGAGCAGACTAGAAGCAGAGATCCATATGTGACGGGTTCACGTATAGGTCTATCACAGAGTCCATGGTGAGGTCCATGGCAAGGTCTACGACGCGGTCTATAGTTGGGTATAGCTGGTCCATGGCAAGGTCCATTTCTTCCAACAATCCCACGCTTTACAGCCGGTCCACGGAGAGCCGGGAGAGGTCCATCAAGAGGTCTAATGGACCGGTCCATGGACCACTCTCCCAGTAACTCGGATGCTCACGAGTATATACACGGAATTTTGAATGTCTTACCCATTTACGAAGACATTCAACTCGACATCCTGATGGGCAATGGGTCTAATATCCTCAAAGATACTAGTTGCACAGGCAGAGGAATGGGGCAAGAGTTCTGCAGCTCGTGGCCTATGAAAATTCAGTTGTGATCGGTGAGGAAATCAAGCAAGACCTACCTTTGTAACAGCTGGAGAAATTCCGTGAAATATTCATACCACGGTTGAAGGGACCTCTTTTTTGGTTCAAGCTTGCCAAGCCAGCCTGCAATGCCAGTAAGGACAGTCGTGGCAAGAAAATCAACACCATCGTAGTCAAACGGTGGCTCCGATTCGTCGATAGGGCCCAATCCGAGAATGTCAACCCCGATATCCTTGAGCACTCCGACCACTGTGCAACATAACTTCTTGGCAACTTGTGTATGAACAGTTCCGGTGGTCTGCCAGAATGCAGGCAAATCAAGAATGCCACCGACATAATGTATGCAAAGTGCATTCGAATATTTTGATGTTCCGCTGGAATTTGAATCAGATGCAACTCTCAGTTTGATGATGTAGTACTCATGCGGAATCGCGTTCGATCAACAAGTGTTCAATTACGCTGAGGCCCTCTTCATTGCAGTTGCACAAATCTGGAATGGAACTGCATTCTACTGCGGCTGAAATCGTAGTGTCTGTCAAGCAAGTCGCAGCCAAATCTTTCCAGAAAGTCCATTCCTCATTTGAAGATCCAGTAGAACGTTCCCAGAGAGCCGAGAGCATCGTCCGATATAGCACCGTCGAGATATTTAGTGTGGACGAACAAAAGCCGAAGACCAGGAAACAAGGTGACAAGATTTACAACGTCCTTAAGGGCCTGACACTGCACATTGGCGGATTCAGTGCTGTGAGATTCAGTCCGTGATTATAATTTTTTTCTGTAGGGGAAGGAACACACGCACGGCAAGGAATACTTCTCGAGCATTGTTAAGTCTTGCTACTTCATCTATGTAGTCTCTGGGATGCTTTTATAGGAATATATCCCTTGAATCAGTTATAGGTGTGTATGGGTATATCTCCTTGGTAGTGTATTCAGAGTACAACATGCCGCGGCGTCACCACAGTCGTGCTCTGAATACTACAGTCAGTAGTCGGAGCTCGCTCTGACTCTCCTTTATATCACCTAACAGAGTTCAGGTATACAGATATGTTTGCATAGCACTGAAGCTACTCTGCGCCTCTTAATGATGTGTTTATAAGCGCAAAAATAGCTAGAGGACGTGCATTTGGTGTTGCGCCGTCTCATCGGTACCATTCTTGACTTGGTTGGCCTACTCCTCCTTGACGGCCATTCTCTGAGCTCCAGATCCATACCCTACTCGTCCTACAACCAAATGTTACCACGTTCGGCGCCTGGCTTGGCTTTGCCGGCGAGGTGGAGGGGAAGCACGAGGCAGAGGGGAAGCACGAGGCAGAGGAGGAAGCGCGAGGCAGAGGAGCACAAATCGGGCGAAGCAAGGTGGAGGAGCGAGTAGGGCCAGCGAGCGGGTGGAGGGGAAGTGCGAGGCGGAAAAGGTGGGGCACAAATTGGGTGAAGGGAAAGGGCGAGCGGGCGCGCGGGCGAACTTTAAAATTGGTGTTGTGGAGTGGGTGGATGCGTAGCACGGCAGAGAAATGTGAAAAAGGGGAGCATGAATGCAAGAACAGGGGATTCTTTGTGAACAGAGTCGCACATATTTATGTGGGTGGCAGTCATGGGCGGAGTAGGATTGCCAATGTCACCTTTACCAACACTTATGTCGCTGAGTATTTATTGGAGTTCCGCTGGTGTTTTTATCCTGCAAGTCCTTTATGTTCATTTGTTGAAGTGTCTCCCTGCTGTCCGTCTGTATTATTGTTCTATGTCGCTCGTTTCCATCTTGTCTTGTCTCTTCCGTAAAAGGTTTGGTCGCGAGAGTCGACACATAGTGGAGGCTCACAGCGATGGATGGCTCGAGGATGGAGGAGCAACTGGTGGTGTAGGCAGTACAGTGGGTGGATTCGCCAAGGCGACTGCAGGAGCCTGCAAACCCGGTCCAGCTGCCATAGCTGTCAACATGGGCTGCACATTGCCTCTGAGAAGCTGGAGGAGCATGTTTGCGACATCTTGAACCATCTAGATTAGCCTGACGAAATTCCTGTCAGTACATATCCTTGGGATAAATTCCCGAGGACTCACATTGGAAAAGGGACGACCGAAGACTGATCAATTGGTAGTCGATAGGACAGTCTATCGTAATGAAGTCAAAATAACTTACACAATAATGATAATAGAGACCGTATAAATGCAGCGAGAACGAAACGAAGAGCACCAAAACTCTAAAGTGTTGTGTATATCTCGTCGTCTAAGAGAGTTGTTTGTCGAACCAACGAAGGGTTTAGGCGAACCCAGTGCAGTCATAATGCAGCCTAGCCAATGACCTGAGGTCAACAACCGACGACCTCACGTTGATAGCCGAAGACTTCATGCCGACCGACCACCTGAGGTTAGCAGCCGAGTACTTCAGGCCAGTAGCCGACTACTTGAGGTCTGCCTGGGCATGACCTCAGCTTCGCAAGTCCAGCCAACTTCATGGGAGGGCTGCAATGAAGTACAGGTACACCCTTACCGATTTGAATCACGTGTTTATTATGTCAATCCACTTCAAAGTACGGCTTCCGAATGGATGCTCGAATATTTAATGAAAAATGAGGTCATAGTGCATTCACACTGGTCACCCATTGGTGTGGAGGCGGAAATTAAGATCCGCCCGAACTTAAGTCTCAAAAGCGGTCGAACCGCCCCGAATTTAAGTTCGGCTCATTCTATTTCATGATGGGTGGTCATTCTGAAAGCGTTATCGTCCCCCTCTCCAGGTCGTACTTTGGATTGGGTGTACAATTCCTTGGGCAGTGTCTTGGAGAAATGGGCGAACCGTGCAGCGCACACCTTGGGCTTGGGTCCTGACGTCGTCGCCGGGAAGATTAAATCATATTTTGGGAATGGCGAAGACAGGTTTCAGCGGCTGGAGAACCTGCGTGCCTCACCAGTCCCACTGAAGGTGGAGAAGCAGTGCATGAAGCTCGAGAAGTATTCCTTGCCGTGCATGTGTTCCTTCCCCTACAGAAAAAAATTATAATCACGGACTGAATCTCACAGCACTGAATCCGCCAATGTGCAGTGTCAGGCCCTTAAGGACGTTGTAAATCTTGTCACCTTGTTTCCTGGTCTTCGGCTTTTGTTCGTCCACACTAAATATCTCGACGGTGCTATATCGGACGATGCTCTCGGCTCTCTGGGAACGTTCTACTGGATCTTCAAATGAGGAATGGACTTTCTGGAAAGATTTGGCTGCGACTTGCTTGACAGACACTACGATTTCAGCCGCAGTAGAATGCAGTTCCATTCCAGATTTGTGCAACTGCAATGAAGAGGGCCTCAGCGTAATTGAACACTTGTTGATCGAACGCGATTCCGCATGAGTACTACATCATCAAACTGAGAGTTGCATCTGATTCAAATTCCAGCGGAACATCAAAATATTCGAATGCACTTTGCATACATTATGTCGGTGGCATTCTTGATTTGCCTGCATTCTGGCAGACCACCGGAACTGTTCATACACAAGTTGCCAAGAAGTTATGTTGCACAGTGGTCGGAGTGCTCAAGGATATCGGGGTTGACATTCTCGGATTGGGCCCTATCGACGAATCGGAGCCACCGTTTGACTACGATGGTGTTGATTTTCTTGCCACGACTGTCCTTACTGGCATTGCAGGCTGGCTTGGCAAGCTTGAACCAAAAAAGAGGTCCCTTCAACCGTGGTATGAATATTTCACGGAATTTCTCCAGCTGTTACAAAGGTAGGTCTTGCTTGATTTCCTCACCGATCACAACTGAATTTTCATAGGCCACGAGCTGCAGAACTCTTGCCCCATTCCTCTGCCTGTGCAACTAGTATCTTTGAGGATATTAGACCCATTGCCCATCAGGATGTCGAGTTGAATGTCTTCGTAAATGGGTAAGACATTCAAAATTCCGTGTATATACTCGTGAGCATCCGAGTTACTGGGAGAGTGGTCCATGGACCGGTCCATTAGACCTCTTGATGGACCTCTCCCGGTTCTCCGTGGACCGGCTGTAAAGCGTGGGATTGTTGGAAGAAATGGACCTTGCCATGGACCAGCTATACCCAACTATAGACCGCGTCGTAGACCTTGCCATGGACCTCACCATGGACTCTGTGATAGACCTATACGTGAACCCGTCACATATGGATCTCTGCTTCTAGTCTGCTCCTGCACCCGCACAATGTCTGCACCTCTATGGCGTTCCGAACCCGCCGAAGCTCCTACTAGTACACCTGTAAACAGCGACATTGACTGCCAGAATTTAGGCTGCAGGCTCGTGGGCAGCAATCGCACTCGTGGCAGCCAGCAATGCATTGAGTTTAAATGCAAGCGCTGCTGTCAGTCAGCTGCAGATGGGAGTGATCGTCACATGCTGGCCCGAGGTGGTCCACGATCTGGTCTATGCACTGGTCCATCAGTTTCGGTGGTCCACGTTGAGGTCCACTGAATTTACCATCACATTTCTGAACAAGGTCCATGATGAGGTCCAATCGCAGGTGCATTAGGTAAGAGGTCTACAGTCTGTGGTCCATTAAGAGGTCCATGGACCAGACTCCCGGTGCATCCGACTCTGTGATATACTCCTACTCACTGTGTTCAGATCCCCCCGTAGGCACAGGTCTGCCAGATCCTGATAGGCAGATGCGTAGGCAGATCAGTGTGCCGACCCTTGCCGATCCATCTGTCCATCCCTGCCGAGGTTGGTCCAGGTATTCTGACCAGATTAGGCACGCATAGACTCACATGGGCCGATGTGCCTAGCTGGGTAGATTCAATAACCAGCATGTTTCGCCCCCGTTCTCAATCCAAACACCAGTTTTAATCCATTCTCACACATACGCAAAAGGGAAGACCACAGCCACGGGTTGGACAGGTTGAAAGAAATGCTTGATTGCCGATGTGAGCCATCACTTTGTGATCGCTCTGGAACGGCACATATGAAGCGGAAACGGCATCGCCAAATAAGGACAGAGCACATTTCCGATCCGACGCCTTACACATTGGCACACACACAGACTGAACACAGCAGGAAAAGCGAGCGCCACAACGTGAATCGGCTACCAGCGAACGGACATCCGTCGCGCAAGAAAGCAATGTTCCGACCCCGTACGCACCATAACAAATTAGCCAACCTAACAGGAAAAGGCGGCACACGTAAATATTGATTATCTGCAACGCCGCTCGCCGATTTTGCGAACACTTAGCCAACTTAAACGCACGCCCAGGAAAGAAAGCGAACGGCGCACGTAAATATTGATTGGCATACAACGGCCGCTCGCCGATTTTGGAGTCTGTGCACCCTTCCGTTTTTCCCGCTCGCACACGCACCGCCTTTTGTTTTCTGCGCGCCACCCTGTGTTTTCCCGCTGTGTGCCCGACTTTGCGACTCTGCGCACCCCTTTGGTTTTCCCGCTTGCACAAGCACAACACCCTCCGCCTCGTGCTTCCCCTCCGCCTCGCGCTTCCCCACTGCCTTGCGCTTCCCCTCTGCCTCGCGCTCGCACACGCACCGCCTTTTGTTTTCTGCGCGCTGCCCTGTGTTTTCCCGCTGCGCGCCCCTTTAGTTTTCCCGCTCGCACAAGCACAACGCCCTCTGCCTCGCGCTTCCCCTCCGCCTCGCGCTTCCCCTCTGCCTCGCGCTTCCCTGCTGCCTCGCGCTTCCCCTCTGCCTGAGCCATAGCTGTAATATAATGCCAAAATACCCTGGACCTAGCCAGGGCCATGGGATTACACTATGGATGGACCTAGCCAGCCCCCTGGCTGTGTACACACACTATACAGCTTACACTGGGGACTGCTAGCGCGTAATCATGGGTGGGTCTGGGCCTTTCTCATGCCCCTTTTGGTGCTCTTTTTAATCCACCCTAATTGGGGGTTTTTTTGGGGCCGATTTTATTTTTCGCCCGTAGTGCACTGCCTCAGTGTATGCCTGTTTGCCTGCTGCTTCGCGGCAGCTCCGGCACTTGACGTTGCATTTGTTTATTTCAGTTGCTCCTGCCTCGCTTCCCGCTTCCCGCTTCCCGCTCCCCGCTCCCTGCTTCCCCCCGCCCGCCCGCCCGCGCCTCGGGGCCCTTCCTTGTACTCCTTTGGCAATGCCTTACTCCCATTGCCTTGCTCTTATATGCTCCTCCGGCTTCCCAGCTCCCCCGGCTCCCGCCCGCCCCCACCCCGCCCCCGCTCCCGCCGCCCGGGTTGGCACCATTCTATTCTCTCCGCCCTCCACAATCCATGTATTTACATTATCTATTACATCCTATTTCGTCACCGCCCGACGCGCTGCCGCCCGATGCCCGATGCCCGATGCCCGGCCCCGCCGTTGGTGCCCTCACAGGTCAAGCGCACTTACACTTCTCCATCCTCCCTAGTCCCAGTTCCGCCCACCCCCCTAGCTCTTCCCCGTCTATCCCTTATATACCTACCACCCACAGCCGCCAGTGCACAAAAATCACCAAGTCCAGATATATCACGTGGTGTCGACCAAGTGTATTTAATATTCTCCCTATCCACACTCGTGTACTTTAGGATACCACTGAATCTACTCCGTTTGCAATCCAACAGAATGTCCATAAATTAAATATGACGCATAGATAGAACACAGGAATACAATATATAGAAATTCATAACAAGTCAGCGGATAGACTAAGGACGTGTCATGGCTCGCAACACAAAGGTCGTATCGACCACTGCCTCCTCCCAGCCCTTCGACGCCTTGATGTCCCGCGCCTTCTCCGCACATGCCCACCAATATAACGCTGCCACCACACTCAAAATCCCGTTCTGACCCGGGTTCCGGAGCTTTCCCCATTCCGTGCCTTCACGTACGGCCCCTTCTGTCTGCGGCTGACCGCGCCACTCAGGTTGGAGGGCGGTCCACCACACCCACCACTCCTTTTCGAACTTCTCCAGATCGTGTATGGGGCGCACTGGCAAGCTGCGGCCTCGCCCGTCTTTGATCCAATCCGAAACCTGGGATGGTCGGCCCACTGTCGGCAAGCCGCTTCCCCCTTGCTTGAATTCACGACTTTTCTCCAGTTCCACGAACGCCTCCAGCATTCTTTCATACAACCCACCCACTTCCTCCCGCGAGATCTCGATGAAGATGGTTTGAAACCAATTGGGCGCATCCCCCGGGCACTCCACGCAGGTTTGCGTCTGCTTCTGCGCGGCGTTGTCCCCAGTCTCCAAGCTCTGGGGGGAAACGTCGTCTCGCGAAGGGTTTACGACCTTGGGGCCCTCGGGGAGCGGGGGATCGGCAGCTTTGTCCCCCAGCTCCACCGGCATGGCGCCACAGTTAGCGCCCAGCAGCGGGGTGACGTCAGGTGGGCTGTGTGGGGGTGCGTCGGGCCGCGGGTGGGCCCCAAGAAGCGCGGGGGCGTCAGGAGGCGGGGGGGGCTCAAGAAGCGAGGGGCACATTGGGCAGGGGCGCGGCGTTGGGCGGCGGGAGGACCTTCGGCGGGCCGTCGGGGCCTGGGTGGGCGTCAGGAAGCGAGGACGCGTCGGGGGGCGGGGGCGCACCCGGCAGCGCCGTGTCCGCCGCGTTGCTGTTACGCCAGGCGGGCCGGGGTGCGGGACGCTGCTGTCCCGTGCCATTGGTGGCATCTGCAACTTCACCGCTCCCAATCGTGTCGTTCGTGTCGCCGCCAGCACTGACAATTGGATGATGCGCTGGTCTGGCGTTGGAAACAGGAGCCGCGTCGCTCGTGATCATCCCACCTGCGGCAGTGTCGTCGTTGGAGGCCATTGCGATGTCGAGAGATTGAGGGTCGGCGCCTGTCGGGATGTCCGTCATCTCGACGTTGCCCGGGTATCCCTGCTGTTACGCGCAGACCGACGTGGAGGGCCGGGGGTTTCCTCCACTGCCTTCTTCGTCCGCAAGGGCTTTGGTATGGCCTTCCCGAATCCCATGGCCGTCGCCGTTGCCACCTGCGCGAGACCCATCTCCTTCAGGCATGCTTGGTTCTTCGCCCTGTTCTCCGCCCAGCGCCGCTCATTCTCCGTCTGCGCTCGAGGTCCTCCGTGCCGCTAACTCCTCTGCGGTCGGTTGCTTCGCCGAGGGGCCGGCTTCCGCGCCACCCTCCTTTCCCTTCCTCTTCTTTTTGCCAGGTCCTCCCCGTCGTTCTCCTTCCTCTTCCTCTTCCTCCTGATCTCCTCCTTCTTCTTTTCTTTCTCCTTCCCTTTCCCTTCTTCGTTGTTTTCTTCTTCTTTCTCTTTCCATCCTCCGCCTCAGACGCGCTCTCTGAGTCAGACCCCGCAGAGTCAGAGTCGGAGCCAGACACCGAATCATCCTCCGAATCTTCCGAGTCGTCCGAATCGTCGGACTGGGCGTCGGAGTCACGGTCGTCGAACTGGTACTTCGCGCCCGCAAGTGAGATGATAGGCAGTGCCGCCTCCACACATTCCGTTGCCGCTGCAAATGGACAGTCAGAATCTCGATTTGTGTGCCCAGGCATTCGACTTACTGTATGCAGTGCGCAAATACTCCGTCATGAATTCCACGACCTCACGGGCAAAGCGTGGTTTGTTCCAGGCGGCGAAGCCCACCGGCATGGGTGCTAGGCTCGTGCCTACACAGACGCTTCGAAGATTAAGCACATTAGAGCTATTCATATGTACGCTCGGTGGCCACTTACTGTGTCGTTCCAATCTCCCCCTGGTATTTGGGCATGGGCCTACCGAATACACATATCGCTTGCAACCCCGTGTAGCTCTGGACACCTTCCAGGATGGGAGCCATGAATCTGCCTAATTCGTCAATGCATCTGGACGTCACCGAGTCAGAGTACCACTCTCAGATAAACAATTAGAGTACGCACTTCTGTCGGTCCTCGGGACGCTTCGAGGGCCCTTGTTTCATCGCCTTCTCGTAAGCCATCTTCGCCTCCCGGGCCTCGTTTGCCGCACGCCCCCGAATCGCGTCTTGTTCTTCCTGCGGCAGCTGCGCAAACATCTCTCGTGCGATCTGTGCGCGAAAGGGAGCATTCGGCTGTTTCGTGTTTGCAGACCCATCCGAGTTCGTTGGACGATCCTGCACCATCGTTCCGCGACCACAGGCGCGATGTCGGTGGCGTATGATTCCTGCATGTACTGCTGGTAAGCCTGCCGAGCTTTGGAGGATTGACAACGCCCGCTAGTTTTCCGAGCAGAACTGTGAAAGGGTTGTCGCGAGGATCCGTCTTCGTCGCGAATCCGCGGCGCAGGGCACGGGTGCGGTACTTGAGCCACCGCCGTATCCGCTACATCGTGAATTCAGTATACAACACGAGCTGTCACACGATGTCACATCACGTACGACATTGAGCTCCTCGATGCGAGTGTGTCTGGCGAGCTTTTCCTCGGCGCTCAGGTCTTCAGCTACAGGCGGCGCGAAGGGATCGTAAACAGGTAAGGGAAGCTCGGGCTCTTCGGAATCCCCCAGACGCCACGAAATACGTGCGTGAAATTCATTGCAGACTTTTGGAGGTAGTCGCGCTCAGCCCTCCAGCCTCTCTGCAGCGCATCTGCGTAGGCCTCTATGTGAGGTCGCATAAGGTCTTCTCGTGCTCCCTCGGCCCAGAGCTTGTTGCTGCGGCGTTCAGCCTTCGCCTTGCGCTTCCACACGCGTGTTTTTCTCCTCCTGCGCTGTTTCACCATATCTGCTGCCCACAATCAACTCGAGCTGCGCCAGTAAAGACCACGGCTTACCTGAATTATTCTCTCGGAGTTCTCTTGTGCTGGTTGGATACGCGTTCGCGAGCGCGTCAACAAACCCAAGAAGATAGGTCATGGTCCAATGCTTTGCAAAACCAAATACAGTCCCAGCCGGCCCACAATCCAACAGGGGCGCACTCTGATCTCTCGATCTTGCTTTCTCATACGCCCACCCTTTGCCGCAGTCCTCCACAGCAACGCCAATGTCCGAGCTTGTCACCGATCCTGTAGGCCCACCCGCTCTTTATACCTCCCCAGCCATTCTAATTTTTTCAAGCCGTATTTTGTTGTCCGGAAGGTTAGCTTGTATCCCTGGTCTGAGACGCCACGTCTCCACCCCGACTTCCTCCTTCTCCCCGACCGCCCCACCCTTCGCGACAACAACCAGCTTTTCGGCTGGTTCTTCCCCAATCCGGTGCAATGCACCCGCTGCTTGAAGCCCAACGTCCGGCACCCCGCCATTCCCGGCGCGACATTCACTATCTTAGTCTCTTGCCAACACGGCACTGAGGACGACGTGGCGGAGAATCGGTTCCCCAACAGATCGGTCGCCGCAATTTTGCCGTACACGCAGCTCCAATTCACGTGTCTTGGCAATCTCGTGGTTGTGAAACATTCCCTGCCCGCTCCAAACGCACCTTCCGCATCAAACGCGGACCTTCCTATCGTTGATCTTGAGCCCGCTGACTTCCCTTTCGTCGACAAAATGGTCGCCCGGTCAGTTGTCAGTTCGCTCTCTCCTCCCTTATTCATCTCTTCACAGCTGGTGTTATCACATCCATATGCTCGCTCAGAAGGAACAGTTGTAGATTCACATGAAATAATTTTTTTTTCTGTTACTCCATTGCCGGTTGATCAACATTACCGAAAGCGGAAGCGGGCGTTCGCAAACTGATGCACTCAGTTCGCCATGTTTTCTCACATCAGTTCGCCATGTTTTACCTCAGTTCGCCATCTTTTTTACCTCACTTCCATTTTTTTTAGTGCAGACATTTGATTGATGGGATTTTTGTTCCAAGTCAGGTACTCCTTGTGCCTAGCTATTCCTCCAGTTCACGGAGGAGGGGGGTGGGAGGGAGGGAGTTAAGTACGGGTCTGTGTGCAGCTCTCACATTCTTGAGCTGCGCCCGCCTAAAACATCGCACCGGGCGCCTCCGTACCTTCGTCCTTTCCTAATAAAGGCTCTGGATAAATATTCGCGCTATCCGACTGCGACATCTCCATGCGACATCCCAATAAATCAACGTCTTCTCTCCGACGATCGTGGCATTGGGCACCGCTCACCCGTTTATTTACTCCGGCCGATCCAGTTTGACCATGGCCCGAAAGTCTCTCGCACCCCCCAGACGTACGCCGCGTTGTTTCGCAATTTTCATGTCTCACGAATTTTTCCGTTTAGCCGCTTACAATCACGCGCGGCGCGCATATCTGCGCCGCCTCCTCAGCCAAAGTGTGTTCTCTAATCGTCTTATTTTATTCCAGTCTAACTCTTCTAAAGATGCGCAGGCGGCGGCCCACGCTAATCCTCCCGCTTTCGCCACGACTTGGGATTTGCCCCCTGTCGCTCCCACGCGGACAACCCCGGGGGGTGGGGCACCGGCACTGGTTGGGGCGACCCGGCAGGTTGGGGTGACATTGGCAACTGGGGTCATTCTAGCTAGCCTTGTAACCACGAACCCAAAAGAATAATAATTTGATGTTCGTGCAATCCGGCCCGATTGGATCTTCATCTCGCTCTCTCATGCAGCTCCCCCAACCGGCCCCCGTTGCTGACAATGCCCGCCCCTTCCCGCTCCCACTGTATGATATCGACGAGATCCTGCCTCTCTTTCCCTGAATGACCCCCCACGACCCTCCAAACACCCTCCTCCCGTCCCAATATTCGTGGCGCCCCTTCCACACCCGCCAAAAGGAAAACCACCACCGTCCCCGCAAACCTATCAAGTCCGTCCTTGTACCGTATGAAACCCCCGCCGAGACTGGTCTCACGCCGGACTGGTACGTGATTTCCTTGTTCGCTGAAGTTCTCTTATTCACTATTTTTTAACCCCCAGGTCCAAGCAGCCCACGCCACACAAGCATCCGCGGCTCCCATGTCAAGCGCTGCGCCACCCGCCGAAAAAACCAGGCGGCAAGAAATGCGCCTTTGTCGTATTTCGCGGCCGGTCAATCGGCGTTTTCTATTCCTGGTGCGTCGTCTCTTCCGCCTGACATCGCGTTACAACTGTTGTTTGCCAGGGCGCAAGCGGAGCCAAAGGTCAAAGGTCTTCGCTTCGCCTTCATCAAGGATATACCGATCCCACCCAGGCGATCGCAGCGTTCGAGCTGGCCCAACGGAAGGGCTGGACCTGCGAGGTTGATACCTGGTCCGCTTTGCCTGTCTCCCCTCGCCATGCCCCGTTGCCCATTCCCGACGGCGAGGAGCCGAGCACCACCTGCCTTTCCAGTCGGCGCCCCAAGACCCTTACTATGTGGTGTTTGCTGGCATTAATCCCGGCGTGTTCGCGACAAGGTGCCGCGCACTCCCGTCGTCTGTGCTATACTTATTTTCTTTCCGCAGCCTCGAATGTTCCCTCAATGTTCTGGGAATGAGGGCCTCCGTGCACCAGAAGGCCGCGACTTACGACGAAGCGCGGGCGATGTTTCGGAAGGCTCAGGCGCGAGGTGAGGTCACTGTCTGTACCGCTCGAGTAGCTTTTTAGTGTTGTATTCATTGAAATTTCGAACCCTCCGCTTTTCCTGCTTTCCTAGTAAATGACTTAAGGCAGCGCTGGGTCTGCGCAGAGTGAAGTCGTGGAAAAGAATCAATAAAATAAGTCCGCAGAGATAAGATTACATGGTCCCAGATAATCCAGCGTCCTCGCGCCTTCGCGCTTCTGCCTCGTCCTTACGCCTAAACTCCTCCTGATACCGACGCATTTCTTCTAGCTCGCGAGCCTCGGCGTGTTGCGCCTGGAGTTTCTCGTACCGCTCCAGCCAGGCGCGATGTCCGTGCTTGCGCTCATAAGCTCTGAAGAGAATCAGCGGACTGGTGGCGAACAGTTCGGACCACGCACTCCATACGGACGATGCGCTGACGGTGCGCGAGGCGGTCGGCATGGCTGGAAAAAAATACATATACGATGTTAGTTGGTCATGAAAGATATATATATGTGAGGGGAGCACGTCCTTCGATATTTCTGGCTCGCCTGGCGGGCCTTACGCGCGCCTCTTCTGCGAGGTGTGCCTCAGCCTTGATCCGCGCCCGGGGTCTGAATTGTAATGGGAATTCAGCCCAATAAGAGAGTTAAGCCATGGGCATGCTGCCACTCACTTGGCCATTCTCTCCCGAGCCTTTTCCCTGAGCTCGTCCTCGTTTCTGCGGTAATATGAGCCAGAATGGAGCAAAGAACGTCGGGACATTTGACCTTGCCCAGTATTTGGCAGAGGCACGGCGCCGGGCGATGGTGGTGGACGCTGGTCGGGACGGCGTACTTTTCACATTGTTGGGGTTCCCGGGCCTACAGTTTCGTTAATGAGAGCCAAAGAAGGTATGCATGGGTAGGGAGAGCACATACGAGTTCGAAACTGCCGGAGTTTGGGCAATACGCGGTGTTTGAGTCGGCATGGTCGTGGTTTGAAGACAGATCCTATACCACAAATAGAAGTCAATGAGCACTTTTGTGTGCGAGCAAACTTAATATCCCAATGGCCATTTTAAATTATCAGAAAAAATAAGATAGCTAGCTGGGAATAATAGCACACATTTTGCGTCCTCAGAATTCTCAATACTTGACGGGGATGAGCCCCCTTGGCCAGTCATTGCGGAAATGGCTGACCATCAGTTCGTGATAATGCCATGCGAAGTTCGCGATATGGGTCGCTGCACTGCATCGCAGCATTTGCATTCCTTTGAGCGAATTTCCAGGCATATGTCGACAACCACACGTCAGGCTCAATACAAAGCATCTGCCGTTGGTAATGACCGTCTCCCACCGAGACCTTCAAAGTTATAGCACAATATTCGCGAAATTCAAAGTTATATTATACGACATTATTGACTGCGCTACAAACCAACTACTGCGTCAGGTCGATAATATTTGAAGTCTGGCGCAACCTCTTGGGGAACACCAGGCCATCCCAGCTGTAGTCCACGCGGTATTGTCGATGCAGTCAGGGTGGGTAGCGGCAATCCAGGTCTCCTCGTCAACGGCTCTCACAGGTTCCTGGCGCATGATCAGCCCGCAGAACATATCAGGGCACTCCCAGCTGTCCTCGAGCCAGATTCGAATGCAGACATAACAGTGGCTATGTCCACACTTGTACCTGGCAAACGGGGAATCAGCAGCTGAGGGGGAACTATCGCCGACAACTCACGACACCGGGTGAGACTTCAGTGATCCACAGAGGCCACACTGATCGTCCGGATGGACCTCCTCGGCCACGGGGGGATGCTCATCGTTGAGCCACAACGCCTCAGGCGTGAGCGGCGACTCACGGACTGTACGCACCCCCGGCGCACAACGACGCACACGCGTGCGTGCCAGGGACGTCGACGTCGCTGGCTGGGTGGCGATTTGAGTGGCCAGTTCGTTGAGATGGTGGGCGGCGGCGCGCAACTTGCGGCTTTGGTTTCTCGAGGATTGCAGTTGGCGAAGGCCGATCCCCTGCCTCAATGCAGTTTGCTCGATATGATGGGTGGAAGAGGCCATATTTTGGGCTCGGGATTGCAGGGAGGTGACGATCTCGGCGGCGTCCGTGCACCGGATATTGGAGGATGGAGGGATGATACGTTGCTCTTGGGAAACCCGAGGAATCAGCCTGCGCCATTGGACTGACTCCACTGCATGAATGGTGTACCTGTTTGCACGAGGTGGCTGCGCTCGTTGAGAAGCAGAGAATGCTCGGGACTGTTGTCGCGGAGCGCTGGACTGTCCTCAGCGAGCACTTGACTGAGAGACATCGAGGACCGAAAAAACAAAGCACAAGCGATCCGGCTAGTCACAGAGATCACAGGAAGATCACGCATCATTCATAGCATCAAGCGAAGCGGGACACGCGATCGAGGACGAGATTGGAATGCGTAAAAAAAAAAGCAGAATACAGTGCGACTATTTCTAGGTACGAAGAGAGGGGAGCTCGCGCAACTTTGAGAAAAGCTGAATGGGTGCAGGCCAGCGGGACCACCCGGGAGGTGCCTCCGCGTAGTGAGTCAGAGAATAGCGCGTCTCCCCGGGTTGAATCTGGGCGATGGAATACTCGAGAATGGGGGGGAGAAGTACCGTTGTCCCGGGTGGGAAATGCAGGATGCGTGCCAAGTCCCAGAGGATTAAATGACCACCTTTGTCTGGATCAAAGTCGCCAAGTGCAGTGATAGCAATCCACCACCATCGGATCTGGTTGGGAGAAGTTCGAGGTGGTGTCACCGTTTGTGGTCCCAGATCGAAGGTCCAGCTCGTCCAGGCACCGATGACAGGACGCCTCAGGGTGGGATGCGCCTTGAATATTGCGGCCGTCTTGGACTCAGCGATAGCAAAAGCGCGAGGAGCCATCAAAGCAAAAAATATCTGGGATGAGTTCTGAGCGAGTGGGTAAAAACAAGATGTCGACGGTGACTAACCATTTGCGAAAGCCGACAGGCGCCCAAGGGGGGGACAAGCGCCCATTAGCCACGTGACCCATCAGGTAATCAAGCGCCAAAGCGTCCCACACGTTGCGCGGTCCTGTAACGGGCCACACGGACTATATCGCGCTTACACGAACTCCCGTTCAACCGGGAGTTGTATTACTTTTATATACTCTTTTCTTTCTTTCTTTATGAGTCCTTATGACGATCCTCCAGCGCGATATACGATGCGCTGGAGATACTTATATATTATGTCACATGTCACGTAGGATTAGATTCGCGGGATTACCCGAATAGGACTATCTTTTCTACCAATTACCCTCTCACACCGAAAGCCACCTGCGCTTACCTGGCCCTCTTAACGGCAGGCAAGCTTGGAGGCCCTACAGTGAAGGTAAGTAAGTTTCTCCTTTCCTTCTTGGTTTCCCTCAGAACGAGTGTCCGCGCTACTGAGTTGCACCTCGAGAGGAAGTCCACTCGGGGCTAGGAGCACGAGAACTAAGGAGGTCCTAAGCCTCTCGTAGCTCCTGCGCAACTCATGGAACGTACACCATTCGGACGCCTACCGTCTAACCTACGGCTCGCCAGATGCATCCCTCGGGGGTCTACTCAACTATAAATATTTGCAGGCTTCTACGCTACGCGTCCTACAGGTCCCAAGTTTTGCGGCTCCTGCAGCGCATCTCAAATCCTGTTCGGCTTGAATCCATCCCCACGCACCTGTTGGCCCTCAACATACCCTGCCCCGACGGAAATGGATGTGAATTGACCAGCCGCTGGGCGTTTCGCATGCCTCGCGGCTTGGACGAAGATCTGAGTAGCTTCCTGGACAACAGTCGCGGCGTCGAGCTCCTGGAGCGCACCACCTGCAACCGCGATCACGAATTTAACGCGATCTATCACTGGCAGAATATCCCTGTTGTAATGTCACTTCGACGATGACCCCGCGAATTCCACTGCGCACTCACTGCCCATGCCAGTCGACGAATGCGAATGGGAACACGGGGTTAGGCCCCAAGAGTTCTGTGTGGTGGTAAGTGCGGTCCTGTGGCAAGTACCGGTCTGCATGCATGAGCTCAGGCTCCATCCAAGCTCTTTTTGGGGTGCGGTCCCTGGGGAAAGCAGTGTCCGCTGCTCTGAAGGCCAACTTGGCCTCCCGCGCTTCAATCAAAGGCTTCAGTTCGGCCATTCTTTGCGCCAGAGGCATTCCCACAAGGCGAATTCTGCGCCCATTCTCCCAGACAAACCTTGGATCCAATGCGTCTTCGACATCTGTGTCGCCGCCGGCCGTATCGGAGGGGTCGGATTCATCAGAAGAGGAGCGGTCAAGGCAGTCGAATATGTTGTCGCTGTCGATGCCGTCGTTGGCTGTCGGGGGGCGGCGTCCAAGGCGGTTCTGAGTCCGCAATGTCTCGAAGATGTCGAAGGTCAGCCGAGGGACAATTGGGCGACCGAGAGGAGGGAGTTCGGAGCGACGGGTGTTCTGACGCGTTATCTGCATGGATGCGGATGCTGCGTGTTAAAATGAGCGGCCTGGTGAAGAGTGGCAATGGCACGTACCCCCCGTGGCCTGCTCTGCGTCGCGACGAGTTTTTTGACGCGTTGACCGCGCGTATGTGGAAGCTGCGAGGTAAAAAATGAGTGGGCTGGGGAGGAGTTTGCAAACCGACGTGCCTGACATCCCTGGGGTGGGTCGCGGCTTGGAGTGGGGATTTTACTGATGGAGTGCATCTGATCCCATTTCTTTTTATATGTTTGGCGACGCCCTAGGTGCAAATTCTGATGCTTTCTTGTCCCGCTACAATGTCAATCAAAACGGTCGACGGGTCTCAAGCCATGGGAGTCATTGTCACGTGGACGGCGATGTAATCCCGGATCTGGTGTCGATGGAGGACGAAGCTGGTATGCATTCCTAAGATCGTATATACGCCGCTGACTTTTTGTCCTCTAAACAGTAGTCGGCGCGTGCCATACGGTGGGCTCAATGTTCGGGTTCTCCGGACCTATCGCAATCTCCCGCCCGATGGCTGGTATACTGCTTCTATAGCGCGCCGACGACCCGCACTTACCGAGTCGTAGATCTATCCACTGGCGAGCGCTGGATCGGGTTGGACCACTATCTAGAGCTCTTGGGGGTGCCGGTACTTTTTGGCGGTTCGGTTTACGACGTGGGATGCACATGGCTTTCTGCCCACAAGCGGCCTGAAGGACGATCGGTAATGGAGCCGGGTCAGTATGATTTATTTTTCTTTTCGTTTCCGTTTTATTCGAGTGTATTGACTGACATTACAGAAAATACCATCGCGCCGCGCATTCGGCTGGCTGCCAACACAAGGCATTGGTTCATCCAGTGAGTCGAACTTTGCGTCGCTGTGTCGACCGACTCTGAATACTCCCAATGGGGAACAGGCGCGAGCCAAACTGTGAACTGGTTCGCGAGATCTGGATAAGTAGGATACTCGATTTGATATTCGGAATTCCACGTTTATTTACATGGTTTTGTGTTTCGACCGGACCCAATGGATGAGTGATACGGATCTTTGCGTGCTTGAAAGCTTGCGTTCCTGTGGTCCATGCAACGATTTTGGTCGAGGGAACAGAAGGGGAAAAGGCCGCAGTAGATTGGACCCAACGCAAGGTAGAGGCTGAAGGGGTCATCGAAGAGTAGCTAGTTGGCGCCGCCCTCATTTACTGGGTGTTTGGTTCTTCATCTGTCTTTACTTGGAAAATTGCTTTCGAAAATAAGTAATTATATTCGAGTGCCTAATGGGGAGGATCCCAATTGGGAATGCGGTGCACGTGCAAGATGCGTCTCTGTTTCGCTTCAGATTCTGAATCTTCACAACAATCGGTCAACGCATTCGTCCAGGCTCAAAAATGCGGTTCTTCTACGCCTCCTGGGTTAAACACCCCGTTCATCACTGTCCCTCCTTAATCTGGTCCCTCCCATCTTCCTTGCTAAACGCTATGCCGAGGCGGAATTACAACGTGCAGTTTGAAGAAGATGTCCCCGAGGACGATTTTGTACCTCACACTGGCATTCACGTGTCGAGTGAGTTACCGATGTAGTCAACGTGCGCCCCCAAAAAAAACCCGAAGGGAGCCTGGGACACTGGAGGATGCGTTCGCGGCTTGGACTCCGGTGAACGACAACGACATGGCCGAGGTTCACGCCGTCGCGGATACAGTGTCTTCTTACGATGTGACCGTGGACGACGACGACGATGGGGCCAAACGGAAGCGGTACCAGAGTTCTGTGGGTTTCTTGTTTGTCTGGCATTTCAGGTGCTGAGCAGGAAATTGTGTCTAGGATGACCCCATGTATAACTGGCGTCTGCTCGACCAAACCTTCCTCGAGGCACTGCTGCGGCGCAGCGGACTGGGGGATTACTTGTTTGAAAAAAGCTGCTCCGGCTGTGGCGTGTCGCTGGAAGAAAGGAGGCGTTTTTTCCGCTGCATCCAATGCGGAGAGTGCTTGCAATGCGGGGATTGCACCGGGTCCCGACATCAACTAAGCCCTCTCCATCGCTTGTGGGTACGTGTAGGCGCCTGTGGGGCTTTGAATATAAACTCACGATAATGAATAGGAGTGGAACAGAGACTTTTGGACGGAGGCTACACTATGGGGATCAACTCCGAACCGTGCCAGCTTGACGGGGCTGGGAATGGTGTATCAACTGGGGCACCATGGCCTTCCGTGCGAGTTCCCTGGCGCTAGGCGTACAATGGTCGTGATGGACGTATCTGGGATTCACACAGTCGACTTCCAATACTGTGGCTGCGACAGGTCTTCGCAAATCAATAACCTCGGCCAGTTGTTGGGCAACGCGTGGTACCCGGCCACTACGATAGACCCAGAGACCTGCGCCACATTCGAGTGTCTCGAATCGTTCCGTCTCCTTAATGTTGTAGGGAACGTCATGGTCCACGATTATGTGGGCACGCTGGAGCGCCTAACGGACCCACTGCATCTCTCGAATGTGCCAGTACGTAGGCTCACGGTATAGAGCTCAAGTGGGGAGTTGTGCTAACGTGCATGGCAGGATCGATATAAGGCGTTTGGCCGGATCTCGCGCCAGTATGCGTATTTGCAGCGCACCAAGCGCGTGGGCCGAGGACATGAAACGGATGGTTTGCGCAAAACAGAGAAGGGAGGGTTGGCGGTCTTATGTTGGGCTTGTCCACACAACGGCAAAAACCTCCCAGACGGATGGAAGGACGTCGATCCCAAATACCGGTGCGCATGGCATGTGACGACGTTTGAACTCACTAACGGTTTCTTAGTTATCTATATATGTTGCTCCTCGCGTTAGACGCAAACTTCCGCCTGAAAAATCGACTCCACGCCAACGAGCATCACGATCCTTCTTTAGGTCCCGGCCTGGGGTATTTCGTCGACCCGGGTCCGTACAAATGTGTTTGGCAATTTCATACGATATCGCATGCCAGTGGCAAGTCCACCTGCTGCCACGCTCAAAGAAGATCGCGGAAGGCATGAAAGATCGGGCGGAGCAAGTCGCGGCAAATACCCCGGAGAGCGAGTGAGTTGCGATCAGTACAGTGTTGCCGGACCTCAATGGCTTCGAAATCCAGTTCGCCCTACCCATATGGCATGCCGAAGCGCACGAGGTGTCGTGTCAGACCCAGAATTCGCTAAGCTACGCCGTGGGGGTCGGATGCACGGACGGGGAGGGGATCGAAAGGATGTGGTCGGTCCTTAATCCGGTAGGGTTTGCGACGAAGGAGATGGGGGACGGAGTGCGACACGACGCGATTGAGAACAAGGTCGATCACATCAACTTTGAGAAAACTATCAATCAAGGTACGCCCAGCGATACCGCACGGATATTGGGTCGGATAACTGAGACGTTCACAGGCAATACGTTAGCTCGCAAGCTGATCGTTGCTATCGCGGAACGCGACAAGCAGGTTGCTGCGTTCCGGGACGTCGACAGCACGCTGGATAGGTCGTTGCGTCGCGACTGGAAGCAGCGGATCCAGGACTGGGTCGCGGACAGGTCAAAGCCAAACCCTTACTGCGTGGAGGGCGGGAAGAGTGGTGTGTGGGCCTCCATTGACACTGATGCGACAGAAAGCTGACCGAGGTTGCTTGGGGTTTCTCAGCAGGCCCAAGCGAGGCTGCAGTGTTGCGGGAGATAAAAGAAGCGGAAGCGAAGGACACAGCTGAGGGGCGTGGACCGCTGAGCGCCACTACATCAACGGCGTCGGCATTTATGAAGGCGGGTTTACAACTAGAGGAGGCGCAGTAAGTGGATGACGGCGTACATCGGAGTGAGACGCTGACAGGATATATAGATGTCGTATCAAGGCCGAGCTCAAAGGGGTCACTCTTGTCACCGCCGACCGCTCAAGCCAAATCCAGGAACTGCGCCTTGCATTCCTGCGGAAGCGCCGCACATTCGAAAGACTGCAGGCGGTGTATATGCCCGGCATGGCGGCGCTGCGGGAGGCGGAGGAGGAGGCTCGGAACCCTGATGTCCCGCCGCCCAAAGCGGAAGATATCAAGTTGTGGCTTCCCTCCGACCTACCGGCGGCGGCGCGGCGGGCTGCGTGCGCCCGTGGAATACCAGAGCTAGAGGCGAAGCTCCAGGAGGCGCAGTGTATCGACGCGTTGGATGACCTGCGCAGCTGCCTGCACGTCGAAAAGCACTTGATCACCTGGTGGGACTCCAATTCCGTGGGTCAGCGGGCAGCAACACGGTCGGCCACCCTGATCAGCCGAGTCGGGGACAGAATCTCGAGGGTGTCGCAAAAATACCGCCAGGCTCGCGCGGCGTTGATCACGCTGAAGGGCGCCGACTTCGCGCCACATTTCAAGGAGTTGAGGCCAGGCGACATGAATGTGAATACGGAAGAGGAGAGTGATGCGTTGTCGCGGAAGAAGCTTGGGCGTTTGGGGAGCACAAAGCGGACGCGGATCGAGCCAACGAATGCCAAGAAAACATTCTCTTGGATATGGACTGTCGGCGGTGGGCCCGGTGAAGATCAGACGCAACTGCACGAGTGTGAGTGAAATTCAATACGCTTTGGTCCAGCGCTGACATGCTTTTGGGTAGCGGTTCGTGTGGAATGGTCCAAGGCGCGGGCACGCCGAGATCGCTGGGTGGAGGAGGTAGATATCTTGCGCGAAGAGATGAAGCGTGTATTGCGGTTTTTGCGCTGGATCCAGGGGGAATGGCGCCGGCGGGAAGATCAGCGGGAGGACGTAGACCCGCAGCTCGCGGCTGGCTTGAAGGCATACGCGCGGCGGCAGTCTTCTGTGCACCGCCGCATCGCGGAAGGCTTTCACAGTGGGTGGAACGTCTCGGTAGCTACCGCGGTTCGGGACGTGGTACGACAGGATGGGACAGTGTATCGTGATCTGCTGGACGGTCATGAGATGAATATGGCGCCGACAGGTGGCATCGGATTGGACGAGATAGAGGATCAGGAGGAGGGGGGGTAGGGTGCAGTGCACGATGAAGCGCCAGGCTCGCGGAGACGTTGACGGGGGATACGGTGTAAACGCAGGGTACTCAGAAAGGGCGGGGGTTTAAAGGCGTGCAGACCGGCGAGGGTGGTGAGCGGGACGGTGGAAAAATGACAGCGGGCCGCACTCCACTACGTGGCAGGAGCTGGGCGGGGCGCGATGGAAGAAAGGGCAGCACGGCTTGTCCACAGCTGGCGCGCTGTGCGTGCGGCGGCAGACGTATGACAGCGTGGACAACGGCGGCGTCACACTGATGGCGCGCGACTTCCCAAAGTAGACAGTTGGGTTGATGTACAGAATTTGTCTAATTGGGTCGAAACTCAATGGGGGGATGAGCCGACGACGCCAACGAGAGCCGAGGGAATTTGTTCCAACTTAGCCTCACATGCGTGACCGAGTCACTGGCATAAAAGGCGGGAAAACAGCGCTAAGCGTAGAGGTAGCCAGGGGGCTGGCTAGGCCCATCCATAATGTAAACCGATGCCCTGGCTGTAGGCACGGCTTAGGCAAAATAGTACAGCTAGGGGTGTCTGCCTCGCACTTCCCCTCTGCCTCGCGCTCCCTCTGCCTCGCGCTCACCTCTGCCTCGCCTCACCTCCGCCTCGCCTCACCTCTGCCTCGCCTCGCTGGCAAAGCCGAGCCAGGCGCCGAACGAAATAAAATCGAGTAGGATATGGTTATGGAGCTTGTGGAGCGGCCTTCAAGAAGGAATAGGTTGTTCAAGTCGGGAAGAGTACCAACAAAATGAACGAGGAGAACAAGATCAAGGAAGAACGGCCAACCAAGACGAGATCTAAGGAACGGAAAACCCACGCATAGGTTCTGGAATATGGGACTAGGAGCAGAAACCGTTCCCGACACAAGGAGCATGTGTCCAAAGAGCGGAAAACCCACACACAGCCTCCAGGAACATAGAGCTGAGAGCGGAAATCTTTCCCGACTAAAGGAGCACACGTTCGGCGAACGGAGAATTCGCGCACAGCTTCCAGGAATGAAGAATTGAGAGCGGAAACTGGAGCGCCATGCGTTTGTCGAGCGGGTTTCCCACGTGCAGCACAGGAACGGAGCGGGAACCTCTTTTGAGTCACAAAGATGGACGGAACTAGTCAAAGAAGCATGTGGCGGTCCCAATTTAGGGAACGGGATGCGATGAGTCGGAGAAGGACAAGAGGAACGTGTAGAAGGCAGTGCTAGAGGGTCGATTTCCTATAAATACGAGACGCTGCTACAAATAAAGACATCTAATTTTCCCATCTAAAACTACCAGCGCATCTCAAGTGATACGCAAGTACCGCTCACCAGGGTACACCGACTACGAAAACAAGGTCTCCAGGGCTGTGCCTGGCAGAACATCGAACCGCTGCCCTTAGATTGTCCGCCGCTGTACGGACCGCTCGACATAACAGCATTCTCGAGCACCATGCCAGTCATAGCTCGAGTTGTATAACTCCCCGGCTGCTCACATCGAACGGAACGGGTATCGACCTTCATCGCAGCTCTCAAGAAGCCGACTCTGCTCGTTAGAACTTGCGAACGGAAAGAAGAAGACAATTTGTAGAGAATTTAGTAGGGAACAGACTTGGAAAGAATGGAACGGCAGACGGGAGCGGATTCGTTGAAAACAAGTTTAGGGCCTCCCAGCGCACGAAGCACCCCAGAAGAGGTCGGAGGACCAAGGGTAGCTGTATACAAAAGAACCAAGAACGGCCCCATAGCGTTTATAACAACGGAAACCGCATCGCATCTAAACAGTCGTCCGCTCCTCAACAGGATTGTAGAACGGGACGTGTTACAAAATTCAGGGAAGGCTAGACTTCGGCCTCCGTACATTAGAATAGCGAACCGTACGACCAGATATTCTCTGGGGCATATCAAAATCCTCTAAATAAACTACACACATTTTACTGCTACCACAGTCTCGCGCAGCGACACCATTATCTCCCCCAAGGACGAACACTCTCTACTTGCCCTCACCACCACCACCTATCGGCACCTAGCAGAGGCGCAGTCATCATCACACCGAATGACTATCACAGACATCAATGAAAGATATGCTAAGATTATGTGCCAGGAGAGTTGCAGGAGGTAGAAACAGTAATTACCAATACAACTAAGGCGAATTGGCAGCCTAATTTAGGCTGCCACCAACCTGGACCCAGGTCGACCAGGGTCGGCCATGATAGGCGAACCACTGTTGGCGAAGATCTGCCAAGGTGGGCAGGCTTTGCCTCGGTAGGGATGCTAGACCGAAGTTGGCCAATGCCTATTAACATGGACCAACGTCGGCTTGGGTGGGCAATCCATAGGCAGAGATCGGTGAAGGTGGGCACATCTGTGCCTATGGGGGGTCTGAATGCAGCGACTTATTGCGCCAAACTAGTGACGAAGAAATCCCCGACAGGCCACACGGCATCTGTGATGAGGCTGTAGCAAACCTACCTCTGGAAAATGATTCAACACCCAGTGTTCACAGCACCGTTTCGGACGGGGATGACAGCCACAGCGGTGGGTCTCTTGAAGACACTGATAAGGGCAGAATGACCACCCATCATGAAATAGAATGAGCCGAACTTAAGTTCGGGGCGGTTCGACCGCTTTTGAGACTTAAGTTCGGGCGGATCTTAATTTCCGCCTCCGCACCAATGGGTGACCGGTGTGAACGCACACCCATCCACCACGCTCGAACTTGAGTTCTACCCCGGACTTAAGTTCAAGTTACATATGTATATATTGCAAACCTCTATGTAGTTGACCTCCCGTACTTAAGTCCCACCACGACTTAAGTTCCGTCAAACGAAGTCCCACCACAACCGAAGTCATGTCGAACTTAAGTCGTGACTAGTCCCATCGAACCCATATCTCAAAGTCCTTCTACACCCTGTAAATCCGTAGTAAATAAAGTATCAATTCTTTCATGAACTCGTCGCGCACACTATTTCATCCACTTGACAGTGTACTACCCTCCACGGTCTTCACGAAACTAACAGACCTTTATTCCGTCAACGAAGGTAGATAGCCTGTGACCGGTGATAACATTGCCATTGAGGATTGCAGAGTTGTGGAGGTCCTCCATGGTTCCAGATAAGATGGTGTGAGGCCAAAAACATAAAGTCCGAAGTCGGGTTGGTGACACACGACATCCGAGGTCAGTGGCACAACAAGACAGAGTCTGAGACGGGCTGCAGATTGGCTCTGAGTGTTGTACTGAAAGGGAGGGAGGTGATGTTAGATGAGAGAATAAAGAGAGGTGGGGCAGGCGAGTGAGGAGCAAGTGCATGTGATGGAAGGAAGACATATGTTGCCGTGACATGTGATAAGTCACTCAGCTGCAGCGATCAAGGTGGCTGTGGTAAGTCCTTCTCTTTCCTTAGGGCCTGACCGATCCATGGACCATCCATCATCCATTGATGGCATCCATTGGATGATGGATATCCGTTCCCACGCTAGCCGCATATCTGAATTGCAACCATAACACGGAAATTTTGGGCTCCAAATGTAATAATTATGATCCATTTCACCAACTGAGACTCTCTACCAAAGTAGCTTGCCCAAACCGCTCGTTGTTCGCAAGAAATCAAAAATTGATCATCCATCCATGTTGCATCCATGTGCCATTCATCCACATCCGTCCATGGATGACGGCATCAAAGTCGCCCTATAGACTTTTCTACACCACCATCGTCGCAGCCTCTTTTGCCAGCGCTACACTGTGAATGGCCCACTGTGAGTTTTCTTCTGCATAGTTCATTGATTTCAATAGGTCATTTTGAACTTTTCAGAATTGCCACTTTGACTCGGAGTGCCACCAAACCGTGCACCCACGGACTCCAGCAATTTGACGCGCCCATACGACATCGAGAGCCTCCTGCCACTTCTTCTCCCCCACCTCGTTGTGCATTCTCACTGCGCAAATGCTCCCCGTCGAAGCTCTCCCACACCAGCGTGCAAATAGGTATGAAATTACTACCTTTGGTATTTGATATGGAACTGAAGTTGCCATAGAACTTAAGTTCTGTGGGAACTCACGTCCATCACCAGAACTTGAGTAGTTGGCACATAAAACTTGAGTTTTTCAATTGTTTAGATATATATGAACTGATCCTCAAATTCAAAACTCAAGCCTTACAGGAACTTAAGTTCAAGGTGAGAACTCAAGTCCCACTTTGAACTTAAGTTCGAAGTGAACCGGGGAGATGTCACGGTAATGCTATTTAGAGTACTGTAGCAGAACTTAAGATCTATGTAAAACTTGAGTCCGCAATGTGGTCGAACCGCCCGGAACTTAAGTTGAGCTAATAAAGTATTTGAACAGCAATGTGATGAAGAGATCCACGGATGATGTTGGGGAGACAAAACAGAATCCCCAACAATTATACCGTTCTGTTCCACCTTACTTCACCTACAGCTCCATCTTTCAGGCAGAGCGCTACAGCGCCCTGGTATCGTGCAAACTTAGTAAGGGGTTTTGCAACAGTTATTCATAAGCTTTTCTCATTCTACAACCCAATCCCAAATTGTATACGCTGTTCAGTGGGTAGAAGTTTTTCTATCGACCAACACCAAAGGGGATACATGAGGATCCCTGGCCAGCCTGCGCGCAGCAGTCCCTGAACTGCCCCACGGTGCCCAAGGACGGATTTACGTCCGAAAACAGGTTGCAATCCTGCAAAAGACACACTTTGAGTCAATGGCTCAAGTAGACAAGCATTGACAACATACATTCCCCAGAAACTGAGAGCGGGCCAGGGCGCAGCACTCCGACGATATTTCATTGGCCTCCACTCCGTTGGTTGTGCATATGCAATTCCAATTCTCGAGCTGCGCGCTTCCGAGTGTCGCAGCACTGACTTGTGCCGAAGCATAGAGCATGCTGAGGAGAACGAAGACGTTGAATTGCATGTTCTGTTTGATCAAAGGTGTAATGGTGAGAAGGATGGGGCCACAGAACAGCAGCGCCCGCCTTTATATCTTGTCTAGAAGCCACACGTGAGCGTAGAAGACCACCGGGGTTGTGCCCAAGGGCACATGTTTCGTACTGACCACTCGGCTAATTCAATTCGGACCGCCGCTGTTTTGATCGTTGTATATGCCGTAAGCAGCGCCGCATTCTACTTTCCGACCACGCATTTGGGGACACCGCAAGCATATTTCCCAGCGCCAAATAGATTGCTAGCCCTTCTCCGACACGAGTACATCGGCGAATATGTGACCATTGATCGCCCTTCCCCGCTGCTATTTCATTCAATTCGTCGGTCACGCGTCACAGGGTAGCTGACAACAAACGAACTTTGGTCAAGGTCACACGTCACAAGGGTGGTATCTTTGATGTCACAGTCGTTCCAGAAAATGGCTCTAAAATCGCGTAAAATGGTCAAAAAACATTCTCTGAATGAGAAACCGTGAGAAAACGGCCTCCCAAGCCAGTACTATTCTATTTCTCTGGCGAAACATTAGTTTCCAGCACAAATTTACCAAGATTAAGGTGTAAAAACATGCACCAGTAGTCATACCGAGTGCGGGAGCCCAGATCAATGTGAAAATGACCAGAACCAGCTTTTTGAGGTCGTTATATCATTTGGAAAGCATTGGGGAGTCTGACGAATTTTTGGTCCCTGTCACGCTAAATCCGGGGCTTGACGAGGTAACGAATTGGTTCTACATGTCACACGTCACACCCCTGTCGAATTGAATTAAATAATACAGTACGTCGGTGAATACGTGCCCGGGTTTGTCCTTCTCCGGGACTCGAATACCTCGGTGCTGCCGCGCAAGTATATTCCCCAGCGCCGAGTACGTGAGCATGCAGGTCACCCTTCTCTGGAACTCGAATACGTCGGGGATCATGACTTGAAGTAGGGGTGCTCTTGTCTAGAAGCCACACGTGAGTGTAAAAAACCACCGGGGTTGTGCCCAAGGGCACATGTTTCGTACTGACCACTCGGCTAATTCAATTCGGACCGCCGCTGTTTTGATCGTTGTATATGCCGTGAGCGGCGCCGCGTTCTACTTTCCGACCACGCATTTGAGGACACCGCAAGCATATTTCCCAGCGCCAAATAGATTACCAGCCCCTCTCCGACACGAATACATCGGTGAATATGTGACCACATTGATCGCCCTTCCCCGAGACTCGGATACGTCGGTGAATACGTGACCAGGCTTGTCCTTCTCCGGGACTCGAATACATCGGCGCTGCCGCGCAAGCATATTCCCCGGCCCCGAGTACGTGAGCACGCAGGTCATCCTTCCATGAAACTCGAACGCGTCGGGGTTAATGACTTGAAGTGGGGGTGCATTTTTGGTTCAACATCAACCAACGTGCTCTCGTACTCGGCACTGAGGGATAGGCTTAAGCGGCAGCGCCGAGGTATTCGAGTCCCGGAGAAGGGCGACCAACATGGTCACGTATTCACCGAGGTATCCGAGTCTCGGACAAGCGAAACCGCCGTGGTCACATATTCACCAATATGTTCGTCTCGGAGAAGGGCTACCAGCGTGGTCGTCTATTCGGCGCTGGAAAATATGGTAATTACATGGGTGAGAAGGCTAGAAGCCGGTAACACTTGCAGAACAGCTCCGAATTAAATTACCTAGGTAGTCAATACAACATATGGCACAACTACCCTGATGTCAGGCTTCTCGACCGGATATAAAAGCGAGCGCTGCTGTTCTGTAACCTCATCCTTCTCACCATTACACATTTGATCAAACACAACATGCAATTCAACATCTTCATTCTCCTCAGCATGCTATATGCTTCGGTACAAGTCGGTGCTGCGACACTTGGCAGCGCGCAGCTCGAGAGTTGGATCTGCACATGCACAACGAACGGAGTGGAGGCCACTGGAATATCGTCGGACTGCTGCGCCCTGGTCCGCGGGAACTTTCAAGTGAATGTATGATTTCAATATTTGTCTGCTTGAGCCATTGACTCAAAGTGTGTCTTTTGCAGGATTGCAACCTGTTTTCGGACGTAAATCCGTCCTTGGGCACCGTGGGGCAGTTCAGAGACTGCTGCGCGCTGGCCGGTCAGGGATCTGGATGTACCCCCTTTTGATGTACACCCAGGGTATAAAGATCCAACCCCACTTCGGGAGCAAAGATCATATCCATTGAACGGGCTACTACAGTTCGGAGTTGGGTTGTAGAATGAAAAAAGCTATATGAATACCTGTTAGAGAGCCCTCACCGAGTTTGCACGGTACACAAGCGCTGAAGCGATTTGCCGTAATGATAGAACTGCAGGTGAAGTAAGGCAGAATAGACCGGATAGACCAGATGCGGCAGCTCGACACACCGCAAGTGCGGCACACCGTGGTCATGTGCGACACATCAGCCCAAAATGTAACACGCCAACTCAAAGTGCGACACCTCGACTTCGGGCAAAGTGCGGCATATTTAAACAAGTACGACACACCATCGGCACCTTCCGGCCGCCTGATGCGCGACTTCAACAAAACCGCTGCGCGGGCGGGGGCGAAGCCCTTGTCATTTGTATTTACCTGGACACACATTTCAATCGCCCCATGCGCATTTTCTTCCCTACCTACCCACTGGAATAAAATTCACACTTGTAACTGCGAGATACAGCGTAAATATACAGGAAATTTCGGCCAAATGTAAAGACATGAAGAAAAGCCGAGGCCATCGTGAGATAGGGAAAAATGACAACAGGAGGTATGCGTGGAGAGACTTACGGCATGTTTCCCTTGTTCGCTCGAACGTGTGGTTGGCTCGGCTCGAGCGGGAGGGTCACACATAGTTTAGTACAATTATAATGTATACATTACATTCATGAAAAAATATAGTGGCTCGAGCCAACTCGAGCCGAGTTCGTGTTCAGACATGGCTGGCTCGAGTTTTGCTAAGGTGGATTTATAGATTTGAAAAAGCAATGTTTATGACATAGTTTGGCTCGCGCCGGCACCGGTATAAAACCAGGGCTACGGCATAAATGCTTACGTGGCCAAACTAACTGGTCTCAAATAGTACTGGGACCCTCACCCTGCCATGTGGCTGGGAGCGTTGTTGGTGTGTTACCTCACAAGTTTCACTCCGTGATGTGGATGTCATTGTAGTCTCGACACGCTGCAATTTCGGGTTTAATTTTGGAAAGCCCACGGGCGAGGTGAGTATAATGCAATTCCATATTTACTCGCCCTCAATACTAACATACAAGCGGCCCAATGACCATAGGTAGTCTGCAATTGGGTCGCCTGAAATGGGAGGGTCGCGCATGGGATTTGGTTTGAGTTTTACCCCATGAGTCACCTACTCCTCCACGGCTTGCTCATCTGTCAGAATATTCACGCATTCGATAGCGAAGTGCAACTTCCCTCGTCAAGGCTCCAGGTGAAAACTCGGTTTTTCGTTCGAAATCGAAATTACGCTGCTCGCCTTTGTACTCTGCCTTCGGCCTGCCAAGAGCCCGCTGAAAAATAACCTATTCTGAAAGTTTTTGGAGCACACTGGTGTTTTCCTGGGTCAATCCCTCGCATCAGATTGCGCACAATTCTTGGAGCAGTTTTGACAATACCGATAGTCAGGCTCAATGTTCGTCACCATCCGTCTCTGAAGCACGATGTTCTGGCCCACGGAGTTCCTGGAGTAAAGCCGCGGTGAAGATTCCTCCGTTCTTACCCTCCCTTGCGAATTCACGTGCCGAGCAGCACGTGGGTGGGATGGCCGACGAGGAAGTCTGACACGACTAATCCAGTCCGCGTAGACAGCACTGAATGCTACAAAACCTGCCTGATATCGTCTGCCGAGTGATATCTGCGTTCCCCTCGGCGAAAAATTGACTGTCCTCATCAGCCGGTGTTTTTTGGTCGGATGCCGGACGGGGGATTAGATGGACCTGGGTCATAAATTTCTCATTCCTTTCTGCATGGCCGGAAAAGCAAGTGTCGAATATGACAGGATTAACACACTATATTTCAACAGGCAACTGGCTGACTCACAATATAATTTCCCTTGCTTGCCAATATCGTTTGGATCACGTGGAGGAAGTCGGAGTACGGAATACCTCCTTCCTTCGTGCTCGGGTGGTAATCGTAGGCGGTAAGCACAGGTATCGATGAGGTGGTATCACGGGCCAAATAGCACGCAAATAAATGATTATCGGTGTTCCTGGTTGAATGCTGGTATCGGTGGCGAGTCGTTGTACGGTTTTGTTGATGTTCAGGGTTGTTGCTTCGTCATTCGCCATGTAATTTATATGGCTTTCGGCAACGCCAAGATCGTCCTGAAGGTACCTGGACACGGACGACGCATCCATCACCGCACCTTTCAGCGGTGACATCGATTTCCCCTGTTCATATTTATCGATACCCACGATCACAGCCCGCAAATCCTCCACAATCGCGTCATCCAGCATCCAGCCAATATCATAAGTCACTGCGGAGCGATCCGTCGATGGAATAGGGGCACGGCTCTCTGCACCGGTATTCAGATGAGATTTGTGGATCGCTATGGGTGGCGGAAGGTCATCGAAACCAAGGTTCGACGCCCAGTTGATCAGACCGACGACACACAAGACAAGCTCCCCCGCGAGCCAGATTGCGGGACCATTATCCATCAGGAAAAAGTAAATCCTTTGTAGTCAAGGGGAAAATTCTGTAGTCACCTGTAGCCTCTGTTGCTAGGCGGGTAATTTCTGTAGTCCCCTGTAGCTCTCTGTAGCCAGTAGGGTGGTCTACATTGTGCATTGAAGAATACATGGTGAGCGCACCTGCGACATTGGCCACAGTCCCTACAGAGCTTACATATGACGATGTTGGTAGACCATTTATAAATCTCATCTCGTCGACTTGGAATGTGTACCAATTTTCTCCACTCTCGAGATGGTTCGATCCTCGCAGCCGATGTTATTTTGCTTTTGCTCTTCATTCCAAGTCCGGATAAATCCAGCTTAGGTTTCGTTTACACACCGGCGAAAGATTTATCTTGACATAAGTCAAGAGGTTAGCAGAGAGTAGATAAATTAGAGGTAAAAAAAAGAATTGCGAATTGTTAATAAATTAATTGCCTACAAGACCGGCGCGGAAGTACCCGCAATCAGAATCGACTATTGGACCTGCACGATGTGGCTTACGCCGAGTCAGACAAGGCAAAAAAGCTTAGGCAAAAGCTCATGTCCGTTTTGCATCAACTCGTTACAGGCAAGCCCTCGTCAAAGCATCCTCCTGGTACAAAACGAGGAGATAGGGCTCGTGCAGAGGCCCGTCTCCGCTCTCAGTGGCCGCAAATTGTTCCAGATCATTTAAAGAAGCGGCTGTTGGCGAATTTTCAGTTAGAGATATCCCCTCAGACCTTGTCGTTCTTTGTCTGCGGGAGTTGCGCTGAGAGGCTGCCTGAAACAGAGTCTACAACCCTTCTTCTTAGCGATTTCGATCTCGAATTGTTGAGTCGGCCCAGATATACTCCCGCTGACCGGGAACCTTCGGCTCATTCACCCGATGAGGACTCAGATGATAGTGAATCTGACGCCAGCTACGACCCGATGGAGGTTGACGAGGAATTCAAACCACGTCCTTGGTCGGATGGTCGCTGTCCGGAACCCCTATGCCCAGAGACAATCTCCCATACAGCAGTTTGTTGGTAGAGCCAGACTGCATTGTCAAGGACGTTGATGCCAACGAGGCCACCATTATTGTATGTCGCAAATGCCGATCTGATCTTGTTCACGACCGTGTCCCTGCCTTGGCTATTAGAAATCGCAATTGCCTTGGGCCCGTTCCACCGGAGTTGAAGAATCTCACCGTTGTAGAGGAAGCTATGATTGCACTCTGTCGAGTCAAATGTTAGCTTCGGGATGACGACGGAGACTCTGAATCAGCGTTCCTGTAATTCAACGCGGTATCATCATCCATCCTCAACGACCGTCTGCCTTTGTGCGTTCTCTTCCGCCGTCGATCTCAGATATCGTAACACCAGTCTGTGTGATATTTGTTGGGTCTAACAACTGATGAATGGTTCAAGAAAAAAGCGACTCCTCATATCATCCGAAAGGAACGCGTCATGAATGCTTTGCCCTGCCTCAAGAACCATAATCACCTGTGCCGAGACGTTGTCATTGACCACACCGTGCTCGCTGATCAGCCAGCCGAGACTATCCCACCATTTTATATTCAGCACATCATCCCGAACGCTGGAATATTCCACCACTTGCGATTATGTACCCGGATCGGCTCAGCCCGAGCAAACATCGCATCCGCGCATCCCGAATCTACAGGACTTACTCTAACCTCCTCCCCCGACTCCGTGCCAATTTCAGAGCGTAGTCGTTGCCGATGTTGATGGTAATACCCCGTCTAACCGACTCCGATCCGCTGCGTTAAAGCACATGCGTAAACCTGGAAAGAATTACGGTGAGATTCCTCGTGACAGCAAGCGCGTTAACGAATTTGATAATCCGCACCTGTTCCCCATGATATACCCTACATTGTTTCCTTACGGACTCGGTGGATTGGCGGAAGATACTCGGTTTACCACACTCGGTTCATGCGCCATGTGAAACATTGGTGTAATCTTGCGGACCGCCGGTTCCAAGAGCATTATTCCTTATTGTTCACTGCGTTCAACATGACTCAACGAAGGGGCTGTTGTTGCGTACTAGCCTCAAGGCCGAGCGCGCCAATTTCGATTATATTGCAGTTCAGTTCGAGATAGTGTCGCCACTCACCGTACATAAGGTTGCAGAACGTGTTGCCTCCGGAGACCACGCCTCAGGGTTTTATGGTTGATGAAAGAATGCAACATCATCAGCAGCCATGTCCAGGCTCGGCGCAATCCAGACTCGTGATGCGTAATAAGATCCGTACATTGATGATTGAAATGGGCATGCGTAGCTCTTATAAATCCCGAAAGAAGAATCCAGATAGCGGGCTCTGCCGCGCAGCGGGCCACTTTAGTTATATAGTTAGGAGGTCATTCAACGAGCACTGTGACCCCGTAATGAGATCCGTGACATCGGAAAGGATGGGCTTCGAAATCTCTATGTGGTTCAGCACAGGGAGAATCAGGGCGCTCAACAGCCGCCACTGCAGACCAGAGCAGTGAAAGGCCACCTCGTAAAGGGCCAAACATCGAAGTCGAGGGAGTTGGATTGAGGGTATGGTGCTTTATTCGTCCAAGGATTACCAGATTTGAGCTGAATCACTGCGTTCCCACCCCATGTAGACGCACCCAGGTGTACGTCATTCTACGTGCTGCGACATACCATGTCGATCTGTGTCGATCTTCGGCTACGTTCGGCTATGTATGTGTACGCCGTGATGTCGGTGTACCTGCCGCTACGTCTGGCGACGCGGTGTCAGCTACGTACGTCTATGTGCGTCAACACCGTAGACGCACGTAGACACACCTCCTCAATCATCAGGAAAAGCATCCAATGGTAATAAGGCTGGATTAGACTGAACTTCAGGCTAATTTGGTCGAATATATTTGGTTTCCTTCGTTAGGTATCTAGCAACCTCCCAGGTAAATTACCACTAATTTCAGCCTAACTTACCTGCAGTTTGCTTGACTTTTCCCTACTTTCCGGGTCTTCCTGGCGCTCTGGAAACTCAGAATTGATCATTTGGATGTCGTGAATCATATATATATTGAATTCCTAGGTACGATACATGCTGGGATAATATATTCTGGTACATAGTAAGCTCCCAACAGTCAAACTGATGTTATTTGCCCGCAAAAACGGGTCTGCAACACCTCGAGCGCATGAGAGCCAACGACGAGTCCAGGACTGAAACCCAATTAGAGGAGCAGGCGGTGTGCGGATTATACACACTGACCGTGTACGCCGAGGCCTAAAAGCACTAGGTAAAATAGACACGACTGACAATTCAGAAAAATCCCGTAGGAGCCAGTGATAGTTGCGAGGCAAAGACATCACAGTCGATAATGAAGAAATGATGGCATGGGCCAATAATGCCACAGATTTGGGCAAGAACATCTTATATAGAAGAGGAGGAAGAATCAGTCAGTGCGTGTTTGACCGATAATCACGGGCGGGGAGGACACTGACCCTTCGACGACGTCGCAGACGCCATAGTCGGCGGCCCGGCGCGATGCCAAGTTCACGTTGACCAGCGGGATGGACTCGACGCGGGCAAGATGTCAATCAGCGAACAGATGTGTAATTTCTAAGAGGACCGGTCATGTACCTCAAGTCAGTCGAAACATGCAAATGGAAGTCATGGGACCAAGAAAGACAACACACCAGAGGCACCACACACTATGTGAGGGCTAGCAGGTTGCGAAATAAAGGAAGATGGCCAGGTGCGAAACAAGAATGCTCCGCCTTCGAGCTGGATTCGGACAACATTGTCTGTCAACGAGAAGGATGGGAAGGATAGACACAACGCACGCGGGTACAAGGGAACAACTACGCGTGCCGCCACGCCGCGCGCGCCCATCCAAATGGCCACATCTGCCATTTGCGCCACCGAGCTCCTTCCCCGTCATCCCATTCGTCCGCGCTATTGAGCTGCTAAAATTTCCGGCCAAAGATGGTCACTGTGGTGTGAGAATACACTGCAATGAGTAGAACCTCGGTGCGATCAATGATGGCAGCGAGGTGGATCCGGGTGTTGTGGACACAGCAATACAGAAGTGGGACGCTCGCAGTGCATCGATATTGAGAAATGGACGGAATAGTTGCAGTGGGAAGGTATAGTGTAGCCGAGCGCAAGCCACGCCCGCCCGCCCAAGCCCAGCCAATTTAAACTCCGCTAAGCGTTGCAAGCCACTTTGGCACGCCACTCGGCTAACTCTGGTCGCGCGACGTGGGATTTAGCTAGGAGTTGTTTGTTTCTGGAGCCCCGTAAGTAAATCCAGATGGCAGAAAAAGGTCTTGAAATGCTGTTTGGCTCGAGTTGATGGGTCTCTTCTTTTTTCGGCACGCGTGTGCGGCATATCACGGTAATTTTGCATATCTGGGTGAAATTACCACCATTGTCCTATATTAGCTCTTCTCAGCCTTATTTATTATGGAGAATCTAATTAGGCGGAAGTTTCTGGGAAATTAGGAAAGTAGTATTTTCCTGATGATTTCATAATGCAGATCTGGCCTCCATTTTACTATTCTACTGGATCGGTCAGCTTATGACCATCCCATTGTTTTATTGGTGAGCACTAAATTTAGTAGCTCCGAATTTTCCCACATTTGTCTACATCAGTCTAAGTGCGTCGACATCAGTCTATGTCGGTCTACGTATGTAGACCGACGTCAACAGTTGTAGACCAACTGTGTCTACATGATATAGACACAGGTATGCAAATGGCAGGTCTGTCTACCCTTCGTCTACAGGGGTAGACAGACCCTCTGTCTACAAGGGGTCGGAACGCAGTGAATGACGAGTGAGATTGACCACGATGCGCAAGATTTCCAGCATGTCTTCAAGACCTCCTCGCAGAGTAGAAAGAGATGTCAGCTGCTTCCATGGGAGCTGGAATCGATTAGTGAGCGGCGCTGAAGGAGAAGCTTCCTTTTTCTAGCTTGAGGCTCGTTCTTCGGTGAAACCCAAGAAATCGCAGAGAACAAGCCTAACTAGCAGTCGAGCGTTGGCTGTATCCAGCAGTTAAATGAATCATCTATCCAGCCTTTTCCCAGGCTCAGCCCTTCCCCAGAAGAGTCGACTCATAAAGGATCATGGCGGACGAACAAACAGGGACACTGGACTGAGTACGATCATCTCATTCCGTATGAAACGACAGGAACCAGAAAACACAATTTCTAGCATGTACGTAGAGAACAGCATTGAAAGGACGCCGACGACGGGTCTCGTCCCAGGGCGACCTCAGGCAGAATGCACACCTGTATCCATTATCCATCCACTTTCTCCAATGAGCCCCCGTGCATCCTGTCAGGATCATAAGCGACGCGTGCTGGGAAGAGCAGTCGCGGGTGCTACATCTGCGATCGAACCGGTGCACCATCGTCGGTGGGGTGCTTTACAACCAGCTGCCGCCGCGTTGGCGCAACACGGGACGCACATCGGCTGCCCGAGAGAACGCCAAAACGGAGCAGGAAAGGAATACAGAATGGAAGAAGATCTCGCCAAAAGAAGCTGGAGAAGAAAACAGAAATGCAAATAAAAGAAACGCACCAAGCAGCGAATCCGGACCTTGCCCTCATCCCGCCGCTCCTCGTCGATCGTGCTGGTCAATTGGGCCAGTAATAGCAGCGCAGTGCGAGGAAGACGTTGGACAGGAGGGGAACCAGTGGACATGAAGGGAGAGCAAGAAGGGGAGGGGAAAGGTCGGCGTGATGGACGGCAGCGTAGGTGAATGAAAGAAGTAGGGCAGGGAGGGAGCAGAATACTCACCGACATATGCCCCCGCAAGCGTACAAAGCGCCAGATACGCCTCGCTTCATCGATCCCGCGCACAAGCGTGTACGACAAGGGTGAATGTGTGGATTGCCATCCAATGCAGCCCGCTGTCACACCATGAGGATGGCATGGTGGAAGGTAGGCACGCGTTGCGAGAACTGCACCGCTGTAGTAGGGTAACCTGCGGATGGCGAGGCGCCGTATGCGAGACGGGAAGGAAAAAAGGAAGGGGGGGAGCACAATCAAAACGCACTCGGCAGACACGCGGCTTGATCCGCCTTCCTTCACCCTCGTTCACGGCGGCGTACCAGGACTCCACCCCGACTGCGCTCATCTGGAGATACGGCAGTGGTCGGTCGTGGGGCTTGATGGCAGATGCATCGACGAGGGAAGGGACGCAGTGAACACGGTGGAAGACAGTGCGAGGTCGAGGACGAGAACGGCGGCGCGGATGGAGACGTGGGAGGGGGCGAGGTCAGATTTACTCATCCCGGACGCGACCTCCACCGTGTCGGTGAGCGACACTAGCTGTGGCGAAAACATGAGAAGCCTCCGGGGGTCTGATCGAAGGCGGGGGATAGGAAATGCAGAGCGGCAATGTGAAGCGGGGTGCGTGGATATGCCAGGGCCGGGGTGCTTGTGAGATGCGCGAAAGAGCGGCGAAGGTGAAAGAAGGAGGGAAAATAAAAGCAAGCGTTGAGAAGAGACACATTTTGGTACTAACAAAGACTAGGCGTCGGAATCCTCGAACGGCGTTGGTGGGGGAGAGAAGAAATGAGAGCGCGTGGTTGTGTTGATCGGCCCGCGGATCAATAGGGTCCCGTTCGGTATCCCTCAACGCCGCCGCAGGTGTGTGCACTGCCAATTTCTTTTTGCAAGTGTATTCGACGCCTGCTAGCGCAGTTGCCGCGTGTGTCTTCAACCTTCAATATTTAGTTCCAGGGATCTCGGACTTCGCGCCGACTCAAAGCGCAACTTATATGTCATTTTTCGCGCGACTTGATGACCTATCCTCTCACTCGAAATGTTCGGCGGTTCCACTTTCCCCCCATTCGTTCCCTTGCGCTAAATCGCTTACTTCAAGCTCGGAGTTGCACAGTTCATTCAAGCATGTTCCAACGCCGCCGAATGAGATCCATCCCTCTGAATATCGGGAATTCTCGCAGCTGGGTGAGGAAGGGCTTCGGGCTCTTCCCCGTTGTATGCCGGTGCGCGCGTGATTACTTCTTGCTGACTGCCGTTTCCGTGGTTGGAACTCTCCGCGCGCTGCGCATTCATTCTCGCTTGCAGATTCTGAAACCGTCAAGTATTCCACGCCCCCAAACTCGTATCCCACAGCACGCGGCGAGCTGGGTCCTAAAGCAGATTGGCAGCGGAGCTCGTCTTGGATGCTCAGCATCGCGTTCTGGTGCGTGCCTGCGTAGGTATCGTTGTTGCCTGACTGTGATTTCGTCTGTCCAGCGCATTCTACGAGCTCTAGAGATCCCTGGTTTGTTTTGTCGCCGTGGTCCCAGGCGAACCATCCGCACCTTTACCTCGCGGGCGTTCCACATTCGGCCTGCCTTCCGTTTTCTAAAAACAAAAAGAATTACCACCCGCAGCTCTCATTCTGGACCCGCGCATATCGCCGCGTTGGGCTGGGGGATACTTGCCCTATAGATGTACCGGCGTTGATCAATTATTGTGCTCGTGCTGAGTCGGACCTGCACCTCGCAGATTGTGTGCCACTGCACGGACTGCAGGCAGACGAGCGGGAGCGCCTTCAGCACGAAAGTCCTGGAGCGCACGAAGGATGACTATTACCGGGCCGGTGAAGGCGCATAGCATTAAGGCCGCGTCGGGGAACACCGGTACGTTGCGACTTCAGCCTTTTCTTTTCTTTTTTAAAAAAATACGTAGAGCTTGCTGACTTTTATGCGTCGCGCACAGTTACGCGCGTGTTCTGCGGAAACTGCGGCAGCGCCATCACGCATCTTACTATGGTATTTGGAGATGCCTAGGTGATCCAGACCGGCAACTTCGCGGATTTTGCAAATATTCCGATTGCGACTGAGTGTGAGTGGCCTCCTTCAGTTTCAGTCCTCAGCTTCATTCCGCTAAAATCGCCTTCCTTCTTATTTTCGCGCCACATTGAAAATTTTCTTCCCCAGTATTTCTCAAGGACCGTTGGACCGACCTCGCCCCCATTGCGTGAGCTGCCCAGGCCCACACGGTGTCCTGAGTGACTCGGATCCAAAAGAAGGCTAAATACCGAGCGTGATGTCAGACCTCCGTCGAAGAGTTGGTGAGGATTGCAGTAACAAATTTGTATGTATCAGTATATCGGTATAAAAGCTTCCGTGTATAAGACCGTTTGCTTTTTTAAAAAGGCAAACTGAACCAAGTGAACGCAAAGGAAGGAACTATTATTATGGAGGGTGGTATAACGAGGGAACCAGATGGATTGTCTGACACCTCCAACGGGATGGCAAAGATACGAAAGATGGGGCAAACCAAAGAAGAGGCGCAAGTCTGTGGGTCTTTTAAGAAATTTGAACCCCACACGGATGTGAGAATATACTAACAAAGGCGACACTCCGCGGACCACGGACCCTTTATGCCTCCTGATCGGTTCGCGGTCGAGTGATGCGCCTCACCATTCTTATCCTCTCCTCCCACCATTATCTTGTCCTGCCCCCTGCGCGCGTTCTGACCGGTTTTGCAGCGCGTACCCAACGGATGCTTGACACTGACACCCTATTAATGTGTTTTTCATTCTCACAGGTGACGATAGATGAGTCCCAGTTTTCGCCACTTTTTTGGGATGGCAGAAGCGAGGCACAGCGGCGGTATTGCGTCATGCCACTACTGGACCTCACCTCGGACTCTATTTTGTGAGGTCCAAACCATGTCTTCCACCGCCATCAAGGGTACGATTCATTATCATTGTGTGGGATAGTATGATGTGTGTTGCGGCTCCATCTTCTATGGTGAATATATCTCTTGTTAGTATATTCAAATATCATTTCTGTGACTCCGCTGATTTGAATGTCTTAAACAGAGCGATGGGATGGGGTTACTGGGGGGCACAGGTTCTGGTGAGTTAAGCCACTTGAGCGGCTTAAGTGGCTTAAACAGCTTACAACGCTCAAATGGTTCAAAATGGTTCAGCAGCTCAAGTGGCTTGAGCCGTTTAAGCCATTTATTACACTATACTTACATGTAGTAAATACACCCTATATCCTACTCTTTATAAGATTATCCCTGTCTGTCTGAAGCCTTTCAAACCCCGCTTTTGAGAGATCAGACCCGAGGCTTTGGAAGCGCTGGATCCAGGCCTTTAGAAGCGCTCAATAAACGGCGGGTCCTCGGGCCTTTTTGGCCCCATAATCAACTTTAAGCGCGCGTGCGCCTATAAAAGTGTACACAATGCCAAACTCCGCTTTTCGCTCACAAGCAAAGATTCTGAGGCGTTAATTCAAGCGCGGCTTTGGAAGCGCTGGGTCCCGACCTTTGGAAGCGCTCATATTGTAATACATTGTCCAAAATCTTTTAATTTGAATGTACTCTATTAAATGGCCTGCTTAAGCCGCTTAAGCGTGGCTTAAAATTTGGTGCGTTGCAACGCATTTGGCTTAAGCCAACGTGAACAGGTGACAGGGTCACCCCAAATCGTCGGAATGTCGAATTGGTTCGACCAGGTCACGCGTCACACTTGGTTTCAATTTGAATCGACCCACCTTTTACCTGACGAAGTTGCTCATTCCTGGTGCCAAATTTGGGATGCGATGAGCTTTCTGTGCAAGCTGACGAAATTGTGCACCATCTGACGAACTCCCGTAATCCTACGTAGTGACGAAGTATGTGAGGGCTCGTGTTCTCCAGCCAAATCTGGATGATCTAGTTGAATGTCTTGCCCTTGCATGTTGGCTTGTCCTTGAGTGTGCTATTTAAGAAGCTGATGTAGTTGGCCGTCTGCACCAACGGGCCCTTGGAGGGTGGTGCAAAGACCTGGGCGGAGGCGGCCGGGGCGGGGCGCACGAAGGACGCGACGAATAGAACAGCGATGTGCCTAGTCATTAGCGGGAGTAAAGTTGGGACGTATGGCACATTGAGCAGCTTTAAATGCTCGATGCATATGGATTAGGCGAGGTTCGCATGCGAAAATATGCGTAAGTAAGCTCATTGGCTGCGTCAATTGATCGCCGCTGGCAGCACAGCCTCTGCATGCTTTCTGCTCACAACCTCCTCAGCAGAACATTAGGTTTACTACTTGTGGGACTACAAGCAGGCAGGACTTATGCCTCGCCGAGTCGCCTGGTAGTCAACGTGGATAGGATGAATAACCTCGTTCAGACGCGGAAATTTTGAATGCTGATGAGCAGATAATTATATTTGGAAACCCTACCTTTTGGTGAACTCTTTAAAAAGTCTATTTGGAAGCCCCTCGGCCATCACTTGGCCTAGACGGAGTTTGAATTGAAACCCGGATCAACCAAGCTCAGCCACACAACACGTCGCATCGCGACAACATTTGTTTCCTCACTGGCTCGATGCGTCGCACAAGTGAATTTTTTAGCACTCCTGATAACTTCTTGACTCTAGATCTTTGTACTGGAAGTCCTGTTTGAATTGACCTCGGGTTGAGCATTGTCAATCCCGTTTCACTCGTAATCTGTCTGTCCATGGTTTTTGACCCTGCAGATGACACGATATATTCCTAGATCCCCTCTGTCGGGTATCACTCACTGCGTTCCGACCCCTTGTAGACAGAGGGTCTGTCTACCCCCGTAGACGAAGGGTAGGCAGACCTGTTTGCCTACCTGTGTCTACATCATGTAGACACAGTTGGTCTACATTTGTCGACATTGGTCTACATCGGTCCACGTACGTAGACCGACATAGACCGACGTCGACGCACTTGGACCGATGTAGACAAATGTGGGAAAATCCGGGGCTACTAAATTTACTGCTTACGAATAAAACAGTGGGAGGATGGTCATGAGCTGACCAATCCAGTAGAATAGCAAAATGGAGGCCAGATCTGCATTATGAAATTGAGGGAGGTGTGTCTACGTGCGTCTACGGTGTTCAAGTTGACGCACGTAGACATACGTAGCCGACACCGCGTAGCCGGACGTAGCCGCACGTAGACCGACATTACGGCGTACACATACGTAGCCAGACGTAGCCGAAGATCGACACAGATCGACACATGTCGCAGCACGTAGAACAACGTACACCTGGGTGCGTCTACATAGGGTGGGAACGCAGTGACTGTGATCTCCATGTGCTGTACAGCAAACATACATTTGTCTTGGGCCTTACCGCGAAGGCACACTATCGCTCTGCTTAACTCCCGTACATTCTATAAAGTACTGGCTTGAAACAGCACAATTGTTTTCAAAAATTTGTGCCCCTCTGCCCGATCTCTACCGCCTGCCTGTGACCTACGCTTTGGCTGGGCTGACTCCGCATTTGAAAGTCTTTAAGCGGGCGCTGTGCAAATAATTGCGGCACCTTGCAGCCGCACGGCGGTGTTGGTCGCTCGATGTACCTTGTGTTGCCACACGGCGGTACAAGTTCCTGAAATTCAGAGTCACTGATCGTCACTAATATTCATAGCTATTCATATTTTTCCTTCTGGTTATACTCAGGTACTCTTTCTCTCACTGTTACACAGTCCATAAATCTATAAAAGCCGGCCTGCTTTTTGGTTGAAACATTGAGCGAGATGGACTCATGCCTCTCCTCATTCTCCAAATATTCGACTCCCAACTCTTCAACACTTTATTCTGCCACTTATTTTGGTGAACTTACGTTTAAGCAGGCTACAGCACTTGACTTTCCTCCCATCTACGAGCCCAATTCCATCTCGACATGGACCTTCACCGATGAGATTGCTACTGAAGCACAATCGAAGGTTCAACCCCGTGAAGGCATCCCAGATATCGCTGACCTTCTTCCAATCTTGCGAGAGATGGAGCAGGCATTCTCGGAAGGCATTCCATAGATACATCTGACACATAGCTATAACAGTCAGCGAAATATTGATGAAACTCAGTGAACGCATCACTGATCCATTTGTCATCTCTCACAAAGGTCGGCCACGCACTAGTCGCATTACAAATGCAAGAGAGGGCCGACAACGCGGTGGAGGTGCCACCAGTGCCAGCCGCACTCAGACTGACTAAATTGAGCCTGAGGGCCCTGCTTCAAAAAAGTCCCGGGTTGGTAGGACTTACAAGTGCACTCTGTGTCGCCAGGAGGGACATAATAGATCGAAATGCCCACTGATGAGCTAGGCAGACGATTTTATTCAGTTTCTATAAAACAAAATATCAGTTCATGGTCTGGGCAAAATGTCGTAGTAGACTTGTGGGAATTATGTTGACGTTCACGGACACGAGCGAATGTAATCCTGTTCGGTAGCCACAGAAGCTGCCGACGTGCCGGCCGGCGGCAATCAGATCAGAAACGCCTTGGAAGCCGGGTTTCCAAATAGAATTATCCCTGATGAGCTGCTCCTCCGAATTGTGCATCTAAGAGACATCTCAGAGACAATCTCAGACGTACCACACCTAAATTCGAAGCTAGGGTGATGAGTGGGGCACTTGGCCTACCTTGGTTAACCTGTAAAGGTCGTTTGTATAATTTTACGTGCTGTATACATACGGCCGTTTTTGTGCCGTCCCGTACCGTCGAGTCCTTGGAATTTGTGCCGACGGGACGGCATACGGCACGGGTAGGCCAAAATACGGCCGTCCCCGTATACGGTATGGTCCGCAGCCATAGTGGTGGTGCAGATTGGGTACTTCGTATGATCTCAACTAGCAGTAACCCGTGCTTCGCTACGGTCGGAATTGGTGAAATCCGATACCATTTGCACTTCTTTGCACTTCCGCTGCTTGAATGAAAATGCCGCTCCTCGTCAACCTCTGGTTGACTCGCCACAGCCTAGTGGCCCATGACAATTATTCTGATGCCCATAACTCATAGGTGATTGTTCAATAAATCAGTGCATTACAGTATTGCCTGTTGTCTCATCATACCTTAGTCTGCCTGTCATTTTGCCATGCTACGCTGGGACAATCCCTGGGAATACACAGATTCAGCCGAACTGAATTCAAAGTTTTAATATAAAAATGGTACATTTATCTTTCTGGTGACTCTGATTATTGGAATTGGCATTCAACATGGGTGTGTGGTCTCTTTTCTTTCTTCGTCGTGGAATCGTTGACATCCTATGTGGCCAGGTAGCATATGCTGACTTCTATTTTGGCATGGTCGTTGAAAAGGCTGTGTCGGTTCAACTTGAACGGTCTATACCCCAGCTCTCTTTGGAAGTTTTCCCTCCTACCTTCATATCATAAATGAGGTGACTAGATCATGCCCAAAGTTATCTACGATTGATTGGACTGCCAGAGTACTCAAAATGTGTTCATATGATTTTTTGGAGGTAATAGCACTTCAGAAACCGAGTTTGCAGCATCTGTACAGTTCAAAAACAGCAATCCAACAGTTGAGTGGAGATTTGAACATCTCGACGGTTTTCAGCGGAGTGTTGGGGCAAGTGACATCATTTAGCAGCTCTCGGAGCTCGGGTTACCTCGGATCAAGTTTGACTCGAGTCAAAGGTGTTCGATTGTAATATAGATAGCCTGTACTTACTTACTTACATCGAACTCGCCATTAAGTGTCTGTGCCTCACACCCCTGATTCTCCCAGTCCCACAGACCACTCTTCGGTTCTTACAAGCACATTGCTACAACAAAGCACAGGTACGAGCGCTTTTTTGTTGTAGCGTCTGTTTATAAGAGACTAACTAGCCCATTGCTTGTGAGCTGCTCTCTGGCTGCCTCGCCGTCGCCGTGGCGATGAACGCATCCCACGCCGCCACCGTCGCGCTCGGCCACGCTGTTGACGCAGTCGTCTTCCCATCGGAGCCGTCACCGAAGAAGATCACCGTGCCCCCGGGAAGGACATCTTGTGCAAGTTTCGGGTCCTCGCCGCCGCTCACCTTCCCCGTGTAGCTATCCACAAGTCCGGTGGTGTTGGACCCGAGCACAAACTCGCGCACAAATACGAGAGCCTTTCATCGTGTAAGCACGGAATCAGAAGATGGCAGGTGGCCGACATACCGCCGCGGGCACATATTGTGGGACGGTATGCCCAGCACCTGGAAAGAGGGCGTAGGTGAGGTTGCGCTCTTGGTGCACGATCCCCGCGAAATTCCCGTCGTCATCGGTGAACGCCGTGGCCGGCTTGCGCGTGAAGCCTTGCACGCCTCCGAACGTCATGTTCTACTTCCCGCATAAAACTTAGTTCAATCGACGTTGTAAAGACGTACCTGAATAACGACTTAATGGACTAGATGAGCAATACAATGCAGTTTGACTGAAGGCCAGCTTACCCTCCGTTCCACGGTGAGCAACTAGCGAGTCATCATTCCCCGAATAGAAAACTATTCCAACACCGCGTGCACTCGCATTGGTAGCGAGATCCGATAGGAAAATCATAGGTCTGGTCTGGTGAGTTTTACACTGAACGAGAGCGATTGTACACTTACTCGGGACCTGCGTTAGAAGGTTAGGAACCCCATTACGCAGACAAAACGCCTGACGCACTAGGATCTCCGCTAGCGCCGTTTCCCTGCGATGAATCTGGTTGCCTCAATTCAGCGCATGAATCCAAGCACATTGAGTGCCTACATACTAAATGGATACGGACTAACCGCCACCCAGTCCTTCGATGTCGGGGCGTGCAGCGCTGTCCTGATCGTAGCATCTGAAATAAGACGTCAACCAGTTTGACAATATACATGATGGGCAGTTATTACTTACCATTCATGTAAACCTCCGCAGGGCTTGGACTGGTATTAGGGTTTTGCCCAGGCACCTCGGGATTCAACGCATCAGGGACGTCGTACGGGTCCTCGCCACCGAGCGACCACGGGAACGTGAAGTTGAGGGCATAATCCCACATCTCGGCGAGCAGAAAGCACCCGTACCACGGATCGAGGGTCCCATTTGCGCGTCCCGCGAGGTCTCGCTTCCAGGCTGTGTGGGGTTCGTCCCAGCGTTCGAGTTCTCGTCTGCTTGGTACGACCTTGTTAACCTGCCCCGCCTTCAACGTCGTGACCAAAGATTTATATCTGGATGAATCGCCGCGGGCAGCCAGGCGGGCTGAGCTGGCGAAGGTGGTGAAGGGGTCCACTAATGATGGAAAGTGCCCGTTTTTGGGGGTACGTCAGGTTCAAATCATATCCGCACAAATGCTCTCTGCAAGTACAAGCGAGGTTTGTTAGTTATAGCCGCATCGCCACATCAATCACACGAGGATAGACGTACTGGGTTTTGAAATATTCGTACACCTCTGGGTCATAGTTGATCAGCTGCGGATACGTTTCAATCGTAGAAATCTATAGTCAGGTTTGTTAGTACTGTCTGACAGCGGAAGTACAGGGAACAAGGATGGTCACAGTAGATAGTTGCTCGAAGACCGCATCTGAGCCGAGTGACCCGTCGCCAACGGCAATCTTCCTCAGCGTCACTGGTGGGTTAGGTGTCGAGAATATTGTCTTGGTGATGTATGGCTGACAAGGGCGCATGAGACGTGTGCAGATAAGACTGAGAATGGTTCTCACGATGTAGGTTCCCGCGTATGATTCCCCCATGAGGTATAGAGGACGCGTCGCGAGACTCGGGAATATCTTGACCATGTTTGATAGGAATCCGACCTTCAGGGCGTTAGCACGGATGATCTCCCGAAAGATGTCAAGCGCACAAAGTCTTCACCCATTTGATCCTCGTCCCTGACTGGGATATCCCAGACGTGGTGAGCATAGGTTCCTTTATGTCTTATAAAAAAATTGCGTACCGTAGCTCGTGTTGTCTGAAGTCGAGTACCCCACCCCAACTGATGACGTAGGTCATGATCACGAGAAAGAAGCCGACGTGAGAGTATACTCGCCTGGTTGATCCACCCATATCATGTCTGCAAGCTGATTCCAACTGAAATTATTCTGGCCGATGGAAAAAGATCCGACAGCATTGATTGGGCCGTTCTGCAAAGGAATGAGTTGACGACCATCAACGATTGGAATGAAATAGTGGACCTCGGTCAATAGACCAATCATGCTAGAAGCACCGGGACCCCCTCACGTCCCATCAGTTGATCTCTGTGGCCCGTGTACGAGGCAGCTCACCGTTGAGCCAGATGATCCAGGGATCGGTGCTCGAGTTGGACGCCAGCGAGCCGTTGCTCTTTTCGAACGCCCACAAGAACAACGTCGCGTTTGGATGGCCTGCGCGGTTTACACCGACGTTGCCCGCAAAGCTGCGGGTGAGCGGTGTCGTGGCGTTGGGGAGCAGCGGCTCAGTGACCTCGAAGTCTGGCGGGGAAGGTCAGCCGATAGTAAGCGGAGGAGAATGTGCCAACAGTTTTGCCATTCGGGGCCAAACGGGGTGGTGGGCATTCCCGGATAGGCATGGGGAAAAGTGCTAGGTATACCGTCCTCACCACTCGAACTCTGAGGGTTGGCGTTCCCAACGAAGAGGAGTGAGGCGAAGAGGACCACGGAAATCATGCAACGTTCTGCAGGGTAAATGAGGGTAGAGGAGAGAGATGGAAGGTGTATCTCAAATCCACGCAACGATCATTTATAGAGCTGTAGAGCATGGAGCGCTAGCTGTCCATCAATGATCCAATACAGCTGCGGATGACTGCCCCGAGGCCTTAGTATACTTACTGCGCTCGCTAGGTTTACTAATCCTAGTCCCGTAATTGATTGTTGTATGGGAGCCAGTAGTACCAGATTTCCCATATACACGCACTGATACCGCCGACAACGGCCGTAATACGTCCACGGGAAACATATCGGGATGTATGTGAAGAACAGAGCTTACAGATCTAGAACTTGAAGACGATGAAGCCCTAGCGATATCGACGAAAACACGGGATCGGAGGCCGAAAAAAACGCTAGTCGATTCACGCAGGTATACATCCCTTAGGAAAAAGCAAGTTGTGTCGTGGTGTGTATGCATGTATTCATTCCAAGAAGACCATGCGGTAAATATCTCCAGGAAACGCCAAGGTGAGACTCAGGCAGGCTACCATTAGTGCGAATTCTTGAGCGCCTGAAATTAAGGAGCTTGAAAAGTCGGACCAGTATCATCCACATCTTCCCACCAAGCCGGGCAGCGGCTCCGAAGCCTTGGAATCGGCAGCAGAGGTAGCCGATGGGGACCGACAAAAGACAAACCCTGACCGCACGAGATCGAAATAAGAGACTCGGCGGCGAGCAGGTGGTAGAGATTAGGTAAGGAGGGCCGGATATTGCCGAACACAGCCTCAAAGCGTCAAAGCCTTCGCAGCCATGCTCGAAATTCACATATACTGTAGGGGAGCAACGGTCACGGTAATGGACCGCCTGTTGCGTTGCCTCTTTCCCAGCATGTCACGATGACGATGAGAGCGGTTGCCCAAAAAAATCGTGACATTCAAAAGAAAATCGTAAAAAATCCCAAAATAATAATTTGAGCTCCTCTCGCCCTTTTCTCGTCACCGTTAGCGTCGTAATCATCCGCTAGAATTTCGGGATCAAGCCAGAAGTTGTAAAAGGATTGGGGCGGATTGAACTACTGGTTGCCTTAATGAGCAACTGTCACGCTCACGGTGGACCCCGTTGCCTGAAAACAAGGCAACGGCCGTGTCACGGTCCTCGGGACGTTGCTCCCCTACACCCCGGTACAGCAAACGACCCTCCACCGGCTCTGAGTACCTTGGAGGACTAACATCTTGGACAGCGCACCGCAACACTCTCGAGCGCAGATCGTTGACTCGGAGGGAACTCAAGGCGCATCCGCTTGCTGCTCCATCGGCTCGCAGTGGCCATGAGGATGTGCCGTCTGTGTCAGCCCTTTGGAATTACCATCCAATCCCCTTGCTAATCTCTTCCTCATTGATGGACACGGCGGAAGATGCGAAGTCAGTGTCAAGCAGTGCGGCCGCACCGGAGACCCCGTAGGTCCCTTCGAGTTCGGGAACGGCATCACGTCGCACTGCAGTGACCTCGAAAACATTATTTCACTAATCAAGAATAAAAGTTTCAAGTCACATACTGTTTCACGACGTCCCCGATGTTAGGGTGTTTCAGACATCCCGATTTGAGGGTCCCAACTTCGGCGTTTCATGCCACGGTAGAGAAGGCCTCGAATCGTCCTCCTAAGTCATTCGAAAAATCCCCCGATCCTCCCTATCAGTGGTATGGTCACTACTTTGAAACGGCGCACAAGACTTGTGCCAGAACACAGAAAGTATTATTCATCATCGTGCATCGAGGCGTCACCCACCTTCAATTGATAACGGTCAAATACACGGATATTCGACGATAAAAGACTGACCGCTTCCAAACTAACGACGCTGCGGGCCAAATGGGCCACGATGTTTTCAAGAACAATTATTGGATGAATCTAGTTCCATGGGGCACACTCTTCGATCTCCCTAAGAGACACATTATGCGAGGCACTAGCAACAGCATCTCAGTGACTCCTGCGTTGAGATATAATTGTTCAACGCTCACAACTGTTGCCGTATAGCTTCTTGTTGACCTTGGTACGGGGTGAACCAACGCATCCGACCGAATCAAAGATGGCTCGGGGTGTGTCCTTTACCACTAAGCTCTTCATCCTCTTCTGACTCCCTGGCTTTTAAATCTGGTCTACACCGCTGCCCGCTCCCGCACACGGACGACCGCATTCCGATTGAAAGCCTCCACGCACCTTCCCTGCACGACCTTGCCCCCCGCCTCTGTTCCTTGCTACTCCCACCCTCGGCCTTCCCATTCCCGGGGCTTCTCGGATACCCGACAGGCGTTTGCTCTCGAAATGGAGTCGTCCTCACCAACGCGACATTCGCTGTTTTGCTCGAATACTCTATTTCAACGGGGCACAACAATCAATTACGTCCTACCGTCCGCATTTGCCGCCAAAATATGTACAAGAGTTATTTTTGCGTCGTTTACTTCATGACAATCATCTTTCCGGAAGGACCTGGTTGAAAGGAATCTATTTTATTCCGTTATCCCGTCCGTATTTGCATTCTCATTTGCCACCGTTAGCGAAGCGAAAGCAGACTGGCGACGTCAAGTGGCTTTATTTGATTTTTACAAGGACTTACAATAGAGTCATCCTAATATCCACCCTGATTCAGCATTGACATTGACATTCAACGACTGTCGCATGAAGGCACCTAAGGCTTGCCGCAGTGGGGTCGCCGGTTGAGACTTGAGGCAGGTAAGATTCTTGTTCTCCAGGTTGTAAAAATCCCCCCACGACTCTCTGCTCCCCTAGCATCCGCCGTTATACTGTTCAAGCTCCGCTCGCTCCTCCTTACCTCGCTCACAATCGGCTCCATCCTTTTTGTGGCCAGTATGTCGCCAGAATCCTTCAATCACTGACTACCTTAATTTGTGTGTTCTCGCCGTGCCGCAGGCCCCGCCCCACAGGACAGCAGCCTAGCTGCATCACAAGCCCGCCGATCTTCATCCCCGCGTGCAGTGCCCTCTGCCCTGCTGGCGACGACCGCATTATCATCCCGAGGTACGTTTCTCTCTTCGCTTTCGCTGCTGTGAGTTGGTGAGTGCGAGCAGATCTAATGTGTTCCGGCGAACTAGCTATCGGGCTGTTCTGTGAAGCTACAGAGTTTCTGTTGAGAAAGACGTAGACACAATAGTTCCGGTTCTGGATGATTTGTTGTTGTAGACTTGCGATCCGAGTAGAGTCGTTAAAGTCTACGTGTTTTAAACGTAAACTGACGCCTTGCTAAGTACAAGAGACTATTATATGATTCTGGGATCCTGTGGATCCGTAATACAATGACTCCTATTGAGTCGTACTGGCTATACGTGAGTAGAATGAAGTAGAAACGAGTCAAGAGAAAAGATGAGTAGAATAAGAAATAAGTTGAGTCCCCTTTCGGGACTGTGAGCACACGGCGGGACCTTACTCGTTCCGTCCAGGGGCTAATGTGGATTGGGGAAAAATAAGGAATTCTGATGTACCGCGCAAATTTTCAAATCGCAGTAAGATCAGAGTGCGTTCGCGAGCGCAAATTGGTTACAAAGCATCGTAGCGAGCGACGAGCAACCTAAGGCTGGAACATTATGATTAAATATGCCTCCCAGCCATAATGTACTGTAATCATAATATAATCTTAAGGTTTGAGCCCGTATCTAATCGTCAGGGTATCATAATTTAATGTAATCGTAATTTAATTATATTTAATCCGAATTTCACCCAATGAAATTTTATTTTGTAGTATGATACTCTGCTTAGGCCCCTAGAATGAATCTATGGCTCGGATTCACCCGCAGCACGGTTGTGTGGAGTGAGTATCTGTCTTTTCTGAACCAGAGGACCCAGTTCAAGGTCATTGATGATACGCAGACAAGATTCCTTTGAGTATTGAACCAAACACCGGTCCCAGGCGTTGGATCCTTCAAAGTTCCCTCTAATTTCAATACCCATCACGATTGTTCGATTATGCCACGTGATTTGTTCGCGCCAAAATCAGAAAATAAACTTGACCAAACTTTGGTTCAACTCTGCTTCTGACCTGACTAGGCCTGACTGTGAGGATTTCTGTGGATTGATACATCCCCTCGACCAGATTATATAGGTCTCTAGCCAGTGAATTTGGAGAAACCTCTGTTCTGCTCACTTTGCGAGGGCTTAATATTATGATTAAATATGACCCCCATACCGTAATATAATCGTAATGTAATGTAATTCAACCCTTCATAATCCTAGAACTTAAAATTATGCTCGGACCATATTTAATCGTAATTTTAGGATTATAATGGATTATAATAGAATATAATCATATTTTTATCCAGCCTTAGAGCAACCTGCAGAAGCGAGACGCGGGACAGTTTGTGAATATGCATCATTGAAGGACAACAGCACACCCAATAGATTGAGTTAGACCGATGTGACCTTGAAGCTGGAATACACTCATGTTCGATGTGTCGAAAAGGGAATCTGGAACACCATCCGCCTGCTAGCTAAAGTTAAAAAAATCCGTCTGTAAGTGGTTGTCACACCGGAATCGCTGCTTTTTGTTGTCTGGGGTGTGCCATGAGGCACGGGGAACCCGGTGGGCTGCGTTCTGGGGTTTGGAGAGTGGTCCAGGGGCGATGGTGTATTTTTACTTCCTTCGTACACCGAGATAATTCCTGGAAACCGGCGTTCGTTATTCGGACCGTGCTGTGTAATGCTATCTACCTACCCACCTGCCTCCAGAGATCGTTGACATTATGATTACACATAGACGGCACAGGCAGTTCTAGCAATATTATATCCACAGCCATACCCGAACAAATGGTACCAAGTAGATTGTCCTGGATCCTAAGTCCTCAGGAGAAACAAACCGCACCACGCACAGTCATCATCCGTATGAGAAGTCCGACTCGGGAGAACATTGGTAGATTACTACTACGGCGTTGCAGTCAAATTCATAAAATGACAATTAGCTCAAAATTTGTAAAGTAAAACGAGAGTGCGACCGATCGTGTGTCCTTGATCCGGTGTATTTTGTCACGCAAAGTCTCAATTTCTTTCAATCCATCCCCCCAAGTCAAGCTGTTCGGTTGGGGAAACATTACGAGAGAGCGGAGACAAGGTGGGATATAAAACTCACCTGAAAGCGAGGATAAATCCCTCGGCAGGCTAGCATGCGCATCAGTTCACGATCGGGCGATAAGTTTGCCAGAATCGGAGTCACCCTGATCCAGGACTCGTGCATGCTCTCGTATTCTTCTGCACCAGTAGTGTCGATGACCTCAAGCTAAAGTAGAGAGTTAGACGAGGAATCCGGTGATTGAACCTCAGACCCACCCGAGATATCTCATCGTCGAGAAGAATCTGCCGACGGTAGACCTCTATGCAGAACTCCAAAATTGTGGGTGCACGACTGTGGCCGACACGGACCTTCTATCCTGCGGTGGGCTCAATCTACAGCCGGAATTTACACGGCGAGACTCATGTAGGATTAGCTTCATCAACGTAGGTATCATTTATGAAACGTTCCGGGAGGAAGGTAAAACCATTAAGTAGAAGGACAAACTTGATTAGGAAGTGGAGAGGGAAAGACCAGACGTACCGATGAGTTGTGTTTTTTCTCCTCCGAATGCTGAACAGATGAATATTCGAATCTTTGAAGGAACAAGACATACATCCGAGAACGACAATCTTCAATTCCCGCGTGAATTTTGCATCCGAGACCGAGTTCTTCTCTCGAGGGATGGGAGGGGCAGCTGCTTTTTCCGACCCAGAAACATTTTCCGAATAGTATGAACCAAATCCAGGAACGGGAGTGGAATGGTCTTGGTTGAAGTCTCTACCATAACATCAAGCTCGACTTCGCGATAAATGGTTGGTATGTCCTTTTCGAAGGAGCCACTTGAAACTCGAGAAAAGGACTTTGGCAGAAGGGCAGCAGAGATTGGCCTAAGAGCAATATTACGCACTGAGTAAACTCCACGAAGGCATTGGTACGCACCCACGTAATAAGTGAACAACCTGACGAAGATGGAGGTACCAGGGTTACAAAGGCCATTCAGTGAGATTCATTTACCTCAGCCAACTCGAAATCCCGACAAGAATCGCATCAACCAGCACGTCAACACCGTTGTAGCCGAAAGGAGCCTCTGATCTGGGGAACTCCTCCGAGGGGTGTATATCGATCGAAATGTCTTTGAGTACCCGGACCATTTCCGCACATAGTTTCCGCGCAACGTCGATATGCACGCTTCCCATGTTCATCCAAAACCCCGGTAACTCCAGGATCCCAGCCAGATATCGAATACAGAGCGCATTAGAGATTGCAGAGGCCGTGTCTGTCCCTTGTTTTCTGTCATTAGACTCATCTAGTTCGACAATTTGGAACCACTCACTCGCAACTGTGAGCAACCAACAGCTGCTCAATTAGACTGAGGCTCCCACTATCCTTCGGGCAAGTCGTCAGCTGAGAAACAGGAGTTTCCTCCAACATGACCGCAATGCTGGTTTCAGACAGGCAGGTTGCGCTAAAGGTCCGCCAAAAGGACCAATGTGGATCCGTAGGGCTATTAGAGCGATCCCATAGTGCAGAGATGTTGTCAACTAAGACTGGAACACCTTGCATGCACTTTGAACGCAAGACGATAAATCGTAACCCGGGGAAGAGTGGTGAGAGTGATAATTCGCTCAAAGGCCTGGCACTGCGTTTTCGATGACTCGGTACTGTGGATGGAAACGTAGGTTAATCGCGGGTGCAACAGAACATGGGACTGCACACACGGGAGAGTATATTCCATCAGTCTGAAGCAATTTCTCTCCAGTTTTTCCGGTATCTCATCCCACAAAGCACTAAGGTGCAGCTGCCGTTCCGTTCCAGTGCCGAATAACATAAATCTATACAAATTTTGTTTAAGCAATGGCCATCTCAACGGTAAATCGGGTTTAAGTGTTTTGTTGAACTCCAGTGGCAGCAGGGTTAGAGTAGTGGGCTGATTGAAATAGGTTTAATCAGCGGTTCAAAAAATGGGATTATGTAATTAATACTGATTCAACACTGTTTAATCCGCACAAATTGAAAAATTATGCAGAGTTGGGGAGTGGAACTTGAGGTCTTCAGATTTTACCTCAAATATAGGAGCAGGTGATAACAACTGCACCATGCAGCTGACAGGAAGTCACCGAAAATAATAAGATCATGCATGTGTGAATGTTGGAAGGCCTGTACCTTGATCCATGGAGAAGAGTAATGGACTGTGTCTAGACTTCATTGTGGTCCCAAAATGCGTGAAATCCCACCATTGGCACGGTATCACTAGAAATAATTTGGGTGTCTTGTGATGCAACCTTGGTCCTTCACAACCTGGACAAGGAGTTCCCACCCGAATAAATGGCCACTATTGGATGTAAAAAGGAGTTGACAGGTTTAAACAAGCCTCCCATATTCTGAACTGAATGCATCCTGCACTTTGGAAACCTTAGAGTTAGTTAAAGCTACGGAAATCCCACTACTGCCCAAGATGTGATGAACTTACAAAATCTCCAACTCCATCTCATTCTGTCACACCAGGTGATCAGTGTTTGTTTGCCCTGTTTTATGGTCGTTTAGCTCAGTTGGAATTCCGTTGCTTTTAGGTAATCTGTACTAGTTTGTTGTGTGGTCGAGTCCCGGGCCTTGTACATCTTTGTCTTCATGTTTTGAGCCTTGTTTAAACAGTGATCAACAAAAACATCGCTTGAACCTGATTTACCCTTGCGATGGCCATAAATGAACTTTGTATGGTTACTGCCTCCGATGCCAAGTCCCACCGACCCCAACGTTATTAGTGACTTGCAATAATTCAGCAACTATTATTTGCATAAAACTTAAGTACAATAACGCCAACTAGTCGAAGCCAACCTGTGACTACGGACGCAGTCACAGGTGGTCAAACATAGTCGCAGGTAGGCCAAAGTAGTCGCATGTAGGCCAATGTCCATGCGACTACCTCTGTACTCACACCCTTTGACTACGGGGGGCCTCAACGCAGTGAAGCGTCTCTCCGTCGGCCGCATGATGCCTGCCGCCTCTCCCTTCATCATCTTTCGTTCGTGTGGGCAAACCTCTCTACTTGATGTCCTCTTTAATTCCAGTGCATTGGAACGGCCTGCTTTAAAGTCTTCTTACCAGGCATAGATCATTTCTCTTCCTCTCGGCGTGATTTCCTCTCTTCTTGGTGTGCGCCTACCGGCTGTTTTTGTCTTAAGCTCCTCCTTCCATACCTCGTGTATCTGGAGTAATGATGGGTCGTGAATCCTCCCGGAGGTGAAGCCTGGGACTTGATTGGGAGACCGAAACGAAGAGTTAAATGGCATGGATATTGGCGGAAGTGAGCCAAGCGTCTGTCAAGATGGATGTATCTGCGAACGGCTACAGGGACCTTGGAACGTTCGCCCTCCATGAAAGCGCGTGTGGGTAGCATGTCCAATCTCCCCTCTGTCCTACATGGCACCGCGTCTCCTTCCTTTTAATACCGCATGCGTGTAAAATCTAGACCGAGCAAAACTAAAGAATTGGTCAGAATCTCGAACGCAAGCATGGATTTGAATCAGAAATCAATTCACTGACCCCGTCGGTGCAAGAAAAGCATGTGCAGCAGGAAAGTGTGGTATCCACGCACGGCAAGCCGTTGCCCAAGCACTTCGGGATGAGGGGCGACGCTGGCTCGGAGATCCCGGGGCACACTGGCTGCACATCAATGCTGGCGCCAGGACTTGGGGCGGCGTGAATGGTAGCAACGAGAGCTGAGACAGCGAGGATGAGGTGGAAGAAGTGCTGCATCATGGCCTGCGAGTGGTGGAAACGGAAATCGAGGCCGCCGTCAGTTTTTAACAATACCTTCGTGTGTGGACATATCTCGTGGCCCAGAGCGTGTCACAGAAACTGATACAGCGCGCCTCTTAACCGCTGTGCTCTGAGGAGCCGGTGCGGCCGACATCATCGCAACATGTTTACGCCTGTCAGCGATAGGTCGACGCTAAAATGCTGAATGATCCGAATTATGTCGCAAAGCTGTCCGTTTCCACTCGCCGTGTATAAGATAAATCGGGAATGCACCATTTTTTCAGGTGGAGACCAACGTGATTGAATTGTAATCTCAGCCTCGAATGAATATGCAATCACACGAGATGTAGAGCTAGAAACCGACTGCAGCGTAAGGGCTGCCGATGAGATCTGAGATGCCGGGCTTAGTGCGTTGTGGCACTTCAGTCATTTTATGACGCGAAACATGGGAAGTGATTGTATAGGGAAATCTGATCGAATTCAATTGAAATATCCGCTGTCACAGATATAAGCCGAGGAGCTTCCAGCCGGTGTCCGGCAGAGACCCTTGCTTCGCGGTGAATGAAAGTAGAGCTGGATGCTGCAAGTGCGGGAGGGAAAATATACAGATCCCGCACTGAGATTTTACAGTATCTGAGCTTGGTTGTATGAGGGAGAAAAACGACCTACCTTGCTTCACACGCGATTCATGGGCGGGACAGGGTCATACCAGATAAATATTGGTCTAACCAATGGATTAGCAAATGACATTCAGCAGCAATCTTCCCTAGCACGGCAAGTTGTATTTTTTCGTCATTATAGGGGTCAGCTGAAACAAGATTTCTGAGGTCGGTATCGGTGGTGGAAAGGGCCGAGAGCAGACAGAGGTGTTCCCCTTTCATTCTGGGAGAAGAGGGCTATTCTTTGAGCGAGGCACATATATGTGGTATACTTTCTCAGCCATCCTGGACCAGGATGTAACTTCGCAGGCGTCGCCGATGTACGTAGCCAAATTGGAGTAGAGTCGATTACTTTCCAAGTAAAACCACCATGCCATCCAATCGGGGTAGTGGAAGGTCCAGTATGAGTAATGAGTAACGACTGAAGAAATCTTGATTTTCAGGGTCTCTTCATTGGATCTGCATGAAACAACAAGGACGGCGACCTGTGGCGCAGGCGTTTGCTTCTTCCTTCTTATCCTCCGACAAGCGCCTACACCACGAAGAGGACCCTGCCAGTTCCGGCCGTCGCCCTATTAGTAACCCGATCTCGACACACTTGCTTTCACCGTCAATTCTTTCTCTTTCATCCTTGTCCGGCGTCCACCTCCGTCTGCTCCCGTGGGCCTCATGCACGCCGTCTCTCGTTGCCTCCTGTTCTTTACCCTCTTCTTCTTCAATTCAAGCCGTCGCGCTGCCGTAATTCCGTCTCTCGGGCGATGGGAGAGCCTTGCGACGTCGGGAAGTCTTAGATTCAAGTTCGAATCAGCCTTCACGCAAAACCTACAGTACCAACTTCTTTAGATCTCGGAAGCTGGACGCTGGAGCCAACAGTCAATCGGGTCTTCGCCGCTCGTCAGCGAAGATAAACATTCCCGACCCAATCTTCAATCTCAATCAAGCTTCAAGTAGTGGATGGGATAATATGCGCACCCTTGCAGCATGTTCTTGTCCTTCCTTCCTGCCTCCTTCCAGGGAACTCGATCGATCGCGGAGCCCCGTCCGGATCCTGCTCGTCTGCGATTCTATTTACCCTCTACAGTATCTCCTTGCTTCTCAGAACTGCGCCCTACTCTGAAAGACCAAATCTTCTGAAAGGAACACTGCTCGCACTACTTGCCAACGGTCGCGGACTCGCTCAACCAAGTTCTAGAGTAGATCTCGTAGCCAACAATCGGCTCGTTAGCGAACATCCCCCACTTGGAGCCAATTTCAGCCAATATTCAAGTTGTGGATGATACTTATGCGCACCCTTGCAGTATGTTCTTGTCCTTGTCTTCTCACATACTCCGAGTCTTCGCTCTCCTGGCCCGGCGGCAGTGGGAACTCGATCGATCGTGGAGCCCGTCCATTCGCCACAATTCGTCCGTCCGGTACACGATTCTGTCCCCGCGACTCGCACGCCCATCTCTCGAAACTTTGTCTATAGTACACAAAAAACGCGGGAAACATATGCTCAGAGACGATGAAGTGACCTCCGCATTCTCCGTAGATACTAATTATTAGCATTTATCCGTGACGGGTAGCGTCGAGGATTGCAGCGGCGAGAACAGTTACACCACAATAGAGAGTTTGCGCAGCAGCCACCCAAGCCATCCAGTGGCTTTTTTGTGTTGCGCAAACTGATGTCTGGTGGCTCATTTTTCTTGAGCTTTTTAAGACATTTCGGTATACATGTGATTTCATTTCGCAGATATTTATGTCGTCAAGGGTTGCTTGAAGCTCGGGTTGGCTTGGTCATTTCTTGATCATCCAATTTCGACTGGATAGTGGAATTTCTTATATCCTTTTGCTGTCTCATGGTCATGAGGATCTTGGAACAATGTTCCGGGAGGAATAACAGGCATTTAGCCTTCAAATACCATCCTTTCTTTGAAGAGACCAGAAAAATCCTCAGCCACCAGAGCCATTAGCCATCAGTTTGCGCAACACAAAAGAGCCACTGGATGGCTCGGATGGCTGCTGCGCAAACTGGCTAATGTGCTGGTAAAATGTGCTCAGGGGGATAAATTGCCGCGGCAACGCTCTCTCCGTCGTCACTCGCTCGGCTTGATATTGATATCATATCCTGATCTGCATCTTCGCCATGCTCCTAGCCAGTCTGCGATGCTATTCACGCCTAATCCTTGTTCTTCTCTAAAGCTTTCAATACCTTCCCCAACTCTATTACAGGGGCATTCAATTCTTTCTGCCGCGTCTCGCACCGCAATTGAGTTGGTGCCTTGTTCTGGATTTCAGCGCGGCTGAGGTACCCTATCGACCCGCCCAGAGGCAAAAACAGCATTGAGGCTCTAACTGGGTGTTCAGTACACATGATTGCAGTCGGACGACAAATTGAGATTCGCTCTTGCTCAGGTATTGTTGTGTTTCCCATGTTTCGTTCACCTGAACACCGACTCGGACGACTCACTCATAGGCGCAACCACATGCTGGGTGCAAGAAATCTGACTTGATTTGGGGCCACTCAAGTAGCCTCGCAGCGAAGCTACTTCCCGCAGATGATGAGTCAGTTTCAAGCAATATAATTAATGCACACACTGGGAGATTTTGAGTTTGAAGTAAAATTTGTGCGAGTGACTCGTAATTAAATACAGACTCTGAAGCAGCCGGTGTCCTAATAGCTGGTACAAGGAGAAGCAAGTGAAAGATATTAGGAAGAACTCGACCGCTTTTGCGCCGTTTCTGCAGCAAGACCAATAAAGTGCATTCGAACTCAGGGATGAATTTGACGTAAGAGACGGTCGGGTTAAACCAACTTTGAAGCTGTTTGAGATAGAAGGAAGACGAAGGTAAAGAATATGGTTACATATTTGTTGGTCCCTGCCTGGCGCAATGTCGCGAATTGTTCATGAACCTGAGTTCTGCAGACTAGTTGAATCAGTTTCGCTGGAATCGAAAAATCTGAGAGCCAGTCAGTAAAGGCTGTATTTACTATACTGAACTGTTGGATTCAATACTTGGATTTTTCCAGCTATGCTGGTGTGGCGTTGGTTCAAGTTCTTGCGGAGAATCTGATACTGTAAGTGTCTGGATCTGTAACTGAATATTAGCCACTTTGCGATGCAGCCATTGGAGCCACCCAATGGCTGATTCGCGTTGTGTCATCTGGTGGCTCCACCGCCCTAAATTTATACCCAAATGGCTCTGACAGCCATCCGCGGGTATTTTTGGCGGGCGGGCGGAGCCACCAGATGACACAACATGAATCAGCCATTGGGTGGCTCCAGTGGCTGTGTCATGATTTGCCCTTTTTCGCTCCTTCTCAACAACCTGGTTTCCATCACTCGCGTACAACCCAGGTTATTCCAGAATGTCTCACCGGGTTATTGTGTTGGTCTCATCTCCTTATTAACCTGCCTCATTATCAACCCGGTCATTCCTTGCCCCTTGTCTCACTCCTGTCTCCTAAACCCCTCACCCCTGGGCTTATACCCCTTACTCGATCGACCCCTACTTGCTCAATCCAACCCCTACATGTCGGGATCACCCCCCACCCCTTACCCCTCGAGCATCCGCAGTCACTCCTAGTCCCCTATACCCCTTTATTTCATAGTATATAAACCCTAAGTAGTTATTTACATTCCTTACACTATTCTAGTCTACTCTCCAGTGCTTAATTGACTGTGTTCTGCCTATTCCTTGTATTGCCCAGCTGCCTATGTCGCAGTAATCCCTGCAGCGAGGCCCTGTGCTGACAGGCTGCATCGCAAACACTCTATTTTTGGGAATGAGTTTTCATGGTTCATTGCCACTAGAGACCAATGTCTGTACTTGAATTCAGGTTTGTGTAGCATACCGCGTCAATGCGCGTCAGTGCCGCGCCGCCCCGCGTCATTCCTACCAGTCCCGAAGACTTTGCACTCACAGGGGATCGCAATGTTGAGTTAAATTATCCTATAAATGTCCAGCATAATTCTGAAGGATCCGTTAAGTATGCTGATAGCTATGGCCTCCAACAGGTATTGATCAAATATCCCAGAGTTGGTTCGTGTTCCCCACGGTGCATTGCCAAGTCTGAGTCTGGCGTCCATTCGTGAGATCACCGTCCGTGAGATCGAGACATTGCCCTGCAAACAATAAATATGAGCTCCAAATCAACTCACAAGTTTTTTCATCACAAACCTTCGTTGTAGAGGTTGAGGGTCTTCCGAACGCCGTCATAGAACCAGGTCTGTGCAGCAAGATCATCGTAGCATTGCCAGATCTTCATGCCGACTCCGTTTGCCGGACCTTCAAAGCACGCTTGTAAGTCACCGGTTCAAAATACAAGGCACAAGGAAGAGAAACCCTACTTGACCCGGCATCGAGACAGTAACTCGTTCCCGCAACCCGTACAGACCCTTTCCCGCGCTTAATTATCCATTTCTGGGCCTGGCTGCCGTTGCAATCATATCTGAGATAAATCATCAATTATCTCCTCATACACCCAAATGCGAACAGAAAACTTGCATTTGCACAGGGGTGCCATTTGCGAACACCGCACCTCGCACATCAAGACACTTATTTGAATAGCCCACTGGCTGAATGGTGGTCGGCCCCGTCTGTAGGTTGGCTATTGTGCCCGTGGGACAAAAGCTACGCAACATATTGTAAGTAGCACACTTTAGAGCAGACGAGGAGCACGGACGTCACGGAATACCCCGTGTCAGCTTGAGGGCATTCCAAGAGAGGAGCGGTAGGAGGGACGCCAGATTGAGGGGCGGGGAATGCGGTGGGAGGCTGCTGGAATGCCACGGTACTGTCGCAGTTCCCAAATTCACAATCGGTGTGGAGGCAAAATCCGCCCTTCTATTGGACATTATGATTTCATTCCATGAGAAGTAATGAACGATACTCACGGGAGCGCGGTCGACAGGAGCTATACCTACTCCTACATTGACCCAGGATGGGTCGGTGACCAGGTAGTAATAATTGTCCTGCCAAAATATTGCTCCGTTATATCTGCCGAACAAATCAAAAGATTGCGCTGACCTCACCGAAGAACCCCGCGCGAACGGTACCCGACCCATCAGCATTGCCCTGATTCGCATTGGTATAAATGAATCCACTCCAATTGCTGTCGATGATGCGGGTAGTGTTTCCGCCGGACGAGGCGAGCACCCCTTCATCAACACCGTTGATGTATAAAGAGATTGAAATGGGGCAGTTGTTGGTGATGTTATAGATTCGGGTTGCAGAAGCTGCGGGTACGGCCACCGCGCTGAAGGAGGCATACAGCACCGCTAGAAGCTGGATCATTGGATTCTGAATGACTGCAATCCGAGATGCTGGCTGGAATCACGTACCGTTTCTTCCTGGTCCATCAGCATTTATAGTCGGCGTTCCGCAATAGTGCGATGACAGTGGCCGTAAGCAAGTACACTGCGCAGCATTCTTGTGATGTTCAGACAGCTTTGGCATCTGCCAAAAATCAGGAACGCAACATTAAATCCTTATCAGAGTGCAATAGAATCGCCCCTTCGAGACCGACGGACGCGACGGCTACCGGCTTGGCGGGGAGTGAGGGCTGTAGTGGTCCTGATACAAGAATGCCCAGTGGGGCGGCAGAGGCGGGTCTGGGCAAGAATCCTGAATAAGGTCTGCCGCCAAAATCTGTCAATGCCGGAGATCATAACTTCTGTCGGGTTCTGTCCCATTAGCGCGTAAACCAAGCGCGTTTGAAGAGGCACCGGAATTGAATGGGAGGATCCAAGCAATTCGATGTCAATTCCCTGTATTCAAAACCACTGCATTTTGGCGGCTCGGGTCCAGCTTTGGCGAGCCTTAGCCGAGATTGGTCTAGACGCCTCGGCAGGGTTTGCCAGGGAGGGCTGTGCCCAGCTTTGGCCTGTCTCGGTAACCCAGACATTCTGGTAGCATCCGGCCCGCGTTTGATCCTTGCCACGCGAGTTTCGCTTAAAAATGATGGACCGGATTGCTACCAGAACGTCTGGGGCATTTATCTTGTCACACCCACCATGGTGTCACAGTGTGTTCTCTAACCCTCCGCCCTCGATCCCAGGCTCAAGCAGTGTTCTTTTAGGTTCAAGGCCATTGTCTGATGACCCACAAATTTTCCCAGATTTTTGGAATTCATTTTACGGTTGTGTGGGCCGCTCAAAACAAGCATGTTTTGAGGCAGGTGAATGTTCAACTTCCCCGAGGAACCCTCAAAGAACACAGAAAAAAATGGGGGAAAGGATCCATAGGCTTCAAACACAATGTCAAATTATTCATGTGCGACCTTGAGGGCACCCCGGCGGGGATTCAGCCTGTATGGCCATAGCGTGACGTGACACTATGGTGGGTCGTACTATACGAAATGCCCCAGACGTTCCGGTGCCTTCTGCGTCCATCATTCTTAAGCGAAACTCGCGTGGCCCGGATCACCGGAACGTCTGGGTTACCGAGACAGAGCTTTGGCAAGGTGCGTGCGAGGCTGCCTCGCACCATTGTCTCGAGATCCCCCGAGTCTCCTTGATCCACCCTGCACCAAAACTGGTTTCTTTAAGCGGGATGGGTGTGTTTGAATGTCGGATATACATAGAGTCGGCTAACGGGGGCTAGGCACGGCGGAGTCGTGGGCCTCATGGCCTGCTGTGTTGCGCGACGGTTACAGGACTTTGGCTGTGGAAGGCAACTCAGTCTCCCTCAATCTCTTATTTACTAGCTAGTCCCTGTACTAGGCACTATCGACCATTTTATCCCCATTAACCTTTGGTTGGTATTAATATTATGCACGCAACTTGATTTAAAATCAGCTGTTCTCACGTCAGTCTATTTATATTTTGTCACGAAGGCTGATTTGAAGACCGTGAAAACTGATTGCCGCCCCCACCACTGCATGGCTAAGTCTTAAAAGCTGCGTCGTAACAGCTTTCGATAAGCCAGATCTTGTCCAAACAAGCTGATTTTTTAGGAGGGGAGATTCACGTGCACTGTTACAAATGTCATAGGGCCAAAAGTAATTATATATTCACAGTTACAGTGCAATTATGCCGAGAGCGACTTTTCGGTAGAAAAGAGTGATTTGATGGTACCATCTTCGTTTCTGACCAAAACATATCAGAGAAACTGATGAACACAGCGCTAGAGACCATACTCCGAATCCTCAACTGAGTCTGACCAAGGACATGTATTGAAAAACTAATTAGAAAATACTGTGCCTCCATTTCGTCACCAATGACAGTCACCTGGCCTTTGGGTTGTTGTCTCTGTCCCACTGACTACCAATATACATTAATCAACCTAATGACCTCTAGGATATTTTGACTTGATGTGGCAAAGAGGGCCCAGGCTCTCAAACCTTTAGGAATCCCTTCAATTCTTGAATGAGTCAACTCGGAATCGACTCTTGGTGACTTGGTCCACTCATCCGGGATCACCAGCTCTTATTACCACCTCGATTTCCCCACTCCCATGGTACAAGAAGTACAATTTTACTTCTAGGAATGCACTGCAAACTCGGAGCGAAATGGGGGAAAATCTGAAATACCTGAGTTCGAGTTCGAGTTTGAGACATGTCAGATGTACCAGCTCCTAACAAGGCCAATAAGAAGCTGGCCACAATCAAAGGCGAAATTAAAAACTACCACAGATATACATGCCAGGATCCCCAGAAGGAACCCAGGGCCAAAGAAGAAAGCCACGGACTCCACCGATGTCAGGTCTGTTGTTGACCTGTGGAAGTGAATTACTCGGCCAAACCGACAGCCAAACAAAAAGGTGGGTCGGGAATGTCATATTCTGTTGCAGCTGATAGTATCATCCAGAGAAGACTGTCCAGTACGACTCAGACAGAGTCAAAAGTCCCAGCAGTGATTGATTGGTACACTGTGATGGTCTGGTCAGCTTCTTCAACAGGTGTTTTCTGCCGAAATGAGTTGAAGGTTGAGAAGGGTTGTTGAAGATGTCGCATTCAACAATTTCCACAATAATTTTGGTTGGAAACTGAAAGAGGTGTGATGAATTCTATCTTATCTACTGAAAAGTCGCTCTCGAGACAATTGCACTGTAACTGTGAATATATAATTACTTTTGGCCCTATGACATTTGTAACAATGCACGTGAATCTCCCCTCCCAAAAAAATCAGCTTTTTTGGACAAGATCTGGCCAAGATAGAGCCTCATGAAGTTAAAAAAGGTTGGCTCCATAAAATCACCCAACAAAATATATTTTCGCAATTCTGTCGCCATCACTAATTGCGGAGGAATTATTCTCAAAGATTGGTATAGGTTCCAATGTAATCCGACCAAAATTGAGCGAGATATGAGGGAATCAGTCGCGGAATTCAAAAAGTGTCCAAATCGGGAATTTTTCGTTCGCGCCTTCGGTTCCGACATGAGCTGTAAGCTGAATGTTTCGATCTTACATTTGATTCATATGCATCTGGAGAGATGCACCAGCCAGAAACAGCGGAAGGATTCAAGATATCTGACGGTGTGAATTTGATTAATAATTTGTTGCCAGCCAGAGTGAACAATGGAAAAGCGAGAAAACCACAAATCTTGACATAAATGAAAGCCGTCAAGATAGGTCGCAGGGCAGAGCTATTGCAAGCAATTAGAGGAGGTTCAGGACTGAGATGAAAAGCAATCATGGGCCAGAAAGCAGCAGATACGACACAGCTAGCACGAGATTCAGCATTGAGAGCAGTGGCAGTTGCAGCTGTAGACATATAGATTTTGAGGGTCGAGCGGATGCCTGGGTTGAAATAATCATTTGAGTCGAACCCAAGTAGAGAGGACTATCCCCCGCAGCAGCAGCTCCAAAGATCAGACCAAAAATGAAAATAAGTTCGAGGAGGAAAGTGGGTGAAGAGGTTCTATCCATGCCATTTTTATATGTGAAGAATCATCTGCCAGGGAGATACGTGGCCCCCCGGCCTGATGAACAGAATCATGAGCAACGACTGCGATGGACTGCGTCCTGTCAAGAAAAAGCTGCGGGCGGGTCAGCTGTTTGACCACAAATGAAAAGGCGGTGCTGAAGAGCCGAGAGAGTCGAGGACAGACGAAGAGCAAGAGCAGAGGAAAAACAAAAGGAGGATAGTTACATAGGGATATAGCACCGCCGAACGAGCAAAATCTTATAGAATGGCTAATTAATAATTAATTAACTAGAAGGCAAAGCTCTGGGCTTCCGCTGTAACGTCTGTGCTGTCCGTGCGATTCTGCGGCGAAGTTTGCGGTAGTCGTTGCGACGAGGATACAGGTGCGCACATATGGGGCAAGAACCTAGGATTTTTAGAACGAGAGGAGAGTAAAAAAAAAAGAATGGAGATAAAGCTACATGGGGCAATTACACCTCCGACGAGGCATTTGCTTAAAGAACAGTTAATTAAAAATGGAGCACGAAACCAGAGCAAGACGGAAGGATATCAGATAAATGGAGAAGAGTACAAACATTTACAAAGAATCGCGAAGCATTTCGTTAAAGAACGGTTAATTAGCCGAGTCTACGTAAGTTTAGACACCCAACGGAGCTAGCAATGCCTAGCAGCTACAAGACCGACCTCCGCTTCGCTCCGGTTCAAGACTTTGAGAGCCACGCAGCTAGGAATTTTAATGTTGTTTTCCTGGTATTTTATAACACACTCATAGCATAAAAGACAATCACAGCAATGCTGTAGCTCATCGGTTTTCACTGCGAAGGGAAGGGAGCGACAGTACTGTTACGATATAAAGGAAGGAGCGTCATTCATCGGGGATATCAAATTACAGGATATATACTATGGTGAACCTGCATTGGAAGTCTGTCGGCGAACAGAAGCCCCAGCACAGGTCATAAATCACCAACCAAGCACGGATTGAATTCCATCACAATATTCTGGAAGTCTGAGGGGTCATAGTGGGTGAAACGCGCGCGCAGGTAGGGAATGGAACAGCAAGGCTCGATAACCGTAGGCGCATTTTAAAGTTTAAAAGAGCATGAACATGTCACCGGTTTCCACAGAAATCGGAATGATTTTCGAGGGACGAGAATGGCTTGAGATATTACGGCCCTGGTGCCACCGGAAACAACCCAACATTTGAGAGCAGTCTTTGAGCCCGGCAGTAGCAGTGGACAGAAGCGTTGAGATGTCAGACTAAGACTTGATGTAAATCTAAGGATGGAAACGGGGACGGAAAACTGCCATTCCAAACCATGGGCACGCCGTTTTATATTGTCTAGGTATTAAAGGACTAGATGGCCCCGGCCGGAGGAATAGAGGGAAGCTGCGCGGTAGGCAGCAGCCGCGCAGCACTGCGTCTTGTCAAGAAACGACTGTTTGTAGGTCAGCTGGGCAGCAGTAAATGAAGAGGCACTGTCGGACGACACTGGGATCTAGGACAGAAGGAGCTAAAGGGAGAGCAAGAGCAGTGGGAAAGCGAAAGGAGATGGATAAATGGGGGAATAGCACAGCCAAGAAGCCATTTGCTTCAAGAACGGTTACTATTACGCCCAATGGGTCTGGATTTGCACAATGGGTCTGGATTTCGCATTTTTCTCTTTATTTCTGTGCTTGAATTTTCTCGAGGACTGGGGATGCGACCGCGACTCAGAACGAGGGCGATTCCTAAAATAGCCCTTGACTTGAGGACCGGCAACCCTTTCTCATTAGCTTTCCCTCCTCGTATTCCTTAGTTATTTCATATCTCCATAGCCAACATGTACATGTAACTATCCCGAAAAACTCCGGGGGAAAAGAGGAAGAAATGAAAGAGAAAAATGCGAAATCCAGACCCATTGGGCGTAATGACAACAGGCTCTGGACAGCTTCGGTTTTGAAGCCCGGCCATGCGGCAAAAGTGATTGGCGAGGCGATATGACCCATTAGGGTGTCAGGACCCCAGAAGCACACCCCAGGGTATTTCCGGTGTTGATAATTGACCTAGCCATGTAGGTTCTACATGTGAGCCCCCTGGGTGGAAAGATGTAGCTAGTGGTCACCGAAGCAGGGCCCCAGAGGGATTTGAGTATTTGGTATGCAAAAATAAGGCGGTGAGGTGTGTGGATGGGCAAAAGCAGAGGCTCTCATGTTCCCTGACCCAAACAGAGCAAGCTCTGTGAGCTGCACTGTTAAAATAGTCTGCTGAAGGGGAAAATTGTGTTTGGCACTCGGGCTTGTCATGTAAATATGAGTGGGGACTGTCTTGTCCATCCCTGTTGCATTTTTGAGTCATTATTTCCTATCCCTCCCCGGCAAAATCCGCCATGATTACAAAATGCACTTTCACTTGTTTTAATCATTATTATCATCACTGGAAAGCACAGGCCACGATGTGAGTCTGTATAAATTGCGGAAGATTTTACATAATCTATTGACCACAACATTTGTTCTGAGTTGATTCAATGTCCTGAGCCCTTTTTGATTACTTTTTCCGGACAATGATCAAATGTCGTAATTGCAACTGGCAGAACTGATGTTTTCACGTCTCTTGACGGCACTCATGAACCAATTCATGCACGGAAAAATATGTAGTGGACTCGTAATAACCCGAGGCATATTCCAATAGCACCTTGTTGGATTTTGTCGACAGGCTCTAATGCAATAAATCGATTTCCGGTTACTTTTTGTGATACCGAGTATGTGATATATGCTGTTTATTTGTTGAGTTGCTTGAGCGCTGATAGTAGAGTCCGGGAACGATCAGGCGGACTGGGACGGACACACACTATGCCAATTAGGGGGGGTCAAATATCGCTTTTTTTGACCGATTCTCGCATCGATTCTCGGTCGATTCTTTTTTGAGAATCGATCAAGAATCGGCTCAACTTTGACCACCCCCGATTCTCCTCTTGATTTTGCCGATTCTTATTCGATTTTAACTACGACAAGTACATGGTAAGACAAAAGTAAAAATAGATTTATTTCTGCAAATGACGCGTGACACCCCGACTGTCGGCGCGCCAGGCCCGCTGTCGATACCGCCGTCGTCGTCGCTATCGTCGAATTTTTTTCTGCCTCTTGGGTAGCGCCTTGGCGGCTTGAGCGGCAGCACATTGTGACTTGGCCTGACCTGTCTCACAAATGCGAGGTGGCTAAGTGGCTTCAGCCATGTAGATACTGTAGACAAAGGCCGAACAAAATAATATGTTATGTAATTCAAATCGTGAAGTGGACGCTCGTTTGAGAGAAAGCTAGGGTTAGGGTGATTCACTGATTCTCCAACAGAACGCCTCCGGAGGTGTTCCACCGATTCTGACGATTCATCAATTCTTGAACAAAATCGGCTACAGAATCGGAAAAAAAATCGGTGCGTGAATCGGTCCAAAAAAGCGATATTTGACCCCCCCTGTTACACGTAGAAACTAAACAGACGAAACGAATACCAAGATTGATATCTGGTCGAATACGTCCAGTCTCGGAAACGCCGAGACGTTACAAGGATAAGTAACATGAGAAGCGAGGAGATTGGGAATTCCACCCAACGCATTGCCAACAGTCCAGCAGTTGCCGCGAATCGCTGAAAGCCAAAGCCGGTCAGTGTTATTCATGATTCTGACGTTCAAAGGTCACTAACTATTTTCGTTTAATCCGCAGAAGTTTTTGGTAATGTGAACCCCAGAAGGTAACTGGTTTCGTTCACGTTGAGATTTTTGGACGTGTGATCAAAGGGGCAAAGTGAAACTGACGCCATGTGACGCCCTTGACGCCTGGGGTCGTCAATGGGGCGTCACTGGTTAAATGTTTCTCCATTTTTGGGGGCGCAGCCATTATTCAAGCATTGTGTTAGGTTGCACTTCAATAATAAAGACCTTTGACCTACACTCAACCCACAGAATGCACCAGTATGCCTGTAAAATTCTCAAGATTTACCTCAGTGGTGGCGTCAAAGGGCGTCAATGGGGCGGCGGTGGGGCGGCAAAGGGCGTCGATGAGGGCGTCAGTGGGGTGGCAAAGGACGTCAACGGGGGCGTCAATGCAACTTTGAAGGGCGTCAGTCTAATTGCGTGACAGGCGTCAATGTGACATGGGGCGTCAATTGGCGAGTGGTGGCGGCAATGGTCAAAAATTCGTACTGACCAAAAAAAACCTTCCAAGTCGAGGGTTACACTAATTCAAACTAGGGGCAATGTCAAACCTGCAGGATGAGCTCAAAATGCTTGCCCGATGCCAACTTCAACCGTGATTCAACCTTGGTTCAAGTTTAACATTGGACTATATATTTTCTTCATGCTTACTACATTGCAGCATTTGAATCGGCCACTCATCTACAACCTAAAAAATCATCGTCCCATCGCAGTGGCGTTCAGTGCACGCGGGATGCAACAATCAAAAGGTCGTTGATTGGAGAAAGTAGGAAACAACAATTTATTCCAAGGACCGGAATGAAATAATGCTCTAAGATCTTATTTACATGTCTCATTGCTCATTTGAGAAGACTGTAGACATACCGCTGTGGACATACAAGTCGTCCAGTGCAGCAGTTGGGCCGGCCTCTGTGCATCCCGATCACTGACTATTTTTTGAATATCTCATTAGAGACACAAACTGAGAGAGTGTCTGTCCCGGATGATATATTATATGGACTATATTAGCGCCATTATCTCGAAAACATTTTTTCTGCCTGGTCATAAGGGCGGCAGTTGCAATCAATTGAGGTGTGACGTGACATGAGGGCGTCGATCTTCCTGTGAGGGGCATCAGAATGGCGGCACTGGCGTCACAATGGCGTCACTTTCACTGACCCCTGATCAAAGGCGAACGTACCCTCATGATTCGGTTCGTACACATCGGCTTCGTTCTAGACCCGGCGCAACTTGTCAGCGCCAATGCAGAACAGACTACAGTTGAAACGAGCGTACGAGGTAAGCCGCATCGGGAGTGATCCTCCGCAAATTTTCAATGGCATTGCTCGCAGACCGATACGCAGCCCGTTTTTCCGATATTGTCGCATTCCACGCCCACGACGAGGTGGCAGTGACATGATATACGCTCGAGCGCCATGCATCTGTAACGCTCGTACCGCCTTGCGACTTGTAAGAGGCCGGCGGGACGAGCAGAATAAGCATCCCCGGCGCTGCATCGTTAGTTGCCTGTAGGGCCGCTACAAGTGAGGTTCGACTTCCGTGAGTTTGGAAGTTCCTCTTGGATATGAGCCGGGATACTGGGGCTATGGGTACTCCGGCAGTCTGTAGGGAGGTCGACGTTAATCGGAGGGTTTCATAATTCCCTCAACCTGTGGCCACTGTGGAAGAAACGACTCAGGCCGGGGTGCTCGAGTGTAAAAGCATTGAAGAATGCGAGGAAGGACGGGAATGTCGTGACAACTGTCTGTGCGCCAGGAACCCCAACCTCCTGAAGTCGATGACCAAAATCAACCAGCGGCGCCACGGAGGTGGCAGCCTGCGCGGGGTCCAGAGCCTGCTTCACGAGAATGGCGGTCTCGGCGAGGGAAAATCCGCCCCATCCGTCGGCAGCCCATGTAAGACCGTTGTCAACCATGATGTTCCACATCTCTGCTGTAAGTGTGCGGTTTGAGTTGGACCAAAAAATAATTACAGCCTGAAGCGTAACGTGGGGATGCAAGCGAAGTTGCTTCCAGAACTACACCAAAAGTGCCGCCTCCACCTGTAACGCGGGGTAAGCACGAGAATGTAAACAACAGACATATACAAGAAACACACCGCCACGCAGAGCAAAAAACAGGTCCTGGTTCTGACTGGCGTCGGCCACTCTCACTTCCCCATCTGGAGTTACGACTTTGAACTGAAGCTGAAGAAAGTGAACGTTCAAAATCGGAACACGAGGCGATGACTTGGCATACCACGCGGTCTACCCCCAGACCCATGGTATTGCTGAGTACACCGTGACCTCCGCCCTTGATGTAAATATCAATATCGATCTGCGGCGTAGATATATACGCTCACCTGCAACCAACCACCGACAACGCCGACAGAGCGATCGCTGCCTGCAACAAGATCGCTATCACAAAGAAATCGAATAAAAGATGCCCGCTCGTACCTCCAACCACAGTGATATTATGAGCATCTGCGAACTCGAACGCTTCAGCCCACTGAACACCGGCTTGTCAATTATTACCCGTATTAGAAACGCCGAAACTTCGGGAAACAATGTTGATCTGCTTACGCCGAAGGTAACAGCGGATTGAGACGAGACGCAGCCTTCGGGCACAAACTCCGGGTGATATGACATCTTACCGAGAGTCGGTGAGTTCAATTCGGTCCTGCGGATGTGGTACACATACGTCTTTGTGATTGTGCATCTGCGAACAAAGGATAGTATGAGTTTTTCTGCTTCCGTGATGGGGGATAAGGACCCACCCAGAGCTCCAATGAGTTTGGGGCACTGCTGCGACCCTTATAATCGTGCTGGAACCGAGCGTCGAGGAAATTGAATTGAAAGAATGGAATGGAATCGTTACGCCTGTGTTTTTAATCACCAACGGAATCCCTGTGTATCCTGAAAACTTGAATGCCGCAACCACATCGTTCGAATTCCGAACATCAACCTGTGCGCAACTGTTCGAAATTAGGTGGACACTCAAGGATTTGAGATACTGACAAAATACCCCGGTACGCTTCCCAGTTCACATCGCTCCAAGTCCACCACCATTTTCAAGTCTGCGGGATTGGAAGAATCGAGGAGACATTGCGATCCAGTACATTGGCATGTCTCCCACTGAGTGTTGATGTAGGTACCAAATTTATCACTCCGAAATGCTATCGAAGGAATGGTTCAGCCAGAGTGCAGTGACCCATGAAAATGCGCACTCTCATTCAAGTATTGGGTCTGACGACTGGTAAATTGTGGGCAGAGGATGTTATGGACGAGCTACCTCAACGGCGACACAATCTGGATTGTTCCCTGTTCCGCTGAAGCATGGATATGCGAACGGGACCCCAGGAAAGAGGCGGCCACCGACGGAAGTGGAAAGATCGTTGACCGCCATCTGAGATAGATTGAAGAACATGTTTGGGGTATGCATCGGCAAGGATAATTCTATTTGGAAACCCGGCTTCCAATAGAAACCCCACCTTTTTGAGAACTCCCCCGAAAGTTCTATTTGGAAGCCCCTCGGCCAGCCCGGCAGATAGCGGAGTTTAAACATTGGATCAACCAAGCAGGGCCACACAACACGTCGCGTATCACGACGATCTCTCTCCCCTCACTTGACGCGTCGGCTGGATGACTTACCTAGTATTTTACTGCCTGTCCCTAAGCATTTCTGAGCCTGATCTTGGTTGAACTACTGTTCCTTGCAGCTTGCTCTGGCACCAGTCTTAGTCAGTTTTTTCGCAAGGTCTCCTGCCATGAGGCTGCTGTTGTTTTTGGCCAAGCGTCCGAAGCGGTGGAGCCCCGCATCTGGCACATCGGGTATCAAGGAGGCTGTCGTATTTGCTCACTCAGGAGCGCCATCTATTCATCACGATTCTTAGCGGGACGGCGGGAGAATTACAACGGACTTGGTCTTCTATTTGTTTCTCGAGTATAGATTGCTCTGAAGACTTCAATTTTATGGTTTATACTACCCTTGGCTCCTTAACAATTAGTTGAATAAGCTCGCTTGGGTATCTCCCAATGACTCCTAATTTCAAAGTTTTAAGCGGACGCTGTGCAAACAACTGCGCTCCAGCATACCGATGTTCGCTACTCGCGCTGTGCGTCGATCTGTAGCTGTTTCACGGTCAAGTTTCACCGCCGAAAAATATTATTTGCTGACATATTTTCGACAGGCTGGGTCTATAAAAGCCAGTCACTTTTACACTAAAGGTATCGCACAATGGATGTGTTCTCCACCTACTCCACTCCCCACTCGACTCCCTATGTTGCCAGTTACTTCGGTGAACTAACGTTCAAGGAGGCTTTTGCTCTTGCCTCTAGATATCCTGTCATCTATGAGCCTAATTCCATGGCGGCATGGACCTTCACAGATGAGATTCCAACTGCAGCAGAGACGACGGTTCAACCCGGTGAAGGCGTTCCAGAGATGACTGACCTTCGGCCAATCTTGCAACAGATGGAGCAGGCATTTTCAGAAGGTGCCCGTTCGGTTGCTGTCTCACTCCTTGTAGCAGGTCAACGCGTCGATAAGTTGTATCACTTGGCTAAGGTTATATTTTACACATCTTCTGGTGGTCAGCTTCTAACACTGCGTGTCCTAGATCCGCCTTTTCAGCCACTTGAACACCCACAAAAATTCAGTCCAGTCTGCCGCTGCGCTTGTCTCTAACCTCAACTCTATTCCCCTCGTGTCTCCGGATATATTGGCCTCCGTTTTAGCGCTTCCCATCCGGAAGCCAATTTACGGCTTTTGTGTCACGACATTTCCACTTTGGAAACTGTCTTGTCTCCTCTGGGAAGAATGGTTGCACGAGGACGTTCACAATGCACTCGCCGAGCTCTTGTACTTCACTCAGGCTGCAGAATCGACATCCGAGACTTCGACTCTCATCCTACCAACACATTTTCTCAACGACGCCAAATGGCTTTTTCTCCAATCTCCGCGCTTCTTCTCTCCTAATCTGACTGCCCTCCGACGTCGGCTTGAACATACATCAGTTGATAAAATATTCGCTTTCAATTGTCAATCCAGCCACTATTCGACGTACAAGGTATCCGGGTCTCTCGGACTGGGTTATGGCGATTCCAAACACCTTCACCCTGAATCCGACATCGTCTCGACTTTGCAGTGGTTCCTATCGGGAACTAGACTCACAGTTCCGAGCTCTGTGGAAGCTCTGAACGTTGCGCATCAGGGTTCAGCGTCGAGTAGCTGTGCGATTGCAGCTCTGAATATCGTTGAAACCGACTTGGACGCCGGAGTTGGCAAGTGGTGCACGTCTACAAGCCCATTCTTCCGTAACCGCGCACTCCGTGATCTTATTATATACCATGTTACTGCGTCGCGTCATGGCACGGCAGAGGTAAATATTTTCTTTCTTCACTCACAACTCCACACTGAGTCCTTCCATTAGCCATATGATAAGTGGGTTAAACCATGTGTCTTGCCTGGTCCTGAGGACCCGTCCATCGACTACGGGCCCGTTGGATACAACGATTTCAATCTCGACGCCCCAAATGTGCGATTATTATTGCTCTTAGGTCACTTCAGTATTCTAATCCTTTCAAAATAGGTTTTCCATCCCATTCATCGCTTCCTGAGGGTTTTGCGCCATGATTCAAACTCAAAATTCATCAAGTCAAATCGTGAACCCGAGGTGATCAGAATTATTTGTGACGTCGCAATTGAACTATATCTGACAACGCAACTCAAAAGCCCATTGCTCTCGCTCCGTTACTATCATCGTTCTCTGAGCTGCCCCAAGCCCCATCATCGCGCATTGTTTTGAATCTCGCACCAACGCCAGAGCCGAAAACATCGGATGTGACAGATCTATGCACTCCCAGCCCAGCTCCAAAGCCGCGAGCGCCTAAAAAAGAGGTTGCAGATGATGTTATTGACTTGACCCTTTCCCCTATGGGGTGCCGCCCGCTTCCACGTCGAGTTCTCGCGTTTTTGAAACTGAAATCGGACCCAGACACGATCATGTTCGATTCCGACTCTTTGGATCAGCTGCCACGCTCGGATTCTCACAAGGAGAATTCCATGGTTCCCCCCAAAGTCACAGATTCAGACCGTTCAGTGGATATGGTGGACGCCGTACGTGTGGGATCCTTCTTTCCGACTTTCGAACTAGGCCAGGCTGCAGTGTATGGACGCGAGGCTCGCTTTGGACATATTTGGCGCGTTGGTCAGACCAAACGAGCCAGCGATGGTTCAAAACGGCGGGTGTCTCTTCGCTGCAATGATTACGGCGATCCAAATGCAGCAACTCACAGCGACGACATTGACCCGTCTGACCATCGCGCTGGCCGGACCATCCGGACCAACTGCTCTGCACACGTTGATCTGGCGGTGGTTCCCGGCGGTGGATGGCATGTTACCTTGATCGACAGGACGCACAACCATCCTGCTCAAGTGCCCGTAGGAGGTCATATTCCTCGTGCTCCGACTCAAGATCAACGATAGCTTGTTTCCCAATATGCCGCGAGTGGGAACTTCACGCGTTCGCATCTGTCCCATATCCTCCGCGCTCGATTCCCTGATCATATTCTCGAGCCACGGCAGGTTTCTAACCTTCTAAATGCTTCTCGCAAGGAGGCTAACGATGAAATCATGGCACTTGGAGGTGACTTTCAGTCAGTTCTAGGCCGCCTTCGTGAGTTGAAGGAAGAGGATCCGCGGTGGGACTGGGATGTGCTCCTGGACGAGCATCAGGTTGTCGTAGGGCTATGGTGGCAATCTCAGGCTCAGGCTGAGTTGGCGATTCGGTTCTATGATGTGCTCATCAATGACAATACCTACTGTCGCAACCAGTACGGGTATCCTCTCAACATTGGTATTTTTTTGAACGTTCAGATTTTATTTGAACTGACTTCTCATTTTCCTTTGTCAGGTATCGCCATCGATAGCCATGGGAGCACCCGAAACATCTGGTATGCTGTGCATCGTTCCGAAGATATTGAGACGCACAATTGGGTATTTTCGAGTTATCTTCGGGGTGCTCGCAGACCACCTGAAGTCCTGGGCTCTGATCGACACCCCTCAATCATTGCCAGCGCTAGTGACAAGCTTCCTCTGACGTTTCACTTTTATTGTCTTCACCATCTGGGTGGGAACGTGGAGACGAATCTCCGTCTTGCCCTCGGAGCTGACTGGGATAATCTCAAACGCGATTTTTGGGCGGTATATCGCGCCGTTTCTCCTGTTGAGTTTGAACGTCAGTGGAATGACTTAACAACAAAATATCCTTCAGCATCGAAGTATCTCGATGAAGAGCTCTATCCTTGCCAGGCACAATGGGCGTGGGCTTGGATAGGCCATGTGTTCACTGCTGGCGTCAGGACGACTGGTCGTGTAGAGGGCGAGAATCGAATCAATAAGACCATCGGCGGGCCCAAGAAAACCTTTCTCCAGCTTTTTAACGGGCTGAACGAGCGCACTGGGGATCAGACCGCAAAAGACCTTATTCAAGTCCGACAGCTGAGCTGATTTCCTTTCCTTGTGGCCCTGCTCTTAAAGACTTCACAGTCCTCGCGTCGTCGGCACGAGTCCAATCTCGAGTCCCTCTTTGCTGCACCGTTGAAAATGATACGTGATCATGCAGGCACATTCGCGCTGCAGACCTGCTATGTGCAAATGCAGGAGAGCCTTTTCCATTTAACCGAAGTCGTACAGCGCCCAAATGAAGTCCACTCATGGGTATGTTCAACTTCGTTTGTGCTGCAATTTAATATCAATCACAATCTACTTAGAACGAATATGCTCTGAAATTAACCTCAGAACACGGTTTCGAGTGGATGCCGGGCGAGGAGAAGGTTGATGAATCTTTTCTTTCATTTTCTACACTAAATCGGTCATTTTCAGCAAATGCTCAACCCATTCAACAACGACAAGGCACATGTCTCTTTGCAGTGGCTCATTGCATTGGTAATAAAGCGGGACCTGACCGTTCGCCATCTCTTCCGTGTGAAACACGAGTCTACCGGTACTGTGCATTACATCGCAGTTTTTTCTGACGCGCGCTATGTTTGTGATTGTTGCATGCCAGCCAACCTCGGCATTCCATGTTGCCATTTTTTTTCGCATCTGGGTCGATATTCAGAATCTTCCTTTCCACATCTCGCTCATTCGCCCAAGGTACTTAACCTCACACTGTTCTCATATCAATTACTTACCATAGTCACAGATGGTTACAAAACCCAGATTTTGCGATTGAATCTGTCGCTGCTGTGACCCGAACCCGTGAACTTGCTCCCCAGGAGTTTCAGTTGCCAACAAAGACCATTTGATCTGCGTTTGCATCCAATCCCCTCGACAGCACCTCACATGATGCTACTCCCCCGCCTCGCACTCAAACTATCCCATCTCGTGATGTGTTCCACAACGTTCAGGCAGCCATTCGCCCCCTCATTGCCGGTATTCAAACTCGTGAACAAGTCTCAGACCTAATTCACAGCCTTCAAGACCTCCAGTACGTGTTTTGAGACATTTTCCGGATCAAGCTGATACGATCCTTGCAGCCAACGAAATGTGGATGAAACGCGCAGTGAGCGTATCATGGATCCACCTGTCATCTCTCATAAGGGCCGGCCACGTACCAGTCGGATTACAAATGCACGGGAGGGCCGACAACGAGGCGGAGGTGTCTCCAGCCGTACCCGGACTGAACCAAATGAACCCAATGCGTCCGACAATGAATCTGGGCTAGCCCCTAAAAGATCGCGTGTTGGCCGAGCTTACAAGTGCAGTCTGTGTCGCGAGGAGGGCCACAATCGATCCAAGTGCCCGCTCCTGACCTAGTTAAATCATTTTGCGCAGTGTCCATGAAATGCCAGTTTTTTGTGGTTGAACTGTCATACGTGCAACTTGAAGCAACTTCAATGGTTTCAGCTTTGTAAATACCAATCACTTTAACTGCCGCAATTACCATTCACGTTCTTGTGCGCGCGGGCGGGTTCAATGCGCGGTTGAGCGGGACAGCCACCTGTCTGAACTTGCCGGACTTGCCGGCGGCCGGCAGCAAAGTTGGAAACCCCTTGGAAGCCGGGTTTCCAAATAGAATATCCGATCGGCAATGCAGCTGGAGCTGCTGGAGAGAAAAGGGTGAAGGACATCCTCGAAGAAACCACCACCGTGACGTCTGCCAGGTATATCCATTGGACGGCGGATATAAATAAAGGGTAACTTTGCCACATAGCCTTACGTGACACTATACAATGCTATAGCAATTCAAAATCTGTTCAACTTCATTAATTTTTTTTTCGATCCAAAAGGCATAGAATTCCGTTGATGCGGCTTGGCCATGTTTTGACTCCATTCAGTTGTTGGAACGGCATCTGATTGCCTTGATATCCGGCGTGGAGAAAGGCGTTGCGAAGGAGAAACCTGTCTCGGTAACCCAGACGTTCCGGTGATCGGCACTTCGCTCAGCGAAATGATGGGACAAATTGCTACCAGAACATCTGGGGCTATTGGTGTAGGGTTTCGTGTTAGTTCCTACCTGTTCGCGCCAGTTCCTGGTACTTTATCGCCAATTCCTGATGGATTCCCGCCAGTTCCTACCCACTCATGCCAATTCCTGATATTTTATCGCCAATTCCTTATGGTTTCGAGCCAGTTCCTACCCACTCACGCCAATTCCTGATACTGTATCGATATGTAGGGGAGCAACCAACCAAGGACCGTGACATGCCCGTTGCCTCTTTTTCAGGCAACGGAGGCCACCGTGAGCGTGACCGTTGCCTCAGAAGGCAACGAGATAAATATTTTTCCCTCAGAAACAGACCAAATACGGGATTTCTAGCACTTATCTAGTGCTTTCTGGGGGAGAAATACCGGTTTCGTGACTTTCCCGACCTACTCCCAAGGCCAGGAATTTTTTTCGGATTTCTTTCGTCAATGTCACGATTTTTCCAAGCAACCGGGCTCACCGTGACCGTGACAAAGGCAACGCAACGGACGGGCCGTTACCGTGACCGTTGCTCCCCTACACATAGAGACAGTACTTCATCACCAATCACTGCGTTGAGACCCGTAGTCAGACTCTGACTCCATTCACGGAGCTCAGACTACCCGTGACTTACGTCTGACTACGGCTGTAGTCAGACGTAGTAGTCGAAGGGTTTGACGCCGTTCACGGAGCTCGGCTTACGGCACGTAGTCAGGCTGTGCCTACGTCTGACTACTTTGTCCAACCTCCGCCTACCCCGCATAGGCACAGCTCGTCCAACCTTTCCTTGCACTTTTTCGCTTATTCCTTCATTAATACATTGCCCAAACCTCTTTGCCATCTGCGAATGAGTGAGCGATGGTGCTTTGCGGCGATAGCGGAAGCAAACTTTCGGGTAACGTCACGGATCACTCGCGCTAAATTTGTGAAATTCCCACCAAACCAAATATTATTAACAACTTGCACTAACTCCAGAGCAACTGGGTATGCAAATTGGAGCTCGATAGTGCCAGGTAGCCAAAGCCAACCTGTGCCTATGGACGTAGACACAGGTAGTCAGACATAGTCACGGAGTAGTCAGAGGTAGGAAAGGGCATCTGGAAAACCGTAGCCGAGCTATAGTTGAGCCATAGTAGTATAGCGTCCATAGTAGCCCATAGTACTGGATAGCACTATGTGATGGCGCACCAAGCACTATGCAGCGCTGGGGGGCACTATGATGTTTTGCGCTGCGCACTATGCACCACTGGTGAGTTTGTGGGCTATTTCCTGCCAGTTCCCGTCATTCGCCGTCGCACGCTACTTAATAAGATCGAATAATGGATGTCTATGGATACAATGTGAAGCAATATAAATATAGAGATAATTTTGAATCACATCTAGGATGAGCTCGAGAAAAACAAAAAACAAAACCAACTGCTAAATCAATTTGAACAATTTGAACAGGAGCGTTGGAAAGCGAGCATGTATTTATATCTTCATACACAGCAGAGAGGCTGCGCTCCCCGGTGTCAATATTTTTGCGCAACATTTAAGTGCAGATCAAACCCTCGTGAAGCTTTTGAGAGCGAGATATTTGTTCAGCTCACACGCGTTGAGGTGCACGGGGACTAAATGAAGGAGCTGTTCCGCATCTTGGATGATACTACATCATGGAAGATTGAAAGAGTCTGCGTAGGTCTGCGCACATCAATGGTGATCTTGTTCATACGGACACTATAACGGATTAAATTTTCCCTCATAAGGGGACCGGTGGCCTAGGCAGATGACGCTGGTTGCATTTGGGAGCACCTCAGCGAAAATACTAGGTCCAGGTCCGATTAACGAGTATGAAATTGAAGCAAGATGTATGTTTTTGGAAGCTACACTCAGAGGCACGAGAGCTGCCTAGTGCCGCGCGAACGAGAGCCAGCCAACTTGAAGGGGCGGGTTCCAAGCGGGTTCGCGAAGGCGTGGTGAACGGCGTGCGAGAAAGCTTAAATCCGCGCAGACGCCGGACATGAGTCACACAAGCCGGCAAACAATGACCACGTGGTTGGTTGTTCTTTCCTCTCGCCTCCACCCTCCCTTCCTCCCGTCCTCTCTTCAGTGTTAGCCTCTCGTCTATAAACTCTTCATACCTACAAGCTCGTTCCACCTCCCATTCTGGACACTAAACCGACCTAGCAGGGTGTTCGGAGGGTTAGATGGATTAGTGGCATCCGGTGCGTCCTCCCATTCCCAGTGCATCCTTGTAGCTGAATCTACTTCCCAATGCGCAAGAGGCCATCATACCATGTTTTGCGCCAGTTGACAACACATCTCACTAGCACGACTGTACCGGCTTCACCCGCTATGCAGATATTATTTGAAGTGCTTTAGAAGAGGGGGCACACGATCGAGAATGCGGTTATACGGTATGTTCCACTCGATGGGTTGAGTCCCTTCAATGCTAATATTTTCTTTAAAGCTACAGGTACATGTTTATTCACTGCTGTTTGTACGTGCAGCTGCTGTCATGTGCCCCATATCTAACGCTATGTACAGATCCTCGACATATCAGAGTGATCCGGTAACGCAGGGAGGAGGTCGGTGTTACTGTGTGCTTGGATGAGCCTGGTAAGCCGTTCTGGTTGTTCGCACGGAGCGCAGTACACTAAACATTATATAGAACGATTCGCCGCACCTGGTAGATGGAAGGCTTGGTAAGTCGTTCTAACGTACATCCTGGTTGTTTCGTCCATCGCTAATAGTGTATCGCTACAGTCGGATGTCGCCATTTTGCTTCATGCGTTTGCGGGTCTGTCGACGGAGCGCAGGTGATCACGATGAACAGGGGCCATGAGGACGAGCGAAAGGCAAGGGAATGAAGTAGATTAGGTACAGCCGTGTGAAGTGGTTACATCAATAATATGAAGATTTTTTCTCTATTCTTTGTCCGTTGAGTGTGAAGCGAGCAAACAGAAAGCCCAATAATGATTCTAATACGGTACGGAAATGCGGAACATATGGGCGGCCCTGCACTGCATAGTGCTTCCATAGTACTGCATAGTGTGGCGCGGTCTCTGCATAGTGCTACATAGGGGGGATGTACCTATGGCCACTATGGCACTATGCAGCACTGTCAAGCACTGTCAAGTTTCAGGTCGTTTTCCAGATGGGGGCCACAATGTAGTCGCATGTAGTCCAATGTCCATGCGACTACGTCCGTAGTCACACCCTCTGACTACGGGGGCCCTTAACACAGTGAATTCCTGATGGTTTCGCGCCAGTTCCTACCCACTCACGCCAATTCCTACCCATCTCACGCCAGCTCCTACCGATTTGCGCCAATTCCTACCCATTTCATGCCAGTTCCTCCCTAACTGCGCCAGTTCCTCCCTAATCTGGCCAGTTCCTCTCTAACCGCCCCAGTTCCTCCCTAACATCGCCAGTTCCTCTCTAACCGCGCCAGTTCCTACCCACCTGCGCCAATTCCTACCCACTTCATTCGCCAGTTCCTACCCATTGCGCCAATTCTCTGGGGCATACACTGCGTTCCGACCCCTTGTAGACAGAGGGTCTGTCTATCAAGGGTAGACGAACCCCTTTGTCTATGTATGTCTACATCATGTAGACACGGCTCGTCTACATACTCCTACATATGCCTACATCGGTCTACCTCGGTCCACGTACGTAGACCGACATAGACCGATGTAGACACACGTAGACCAATGTAGACAAATGTGCACATACCTCACTCAATTCTGCGGAACTGGATACATGAACTCAATGCAGAATAGGATTATGAAGTTGACCGAGGTATGTCTACGTGCGTCTACGCTATAGATGCACGTAGACATACGTAGCCAACGGGTAGACAGACCGTGTCTACGCCGCGTAGCCAGACGTAGCCGCACGTACACCGACATCACGGCGTATACATACGTAGTCGGACGTAGACGAAGATCGACACATGTAGCAGCACGTAGACAGACGTAGTCCAACGTACACCGGGGTGCGTCTACGTAGGGTGGGAACGCAGTGATAGCGACGGGAATTAGCTGGATTGGAAAGATAGGGCTTTGAAACCAAGTTCTGTGGCACTGGTTTGCACAAGGGTGGCTAGTGCAAGGCTAGTGTATACCGGTAGGTACTGGACAAAAAGACCGTGAGCATCGATGCGCACACGTGATCATGCATGGCCATCGATGGTGATGGTTGAGCACGCGTGGGCACGCGTGTTCATCCATGAACCATGCATATTGGCGCCTTCGCCTCCAAAGCTCTGACTGACCGGCCTGAATCACCATCTTTTGGCCGAACTGGACCTAGGATTTGGGGCGCCGGGAGCCAATTTTTGGCCGAACAGAACCTAGGTTTCCGAGCCGAAATCTCAAATCTTTGGCCGACACCGGCCCTGGCATCTAAAGGGATAATCATGGGTACCTACCAAATGACGTGGCGGCGGCCCAATGTACGTATTGCTTGGCAAGTCCCACGGTAGGTAGGTAGGTAGGTAAAATTACACGGCACGGTCCCGCTTAGGAACGGAAAAGGCTACCGTTCGGAGAATGCAGAATGCGAAAAAGAACTTTGATGGTCGTGCATTCACCCTTGGTTTTAACGGAATGTTTCGGTATCAATATCCAGAAGGGATATTAATTCCGAAACTTTGATATTGATTCTGAAACTTTCCGTTTCGTCCAGGCAAATAGGTGGGGAGACCCAGTGTTTTGCCAGAAAGTATTCTAAAGTCAAGATGAAATGTTATACACTAAAATGACACCAGATTCAAAATGTTATCATGCCCACGACACAAGATCAACCTTGACACTTGTAGTTCTTCCCATGAAAGGTGTTCTGGGGAGGACACAAGACTATTTTTAGTTTACAGTGTGGACAAGTAAGCAGTTGCACATAGTGAAGCGAATAGTACTTGAGGCAGGGACTGTTCTACCAATGCAGGATTTAATTGCCGTTTTTGGAACAAGGAGGTGAATATAATTGATCTGATTAGTGGCTGTGTTGTGGGTAGGAAGGCGATCCTCAAGGGGTGGAAATTGCCATTTTTGGAACAAGCACTGCATTATGACAGGTTCTGGACCCACCTTAGCCGAGTTTTGGCGACGCTTTGGTAAGGTGCCTCGGCAAACCTAAGCGGCTGTGTCTAGGTTTGCCAAGGCACCTTGGCAAAGCCTCGCCAAACCTGGACTGATGGGGTCCAGGCTAGGTCCAAGGAACCATCAAAATGCAGCGAAGGAGGTGAATATAGTTGATCCGATCAGTGGCTGTGTTGCAGTTAGGACGTCTATCGCAGGCAAGGTGTGGGTGATTTGAGGTGCAAGAAAATGCATGGGACAGACAAATCCTGTGTAATAGCGTGGTTGAAAATGTTTGCCTGCAGCTATAGCCAAGGTCGTAGGGGATAAAATATTATTCCTTCATGCATCGGCCACACTGCGATATGCAAGGCATATATGTAATATAATGACCTTTGGAAAAAACAAGAGCACATGGCACCGATGTAGTCAGCCAAAAAAAGAAAACTACTCAAGGGCAGGATGCATTTGCTGGGTCCAACCCTTATACAACTCTCGGCTGGTATAGTGGCTATCCTTCTGTTGTGTTCTTACTGCCATCACTCAAGGGTTCTTGTGTTCAATTCCAGCTTTTGGGATGTTTTGTTCCTTTTTTCCAAACACAAATGGACAGATCAGCTGCATCCAGCCATGATGGGCTCGAAATATTATTTTTACCCATCAGCCCAATGCTACCTCGCCTGTAAAATAATATTACTGTCATCCAATGGCTGACCCTAGGCCAGCAGGCACAATAATATTCTGGGTTCTCAACATATCGATCAGCTGAATCCAACCATGCTGGACTCAGAATATTATCCCAAACATTGGCCCGACACCACCCTGCCCACAAAATAATATTGCTGTCACCCATCTGACCCTAGGTCAGCAGGCGCAATAATATTCTGGGCTCTCAAAATATCAATCAGCTGAGTCTAATCATGTTGGACCCAGAATATTATGCCACACATTGGCCCAACACCACTCTGCCCGCAAAATAATATTGCTGTCACCCATCGGCTGACCCTAGGTCAGCAGGCGCAATAATATTCTGGGCTCTCGATTATCAATCAGCTGAATCCAAACATGCTGGGCCCAGAATATTATCCCACCCATCGGCCCAACACCACACTGCCCGCAAAATAATATTGCTGTCACCCATCGGCTGACCCTAGGTCAGCAGGCGCAATAATATTCTGGGCTCTCAAATTATCAATCAGCTGAATCCAAACATGCTGGGCCCAGAATATTATCCTACCCATCAGCCCAACACCACACTGCCCGCAAAATAATATTGCTGTCACCCATCGGCTGACCCTAGGTCAGCAGGCGCAATAATATTCTGGGCTCTCAAATTATCAATCAGCTGAATCCAAATATGCTGGGCCCAGAATATTATCCCACACATCGGCCCAATGCTACCCTGCCCGCAAAATAATATTACTGTCACCCTTCAGCCAACTCTAGGTCAGCAGGCAGAATAATATTTTGAGGGTTTCAAAATATCGATCAGCTGCATCCAACCATGCTGGGCTCAAAATATTATTCTGCCCATTGGCCGAACCCTAGTGCTCCTTGCAAAATAATATCACTGCCACCCATCAGCCAACCCTGGAGCAGCGGGCAGAATAATATTTTGAGGGTTTCAAAATATCGGTCAGCTGAATCCAACTGCACCGGGCAAATAATATTACTCCCCCCATCAGCCAAAGCCTGGCACTTGCTGGGCAATAATATTCCTGGCCATTGGCTGAGCCTTGGTCAGTTGGCTGGTAATATTTTGTGCTCTCAATATTGATTGGCTGGAGCCTACCACACACGAGAAGGAATATTATACTTTTGGTGAGCAAAATATTATGGATACCCTTCATCCAAAAGATACATGGGCCCTGACCTAAGCTCCTCGTCCAATAATAATATTCCCTCCGCACAAAAATATTATTATTGCCCAAGTGTTTAGGATTCAGCTGAGTATCCGGCGGATTTCGGGGGGCCCTCAACTCTAGGGATTAATCAAACGTAGGGGCCCTAGACTTCAGGGCATTGTTGACTGCATATTGTGCAGCGGGATAACAATCCTCGACGGTCCGCCAGGATATAAAGAGGAAGTGAGGTCGACTGCAACGGTCCGCTGAGTCTAGAATAGAAACTTTGAGACAGTCCGCCCCGGGTATATACTCAAATGTGATTGAACGCGGATGGGTCTATGAGATTCCAACGGTGTGCCAATCAATCTTTCCGAGTAACAAAGTACAGGTGCGTGTAGCAAATGTCCTTTAGAGCTGACACTGACCGAAACCTGTGACACTGTCCGGTGCCCCAGCTCCGGGTAGTTCGCTGTCTAACTAGGTAGGTATGTGGTCCTTTTATACAGTTAAAATGAGATGATAAATAATGATTAGGTGACCTTGGAAAGGAACCCGAGCCACTGAGCACGCCATATGTCGTCTACCGATCATCCCTCTACGCCTATTGGTCCCTCGTAGTGATGCAGGTCAAAGCGCGGCTTCACAACCGGTTTGGTTGAAAATGATATTCTTCGAGGAACGGAATAATCCCTCGTTCGACTCGCTCCTCGGATATGTCTTCTTCGTCTAGTTCTCCTCGGTGAGTGTTCCTGTAATCCTGAAGTTCCTCTGCCCTTTGTAGGAACCTAAATCCCGACTGGGTGAACCAGTGTTTGAACCTTCTGATGCCAACTCGGCTCCTTCCGCTTCGGGTAGCGATCCGAGGTTCAGTTGCCTTTCCGAGACTCGGATGCGTATCCGAGACTCGGATATCCTTCCGAGGCTCAGCAGTCTTTCCGAGACAGCTGTCAAGCTAGGTCTGGGCTCTCGATCGTTGCTGATTCAAGATCACAGCTTTCCTTTAGAACACGTGATGCAACATGTATACTATCCGTTCAACACAACACCAAACTGACGTCTCCTTGGAGGCGGGTCCAGGACTATGTCTGGTTACCCTGCAATGACTTTATTATAATCTTGTCTCTCCCTCTGAATCCAAGTCTAGTAAAACAGCGCTTCTGGTAAAACCTCGGGTACTGCCTGATTGTATCTGATTGAGTTCCCTCGGAGACTCGTGCTTCAATGCTTTCCAGGATTGTTGCAATGTTCTCCTCGGAGAGTCAATCTGAACTATGTGACTGGTAACTAGCCGTTCGAGGCTCACGCTAGCTCATGTATATAAGGAAGTGTGCGTGTGTGGTATTCGTGAAATACGGGAAATTGGTAAATTCCCCGTGTAGACAGATACACGGCTTATCAACGCCAAGGTCTCGTGCCGATTCATCTCGTCAAAATCACTCACACCAATACAACTGCCGCTCATATAATTGCAATCCTTCCGGACAGTCGTTACATATGCGACTGCTGCATGGGCCTCAATCTAGGCTTGGTCTGCCACCATTATTTTGCAGTATGGTTGAAGATACCTGGCCTACCGTTTCACATCTGACTGATCCGAGCGCAGTGTGTTCCCATCTAGAAATTTACCAACACGTGCTAAATCATTCCGCAGTTAGTACCAAAATCCAGACCTGAATATCGCAGAGCTCAGTGCGAGTGCATTCCAAGATGGGCCGTCTTCTCGGATTTACGGCAAAAGCCTTGTCCGCGGCCTCTTTGTCTAACCCTGTTTCATCATTGAGGGGTCAAGAACAGCCTCTGGCTACCCAAACCCTTCCGCAGCGCACGAGTCCATGATGCGAGCGTTGAACGGGTCGCTCGGTGTCTACTACTGAAATACTCGTGCTCTAGAACCCGACGAGCAGAATGCAGCTCAGATGCTTAATCCCCGAAGGAAATAACCACTAATCCACAACTGCTAACCAAACTCTACAGCCTTTCTTCCTGGTTCAAAGTATAGACTTGTACCGACGAGTAACGGGCCTTTTGGACACTTTAAAAAGGTCCAGGGAACACAGATAAGATACTCAAGGCTGGGTTGCTACTACTCTTAAGATCCTCTTGAACAAGGAGATCCTCAGAGAGCGTGCTAGGATTTAGTGGAATTGAGACTCTTTGGCTTAAACCAAGAAGTGCTCTCTTCGCGCTAAAGGTTGGATTTAAAGCTTCCACAGCTTCGTACCCTTGAACGACACTGGTCCAAGGCATACTCTGGAGTTAAGTACCCAAGGACTGCATAGGTCCAAGGCGCACAAAACACTGTACTGGGCAATATCCCAGAAACTCTGACAAGACCATAACTCTGACAAGACCATAATTCCGACAATCCCATAATCCGACATTTCCATAAATCCAACAATCCCAATTCAGACAGTGGTTAAACCACAGGCAGATTTTATAACTTGCTACATTGCACCAAGGTGAACATTGAGTGACAAGCCTGGATCTATGCCTTTAAAACGGACGAGTCCCCAACTCAATGTCGCTCTAGCTAAGGCATTGGTTCCCGTAGGAACCAAGGCCTTAAAACGAGCTAAACACTAAGTTGCGACCTGTCCTAGCTAGGGCAAAGATCCAGTGCTGTACATACAAAACATCGCCCCTTATATACTGTACTATTACACTACATGTGATTACACTTGAGTTACTAATCCGATCTACACATGACCAGTAATTCTATAGGATCTTCGCTATTTAACTCCTTGTTTCAGATGTGTTGCCTTGACTTATTAATCTCAACCAAGTCCGGGTGCGATTAAATTATCAAGTCAACTAGTAATGTCCCCCAACCAGGACCTTCAGATTTAGGAAGCGTTGGGTTCCAGCTCTTCATAGAGACCCTAAACTCCACAATCCGCCAAGTGGTTGTTGAGATATGCTCTCACCAATCCTACCCAGAGTTGGAACCCAAATTAGGATAGCAACAGTGATCGGTTTGGTGATCGCCAGCTCCAGACTTCAGCTCTAAGCCATGTAGATCATCATGTGATCGCGCGCACTGCCAGAATTAGACAAATCAACCACAACAAGGTGAGTTAATCCACAATTCTGCCTATGCCCATTGGACACTTAATTCCCAGAGTGGATATTAAAGCTCCCTTATATTCGTAGGCCCCACAGTCATGTTAATCCAGTAAATCAAACATGATATCCGTTGTTATGAACCCTTAAACCAGTATGTGTGGTTTCTGGCAAATGGATCTCAGATAGACTCGCAATGGTCCGTGGTGGGTAATGCCTTGATTAACCATTTGGGACTCATGTTAATCCTGAGATGTGCGTTCCATGTAAACCATGTTATGAAATCACAAAATTAGTGACATTCCAATGGTGTTTCATTTCACGGCTTATCAGCATTTGGGCCAAGTTGGGTGGGCAGATTCAACTTTTGGCATCCAGCACTCAGCTAAATAATTTTAGACAAGACTTGGATGCTCAGGCTCGCCACGACACCCTTCAAGATCCTCCCACCGTTGTACTATACGCAAGGGCCGCCCGCTCAGTAAACGGCTTACCGGCGCAACTGAGGGATGTCCACAGGGTGGTGGTGGGACTTCCAATCGCACTGCAAATGCTTGCTGTCCTAATTGTTGTTCCCGCTGTCACAAGCCTGGCCATAATCGGTCGGGCTGTCCATGGGAAGCTTAGAGCCAGTCGATAGTTCACCGTTGATCATAATATTAAATTGTTTAGCTCTCGCACTCATTTATTGGGCTAGTTTTCGGGGTGAACGATCAAAATGCATCAGGTAATCGAGGTTCAAAAAATGTGAGCCTGCTGACACAATATTCCTCGAAGCGAACTATGCCGGCCCGACCGGATATCGTATCTTATCTCATTACATAACTTTTATGATTTGGTGGGTTGCTGAATAGCGGCAACCCCCGTACATCAGCAAGGGGGGTTGCTGATTAGAATAATCCGACGGAAGGAGCTCGCTCGTATTAAATCCACAATGGAGCCGATTGCCACGGCCACAGCGTACAAATGCTGCGCATCTAACTAGAGGCCTACAGTTACCTATGAAACTCATGTGGTATTACAGCCACAGATACTTAACGGATGTGATACACATCGTCCGCATGCTACTATTCACTGGCAGTAATCGCTCCCCACGAACTTATAGATGCCGTGCATTTTACGAGAGGCCTACAGTTGCTTATCAAACTCATGTTGTCTTACAGCCGCAGATGTCTAACAGATATGATACACATCGTCCGGATGCTACTATTCACGGGCAGTCGCTCCCCACGAATTTATTAAAGCGTGGGCCCCCTCACTCCAAATTAACACAACAGCCTTCCAACCACCTTCCGTCACCCATGCAGCATCCTATTACCTATCTCCTCATGGTCGCAGCACTTGCACTGAATACCCTCAGTGCCCCACTGACACACCCGGTGCCCGAAGAACCCACGCCAAAACCGTGGCCCGTTCGCGAGTTAATGGCCCCAGAGCCCAATGTCTAATGTGCGTCGCAGGGTTTTTTCACTGTGTTGATCTATCGGTAGGTTGATAAACGAATTGCCGGTGACGCACTGTATTGGACGTTGCACCGCGAAGTCGAACTTGGCCTAGGGATAGCGGTTTTCTCAGGGGAGAATCAAAGTCGAAGGGTCGAGTTCAGTACACATTCTGCAGAACTGGACACAATTAATCAGGCATTCTGTTGGTTAGCTGTGTCCAGCCTGAATGAATAACTTCAGGAATCTTTCCGGGAGCTCCAGATCCGGTTCGAGGTCGTGTAGTGGTCAATCTTTCGAAAAGCGTTGAAAGTCCCGATTATTGCCGTGAACAGTCAAGTGTAGATTGAGGCGAAGTAGCGGCTGAACATTAGCGAGTTTGCGCAGGAGCCATTGGAGCCACCTCGTGGCTTTCCGACCGTGCGCAAACTGGTGGCTCCACCGCCAAATTGTGACGTCAATGGCTCGTTGGTGGCTCAAAAGAGCCACCAGCCTGCTATTTTTGCGCACGGTCCGAGAGCCACGAGGTGGCTCCAATGGCTCTTGCGCAAACTCTCTATTGTAGAGTTTTTGACCACCTGATCTAGTCCCTCAATCTTGACGCTCAACTGAGTCGTGCAGAGAATTTGGTTCATGGAATGACAGCCGTTAAACATCGGATTGAAAGAGGACAGTAGCCAGCTATCGTGCATGATGATAGAGCAAGGCCGCAACATCCATCAAATGCAGTTGAAAGACATTGCGTAGTCCCTACTTTTCTTGTGTGACTAGTGGGGGAGGGGGCATTATATTGAAAAGAAAATCTAGGAACGTAGGGTCCCACTGGCCACTGCCCGTATGAATATGCTTTGCATTTACACCTATGGAGCGACTAGGTTGGGGTTCCAGGCGCCGAACATCATTAGAGTGTCCAGTTTCAGGACGCGGTCGAACAGTTGCATTGGAGCGGGCGAGAGTTGATCGATGTCCGAGATGCTAATTGCCAGAACACGGAGCGGCGGCATTCACTCTTAATCAGAGAGATCGCGAAACGGGAGGATTATAAAGAGTGCGTGCCACCGCCTGGAGTGGGCCAAAATCGCTTCTATGAACTCGCGGCTGGACAAATTGTTGGACAAGACGCTGAGGACCAGTGGACAGCAGTAGACAGTCGCGGGAACGAGCCAACCAAATTTTGAGGAGACGAAGTTTATTGGCGTAAGTGGTGCCGGCGCAGTCAAGGTACTACAGTAGTACGTGGATTCCATTTTATCTGTTTTCCTGCATTCTTTTGATGGCTCGTGTCGTCGATCCGGGCTCAGGCTTTGTCAACGCTACGAATATTCCATCTTGAGCTGCCCCTTCGCTGTACGCGAGAGGACTTTGTAGTACTCGAGTCCGTACATCGGCGAACTCGTCAAACGCAAGCTTAAGAGTGATGGTTGCGTGCGCATTTCGCTCCTCCCAGCAGATGCGTCTTCTGCTTTTCTCTCCATTCCCTCCCTCTATTTTCTTCAGCCGGCAATAACAATGTCTCCCTCCCACTCAATGGCAGGAAAGCACTCATCCTAGCCATGGGGGTCTGGTGGGCGCGATGGTCGTATAAGTGCGGAGAGATGGGAGAGGCCGACTGGCCGAGCGTGGTTGGGTGGGGATGTGATGGACGGGAACAGGACGAACAACCTTGCCTGTGCTTTATTTTATGTTTGAACTCGCAAAGAATGCTTGGGCCTCTTCCCCTTTTTCGCACGATAAAGGTTGACTAGGCGTAGTTTGAATCTAGTGGGGTGGCAAGCCTCACTTCTGCCATCAACTGTCTTGCCCTCTTTCACTGCGTTCCGACCCCTTGTAGACACACACTGTGTCCACCGGCGTAGACAAAATGTAGACAAACCTGTTTGCATACATATGCTTACAGCATGTAGACACTCTTGGTGTACGTGAGTCTGCATGTGTTTAGTATGCCTATGTTCGTCTACAGCAGTAGGCCAATGTAGACGCGCATAGTGGGATGCAGACCGACGTAATTGGGAAATAGCAAAGTTGAGGTCAATTTCAAGTTGGGGGAGACCAAGATGTGTCTACGGCTGTCGACAAACGTGGGCGAGGCTAGGCAAAGTTAGTCTCTTATAAACAGATGCTACAACAATTTTGTGCTCATGCCTCGCATGTTGTAGTCTGTTGATAAGGTTGATCCAACGATCGGTGGCCTGCTTATTACAAATCACGAAAAGAATTTGGTTGCTCGTATGCATACCAGAGTATGTTTTTCACAAATGTGCAGTCCCAGCCAAGTCCCAGCAGCATTTATTAGCTAAACTGGGCAACTTCTCTCCCTAACTTGCGACGGCAGAGTTGAAGAACCGTAAGTTTGAACTTTGATCGCTCAATGTATGACAAATCTTGACATAATCTGCTGTTTTGATTCCGCGAGAATGGAGGTTGAAGAGGAAAATTTGAGGAGATGTGCTGGGTTCAGACATGGATTTGAATACCCTTTCTCTCTGGAAGTTTGAGGATGGGAGTCCTGGAGGTTCTGAATAAGCATCGCAAAAATTCAAACTCCGATGATTTGTAATAACGCAGCCACCGATACACGGTGGCGCGGTTAACAACAGACTAAGGCAAAGTTTGTCTACGTGATGTAAGCTCACGTAGCCGAGCTAACACGAGTGTAGGCAATGCTGTGCCGATGTCGCCTTGCCTATCGCCACCGACACACGTAGGCTTACTTTGACCCACGTAGCCAAGCGTAGACGAGCGTAGGCAAGGGTGTGCCTACAGGGGGAGGGAACACAGTGTTTCTATTATTCCTCCGGGTCTACCGATCACCCCACCAAAAACTGGCAGGTCTTCTACCCACTCTTCGAGATGTTATGAGTCACCTTGCTTTAACTAGGTCTCCCTACCTGACAATTAATTTCTCCGAAACCTGCAAGGAACAAACAAGACCAAACTTAGGATATCACTGAACCTCGAAACCTAGCCGAGCCCTGCAAGGAACAAACAGATCCAAACAATAGCATATCTCTGATCCTCGAAACTCGAAACTTGCAGGCAACAAATAGAACCAAACCTGCCGTAGCACTGAACAAAAAGTGTTTTAAAAATTAAAACCTTTGAATTCCCGCTACCTTTAGGTAGGGGTTTTAGGGCGCCCTAATTTAACTGCCTGGTGAGCATCACATTTTCGTCAGCATTTTTTGCGTAAGCACAGTCTAGACCTAGGCTTTTCGGACTCGGCCATTTATTCCCGAGTGACGTGGCGTTACTTCGCTGCTCTTTCTCTTTTTCCCCCATGTCTCCCTCTGCTACCTTCTTCAATCTCCCCCTCTCGTCCACCTTCTGCGCTGATCATGAAAAATCACTGTTGTCTTTGGACTGGGCCTTAGCCTCCGGCATCAAGTCTTCTGGATCTGTCGCCTCTGGTGTCTTTGTCTTTGCCTTGCGAGGGCTCTACCTGTGTTATGAATGTGAATCTCTCTATCAAGGACTCGCTGCCTTTTTATCTTGTTCTCGGTCGTGACTGGCATATCTTTTGCCGTGACTCTCTTCCTAGTGCCCGCTTTCTGCTTACTTCCGGCATCCTGGAGTTCGCGCCTAACCGTATGTCTTTCTTCTTCCTCTCTGGTTGCTTTATCTAACTCAGCTCCCGCGACCACCCCTCCCATCCAAGCTTGTCCGATGGATGTTGATCCTGACCTCCATGCTGGTTTCCCGCAGCGTACGTTTTTGTGTTCCCCCTTGGGCCCGTCTAACTCTGTTCTTGGCAGGTTCATCCGATCCTTGTGCCTGCTCAGAGCCATCGGCTTGCAGTTGCGCCTCATCCTCTCATGCCTTACACTCTCATATGCCTAAACCTTTTACCACATCTTTAAATATCCTCCGTGATATCTTTACTTCTCGTTACCGCACCCATGCCCGTATCTCTGTGTTATATTCTGATTTAGAGACAATTCGACATGCTCTTACTCTGCACACTGTTCCCCATCATGATATGAATCTAATTCAATGTAGGCAAGCGTTGATTCATCATCTCGTCACAGGTGCTTGTGCAGACCATATCTCAGATGTCGACTCGTCTTCGAGACTCGACCGCTCAACCTGCCGTGCAGTAGCGCAGGATTTCGATTCTGCAGCTTCTATGTCTGCAGCTGTTCTCGATATAATTCTTGCTGCTGAGCATAGCAATATATCCACTGAGCACCTCTGCCATGTTGCGGCGGCTTTAAATATTCCAACGTCGAGGTCAAGCCGCAATCTTCGCTTCAAAATCAAGGCTGCAATTCGCAAGCACTTGCTCGCTGTTCAGTCTGCCACAGTAGAAAGTCGCTCTTGTGCCTCCGTTGCTGATTTCTTTGACTCTTTTGAAGCTCATCGAAAGCCGATTCTTCTGTCTATTGCTGCGCCCCATCGAGTGGAACTGCCTGAGAAACCAATCATGGATCACATTCGTACCGCCATTACAAAACATATTCTGTCGGGCCTCTGCTCTCAGTTTTCTCACATGGAATAGAAGGAGCTCCACTTAAGTTCTAGGCGGTCCGGACCGCTTCAGGACTTAAGTCCTCTCGGAACTTAAGTTCTCCCTCAGGCGTGCCAGCGCGGCCATAGGCACCCCTCAGCGATGGAGCAACTCAAGTTCCATCTATATGGAACTTCAGTTTCCCCCCTCTCCCCCCACTCAAGTCCCATCCATGACTTAAGTTCTACTAAAACACTCAAGTTATATATGTGACTGAATGCAATGAATTATATATAACTTGAGTGTTTTAGTAGAACTTAAGTTACATTGCGGCTAATATAACGACGAGCAGCGCAAGCATGCCACCAACTGGGAACTCGCCCGTGGTGTGCAGTGCCAATGCGTGTTCGTCAGCACGGTGTGCATGCGCGACGTCACCGGCTGTTCCTTTCTCGCACCCCTGTCCTCATATGTACTCGGCGCGACACTACTCAGCTTGGGACAGGGTAATGAGGAGAGGGCAGTGAGCAGGAACAGGAGGTAGGAGGGAGGGATAGGGAGGGCAAGGAACAAGGGGGATGAAAAGGAAAGGAAGGAAAAGGAGAGGAAAGTGACACACCTTGGCTCATCCCTCTTTTCATTCGTTCCGTTCTTTTGATTTGGAATTCTCGGTCGGGCTGCGCATGGTTCGCGTGGGGAATGTGGACTGCGCTGGTGTCGTAAGCAGATCAGCGAACAGAGAATGGTGAGATCTAGCTGGATACGTACCTCCTTCAGCGCACATTTCTTGTCACTCAGCACGATCCCACATGTTATAACATGTCAGAAGCCAGCAGACTTTGAGAAGAAGGCACGCGATAGTCAAACGTACTCGTAATGACACAGCTGGACGAGCCATGCGCCACCAGATGGCTTCGGAGAACTGGATGGGAGCGCGGGCAAGTGGGCGATGAGCGAGCGTTGTAGAAGTAGGATCCGAGTTGCCACAAATGCCACTGAGCATCGAGCCATTCAGACGCGAGTGGGGTACAAGGGATATATGGTGACAGATAGATCGGACTCACCAAGGCTGACAAGAGGGTGGGACGACGAGGAGCACTGGTGGCATAGACTAAGGGTTGATGGTCGGAGGAAGAGAGAGCGATGGCAACGTGACTTTGACAGAATGGTCAGTAACGAGACCGTGACGGTGATCTGATTGCACCGCGCGTCCCATTGTGGGTCATGCTGATCCCTTCTCTTCTCAATCCTGACTTCCACCTTCATCGACGCCACTGTCCACCCCTCCCTCCTTCCTCAACCATTGCCTGGACTGTGTGCCCAAGGCTGACCTCGACTTTGCATCAGTGCCGATACGGCCTTGGCCTTCGAGTCTGCTCACAACTTGGTGGCTCAGGCTAGCGAAGGGTGGCAGACCATGCATTTTCCCCCATACTCTCTATCTTTTCTATGGGAGGCAATGTGCATTACTTGATTTGACTTGGTGGCCACCAGCGTCTTTCATCCGCGTGAATGACACCTCCGAGTGCGTTCGCGTGTCATCAATCTTTTTAATTTTCATCCTCATTTTCATTTTCATCTCAATGTTTACATCCAGTGTCTTCAAGCTTTACCAACTTGCAAGACTGTACTCGGTGTGCACTTGTGTCTATTTCCATCTTCGGGCAAGTTTCATTTTCTTTCTGTCTTACTCTGGAGTCTGCTGATTCTTTCCAGCGGCAGAACTTCAGTTCTAAATACGTGCCAGAACTTGAGTCGTAGCGGAACTTGAGTGCGTAGACTGAACTTTGTGCAGACCTCAAGTCCGTGGGCACTGCCGGAGTAGAACTTAAGTTTGGGACTCGAGTCTTAAGTACCATGTATAAAACTGAACTACGATGGCGAACTTAAGTAGTCAGATAACAACTCTTATGTTATCTGACTATTTGAACTCCTCAACTTCTTAAGTAGCAAGACAACTTAAGTTCTCCGACTTCTTAAGTGCCAAGACAACTTAAGTTCCAAGAAAGGTACCTGTGCAGTGTATATACAGGCTATAAAGTGCACTAGCTACAACTTAAGTCGTGTGACAACTTAAGTCTCATTTCGGTTCGGACCGCCTAGAACTTAAGATGAGCTAATAAAGTACTTGTTCTCACTCCCATCCGCCGTCTTCCCTTCCTCCTGATATATCTGTCCCCGATTGCGTTGATGCCCACAATGAATGGCGGATAAATACCATAGATCCGGACCTCCAAGTTCATATTCTGACTGCAATTCATGGGAGCAAGACTTCCCTCATTCCGATGCGCCGCATTCTTACTAACCTGGATGTCGACCATCAGCCTTCGGACCCCCATCGGGTTTTTGACAGTTTACTTTTTTGGTCTTGTCTGGTCTTGTACGTTATCGTACAAGGCAAAAAAGACCAAAAGTTCGCAAGACCACAAGACATGTCTAAAATCCCACAAGACCAAAAAATAATAATTTTTTGATCCATTCCATTGGCATCTAGGCATGATTTCTGCGACCTTTTTTTTGGCCCAGGAGACAAACGAGACAAAAACGTTCGAAAGTCCAAAAGTTTTTTGCTATCTTGCTGATGCCCTCCGAGTTTTGCGCGAGAAATTGCGGGCCTATATCCTCACTCTGCGAAAGGGCAAACGCGTTGAGCGCGAGCAACAGGCCCGTCATGAGAAGATGACTCGCTTCAATGAGCAGCTTAAACAAATTCGCGAATCATGGCCGCAACTTGTGCCCCAGGCTTTAAAAGACAAGATTATCAAGTTATTTCGTGAAAGAACCTCATCCGAGGCCCTCACAACTTTCACCTGCGCCTCGTGTGCCGAAGCTGTTCCTCTTCTATCACAGTGCTCATTGTCACTGGATATGTTCAATACGGAAATTATCAAACGGCCGGACCGTGGACTCGACGAAAATTTGGTTCTTGATCGCTACAAGTGGCTTCATCCGGATTGTGTTCCACCTCCAATGCCGCTGGATGGTGATGTACTCAATGATCTCCTGCTGGACCCCGATGGTGTTTCATTCCCTTCTGATGGCAGTCCACCGTTGCTTTCTCTGTGCTCTGTCTGTCATTCGTCTCTCAAAAATAACAAACTCCCTCCTTTATCACTTGCAAATAAATTATTTCTTGGCCCCGTTCCAGATGAACTGAAAGATCTCACGGTTATTGAAGAGGCAATGATTGCTCGCTGCCGATCCAAGTGTTGGATTGTTCAACTGAGAGAAGAGAATCAGGATCTTGTCCTGCCAACAACTCAACGTGGTATCAAGGGCCATATCATCATCTACCCGCAACAGCCTTCCAAAATTGCACACATTTTACCCCCCTCTGTGGAAGAGATTACCTCACCTGTCTGTGTCTTATTCGTTGGTTCTTCTGCGCCAACTCCTGAATGGCTCCGAAATCATGCAAAACCTTTGGCCGTCAACGCTGGCCGTGTCCGTGCCGCCCATCAATGGTTGAAAACTCACAATCATCTTTACAAGGATATTCAGATTAACGAAGAATGCCTCCGTCAACTAAATGAACATCCTGTCCTCCCGTTTTCAATTGAACATATTTTGCCCTCGGCTGCCAATGAGGCTTCCACCGCCCGTTACGACTCTACTCCGCCGCCGCCCAACGATTCCACTGCCCAACACAGGGGGCATGCCCCACCGCTTAAATTCCATAAAGTGGTAAGGCCGGCGAGCGGCATGGCCCGCTACCGGCTTTGATCAAGACCCGATTCAAATGATATTAAAGGGACATTAAAATACAACATTTTTTGAGTCAAATTTAAAGGCTAAAGAGTGTAGAAGGAGTTGGTACAATACTAACCATGAAGCGGAAAGTTTGTTTTAGCACAATATAATAGCTACTGAGGGCCGGTGGTGTTGCGCTTCTGTCTTTTGTTGGAGCTGGTGACGCCTTTCCAAAGTTTTGATTGCGGCGTCGATGGCATTTGGTCCTGGCCCTCTTCTTTGGGCTGGCGCCAGGCGAGTAGGTGCGACGTTCGGGCATCGTAGGAACAGCCGGGTCCCATGGCTCACCATCTCCACGGTCGAGGACCTCGGCGCAAGCCAGTGATGTGGCGCTTGAGCTTTCTGTGCCACTGGCCTATACTATCCGATTCTTTATGTTCAATATCCAAATTCTTCAAAACTCGGCGCAATGACTTCAAAGAAATTTTGCTTCCATAGATAGCCGTCAGAATATGGACTTGGAAGTCGGCCTCTAACTTACTTCCTAGCCATTCGTTGTGGATATCAGCACAATCTGGCAAGAATAAGTCATGAGGAAGAGATATCAAAAGATGGGACCGCGAAAATTGACTGCAGTGTCCCGATAACAAATGCTGAGTGATCCGAGAATGGAGAAAACCATTGGTCGCCGTTACGGGGACTTGAATGCAATGCAGTACAGCAATAGCCAAAAGAATAGCCTACGATGACTCTCAAACGACTTGAAAAAATCTGCAATGGATGCTGGTGAGCGAATGTCGGTGTCTGCTGAGCTGAGGGCTTCGGGATGTTTCCCAATGGCTGAGCGTACCTTGAAGCTGAGGTTGCAGTCATCAGATACATAAATATCTGAAGTAGCTGCTATGTGCACCAGACTCTCAGTCGAGATTTACTTGTCGTCTGCATCGAGAATAATACTGAAACTGGTTTTGGACATATCTGCAGCTGACTTGAAATCCTGACAGAGCGCACGGCAGGCAGAACGATCTGGTTGTGGAGACAAATTTGCATCAACTACATGGTCGGCACAGGCCCCAGCGATAATAGGATGGAGAAGATATCGTCATTGGATTAAAGTTAAACCAGTGTGGGGGACGGCATGTAAATCAAGAGATTGCTGTATCGCTGGGAGATCGGCATGAAATACAGAGATACGGGAGCGGGCAACATGATTTCCAAGCATTATATCACACAAAAGATTCAAAGATGTCATTTTATTCATGAGTAGAATAGATGGGATACAGCCAGACATAGAAGGACAGCGACAAGCCGAGGCGAGGGCTCGTCGCAGATACAACTACGTCCAGGGACTGGTACAATAATGAGGACAGAACAAACTAATATTGGCGAAACATACCATTTGAAGTGTCGACGACATCGCCAAGACCCGACACTGGGTGATCGAGATCCTTGGGTGTAGGTAGGTGAAGGATCTTGGGCATGATGATACGGACCAGCTATAGAATGAACTAATAAGACAGAAATAAATCAAAGTGATGTAAATAGACCAGATGGCTGTTCAGGAACACATTTTTGAGCCTAGCTCAACAGGAAAGTCGGGTATTAAATCAGAATACAAATAAAAGTACTGTGCCCATTTTTTGAATTTGGCCACTTGCACAAATATTCGGTGATTTTGGCTGAAACACCGAGGTTTCCTCGGCAGCTCGTCAGAAACCGAAAATTCTGGCGAAGTGCTTTTGTAGAGGTGCTGTCTACCAGTGATTTTGCTGCTGAAGGGGAACAATCTGCCCAAAATTGTCAGAGTTGATAGGACTTTGGTGAAGTTGACCAAGATTTGTGTTTTTGACAGGGAAAAGGCATGGTTAGGCCCAAAACATGGACAGACGAACTCGAATCCTCTTATTACATAGTTAGCTCATTTTCCGTGGCTGTGACTAACATGCGCAATGTTGGTTGCAGATCAAATTCCCTGTAGCGCAGATTCCTTATAACTTTGTCAAACTTGAGTGAAATTTGGTCGCTTTCTGTGGGAAAATGGCGTACCAAACTTTTTTCCACAAAATTACCTTTGATTTTGCTCAAATATCGAGGTTAGACCCAAACTTGCGGCAGTATTGTCCTATTCCTGCAAAGGGTAGGCTAGAATTGAGGATTTGAAACAGTGTGCAAATTCTCCGTTCATTCTTAGACGTGTTCTTCTGCAGAAGCAAAGAATTTTGTTCAATTTTAAGAGTCATTTTTTTTTTGAAACCACGACTGAGGTCACGTGCAGTGGTGAACAAATTTTTTTTGTGCCAATTGCAGGCTCAGAGATTGAGCTAACATCCCAGTTTTGGGGCTTTAAATAGTAAATATACTTCAATTCAAAGTTCTGAGGTGTTTCCAGAATATTCCAATACACTTCAAATATCCAAGGTTTACAGATGACCCGGAACATTCAGATAGTACTCTATTTTGAGCGATAAGGAGTGGGATTTTGGTTGTAACCCATAGATATCAACAGTAGGAACATTTCTTCCCTTTGAATCGGGCCGATACCATGGGCAGAGAGTCCAGTGCAGAGTGGATGGTGGATCGAAGTTGAATAGGCGACAAACAAGTGCAAAGCTGCCGGATCGATCGACGGCGGTGCCAAGAAGCAAGTCCGGAAGAGTCGGATTCAGCGTCAGCATTATTATGTGTCAATCATCGGCAAGGAGGAAAAGCCGAAGCATTTTGGCGGGGAGGAAATGTGCTTACGCGAAAACTGCTGACGAAAATGTGATGCACGGCCAAAATCTGAAAATCATGCTCCCTAAGACCCGTACCTTACGGTAGCGGGAATAAGCCGCAGACGCTTATGAATGGCGGTTTGCTCGCGGTTTGCTCGCTTATTGATGGCTCAGAGAAATTGCCGCGTGTTTCCCTCGTGTGCATGTGTAATGCACATTGATGTGTCGTGGGTTCAAACCTGCGTAGTAGCATTCTTTTTGACATACCACATTTTATTTAGTGGCAGACTCAGAAATAGACAAGGAATGTTGATCACACAACAACAGATTACTGAACTCTCTGTAAATATATTCTCTACAGCAGTTCTATATTTTTTTCCAGCCTTCATGACCTTGTGCTTTTCTAACAACTCATAGTGAATAATTTTTGAGAGGGAAATTCAGTGGATCTGACTTATGCCATCAGGGTGAATCATACTTGTGCTATTCTATGAACTTTTTTTGAAACAAAATTCAAGATAATGTATCAGCTTGACCCGGTCCCATTTTCTGGAACACGCCAAGTTGTAATGTATTGTGCTCTACTCATCATCCCAGCACTCTCAATGAGGCACCCATTTTGAGGTTATGGATCTCAGGCACCCAAATGGTAGCATATAAACACTGGCTGGCCTATGTTCCATCTGGCACTATGTCAAGACAAGCCCTGGGTCGACCTGGCTGTGGCGGGACAGTGAATAACCCGGCCGGGACAATAGTCGAATAACCCGGTCTGAAGTGATCGTGACCAATAACGAGAGGGCAGCACTGAACAACCCGGCTCTACTAGGGGAGTTTGGCTGTAGCCGTCGTGGTGAGAGAGCGCTGTGCCGTTGTCAGGTCAAAGTAGACTTGATATTAGACGAGGTAGAATCTAGAGTACATGTAGATTCTACTGAGTTTATATACTGTATCCTATGAAACTGATGGTTGCCCCTTCTATGAAATAGCGACCGCTCTTAGGTGCTCGATCTTGGTAACAGGCGATCGGGGTATCCCGATTGTCATTTGAATAACCCCTGGTTGGTTATTCTGATACAGTGTCAAAACCCGGTTGCGAAAAAAAAAAAAGTTGACCCAGTATTATAGGGGCATAAGTGTGTACATCATTATAAGATTATATAAGGGGGAGCTCCAGACCCTGAAGTTTATGCACAAATATTTCCAAGAATTTTCGGTGCCCTGTTGTGTTGCATAGCACCATCAGTTATTTGGCTGTTTTGGGGGTTTGACCCGGATCCGAAAAAATCCCACAGAAATGCCCTTTCACACACACACTTTGCCCTCTCTTGCCCTCACACACCCTCATATGCCCAGAGACACCTCTAACAGGCAACTGTCTAGGCTCTTCTGGGGCGGTAGACCTCCAGAGGGATCAATACATCGAACAACTCAAATCTGCCTCCAATCACTGGGCTAGAGAAGATGTGCACTCCTCTCCATGGCCTATACTGACCGAGCACAGTCAAAAACGTCTGAGCGTTAACCCAAGCTACAGTACCTATTATTTAAAGCACTGTAAATGTGAATGAGCCACTACAATTCTCATAATATACAATTCTCGGCCGCCATCAATGAGATTTAGCCATTTTTGGCAATTGTTTGATTTTTAGCGCACGCCCAACATGCTCAATGCTAATTTTTTGTTGATTATATTATCCTTAGGCCTTGTTGGTATCCTACAAAAAAGAACCAAGCTGAAAGCCGGCGGGGTTTCCGTTCAAAATGCCAATTTTTCGGATCCGGGTTTTGACACTGTATCCCGATCATTGTTTGAATAACCATGGTTGGTTATTCAGAATCCAATCGCCCTACGCACGTCCCGATCATCATTTGAATAACCCCTGGTTGGTTATTCCGAATCCAATGGTCCCAAGCGAATAAGAATAACCCCCTGTTGGTTATTCTGTATGCTTGTGATAACCCGGGATACCCGGGGTTGAGGTTGAGCGAAAATGTTGGAAGTATGCCAAATCATGACACACTATACCATTAGTTCCTCCTCAAAGATGGCAAACATTTGGTAGAGGAATTTTGCCTGTATCCCTCTGAAGTCTTATACTTTTCAAGATACTGGCTGTGTTCCAAGGAGCCAAAGAAGATATTCTAAGCTCCATGGATTGCTTTGAATAAGGGAATATTTGCTGTGTACCTAACACACCTGAATGAAATTCAACAATGCAGACAGATATATCTCTACATAAAGTTTGGTAATTTTTAGAGGTGTAGCCAACATTCCTTATGTACTTCTGAGTCTGCCAGCAAATGAAAAGTGATATTTAAAAAGAATGCTGCTATGCAGGTTTGAACCCACGACACATCAATGTGCATTACACATGCACACGAGGGAAACACGCGGCAATTTCTCCGAGCCATCAATAAGCGAGCAAACCGCGAGCAAACCGCCGTTCATAAGCGTCTGCAGCTTATGGAATTTAAGCGGTGGGGCATGCCCCCTGTGCAATCCAACGACATCCCTTTCCAAAATGTTGTTATTATCGACATTGATGGTTGTGAGAATGTGGAATCCAAAGGAATGGGGGGATAGCGAGAAAGTTTCTGTATGTTTTACTGGAAGTATGCAGGGATTTTATACCCTAAGAACAATGGAACAAATAAACTACGTAGGACAATGAAGTCCAAGAGATAAATAGTTTCAGCTGGACTGAAACTATGCAACGCCATATCAACGGGCTGCGCGTCTCTACGCACAACGTGTCTTCATACGTGTCTGCGTACGTGTCGGCTTGTATTCCTCCAACAATGGTCATGCTTCTTCGAACGAGTTACGAGCCGCTGCGTTCCGGCATGTGAACCAGAAAGGTGGAAGCTCACAATTCTGGACAAGGGTGATGGTGCTGCGTGGAATCCTCCTCCCCCCGACCTCCCTTCTGCCGCTCCATCGACACCTTCCAAGCGAGCCCGCGACCCCGCTGTTGATAGCGCCTTCGACGACCTTTCCCCTTCCAAAAAGACTGGCACTGCTTAGGAATTCCTTGCTCCTTCACTCGTGGCTCCCTCCAAATAATCAGTCACAGTCATCGCCTTTTAATGTACATAGTTTTATACGTAGTCTTATCTTACGAGCAAGCTAATTCAATGCTTTTTTTATGTGAGCTAGAATCGTTGAGAAGTGGTAGCGGGCCCTGCCGCTCGTCGGCCTTACCCGCTTTATTTTGTTCAGACGTTTCCGACCGCTCTCGAGGCTGGGTATATACGAAGGCCGGCACATACATACATTCGAACCCCTGGCACATTCAGCGCACAGCCGGCACATTGAATGAATGTGCTGCGCGTGAGCGCAGGGGCGGCACATTCCATTTCGGGAATGTGCCGGGCTTGGCACTGACTATTCTGGGAAAGCACACCTGCCTTTTCTGCCCTGAACGCATCCCGCCTCCTCTCTTCCTCCCACCACCACCCCTTGCCCCAACACACCCGCCAACACGTCAAAGGCGCGTCAAAACGCCCACCAATGGCACTCACTAGCTCGAAGCTTACCGCCAGTGACCTTGACAGGGTCTCGGTATCGTAACGTTCATTGATCGAGCTCCACGCCATGTACGTCGACGGTCGCACCATGGCCCACCTCCCAACCTCAACTCCTGGATAGATGCATACACCAGGTCATCTCGTACGCACCTCCCTTCGTCGAGCGCGAATAAATTGATATTCCCGTGCTTAAGAAAATCCTGGGGACATACGCAGCTGGTGATCTGAATGCCTCAACGTGTACAGCTGGCAGCCCAGCCGAGAGGTATTTTTTTTTGTCGCTCTGTTACTGAACACAAACCAGGGCTCATCGCGTAGTCACCGGCATTTCATCTGCGGTAGCGGTTTTACTCGAGGCTTCATTAGAGGCCGCACAATTCCGGAGAACGTCGATGAGATGCTCGCAAAGTCTCTCGCCAACCAAACACTGTCCGACGACTCAGAAAATGACACTCGACCTTTCATTAAGTCAGTGCACCCAAATCTGGGAGTTGAACAACATTTCTGTCGTACGCCTCTATTATATTCTCTGCTGTCCGAAATGTTCCAATATTGTGACCTCTAGCTCATGGCCACATCATTGATGTTTCGGGTCACCACGAGTTAACGTTGATGCAACAAACACTCTCCCTGAAGCGTCGGTGTGTTCCAGAGCTCCAATGATACTTAAACGTAGTGCGGAGGAGGCGATTGCGGAGCGTCAAACAAAGAAAGTCAAGGAGGTGCGCCAGAATCATTACAAAAATTGCTGATACTGACTCCAAGTTCAACAGTAGTGGCGAGTATCAATTCCAGCTGTTTATTACTGCTCAATGCGGCCGATCTGTTCCGACCGCGCTTTGTCAGTCATATTTCTTTCTGCCTTGTCTATGGCCATGACGGTAACACTTCTATTTCTACTGCAGTGGCTAATCTGGTGCTTCTATTTGTTGCCTACTCCGTGATAATGACCTGCCCGTAGCTGCGCGTAAAGCCGTACACGGATAGCTTTGATTTTGGGGCTATTTATTTATGTAGTTAGTATTTATCTACGTCGAGCTTTCTATTGTGTACCGCAGATGTTGAATAGCTATCAATTGAGGTGTTTAGTTACGACTATCGATCGCATTTCTACCTTGAAGACTCGTAATGATATGAGAAGTGGCAGTGCGGCCCCTGTCTGAGGTGATCAATCCTCAATTGATGGCATGAATGTGCCAAAGTTGAACAGACGCGGCGGCAAATACAATGTGCCGGCCATCCGCTCCAAGGCAGCACATTCGGGGAATGTACCGGCTGCAGCCCCGAATGTGCCGCCTGTAGGCTGAATGTGCCGGGGGTCCGAATGTATGTAAGTGCCGGATTTGGTCTATCCCGCTCGAGGCTCTGCTTTTTAACACTGACTGCCAGTCAACGATGGCACAGCTTGGGCAGAGCACTGGGGCGCGGAGCGCCCCCGGTGCACTCTTGTAAAGCAAGGTCCGAGACGGCAGTAGCCGGCCCCTAGTATAAGCCAGGTCGAAAACCACATCCACGAACAGGTGTCACCCACCATAAGCCTTACCACGCTCCGCCTCGGCTGAATAGCATGTGCTGTTGGTTCTCGCTTCTCCAGTAATAATGATAGCTCGGCTCCTTCAGATTTTGTGCCATGAGCAGTGGAGGATAAGCCTCCAAATGATCTGATTCATAAGCTGCAGGCAATTTTTCGTTTTTCCAGAATTCCGTTTGATCAATCATCCACAAACCGTTGATTTATTCTCAATTCACTGTGAACTCAGATGTTGGGATACAGTCAGATAGTTCACAATGCATGAGGTCATAATGCATAATGCTCATAATGCATTGGATTTGGTGTTCCACCAACTCGGTAGGCTGGTAGTTTATGCATTCTCCTCACAACGCATAATGCATAGAGTTTGAGCTCAGATTTATGCATTTTTTGGGGAAATGATGCACTATTTTCGGGACAAATAGGGTGATTCTCTGCCTAAATTTTCTCTTTTACCCAAAGAATCCACCATCACCTTCTTTAGGATGAAATTCATTCTACTCGGCTCTTTTTGTCAAGATTTTTTGCCATTTTGAGATGATTATGAAAATTGGTACTATTGGATAATTTCTTTCAACAAATGAAACTTGCATATCAGCCATTCATCGTGCATCTGATGGACTTACACATGCATTTATATACCGATTCATGCAATCTTGCTTGAAAACTGCCAGAATGTTGAATTTGTCACGCATGTCACGCAGATGTGACAACCCTCGCAATGCATATTGCTCATAATGCATAGGGTTTAGGTGTCCACCGACGCTATGCATTATGAGCTATCTGACTGTATCTGAGTCGCAAGGAAGCTTAACAGCAAACACCGGCTAGGCTCATTTCTGGGCTCTGAAGACAGTTGGTCTTTTGGAGAGATGTCGGCTCTGTGGCGAGCAAGTTATATCAGCAGCACCGCGAGAAAGGAACTACACCTTCCCTTGACAAAGTTTTTGATGTCCTCCGCTTCGCCATCGTGCAGCATTCGAAGGTTTACATCATTGTCGACGTAATTGACGAATATGCCGAGGCCCAACGGCGGATCCTGCTCCAGTATCTCGCAATGATGGGACCCACCGTTGGCGTGATGATAACTTCAGGTCCCCACATCACTGCCGATGTCTCCCTTCCGAACATCAATGCTCTAGAGATCCATGCAACCGAGGAAGATGCTCGGAGATATGGCGACGCCCAAATTACACAGGTTGCGCAGCAGCCACCGAGCCAGCTAGTGGCTGATTTGCTGTGCGCAAATGGTTAAATTCATGACACATTGTCTTTGGTTCAATTGAGTCGTTTTTGGATGCAACTGAGCATTTGAAAGTACATGGTCCCTCCACGCCTCCAGCTGGCTGACGAAAGGCGAAGAAGTTCTCATTTGAGCGGAAATTACGCTGGGTGGGCGTTCAGAGTGGCTGATGAGGCAGAAATCCATGGTTACCTTTATTACTTCACCTTTCAGTCATTTGCTACCTGGGATTCAAACTTTTACTGAGCCACCAGCCACTTTTTGCCAAATACTTTATTAGCTCATCTTAAGATCCGGTCGGTCGGAACCGCCAAGGGGTCTTAAGATGCAATAGATCTTGAGTTCTGTACATATAGGGTATAGACACTGTATATACCCCAGGGGCAGGGTCAGTCTGATCTTAAGTTCTCGGTGCCGCAACTTAAGCTCCAAAACAACTTGAGTTCGAATCATATACATATCCAAATAATTTATTAACTCATCTTAAGTTCGGGGTGGTTCGACCACATTTGGAACTTTAAGTTTTACATAGAACTTAATTTTTGCTACCACTAAATACCATAGGCATGAAATCACCCATTTGACTTGGAACTTAATTCGACTTGAGCCCCTACCTCGAACTTAAGTTCCTGTAAGACTTAAGTTTTGAAATCAGTTCATAGAAAACCGTACATGTAAAACAATTTAGGAACTCACGTTTCATGTTTCTGCCACTCAAGTTCCTCCGACGCACTTGAATTCCTGTCAAACTTAAGTTTTACGGCGAATTCAAGTTCGGGGCGAGCTTAGAGTCTACAAAAAACTTCAGTTCTATGTCAAACGCAAAACCGAGTAATCTCGTACCTGCTTTGGCCGTATTTTCACAGTGGAAATGAGTGAACATCAAGATGGGAGGAGAGGTGGCACTAGAACACTCGATGCCATATGGGCATACCAAGTTTTTTGAGCGCGTTCAGTGCGCAGTTGGGTGGCATTCAAATTGCAATCGGAGTCAAAGAGAGTCTGGACTCTGAAACTCTGAGTGACCGTTCAAAATGACCCATTGAACTCAATGAAACAAGAAAACTCACAGTCTACAGTCTAACACTGGGCAAAGAGGCTGCGAAGATGGTGGTGGAAGAAAGGGAAGGACACGCCACAGCCACATTGATCGCCACTGCCAAACTGACCATCACTCGTCACCTGTCACATCAATTCCTGGTTGTTCTTTGCGACCACTACACACAGTCGCTCCTCACTCCGAACGCCCTGTGGCTGCCTCTATTCTCCTCAGAGACATTTCCTTCCCCTCCTTCTGGTACGACACTCATAGTCCCCCAATCTCGTATGTGCCACTGACTTCAGCTCTCCCGTCTTTTTGTGCCACCGACGTCGGATGCGCGGCTTGTGTGGCACCAACTTGATCTTCAAGGTTCGTGCCATCCAGTTGACAACCATGAAGGCCCGCTTTAATCTCTGCAATTTCCTAGACCCCACATTCCTCCCGGCCGCGCGTTTGCTTCCTCGGATTGTTTCATTAATGCGTAGTGTGGATCAATGGGTGGCGCGACGTAGTCAAGTGGATGGATGACATGGTGAGTGCCACGCTTCCATGGAACATATTAATATTGTTTATTCACTGCGGATTAGGGTATACATCGGGCGTACAAGTATTTTTAGCGCAGCGACCGGGCCCGTCCCGCCAGACGTGTGTTAGATCTCTCGCGTGTTCCCCAGGTCCTTGGAAACCCCGTCGGCGGCAAAACCTGGCTGCTCGTCGTTGCACCGCCACAGCATAATTTAGGCACTTAATTCGTGGTGTAACTTAAGTTGTTAATGGAACTGAAGATTGCGTGCGACACTTAAGTTGAGGATGAACTTGAGTTGTCGGGGGACTTAAGTTGTGGGGAGACTTAAGTTATGAGGGAGACTTAAGTTGTGGCTCAAGTGAGGGGCGCTATACAGGCGGGCGCCATACAGGTGGCCCGCTGGTGGAGGGAACTTGAGTTCAGCCAGAACTTAAGTTCGGCTGGCGGTTCGGACCGCCCGGATCTTAAGATGAGCTCATTGTATTTCATCTTTTGCGCACACAGAATTAGCCAGCAGCTGGCTTAGTGGCTGCTGCGCAATCTGCCTATTGAGATCTCCTCTCATCTGTCGAAGCACGTTCAAATCCGCCCGGAGTTGCGAAAGGATATTCATTCAAAGATCACCGACACCGTCGATTGAATGTAGGATTGTCTATTAAAGCCACGGTGCTGATGAGACTCATTTATGACCAGGTTCCTACTTTCCAAACTCCATGCTGAGTCTCTCAGCACGAAGAGCACCGTCAAGGCAGTCCGAGAAGCTCTGAGCTCTTCCACCGGACCTGGAGCAGAGCTACAATAATGCAATGGAGCGAATTGACGCTCAGAACGAGGATGACAGAAACATTGCCCACGCAGCTCTCACTTGGGTTGCCAATGCGATGCGGCTACTAAAGGTCTCAGAGATACAGGTAGCTCTCGCAATTGAGCCTGGTACCATTCGACAACGACAATCTTTTGGATATTGAAATGATTCTCTCCGTTTGTGCTGGACTCATCATTGTGGATGAGCAACTCTCTGTTGTGCGCCTGGTGCACTACACCGCCCAGGAATATTTTGACAGTGTTCAGGCACAACGGTTTCCCCATGCGCAGACGGAAATAACGCGCACTATTCTCGCCTTCCCGGCTTTTGAAACTATAGGTTCCTCTTGGGGCAGTCGACAATCACCGTCTCTTGAATATTCCCAATACTCCCTGATTCATGCCTCTGAACAGTCCGAATATCCATTAATGGCATGATTATACAGTTTCTTGGGCAAGCCCGTCAGTGAAAACAAATCATCCGCGGGAAATGGAACGCACCTCCATGGAATTTCGTTGATTGGCCATCGCAGCCCTCTGCGCTGAGGGTTGCTGCCGCAGCGAACCTTTTGACAACTGCAAAGGTCCTTCTAGACCAATCCCGCAATTTTGGCTCGGGACCCCAGCAAGGCGCTGCATCGATCTCCCCGATGGATGCTTTTTCGGAGACCTCAGTAATCAGTGTTAAATTGCTGGTGGCGAGTGGTGCCGATGTGAACACGCAAGGTGGAGGTTACGGGTCTCCCCTGCAAGCGGCCGCGTGTGAAGACTGCCCCGGCATTGTACCTTGGCTGGTCGAAAAAGTGCCAACGTAATGCGCTGGGCGGTACTTTCGGCAGCGCATTTCAAGGAGCCACACATTTTGGTCACACCGATATCATTTCTTCTCTCCAGGAGAAGGGTGCAAATATTAATGCGCTCGGCGGACGCTACGGCAGCGCATTGACGGCAGCATCAGAGCGAGGTCACGAGAATATCGTTCGACTGCTCGTTGACAACGGCGCCGATGTGAACACACAGGGCGGATTACATGGCAGCGCTATTCAGGCAGCGGCATTACAGGGCCACAAGAACATCATTCTGTTTCTACTGGACAACGGGGCCGACTTGAATGCGCAGGGAGGAGAATATGGCAGTCCCATTCAGGCCGCGTCGGCGAAGGGCAGGGAAGGCATTGTTTAATGGCTAATTGACCAGGGCGCAAACTTCAATCTGGAGGTTGGGAGATATGGGAGTGCACTGTCGACGGCGCTGTCGAGAAGGCAAGAAAACATCACCCGGCTAAGAGAGAACGCCGCCGACGAACCATCTAAAATCCTTTCTCATTTTGATCCCCGATTCAGTAGCAGGTGAGAATGGACCTAGGCTAAAATTCAACCTGAATCTTATGATTTTCATCCCCGTCTCTGATAGAGCGCAACCGCGTGGACTTGGCACGTATCAGAGTCGCAGGGTTAAACAGTTCAGGTGACATATATGCAGTTCCAGTCATTCAGAAACTTGCTATGAACTCAAGCACGGGATTATGGACATCTTCCCTAGTATTCCCCCCTCCGGCATGCTGTGAGATTTTATTCCGCGAGCCGCTACATTCATTCCGCCTCTCCGTCAAACTTAAGCCGTTCTACGAATGCCAGCTGCATTTTGGTCACCCTGACCCTCAAACGTGGACACGAGGCCCGTACTGTCTGCATAGGAGAAGTACGTAGAAAGACACAGGGATTGAAAACTGTACCATAATATATGCTTGGGATGGGGCGTGCGACACGGTGGTCGGTAGGTCGGAGGAACAAGGGTTGGGGAGGTGACCAGGATTTCCTACCAGGCGGAAACAGTGAGCATACAGAAGAGAGCCTCCGGGTTGAAGAAACGAGTCGATGACAAAATACCAACTAGTACATGCCGCATCCGCGCCCACGCCTCACTGCCTGTTCCATACCTGCGGGCATGGGTTTATATACCCCGGTTACTACCTTTCATAGCGGTCCGAGCATAGAGTAAATCAACGACCCGTTTTCGTGGGTAATTTTTTCTAACCAGCCAGCTCCAAGAGTTTTGAACAAGCTACAGCGACGCGGAGGTACCAAACTAAGACAATCCCAGTAGATGGTCGAAAAATCGGGTTTTCTGCGGATTCCAGGGTCAAATTACCGTCAAGGTATAGAGTAAATCAGGCGAAATCTTCGAAAAAAGTGGACCGCCGCGAACGGTAGTGACCGGGGGCCTTCACCGTGCTCCCGAAATCCATTTTACCTTCTCACATGTCAACGTCTTCATGAGGCGATCATACCGTCAGTAACTCGCGCAAGCGCTCGACGGAATTTGACGGACGAGGTCTGCAACCGTGGTTTTTGACAGTGGATCTTCATCTAATTTCTCAGCAGACCTTTGTCAATTGATTCGCATCCGGATCTTCGCGTAGGTAGGTAGGTAGAATTACATGGCACGGTCCCACTCAGGAACGCCGAGTCTGTAGGTTGGATCATTGGATCATCATCATCAGCCAAGAGTGGATATATTGCAAGTTGACTGACAGCGACAGCGGAGACACCAAGTGGCGGTCGATTGAAATAAGAACACTCAGCGCCACTAGACGCATACCCACTTCCTTCGAGTTCTCCTGCATTTCGGGGTAATAAGTGGAAACACAACATTGCATTCGTGTCAGTGACGCCTCACGGCAGCTCATGCCCGGTCCTGGCCTTTACTTTGACCCAGACCAGTGGGCAGTCGAGGATGCCACTCAGTATGCTACCCTCACACGCGTTAGCAACTACTTGCTCTGTACGCCCTTTTCTGTTCATTCGCATTGCGAATCTCTGACGACCCTCAGATTCGACTGCCTGTCTACTCGTGTACGAGCTGATTACCTCGCTCGACGACGAGGTTGCCCGAGTGTGGACCCTGAACTGGCGGCTTCCGAAACTGCTCTTCATGCTCAATCGCTACGTCATTCGAGTCGTTTTGGTGTACGTTCTGTCCCCGCCCGTGGATAGCTGGGCTCATGCCATGGCATTGCAGATGCCTATGGATCCTCACGAACGACCTAGGCGCTTCGCCCGAGGTGCGTGATTGCTTATTCGTGTCCCAAGTCTACTGCTGACTGCCGTAGTTTTGTCGCATATATCCCTACTGGCAGATGATCCCCCTGCGCCTGGCGATCCTCACGACGCAGGCATTGGTGGCTATCCGAGTATGGGCCATCTGTGAGCGACCCTCTGTCCCTTGTTCTGCTGCACCTAAGTTCCGCCAGATAACAACTCGCGACGGATGTTCTGGGTCCTCGCGATCCTCTACTGCGGTGTGGTGTCTCTTCACCTGCCTGATGTACATGCTGACTCCGTTCGCGAATAGCGGAGGTGCTTGCCATTACAATGTGTTTAGTAGTAGTGATAAATGATACCCAAGGTGCTTTGCCCTCTTATCTTCCCCCTTAAATGGCCGAATTCACGGATTTGCAGGGATTGCACAACCGGCACCCCTGGGCTGCGCCTTGGTTTCACTGTCCGGTGAGTTTTTGTTGCGATATTCAAGTGGACTCTGGTGCGTCTCCTCGTCTACTTCGGTAAGCTGTTAACTAACCGTACCTACGACCATTCATAGGTTCTCTCCCGTTTGTTTCGAATGTGCGTCTACAAGATCTACGTATGCCCCGAATCTAACTATTGCACCATCATAGTCATTGTGGTTTTTATCACGGTGGCCAAACTATTTCCGCAGTGGAGATGGGGCGGTAAGAGTGGACTGCTGGGGTCTGGAGGCAATCTCACGTATGTGCCCGCATGTTTCTCCAACTCTAAGAATCTGACCCATCTCGAAACACGTAGCCTTGATGTCCTCGCACGCGATTCTCTTGTTTATTTTGTGTTGATTTTCAGTGAGTCGGCGGACCCTGCTGCTACATCGAACAACTAAACCATGAATAGCATGCTCCCTCATGACCGCGATCGGCTATGAGGTCAGCTATTCGGCCACTTATTGCTCAATCCTTATGGGGTAGGTCATCCATCCTCCTCATGGCGTGTATCCGGGCTAATCCAACCCCAGACCAACGTCTGCAATCTCCTGCATCGCTGTCAGCATCCGTTCCTCCCCAGTTTATGTTCGACATTAACAACCATGACCAGGTCTCCCGCATGATGATCAACATCGGCTCCGCGCAGTCTTCACCGCACGACCACCCCTCATCTGCCGACGCAGTGTCAAGTCTCAGGTTCGCAGACCCTTAGCACGGCCCCCGGGCTCTACACCACCGTTTGCGCGCAGATAAATCTTCAATAAAATGCGGTCAGTCTGATAGAACCAAAAAATCAGCGTAGTGCTTTGGAATAATAGCCAATATTTACTGGGACGGTTCGATGAAGTCAAGCACCAAACGCACGGCTTTTTGCTGAGGGGTGCTACAGCTAGCTGAAGTCTTGGGTGTTACATAGTGCTGTCAACATATCTTACGGGTGTTCAACCACCGATACAATACTTTTTTACACTTATACTTGCCATCACTGGCACCGGAAAGTATCTAAAAAACACAGATCTGTGTTAGTCACCCAGTGTTACGGAAATCATTACACAGCGTAAGACGCAGAGACCAAAGCGAAGAACGATGTTTATCCGTTTGACTCAAGCCAAAATCTCCCCACAAGCGGCACATTGGGAGCCGTACGACGCGGAGACAAAATAAAGGCCACAGTGGGGAAGTAGCGCCCACAACGCCGACACCACGGTAGTTGCCCGAGTCAAGAATCCAGCATCTAATATGCGCAAGGGCCGCAGCATATTATCGTGAACGCGGAAAGATCGGTACGTAGGTGAGAGACGCTGAGTTGCACGGGGAATATGGCAAGAAAAGCAAGCCGAGGACCGGCAAAAGAATTCGGGGACATGGGAAGAATTTGCGGGGCCAAAGCCTTAAGCAAGAAGACACACTGGAATAAGATCGCCCACTGTACTCAATCCCGCTAGGCTTTATGGTGAGATCCAGATTTTGCGACGGTCGGATAAGTGGCGGTTGGGCCGGGTGTGATAGAATGGGATGCGCACGACGCGAGGATACGTAGGACAAGGTGGAAAGAAAGGCTGAGGAGCAATCTGGCGGAAAGAGACACCAGAGATTGCAGCGCCCAATCACGCAAAACAACCACGCACCAGAAAGCAGCGGAGAGAATGCCAGCGGCTCTGCAGCAAGTATGGAACGAAACACAATTGGCACGAACCGCAGCTGGAATCAGCACGAGAGTGTGCCTTTCGGTTTGAGGAATATAGGAGAAAACCGCCGGTGAGAGCTGTAAAATACACAGGAAAATGCAGCACCATAATAACGTGCATATCAAAAATCCCATGATCATTCACGGCATGCGCACTCTGTTTGCCGGGTAAACAAGGATCTTGTCCTAGAGAGGTAATCACGGGAAGTTTCAAGCGAGTGAGGATCTAGTGCCTTGTCGGGCACTCCACTCAGAGACCCGAATGTGTCAAACTCGGGAACCCTGGGTATTTGCAAGGCCACGCGTGGGTTAAATCCACAACGGTGGGGTGGCGTGCGGGATCCATTTTTTTTTGATAGAACGTGTGAGCTTCACAGGAAAACACCAGGTATCAGTTCAACGGACAACGCAAGACTCAGTTCGAGGACGAAGAGAGGCAACAGACATATCCGCGAAACAGACCCGCTAGCCCACCAGCATTGGATTCATCGGGTTGAAACCCAGTCCACAGTTCACAGCTCCGATCACACGAGGCTCAGAGAATGGATATACGGGTTGGACGCGGTGCAGCGTTGAAGAAGCAAAGATGCTACCCCAGACTCGGAGCGTCGACTCGATAGCCCAGTTGAGGGATATCCGAGAAACACGTGTACGGTGTAGGTGGGAAGCACCAGAAGCCTGAAGGATGGAAGGAGGATCTGGCCCAGGCGCAGGACGATAGAGGACGATGGACGTCAAGAGCAAGAAGCAATTGATCCGCGGGCCGATCAACACAGCCACGCGGCCTCTTTCTTTCCATCGTCCACACCTGCACTCTACACCAACGCCGCTAGTCCATCCCAACACCCTAGTTTGTACCAGTCCCGAAATACGGCTCACATTAGTCCTCCCCTCTCCGCCATCTGCTTCTCGCGTCCCGCCTGCACCCATATCGCCGCTCTGCATCTCCACCGCGCGATCCCCTCGCCCTCGATGCCCCACGCGAATCGACCCTTTCGTCGACCGTCAAGCACCGAAACGCCTTCCGCGCGCACAAAGACATCGCTGTGCTCTTGAGGATTCATGCAGCGCGGGCGAGAGCAGACCCGCGGAGGCTTCTGATGCTTGTGCTGGAGCCAGTACTATAGTCCACCGGCACGGTGGGGGTCGACATCTGGGACGAGTAAATCCGTCCCTCGTCTCTGCATCGCTTCCTACAACCGACTCGCCGCCGTCTGTCCGGGTTCCATGAGCTGATATCCCGATGAGCGCAGCGGGCGCGGAGTTCTGGTACGACGCCGTGATTCCGTGAACGAGGAGTGAAGGAAGGTGGTTCAAGCCGCGTTGTCTGCCGAGTGCGCTTTCATTGTTCTTTCTCCTCCCTTTTCCTTCTTGCCTTACATGCCTTGCCCTCTCCCGCGCGTCCTGCTCTCTCCCAATCCATATCATTTCCCTCCGCCGTGCATTACCTTGAAGTGCGAGTTCACGATGCTGGACCTCGAAATTTCTGCCAGTGAAGATGTGGACTGGGCGCACTGTAGGACGCTCTCCGACAGAGCCCCTCGCCTGCCGATCGTTCGGAATCCAACTTTATGAATGCCATAACTGTCGTTCACGGGTATTGAGTGCTGTGTGTATACCAGTCTAAAGATTTATAAGCTCGGTGAAATTATTCATTCGCTCGCCACGTACCTCGCAACTTCTTATTGTCATGAGTCTTGCAGAGCTAATGCCAATTTCGATATCCATCGGATTTGAGAGACCACGAAAGCGATTGAGATAAGTGATAGTGTCCTGACCGACCAGAGGAACGAGCTCATCCATTGACCTGAAAAAATTCAACATGAAGTTTGTTGATACGATATTTAACGCGGTGTTGCTGAGGGACTCGGAAGGTGGGTAGGCATTCAGCCGTACAATAGTCGTTCGGGCATGGGATACCTCATGTATTAAGCAGATGCCTCGTATCAGTATGCCCCTGTTTGCTTTTCGCACGCCACCGCTTCTTTCTGTTCTACCATTCTCTCGGTCGCGTCAAGGCTGTTCCTTACAATTATTTTTTTCTATTTTCCCCATTCTCTGGCCGGTAGCTCCCATTTGTGCAGTTCAGTTCCATTTAATTTTCGGGGTTTGCCTTCAGAAATTAGCTTCGATCCAGAGAGCTGGATGCTCCACTACGCTATTTTCGACTTCCCCAATCAGCCGCTTAACATCCGTTTACTCCTTCGCCTTCTTCCTCTCTCCCACTCCCACCATCTCCTCCATCATAGCGTATTTCGTCTCCCTCCGTTTGATCTTTTTATTCTTCTCCAGCTACCTACACAAGCACACAGACGTTCCGCCTGTCCTTCAATATGCATGAATCTCCACAGCTGAGCACCAATAGATAAAAGGTGCGTACGGCTCCGTATGCGCCTCTTTAAGCGTCCTTCTCTACGATATGGCGTCAGCGCTGACAGCAGATGCTACAAAGGAGATCAGCGCCGTTCATTCAATGTTTCATAGGATTGAATCGCTCAATTCCCCTTCGGTTATGTCTGTCTTGGATAGTCTAATAACTTTTCATTTCAGTCCTCTAGGTATTTGGAGTCGTTCCTGCGACCATGGTACTGAGGAGGTAAATTGCCTCCATATACTGTTCAACCCCGTTCGTTCAACGTTTCTTTCAATTGACTTCGCCCATCTCAACTTCGGTGATGCACTCTCGCAACCTTTCACTTCATTGCCCCTGTTTTCGTTTTGCACGGTATTCCGAGCCTTCCCCGCATCGAGGTAAACTCCATCCATATGTTCAAATACCTGATTAAACTGTCTCTGTGTGCCTGAGCCTCAGACTTTACTTAAAATTTGACCCTCCTGTGAGTATGCCGTATGGAATGGCGCCTCTAAATATCTTTCCATCTGGATTTTACTGAAATAACTTAGGTAGAAACTCACGTACAATTCAGAGTTCAATTTTCTACCTCGAACAGAGTGAGCCGTCGTTTGTTATGGAGTTGGTAAGCATAGGACGGACCAAGGACTCGTGCGTGCAGTCTTTAACATTCTGTACATCTCTTTAAATTTTGAATCCGGTATGTGTATATCTTCCTGGTGTCATTCAGATGCTTGTTGAATGCGCGTCAATTTCTGACTCCATGGAGCAGCTGAAGAAGCGGATTTGACGGGTGTGGAAGAGGATGGTTGGGCAGAGGGAGAATGCTGGATGGAGGGAAAGGATGGTTTGGCAGACGATGAGGCTTTTGCCGAGGAAGAAGGTTTAGCTGAGGACGAAGTCTTCACCGAAGAGGTAGTGGGGTGGGTGGTTGTCTTCGTTTGGTGAGTGGTGGTGGTGGTGGTGGTGTGGTGTGTCGCGGCGGTCAGTGTGCCACCCCCGCCATCACCGCCAGACCCGCCAGACGGGCCGTCATTGTCATGGGTATACGACCAAGACCCGTAGATGTAACCGACGCCCAGGTCACCACCGGTGAAGTACTCAAAGAGACCCTTGGTAAAGTCAAGTTGGCCTGCCTCGTAACACTGCTCTGCGTTGGCCACGCACTGTGCGCAATTTTAATTAGTATAGCGAACAGTTGTGCAAAACGTACATACCTCATCGACGCAATTAGCAATAGCCGTCTTTCCGTTGACTGTGATCGACAGTTTCTTGCCGCAGCAAGCAGCTCCAGCACCGCCAAATTGCTGTCGAGTAACGGTTGCTCAGCTTCAACATTGCGTGAGATCAAGTCCAACTTACCGGGGCAGCCATCGCAACGACCTATGTAAGGTTGAAGTTGGCGGTAAGCTCGGAATCAATGCCCAAAAAGCAGAAGAGACGCACGAAATCACTGTCTTGGTGGTTTTTGCCAGTGCAGGTATCACTAAGAGGAGGAAATTCAGGAGTGGAAAAAGAACGAAAGATAAGGCGAATTGCACATACGCGCCGGTATCGGTGGGATACCAACTGAATTGCTTGTTAACGTATTGGTCTCCCCGCTTGGCAACGGTGAAGGTGCTGTTGTCGTCCCGCTCTGTAATTGGGCGGTGGCTGCGTGCCTGGTGGGTGCTCGCGATGGTGGCGGCGGCCGAAATAAGAATGGCGAAACTTGATGAAGCCAGCATTTTAGATGAGAAACATAAGGAGCGTGGTTGTGTGCTGCAGCGTTATATACTGAAAATCAACGTGGAGGAGGGGAGGTCGAGGGAGACGGAAGAAAAGCGTGACCGAAACGCATCGCTTAAGGTTAAAAATGGACCTGCAAAATCTGATGCCATGGGCCGGCTTCGCTGTCGTTGTCCCAATGAACTATCGCTGTGTCAGTGATGCTTCTTAATCAGGAGTCCTCATACAGGCTGTGAACTGTTCCAGTCGTTTCCGGAAACATTGACTGGTAAAAGACTTTTCTGTGGAACCAACTTACGATGGAGTGCCAGGCTTTTCGGAAACGCCTGTATAATTATCAACCACCCGGATCACACCTTCCACGACATCGTACGACAATGCGGGCTTGGCCTTCGGTCTCGCCGGGTGCAAGAGCCCGCCGCCCACCATAGATGACCTGTCCGAATGTTACGTTGAAGTGAACGGCAAACAGAAAAGAAAACAACGGGAACATACATAGGATAGATATGACCGCGGTCTGTGAGTCCAACGAAGAGGGCGGATGATCAGACTGGAACTGAAACTGGAACTCGAATTCTATTTTTGTTGCCGCACCTCGCCATGTCGGTACGCGGCAGTACAAAAGTACTCTAGGTGTACTACTGTTGGTTCTGGTGAGGAAACGTGAGGGGGTTGAGTTAAGTACCGTATAGAAGGAAAATAAATCAGAGGGTACACGGGAAAACCTCTGGATCAAGGGTTGTCAAGTTAGGTTCCAGAGATGGACGTGAGATGAGGTGAGGATGGTACGTATTGTGTCTAATAATAGAGGGAGAGTATTATGAGTACACTACTCTCTCCTGCTGGCGAGCACATCATTCTATCCACCGGTATTGACTGCGACAAGCTGGCCGACAGTCGACGTCACATACAAAATCTGTCTCTGGACCGAATTTCCTTGCCGAAACGCCGCGATGTGGGCTCTAGGAGCCCAGGATCGGTGCCATTGGCATTTCCCACCGCCGTCAACTGCATCCGGTTCCCTCTTCCACTCACAGGCGGGGACAAAAGAACAATTGGGCCAGGGTTCACAGTGACCCACGCACGGCCCTCAAGATCGAGTGCAAAATCGTCTAGCGTGTTATCGGCCACCAGTTCAATCTTCCTTAGAAAGGTTTGCATTTTTCATGACAGATTCCACATATTTCACCGTGATGTCGGACACGATATCGAATTCAACCGGGAGGTGGAGACGAGAGAGCACGATTCTAACGTCATTGAACCAGGAAATCTCCTGAGTCCGAGCCAAGGTGAGTGAGTCTTGCAATGCATTCTATGTAGGTTGTTTCTGGCCGAGCTCCAGTAGATAGCATAAAGTCTCCAAGGCCAGGTGCTGCACTATTTCGACCATTTGTTCAGGTGACGTGTAACAGAGGGTCGTCAAGTGAACGAATTTGGTACCTGTGACAGTGACTCTCGGGGGTTATGAAGAGTCTATTTTTTGAGCGCGTCATAAGGCGGGAAAACGATGTTTAAGCTATGCTAATTTTGACAAAGAGAAACGGCGAGAATGGAAACAAAATAAGTAGTGCTCCCCCAAATGGGGCCCTGGTAACGACACGTAACAGTCTTTTTTTTTTGCGCTGGTCCGGTCTAATACACTCGGCGTCGCCCGGTTTAGAACTGTTCAAGGCCTCTTCGCCTGCAGCAGGAAGTAGACAGTTTGAAGGGTACGCAAAAATAGAGTCCAAAAATAGAGATCCCAATGGTAATCAAACAGGTTGAAAGTGGACTACACCTGATGAACATTGCACTAAATGTTGTTGTAAACTTCTTGGGTCCCATCGAGCCTGGTATCGTCGTCGGGGAGCGCGTAACCGTCATCGGCGGGGTTATTCGCACGAATGTGAACTTTTGGCGGTCGGTGACACGATCCGTAAGATTTTGAAGACCTTATCCAGTGAACTTTTGCGGTGACGGGTGACATGGCGTGAGCAAACGGTCGGTATAGTTACTATAGTACAGTATACTCGCCCGTACTTAATTGGCCATATGCCCGTCTCAGAAAACAAGATGGCACACATTGATCGAGAGCCGATTCATTCGGCGGAGAAACATAAGTTGAACTCTTTCTAGCATTTTGAAGCCATTCGAGCCGATTGATCAGGAAGCCGATCAACACAGCCACCCTTTATCTGCCAGTTGTTACACTGAAGATGAAGAGGATGGTATCTACTGATAGGTTAGTTAATGTATATATGGGTAATAGGACGAATTACATGTTCTTGGCGACAGACGGGCATAGCACGGGCCCAACTGGGAGATAATCCAGGAGAGGAGAACACAATTTAATTAACTGCGACGAGGGGCTTCGGCGAGACAACGGTGCAGACGATTCTGATTTACAGATGAGACGAGCCCTTTAGATCAGGATTAATAAAAACCCTACTGAATCATGAAGGGTTTGTGGAGACTCGGCGAGAAAGACGACCAGAGACGCACACTCCAGCCGATTAACTCGCCAACGCCGCAAAGACAAACGGTGGGCAATAGCCACCACATGCGGAGGTACGTTGCTGACCAATATGCAGAACTGACGAAAGTGAGATGGAAGTAAATTGGAGTGAGGATGAACGCACTTGTACTGAGCCCAAACAATGCGATAAAGAGCACAGCAACATATTCATGTGGGACGTAGCCGTATTGCGAGTCCGCGATGGACATCGAGCCCGAGCGGGAGTTCACTTGGGTGATCGCAGTCGATGTAGGAGATGAATTTCATGACGGAACTCACGCATAGCGAAGAAATTGAATGTGGAAAGGATTGTGTTGAGACTTCAGTGTGTTCCAGCCCTCCTTGTATTGGATCTTGAAACTTGTCTTCAAACTCTACTACAGCGGCGGATTTCGATGCGTGCCAAATTCTGCCGTAGTGCGCAGCGCTTGTCATTGGGTCGCAGTCCTTCGGCGAAATACGACGCCAAAAGTTAGTCATCTTGGATTACGCAACCAATGCCATTCAGCCGCGATAATTTTATAGTAGAAATACAGCGGAGGTATACATTACGTGGTATGCTGTAAGCCGTGTGTCGAACCGCCAAATGAGTGCCGTACAAACGAAATGTGAAAACAACGACCTCGAGCTCGGAGATATATACCAGAGTGGTTATAGAATCGCCGAGTAGACAAGTCTCGGGGATGCCTGAGAATGTCCTATGAAGTCGCTCATTCATCCAAGCGTTTGGCGTCGCTGGAGAAACGCAGATCATCGGTGAAATTGAATGTTGACCTTGCCCAATGGACTAATCTCCGAAATATTTCTCCAATACCCGGCCCAACCCGACGCCGTTCAGTCCATTCTCCGTTTTTCCCACGCCAATCTGTAGTACAGTACGTCAACTTACCTTGTCTACGCCATGGCTCTGAAGCTGGATCGATTCTCCCGGAAACCTGGTCTCGTTCGGAACTTCCCGTAAAGGCTTTCCGTCATCCATCGCTCTCGTTGCGGCGAGGTCGTTGCGTAATCCAAACTGGCTAACTTTCGGCGTCGTATTTCGCCGAAGGACTGCGACCAGTTCATCACACATATAAAACATCAAAGTACCAACCAAGTAGACTCCATAACCATCCCTCCAACTTAAGGTTGACTCCACTCGAACAGATATCCACCAAAGACTTGCTGCACTACCCGGAATGCAGCTCATTCGCATGTTCTCTGTCCTGTTCTTCGCCATCGGCGGATTGGCCTGTGGTCAGCCGCATGTGCATGATGAGCACGAAGTGGTGGGGCGAGACTCGGTCAGGCTTAAAATCGCACCCGGCCCCAGTGATCCACAGATTCAATTTGCGCCTCTTCCCAGTGCCGTGGACTCGGTCGCGATTGACCCCACGCTCGGCTACTTTGTTGGAAACCTCGGCGGTGGCGTGTACTGGGTGACGGATGGCTCGTACAACAACATGTTCATGGTGAGCACACATGGGGTCATCGTGGTCGAGTGAGTCCTGCTACACCAGTTTGACAGTTGCGTAATGTCTAACGTCGAGTCCCCTTGCAGCGCGCCGCCAACAATTGGGCACAAGCTGCTATATGCCATTGGCAACACGACGCGCCTCCCCGTCACCCACCTCGTGTACTCGCACCTCCATGCGGACCACATCGGCGGCGCGTCGCTCTTCAACGCCTCGCATCCGACCATCATCGCCCACGCAGAGACGCGAACAGGCTCGCGACGCTGTCCCCGCTCGACCCACTGCGCCCGTTGCCGAACGTCACGTTCGAGGGTGACTACACCTTGTCCGTAGGCAACCAGACGCTCGAGTTATCGTACCATGGCCCCAACCACGCGCCGGGAAACCTCTTCATGTATGCACCGGCACAGCGCGTCGCGGTGCTCGTCGACGTCATCTTCCCCGGCTGGGCGCCCTTCACAGAGCTCGGGGTAGCGGACTTTGTCCCTGGTCTGATCGCCGCGCATGACGTGCTGCTACGTTTGATTTTGACGTGCTCGTGGCTGGACACGTCGCCCAACTCGGTACCAAGCATGATGTCTTGCACAGAAGAAATGTGAGTCCCGATCCCAGCAATGGTCCACTATTTATGTCCACTGCCTATAGACATTGAGGACCTGCGCGACTCGTGCGCGTCGCGCTTAACGGCGATATGACGGACGCGATTGGGCCAACCGTCGCGGCGAACCCAGGGAACGTCTGGGCCACGCCCAAGGCACTCTTTCGTGTCGCCGCACAGATCTGTGCGGATAACACTACCTCACGCTGGCTCGGCGTACTCGGCGCCGTGGATGTGTTTGCGTTCGAGAATGCGTACCGCATGGTCAACTCGCTGCTCATCGAGTACGATGTGCCTGGGCCGTTCAGCGTGGCATAGGGCCATGGCGTGGATGTAAACCCATTCGCCTCATAGAAAACCTGCTGTATATTTTTCGAACAATCTACTTACCTTTTGCGTCGCGTGCGGTAGCTGGAATTTCATTATACTTAGAATAGTATGACAAATCTAACTACATTTACAACAACTTTCGTGTGTATGCCTGCTGCCTTCTTTCGTTGGCGCCACTCACCCGGCTCGCGGATCCTGTGATCTAACATACGGGGAATCCTTACATTTCGGAGGATTAAAATAGCTCTAGAAACTAAGAAATTGGATCAAGTATATTGTGAGACAAAATCAGAGGTGAAAGTAAATATACAGTGTCAAAACCCGGATGCGAAAAAAATAAACCTGACCTAGTATTGTACAGGCATATGGGCGAATTTCATCATAAGACCGGATATGGAGGAAGCTCAGAACCTGAAATTTATGCACAAATATTTTCAGAATTTTTGGGAGCCCTGTTGTGTCGCATGACCCCATCACTTATTTGGCTGTTTTTGGGGGTTTGACCCGGATGCGAAAATTCCGATCAGAAATGCTCTTTCACTCACTCTCTCTGCCTTCTCCTGCCCTGATGTGCCCTCACATACCAAAGACACTTCCAACAGATAATTATCTAGGCTGTTCGGGGGGGGACAGACTTCCAGAGGGATCAAAACATTGAACAACTTGAATCTGCCTCCGATCACAGGGGCCAGAGAAGATGTATGCTCCTCCCTGTTGCCTATACTGACTGAGCATGGGGTAAAAACCTCTGGGCAGTACCCCAAGATGCAGGACTTGCTCTTTAAAGCATTGTAGATGTATATGAGCTACTACTATTACAGAATATACATTTCTCGGGCACCATCATTGAGGTTTAGCCATTTTTGGCAATCATTTGATTTTTCGCGTGTGCTCAATAGGCTCAATGCTGATTTTTTGTGGATGATATTACTCATAAGCCTTGTTGTTATTCCACAAAAAATAATCAGGCCGAAAGCCGGCCAGGTTCCTGCTCAAAATCAAATTTTTTCGCATCCGGGCATTTTTCGCATCCGGGTTTTGACACTGTACTAATATATCGGTCGCATCGAAATCAGTGTCGCTAAATGCTGCATATCGCCGTTGCCGAAACGGCTGTCGCTACCTGTACTATTTCGACCATTTATTCACACCATGTCACTCGTCAAGTACCTCTAAACTTCAGTGGGTTCATCCTTCATTTATCGGCAATCACGCCAACATTACTATAAAAGATAGTCCGGCGACTGCCGGACGAGATCTTTCGCGTTTTTCAGCCTATTTGGGCCTTTAAACCTCTGCATCACCGTCACCAGTACCGAATTCATTCATTTCACTGCCCTCCGTCACCCGTCACCTGAATAAATGGTCGGAACAGTAGAGTACAGCTGATTTTGCGTCACACAAAACTCTAAAGAGTCGGCGGCCGTTCCAGCATGGCCGAAAGGAGTTGTTTCAGGTTCCGTTTCGTCTGAGCTCAGCGCAAGAGAGAGCCGACATTCGATCCGAAAAAGATATGTATGTATAGAGTACGCACCTCACTTGCACGACGGAGACTTAGTGTAGTGGTAACACACACACTGAACACAGAAGCAACAAGTGTGGAGAGGGTTGGCCCCTGCGAATCGTGCGTGGTCGCTAGAACGCCCGCACCTCCGGTGCGGGTGCGTGGGTTGGTTCGCGCGCCCTCGCTGACATGAGGGAATCAAATTTTCCTCGTCTTTCTCATGAGCCATGAGTTCGGTCCCCAGTCTTCTTTTATTTTGGCCGCTATTTTTCCTGTTTTGATTCATAACCTGTCGAATGAACCTTTGATGTAGTTGAAACGGGCGTTGTAGGCTTATATCAAGCGAGTTGACCCGGATGATTAATTGCATCGCTGATGTGAGGATAAATCAGGAGTCGCCGACGCAAGTTTGAATTCGAACACAATCATCAACAGCGAGGATAGACGAGATGCGCAAACACATCTAAGCAAAGCTATTAGGCGGATCAGAGCACATCTGATGAGAACTTGATGGGAATTTATGCAAGTGCAACACATCTGATGCGTCATTATCCTCTTTATCGGATTAAGCGTGTGGGGAAATGTGCTTATAAACACACTGGTAAACTATCGGTACTGCGTGTGGGGAGTCGGCTCGGCTTCATCGACTCGGGTCGCAAATGACGCGTAGTATATAGCATCAATGTGCTATTCGTGAAAGCCCTTCAGCAGTACGCATTCCCGCTATCTCACCTCTCCATCAAATCTCAAATATTTGCGAAGATACGCCCATCTCATGACCCTTAAAGACCATTTCTTTGGCACCTTCGCCGTCTGGGTTCCCGCCGGCGACACGGCGGCCAAGAGGCGTTCGGGTGGCAATGCCACGAAGTACAGAAACATGCGCATCCTATGCTTCCTCTGGGTGTACAGTACGACTGCGGCTGTAATCACCGGCGCAGGTTTCCAAATCTCGAGAGGGTTTCGGTGGTATAATTTTGTACCAATATTGATTTTTCATGCATACACTGTTTTCCGGACGCACCCGTTTATATTTTTCAGATAATAGGATGCTATCTTTCCTGTTTTCCGCCATTCAATACGTCATACAAATCTTTTTGTTCCTCATCTAAACGCAGCATGGGTTCGCCGTATTTACTTCACCGACATCATTGATCACCGTATTGTGCCTTCTTCGTCGAAATCAGGCATTTAATCGTGTCTTTTAAACGCTCAGAATCTAAACAGGTTCTGGCTTTCCCCGTGCGCTGTTTGATGATCGATCCCGTCTAATAATACGGCTCTTTTTTTTCGGCAGCCGTCCCGTTTGACGGACGGGTTCGAGCCTTAAGCCAGAGGAAGTAAACATCCCAAAAGATTTACCCACCTGTGTGGTGTAGAGGATGAACCAGACTCCGTTTCCGCTGCATATCGCATGGAGGCCGCAGATAGATGGATGGTAGCGTACCTCGAGAAGCCTAAACCGCTCGCATTGATGTCGAAAAATTATTGATTCCAATTGAGAGCAACAAGTCGATGATGTTGGCCGTGAACATTGCGATTAGCTTCCTATCATGATATGTATAAGCTGAGCACAACAATAACGAGGGGAAGTGGTGTAGTAAGAAATAGACGCTTTCACAATGAGAGATGAAATGAGCATGTCAAGAGTTCAGTTATCATCATATTGGATAAATTGGTACAAGGAGAGATATACACAGACAACTGTACTTCGAGTTCCTCCAGATTTCGCAAATCACAGACATCCCAAGTCACAAACTCGCTTTCTCCTTCCACGCTGGGGAAGGACTTGCCAAACTATTTGGTACACCTGGGACGCAGATTTTTTTCTTTTTTTTCGAAAAAAAAAACGCACTCGCGCTGTCATGAAGATGAGGTTGTGCCAGGGGCCCCTGATTCGTGCCGAAAAATTGCCCTCCAAGCAAATTGTATATTGAGTGACACCGCGTCGGCCGAATCATTCATTATGGACGCAGCCTCGTAAAGGTTGAGCATCAGTCGGCAGACTCCGTCGCCGAAAGCTTGGGCAAAGCATGGTAGGTGAGCTACCAGTTATCAGACAGAAATAGAGAGCTTGCGCAAAGTGCTACGAGCCATTGAATGGCTTTCGGTTTCAACGGACGCGATTAGTTCGACCCGAGACATTGTCGTGTCTAATAGAGGCCTCCCTTGGTAACAAGTTCAAGTTCTGAGACTGCCAGAAAATTTTGGCTAGTTCATCAGGAATTGCCATCTTTCACGCAACCCGGTTAATAATGCGCACGCGACTGTGAATGAGAACAGCCCAGAGTTTAGGTTGGCAATCTGGATTCGATCCACAGAGGGGTCAGAGGATGAGCAACTCGCTATATCGGAGTCACTAGAGCCACTCCGCGTTGCTCCCTACACACGCAGCTACAGGAAGGCGACATGAATCTCAGTGGAAGTAGGAAAAATCAATGTGTCAATGCACCAGCTCCCCAGCGATCCTGGTTAAGTTGCACCATGTTGCCACTGTAAAGCAGAGTATCCAAATCTGATATGTTGATTGCGTGATCTACATAAAATCCTTCAACATTTTCCTCTCAGTTCATGGTCTGGATAAGGTTTTCCATTTGTCCCTAAATTGCCTTACAAAGGAATTATACCGATTTCTATGCATAGTTCGGAGATGCAGGCAAAAAAATGGGGGCCCAAGGGGATTCCATGAGTGTAGGTTTAATTTTCAGAGATTCATTTTTTTTCCAATTTCCAGTCCAGCTATAGAGGATTCGAGGCCAAGAAGTGAGAGATGAATTTGAAGCATGTTTTGTCAGTTTCCCACTGATGATTCCAAATAATCCAGCCTAGTATATTCCATCCTCCAGCATGTTCGCAGTGTCATGCAAATGCACCAAGTACCTTCCCATGATCGTATGTTATTACTTGTATGTTACTGCTATTTGCGGAACTCAGGGTGCGTGTGATTTCGTTTTTTTTTTCCAAAAAATGATCATCCTCATATAACACTCATAACTCCCTCAATTCTTGGTCTTTTCTCTTGATTTTGCCACCATTGTACTTGCATAAGATGCCCCCACACGTACTCATGGATGAATGATAATTATATAATCTACACCAAATATGGAAATTAGGATCATTTTGTGTATATCGCTTCCTATACATGCACCAGGTAATGAAAACATTGGATATCTGGGAATATACATCTTTGGTATAATCTGCAGGCGCATGGGCACCTATTTTGTGTATATGTGTTGTGGTTAGGGTATGCCGTTGACCTACATATACTGGGTCATATCCAGCACCATATGGGGCTCTGATATTGAAATTTCAAATATGCCTGCGCTTTGATATATATATTAGTAGACATCTCACAATGCCCAGACTGTTTGTGTTTGTACGGGAGGTGATATACGCGAATTTGGTATATATGGCACAGATTATATAATCATCCTACATCCATAGGTGCATCCGTGTGGGGGCATTGTGACGACTAGGTATTTGGTCTTACACTTATAGCATGTCCATAGGCCATATGTACCCGATTTAGTAGTTTAGTCAGGATTCCGCGGAACGCACCGCATTATAGATTACATAATCCAATCTATCTTATCTGCACACCATGACAAGCTGAGCCAGCTCTAGGCTTGAGTGTCTGTGCAACATCCTAGATCCCCCTCTCCGGCTGAGCACCCAATATCTGCTCACCTCTCCAGGTCACACAAGCCCGGCTACGGGAGACATAGCCCCAATCCATGGGTTACATGGACCCTTCTGGTGCCTTCATGGTGCCGGGCAAGCGATTGATACTCGCGAGCCAACTCCTGCCTTCATATCTAGTGAGAAGCCCCTTCGCCGAAGCTGGGTCGCTTCACAGTGGTGGACGCACAGGGGTGCTTCACCAAACTAGATATGAAGGCTTTCGCCTCAGCCGACATACACCACTCCCGAGCTCTCCCGCATGAGAGCCCCATTCGGCACCTCAGTCGCAGTGGTATGGTTGAGGCGTCTGTCGCCTCCCTCACTTCCTTCATCTTTATTCTCTCCTTTCCAGGGAGCGCGACACATCCACCATCATCTGGTCCTTCTTTCCCTCTTACTTCGACTTTACATCTATGGGACCAGCATGGGATTCTCATTTCCCTTCTGCGCTACCTTCTTGTCACCCAGAAGGCTTTTACGGGCCTTTCTTCCCCTCCAATATCCTTGAGTTCCGCTGTCGGTGTCGAACTCGGACCTTGAAACCTGACCTGAGCCCCTCTTTGTTGCGCTGGGCTCGGTTTCCTTAATTCATAAACTCATACACTGTTGAGCTCCGAATGCGCGAGCTCCGGCATGTGCATAGTAAATGAATATATTTGTTCTTCTATCACGACGACAACACTTCCCGCCCGCCTGTGTTTCCATCTCGAATTATGTTGAATAACCCTATGACTCTCACCCTGGCTGCCGGACATGAGGATGTAAGATGAATCATGGGCGGAGAACATTCATCGTTAAGGACTCGTAAGGTAGGTGTCATACGCATCCATCGAGTCACGTGAATGTGACTGATGCGTGACAGTAACGTGGGAAAGCGCGAAATCTTGGTGTCAGAATTTTTTCAAGTGTCTGTGGGGCTCTGTGTGGCTAGGGATAGCAAAATTTTCAATGCCAGTAATGCTGGAGCACTTCACAAGTACTCCTCTATCTGTGACTATGTCCCGAGGGGTTTACAAGACCTATTGGCAAAACTGAGATTCAACCCAGATTCAACCAACTTGAAGATTCAACTTCACCTAAGTTGCAGACCATGTGGTGCTCTCATACTAGGCTGTTAAAGTAAGTAGTGAATTTAATGCTTCTCAAATAGCCCTAGCTCACTCACCATGGTCTCCAGCCATAAGTTTGCTAACATTACTAGTCTACATACACTGAGACAATCAAAAAACTTGGAGATTTTAACTGCCAGTTTTTAGCAGACAAGAGTTTATGCAAATACAATTTAATGCTCAAACCTGCATGAAATGAGCCAAACGTGGGTGTGGAAGCACAGAGATAAAGTCCTGCAAGGCCGATCATGTGATCGCGTAATTTCCTTTCTAGGAAACGCGAAAATTTCAACATTTTTTTTGCATCCATAGCTCAAGCCGCTCCTTTTCGTGTTTTGAGCAGTTTCCAAAAAATAGGCATAAAACATTTTATTGAGACTAGATATTGAAAATCTGAGACCACAGGATTGTTCCCTGGGTCAAACTAAGCCTTTCTATGGTTTTACTTTTTATTTATATCCCGCTGTTGCCGACGAGTAAGGGCGGGAGTCGGTGTGATATCACGTGACTCGATAGATGCGTATGACACCTACCTTACATTAACCGTTCTTTAATGAAATGCTTCGCGATTCTTTGTAAATGTTTGTACTCTTCTCCATTTATTTGATATCCTTTCGTCTTGCTCTGGTTTCGTGCTCCATTTTTAATTTGTTTTTACGGAGCTGCCTCGATCCATCGCCATTGAGATCCTCAGCTGACCTCGAGTACATGTTAGGCAGACTTTGCCGCAGTAGTCAAGGTCCGCGCAGGAAATTTCAACAACAGCACAAACCCACAGTAACCCACTTCGATTGAACCGTTTCCTGCGCAATCAGAAATTTTAACCCCATAAATGTTGATCTCGTGGTTCAAAAGTCATCAGATGAATAGATTTAGGCAGTACAGCTGACATGTCGCAGCAACTGCGGCCTGCGCCCCAGTTATATTCCCCGAGCATGTTCCATGCATAAATACCCCAGATTCCCCGTCACTCGAGAGCTCAATGTCGCCCAATTCTCGCGTCTACACCCATTGGTTTAATATTGCTGCGCGCCTGGTTGCATTTTCTGCGGCTTTTGCATGCTGGAAATAGAGCTCTCTGGTCCTCAAATTCGCAACCGTCAAATCCCTGTCTACATTGCTGGCCACATATTCCCTGATCTGTCTATCAATACTCGGCCACTGTTCCTCAACCAATCCAGAAGTCCTCGCCAGTGTCGCCAATTGACACCCACCGGTGTGGATTCGAGCTTTTATTCATCGCAATCTATCTATTGATCATATGTGCTGCCATGGTCAAATTCGGACTTTTCTCCTCCTCTTCGCCGACCGTATACCATCAACGTTGTCTCTCGAACATTCCACAAGCTCCACAGTCAAACAGCCTACCCTCAATCGGTTCGTATCACTAGCCACATTCTCCTGAAACCCGGCATAGCCTTCGTGCAGCAGCAATTTGCTCGTCTCTTTTCTGTGTTCGACCGGCAAACCTTTTGTGTTCAATTTACTGTTCTTTAAGAGCTGGTTTCACTGTGGCATCTCTAGGCCCGTTGGGCTTGGGTTCAAATCCACGCTGCCATTGTTGTATTTGCCGTGCCTTTGGCACTTTTGCGCTTTGTTGAACTTTTCTACAGTTTGTCCCGATAGCGTAGCAGTTTTAATGCAATTAAAATTAGATCTTCGTCACCTACGGGTACATGTTGGTTAACTCGATGACTGCCAGAGCGAAGCGGCGGCTCATCTTATATATGCAGCAAATGCTGGGAGATTGTAATGTTGAACTCGCCGTTCACGGCTCGAGTTCCATTCCCGCCAACAGTATTGCATGGGGTGCGCGAATATGACCAAAGCCTTAAGTGCATCTCGTGGGCTTCGACATCTGCTGTGGTCCTGCGGCGTCCGCACCGACGATCAGGACACCGCTCTGCCACCGCCAGCACTCTCACGCCGTCATTTACGTGGCTTTGACACCCACCACGTCCTACTCGATGTCCGCAGCCTTCGATTGTAGTTAATGCAATACGAGTCTCAAGATCTCGACGTTGAGCTCGCCACCAAGGTGCCTGGGGTTTCTGTCTTGGCTTCCTTGCAGCGCAAACGAGAAGCGCATTCGCACCGCTCGCTGTATAACCTGTATCGGGCCTGCAGCAGACCGTTGTCCTCTTCCGTGCTTGCCGCTAGCGGAAGGAGGAATGTGCGCATCTGTGCGACGAAGACTCAAATCACGACGTGCCTCGAGTATCGGCTCAGTGCACATCGAGTTCTTGGGAGCATTAGGACCGGCTTGAGGGTAGTCCCGAGCGGGCTATTGACGGCGAGATTGCGCGCGCAGAATCGAAGCCTCCTGGGACATCCACCACACGCGCAGTAACGTTGAGCTTGCCGTTCTTCACGGTTAGAGTGTCTGTCACCGTGCGTTGTGGCTCCTCTTTTTCCACTTCTGCTCCACGCTCTGCGAGCTCTCCTCAAGGTCCGAGGGAGTGCGCATGCCCCGCGTACGCTACCGCATTGGTGTATGCTGTGTGTTGGTGCAGAACACGATCCGAAGGCAGGCTCACGCTGCGCTGGCACCACGGACGCTCTCAACATGCTGACAATGAGCATGTCTTCCTTTATGTCTTCGACTTCCTCCTCTGCTACCCTTCCCGCCGGCTGATTGAGATTGCCCTTATAACGCCGTCAGTAAACCAGACTTTAAGCTGGCAAGATCCGAAATTTGGATTGAAATGCATGATAGGACAACGAGCTCATGGCTCGAATCTTCGTTCTGCCTATATTGATGTCTTGCGGGCCTCTTGTATCAATTCAGAGGAAAGCGGAGGTAGATACAATCGCGCGACATAACGCCGGGATTACACTCTCATGGTTGAGGGTTATGGACACCTATTTGCAAGTGCATTGAGCTCGCCGTTCTTAACGGCTCGAGTGTTTGTTACCGTGTGCAATGCCTCCTTTCTTGGTCTCCCGTGAACATACAAGTCCAAGCCGATTTGCGCCTCGCCGCTGTAGATTTCTCTCCACTTGCCTCAGCTCGATCATTGGACAGCGCGCTCGAGAGTCTTGAGATCTTGGTGGTCAATCCATTAAACGACGGCTTATTCATCGCAGCGCGTCGCATTTCCCATCGGATGCTCCACGGACATTGAGCTGGATAAGTTCCAACTCCGTCCCTGCGCGCGACGTCCGCGAATAGATTTGGAATGTCTAGATTGGGGGGCTTCGGACAAGCGCCCGTGAGCTCGCGCTGAACAGGCGCCTGTGCGTTTGCGCTGGATGTTGAGTTCGCCACTTGTGGCTCAAGTCTCGCTCCTGCGCAGAGTTTTACTGCTCATGTACCCCGCTTGCGGAAAATCGGATCCCCGACCCAACCGTTGCCTTGTCGCCGCTGGTCTCTCACGCCATCTACGACCTGGCGACGGCGCCCACCTTGTCTTCAGTTTTCCTCAACGTTAACCTTAACCAGTGCCACCCTTCTTACACTAGGAAGATCTCGTCGTTGATGTTCCGCGGTACAGGCCCGCTAGCCCCAAGCGTCCGCGTCATATGAGCTCCGGCTATCTCATGACACACGATCTCCGGCATTGACTCTGCGCCGCGTCTCGACGCAGACGTTGCTCGCCGCTCTCCACCCGCTCTCGATGCCCGCATAGGCTATAACGTCGAGCTCCCTGCATATGGGTTGAGACTCCGTTCGTGCGAACAATGACACTCACAGGCGGTGTGGAACCAGGTGATCCCGTGTCCCGTGCAGTCTAACCCGCGAGGAGGAATTCGAGCAATGGGACCTCGTTCCTGCGACCGGACTTGCGTGTCCCACGGTGCATCTGGATTGGGGACTTCAGGACATCCCTCGTGCGTGCTTCTTGGCGTGAGCTTGCTGCTAGCAGCTTGAGCTCCGTCGCTGCATGCATTCTTGTTTGCATTCCACTGCGCCATTGCCATGGGCTGCTCCCCTTTCTGGTGTGGCCCGCTCCATCCCCTGGCTCCCTGCCCTTCGTGTACCTACGCGGACGTGCAGCTGCCGTCGTCTTCCTCCTGGACTCTGCGCTTCGTTGGCCTCCTTCCCATTTCTTCTGCGTCATCAACAAAACCTTGTCAAAATCGAGGAATGAATCAAGTGCTCACGCGTGTTCGCTCGCACTTCATTGTCTGATGGGTTCCTCCCACATTCGGGAGGATGAATATTTGATTCATGCGCTGGACGTCGAGGTCGCCGGTAATGGCTCGAATCTCCGTCCTTATCTGGGATTTATTTCAGTCCTACTTCCATCACTCTTCCCCCTGCCTTCTGAGTCTGCGGTCATTTCTTACTCGCTAAAGAACTTGTCTTCCTTCACCCTCTTTGGCCCACTTCGCAGTTTCGAGGCTGCTTGCGCGGCGCCTCCGCCCTCGGACGTCTAGATACGGTGCTCGAGCTTACCTTGCCATCTTAAGACTTCCACGCCGCCTTCCAACTTCAAGGCCTCTCGCGTGCCGCCTCCGTCGTTAGACGTTGAGTTGCGATGCGCGAAGTTCGCACTTAGCCATTACCCTATCAATTTGTCACCGTACTCCGCTCCACAATATTCTTCCTCAAGATTGGCATGTTTTCCTGCTGCGCGCGCATCGCCTCCGTCGCAGGACATCGAGCTGCGATGCTCGTGCACTCTTCCTTGTATCAGAATTCTTGTCTCACTGCTCATATCCGCACTCTATGCGAGTCTCCACCACCCATTCATGCTTGCCCCGCAGCAACTGAGCCGGCGCCTCACCATCACCCTGGTCGGGTCGACATTGAGCTTGTTTCCGTCCTCGCATGCGGGTATCTTGTGAACCGGGGACTTCTTCAGGATTCTACTTCGTGCGGAGTTCGGGATCACCGGATACGACTTGGATGCCCATCTGTGAGCATCAGCTTAGCCCCTGAAAGCCACGCATGCACTACTTGCGCAACTGCAAACTTCTGTGGTCTGCATGGCTGCCGTACCCAGAAGCCTCTGCATCTTCCCCGTGGTTGGCTGGCCTCGATTGTTCGGTGGATGTCGAGCTCGCACTGCGACTCCGTCCCGATTATATTGTACCGTATCAGCGATGACTTCGTAACCCGCTAATTCAACCTGAATTCATTTCAATCTGGCTGGGAGGAGTTGTGTGGCACAGCCAATAAATGGTTTATCTGAGTTAGAAGTGGCTGGGTACGCGGAAGACCGAGGAAATTTGAGATGAGCAGATTGCAATGTGCAGGGAATTCCCAAAATGGTAGTTCCGCTTTCGGATTATCGTTCCGATGGGCCGAGTCGAGTCACCTATATAGCCCAAGAAACCCCTCTAATTAGAGGGGGAGATATATTTAGCTTCCCCCTCTAACTAGAGGGTGTTTGGCTTAATTAGGCCTGGCGCAATAACGGCGCGATATTCAGCCCACATGTAGTACGCACTCACCGCCAACAGTCGCTAAATAGGACGGGGGGATCCGCCCTCCCATCATTTCGTCGTCGCTGCCATCAAAGATGGGCGGCAATGTGTCTCCCGACGGGTCCCATCAACCCCATCAAAAGTCCCGCCGCCCGCCCGTATCTTGCCCATTTAAGCCTCAAAAATAGGTGTAAATTCACGAAAAAAAGTAGTGTATATTCTACAGAGTTATACAAGGGACTGAAGGTACAGGAATGGTTGTAAGTGATGAAGTTCGAAGTATTGAGAGGAATAAAATTCAATGTAGACTACGACAAAATCCATAGCTTTTATACTACTATTTTGCCAAGTAATGAATAATCAACTGAGTAATAAAATGAGTAACATATATCGGAAATGAAATAGAGAAGTGCCGACTCCGGCATTGGAGATTACCGGACACTGCAACACGGATATCAGTGTTGCCGTTGCCGGTGCCGGTAGGACTTGATGTTTGCAACTTCAACACTCCCCCTCAAACTCGAGTCATACCGAGTTTGCGAACTTGTTCTTCATGCTGGAGGCGAGGTAACGGCTTGGTGAAAATATCCGCTAAATTTTCCTCCGATGCGCAGTGGTGAACTGAGACTTCGTTAGAAGCCACAATGTCGCGTATGAAGTGATGTCGGATGTCGATATGTTTGGAACGGGCGTGGTAACCAGCATTGAAGGTAAAATCAATAGCGCCGCGGTTATCGACAAAGATGGGCATGGGGATGGAAGGAGGTAGATCGAACTCCGTGAAAAGTGATCGAAGCCATAGGTTCTCACGCGCCGCGTGAGATAGTGCAATGTACTCGGCCTCCATGGTTGACAAAGCTACGGTGGCTTGTTTCTTAGAAGACCAGGTTACCGCTCCCCCTTGCAAATGTGGAGATGTAACCGGAAATTGATTTGCGGTCATCAAGTGAATTCCCCCAGTCAGCGTCGGTGTACAATTTTGGCTCAGAAAAGTCGGCATGCATGGTGATAGGATCGGAGGTCGCCGAATATGTAATGCCAAGGTTTTTAGTGCCGCTAAGATAGCGATAAACCCGTTTGACGGCCGTGAGATGGGCTGGTCCGGGGTTAATGTTGAATTGTGAGAGGGTTTGCACGGCATAGGCAATGTCAGGCCGAGTAGTGATGGCAGCATACATTAAGCCGCCAACCATAGATTGGTATACACATTTGATCTCGGGGTGTGATTCCGTGTCAGGAAGCTTTTCCAGTTTCACGTTAGGATCCATGGGAGATGAAACGGCATTACAGGACGTCATGCCATGCTGGTCAAGAATTTTATTGACGTAGTTGGTTTGGGTAATGGTAATGGTGCCGTTTTTGCGATCCCGGTGGATCTCCATCCCTAGAAGCTGCTTTGCATCGCCAAGACGTGTGATCTGAAATGCTGATTCGAGGGCGTCCTCGGTGCGAGTAATTAACTCGGGAGTAGATGCATATATGGACATGTCATCGACGTGAACAGCAACAATGATGATGTCTGTTCTGTCATGTCGTACGTAGACACATCGGTCAGAAAGGAGGCGTTGGAAGCCGATTTTCTTGAATTGGGTGTCGAGGGTAATATTCCACTCGCGCCCCGACTGCGGGAGACCGTACAATGTCTTGTGAAGACACCAAACTCGTGTTGTGCCATCGGAAAAACCTTCGGGTTGCTTCATGTAAATTTCCTCTTTCAATGCACCATTTAAATATGCGCCCTTCACATCAACGGTGCGCATTTCCAGGTCATATCTGGCTGCGAGGGCAATGAGGAGTCGATTTGTCTCGGCGCGAACAACTGGAGATGATATTTGATCGGGGTTATAGTCGGTTCCGGGGATTGCTGTGTTTCCCAGAATAACAAGACGGGCCTTGCGGCGTGCAATGTCGCCGGCTTCATCTGTCTTGTTGCGATAAACCCATTTGCTGCCGAGAGGTTTACGTCCCTCTGGTAGCTCAACGAGTGAGAAGGTACCCAATTCTTCGAGCTGACGAAGCTCTTCCTCCATCGCTTTGCGCCAATCATTAGCACGTGGATGTTCAGCTGCTTGTCGGAAAGTGCTCGGCTCTGATTCAACAGCGACATTGGCAGTGTCATGATTTTGAACACGATGGCGCCAAGCGTCTGGCTTCCCGGGTGACAAGTTAGCCGGGTTTTTGAGTGTGTGCCAATATTGGGTGTCATTGTAAATCTTTGGACCCTGTGCAGCCGTCCGTGGCACTCTAGACTCGCGCGGGGGCATTTGCAAAATATTGCGGGACTTTGGCTGTGAGGTTGGCTCTGGCACGGATGTCTCTGAGGATGTGGGGTCGGGTATGGGGGTGATTTCGTGATTCCCGGATGGTTCGGCATTGATTTGTACTGGTGCTGATTTCTGACTTGATTCGGGCTCGCTCTGAGTGTTCCTCTCCCCCTCGAGCCCAATCGGGTCAGAGGGTACAGCTGGCTGAGTTGAATACTCGCCAGAGGGTGTCTGGAAGACAATGTTCCGTGAGGTAAGCACTTTGCGAGATTTGGGTTTCATGTAACGCCATGCAGATCCTTCATCATCAGAGATGCCCACAAATCGGTAGGGGTTTGATTTGGGTGCAAATTTCGAGTTAATCTGGCCCTGAGTTAAGACCCAGCAGGTAATCCCAAATTCCTGCATTTTGGATAGATCGGGTTTAACACCCCAAAATGCCTCATATGGCGTGACATTGCCTTCCAAGGCAGAGGTAGGTGAGCGATTAATGATGTAGGCCGCATAGCTGACTGCCTCGGGCCAAAGAAAGTGCGGGAGGTTGTGTGCGATGAGCATAGCACGTGCGCGCTCAAGAATGGTGCGATTTAGGCGCTCTGATACGCCGTTCTGCTGCGGTGAGTACGGCGCTGTCGGTTCAACTTTGATCCCTTTGGCAGCGAGTTTGTCGCGCAATTCCTGGTCCTTGTATTCCCCACCAAGGTCGAAGCGGAAGGCTTTGCAGCGCTTCCCAAACTGTGTGTAGATGAACTCGATGTAATTCAAGATGTGCTGTTGTGCCTCTGATTTCTTTTTCATCATGACAACCTTTTTGTGTCGTTTGGCACCATCTGTGAACGTGATAAAATAGCGCTCGCCACGAAGACCGTGTATGCGTGCTGGACCCCAGACATCGGTGTAAGTCATTTCACCGATCTCCGTGTAGGTGCGTTGAGCCTCTTTTGGAAAGGGCTCCACATGCTGCTTTGCTTGTATGCAGGTGGTGCACTGCTCCATTTGGTCTGCCGCCGAAATTAATTTCATGCCTGTCACCATTTCCTTCACTGCCAATTGCTTCACAGCAGCCGGGCTTAAATGCCCAAGAATGCGATGCCAGTCAAGAAGACTGCGTTCTGGTGTTGCAGTGAAGGCAATGGAGGTTTGGATGGATTGTGGCTGGTTCGGCAGGATGGGTTTGACGTTTCCGAGTGCGTATACATCTCCCACGTTGCGGCAGTGTGCTAATTTGTTTCCCCCTTTTGTATAGATGTCAACGTCAAGGGAATTAATGGGGAAGTGGAGTCGATGTCCAGCACGGTGGAGCTTTCCAAGTGAAAGGAGGTTGTAAGGGGATGAGGGGAGATAAAGGACGCGCTGTAGAAGCACGGTTGTGCTTTGTGAACCCATATGAAATGCCAATTTGACGGTTCCTTCACCCTCGGCAGGTTTTAAACCTATGCCAACAATTTGGTGGTTGTTCAACGGCGTGTACGAGGAGAAAATCGATTTATTGTTGGTGATATGGACACTGGCGCCACTGTCTAGAAGCCAAGAGTCCTTGTTGAGAGTGCGGGATTCGCCGGCCATGAACACAATGTCGGCATCATGCCGTTCTTCAGCTACGTGAGCTTTAGAAGATCTGCTGCTGCTGCCGGGATACTTCTTTTTGTTGTGTGTATAACGGTCATAATTCTGCTGCTTCTGATGTTCGTTGTAGGTCTTCCCATTCTGCTTGTCGCGGCACTCGTTAATTCGATGGCCGGGCCGACCGCAGTGGAAGCATGCTCCTTCTCGATGGTTGGGCTGATGTAGATGATTGCCACTGCCGTTGCTGCTCTTGCCTTTACCAAAGGCAGGCAGAGCAGTGTCGTCGGCATCGGGCTTAGCGTGGGGAGCCCCAGCCTGCTGGAGAATACGGCCAATAATGTCCTCCGACTCTCTGATAGTCGTGAGGTCAATGCCTGAGACCCAATGGTCCCAAGAGTCCGGTAGGGAGGTAAGAATGATGATTGCAAATTCCGGCTCGCTAATAGAACTGCCGAATTTCTGGAGTGCAGTGCGGATGCCGGTAAGTGTGCGAATGTGCTCCTCGATAGATTGGCCCTCGTCGCAGGAGGTGCGGAATAATTGTCGGCGTAGCCGGATAATGGATATTGCCCCTTTCGGGCGGTAGACGCGAGCTAGGCTTTCCCAAGCGTCGACAGCGGTGGCAGCGTTTTCGAGATACGCCATTGGACCTTCCCCAACACGCAAGCGTATGGCCGATAAAGCCTTGCGTTGTTTTTTCCTCCACTCGGTTCGGGCGGCGACTTCGGATGCATTGGCCTCATCCGTGACAGCCGGCTCTTTCGTCTTGGAGCCGAAAACATAGTCGTCGTAATCCTGATCAGTCAGGATGTCAACCATCTTGGTTGACCACGTCGAGTAGCCGGAGGCATCCTCGAGTTGCTTGATGCGGTATGCGGAATTGCTTTCCGACATCGTGAGATTGTGATGCGAGTGGAGATATGTGAGAGCGAGTGATGTGGGTAGTTTAGTTCAGGCGGGCGGGGCCCATAACCTGATGAAGTTCGAAGTATTGAGAGGAATAAAATTCAATGTAGACTACGACAAAATCCATAGCTTTTATACTACTATTTTGCCAAGTAATGAATAATCAACTGAGTAATAAAATGAGTAACATATATCGGAAATGAAATAGAGAAGTGCCGACTCCGGCATTGGAGATTACCGGACACTGCAACACGGATATCAGTGTTGCCGTTGCCGGTGCCGGTAGGACTTGATGTTTGCAACTTCAACAGTAAGCATAGCAAGAAATATTAAAAACTACAAGTCCGTGACCTGAGTGTCCTCTGCGGGGGCGGCATCGTCTCCTGAGATGTGCATGATGTTGATGAAGGCGGCCAAGAGGCCACCTTCATCATCATCATCCTCCTCGCCCTCGCTCCCCTCACCCCCCTCCCCGTCGCTATCAGGCAGGGGGGCTGCGTCATCTCCAGTCTGCTGCACAGGCGAAGGCGCGTGCATCGCAACATCCCTGCCTCTGGGGACAGGAACATGATGTTCCTTGGACACGCTGATGCCGGGGGTGATGTTGCCGCTGAAGCCATTCACCTTGCTGAGCTTGGTGAGTCTCTCCATGTGGAGGGACGTGAAGCGTGCATGCTCCACTCATACCAAACGGACTTGATGTGCAAGCCCCGGCTGCCCTTTCTCTCGTAGTTGTTCCTCCTCTCGGCACAGAAATGTGTCCTCGTCGCGGATATAGGTGACTAGGCGGCGGATCTCGACGTTGAGCCGCTGGATCTCCTCCTCGGCGCGTACAATCTTGAAGTGCTGGTCCATCGCAGCACGGCCAGAGGGGAGCGCCCATGCCTCCTGGCAAATATCCTCCCGTGATTCCCGTAGTACATCGAAGTCTGCCAGAAACGCATACTCGACTACTTGCTCCCAGTCGAGTGTCGGTTTCTGCGGCGCCATGGCGTCTGCAGCGGCATTGTATTTGTCGATAGCGGTCTTGATGGCCTTCGAACGCGTCTGCAAGGCCTTCGCAATATGCTTGGGCAGCTTATACCCTGCAGATACACAGGTGAGCTGCAATTCACAACGATGTCAGGGAGACCCACCTGTTCCCGACATATTGCACTTCCCCAGCTCAAACATCCGCGAGATGATTAGCTTCTCAAGGTTGTCGAGGGCGCGCTGGTAGCGGCGTCTCTGCAACAACCCAGCAGAGGCGAGCCAGTTCTCATCGCCTGGTACCCAACGCGCCTCTACGCCCAGGCATAGCTCGAGGTCTTGCACGGCGGCGAGCGCCTTCGTATGCACCTCAAGGGCATGTCGACGCTGCGTCGCCTTGGCTGCTTCAGCATACCCTGCCGAGGCTTCAGTCGGCATGAATGGGCGCTCGACCCTGAGAATGGCAGCGACACGTTCCCTAGCAGGCATAGATTAGTCCAGCCCTTGTCTGCTGATAACCAACTTACTCGGCGGCGTTGAGATTCACCAGTTTCTGGTGGTACTCCATCTCCAGCGTCTCATGCACTGGTTCCTTCGATAACGTGCGCAGGTGCTCCTTTTCTTTCTCGAGCCACTGCTCGAATTCCTCCCGAAATTCGACATGGAGCTCCCGCATGACATCGCGCAGCGCAAGGAAAGTTGCTTTGATCTTCAGCGCACGTCGGTATTTGTTAGAGATCAAGAGTGCTAAAGGGACGTCAGTGAAAGACAGCATACACTAGGACGAAGGCTTACAGAGTGCTGGGTAGGTCTCAAACGTATCTGTGTGCTTCATATACGTAGTGGTAGCCTGTTGGCGATGGAACCGGCTTGAATGGCGTGTAGCGCCTGCAAGAGCATTCGATTTGGAGAAATAGCTCTCGCATCCCTCCAGGGGCTCGAGGCCGACACCTTTCACGTACGTCGAGAGATTCTGCAGTTGGCAGCGACGGTTGTGGCCATGGCCGTGGAATGCCCCGACCAAAGACCTGAACTTGTTGTTGGCGGCGAGTTTGCTGAGCAACGGATGCGCTTTGACCATCTTGGCGAATTTGCATCCGATATCGTAGCCAAGGGCAATCTCCCCGAGGACTCTGAGGAGGTGGGCGGTTACAGCGAAGCCGTATTTCGAGCTGGAGGCATCATGCATCAGCAAAGTGAGAAGCAAGAACGAAGAAATCACCTACAGCTCGCCACTCTTGATCATGTCCACAATGACAAGCACAAACCCGTGGCGGCAGAGCGCTGGGAAAATCCCCGTCTCGTCGTACATTCCCCACGACCGCGTGGTGACACTCTCTTTCATATTTTGCCACCTCTCCGTACATCCATCGTCATCCTCATCATTGGGGACGAAACCCTTCATGATATCCTCCATTCCATCCTTCCCCCACTCGTTCACCTCCTCCCGTGAAAGGTAGTAATCACCCGGCGCAGTGCGATGGTCCTCCTGCTCCTTCGACGCACCCGGTGCCACGGACCCATCATCGAACAGCACCTCTTTCTCGCGCAACTCAAACCGTGCCAACGAATTGTTGCCGTCCATGGTGGCAAGCAACGGAAGCTCCAACGGAGCCTCGCCCTCGACTTTGTAAAGACATGCCGGGCATGCATTCTTCAAACGCCAATTGGGCGTATCGCGTCCGAGTGCAGCCTGTACACGCGTGTCCACCGCTGCGCGGATCGCCAAGTAAACATCGAAAGCAACAGAGAATTGCGCCCTAAGCCACGGCCGTGGGGCAATACCATGGATATCGCAGAGGGCGCGTACAAAAGCCTGAATTCCAAGACGTGGGCAGCGCAGATGGGTAACGCGATAAACCTCCAGCGCGCGGAGAGTAATGACAACGGTGGGGAAGTACGGAGCCACGGGCATCCAGCCATGGCGTATGCATGCGGAGGCAACAAAGCTGTCCCCTTCGATGAGGGCAAGGGGCTGATGTGTAGCAGCTACAGACAAGAAACAGCTCAGTATTGCATCAATGGAATGAAAAGCTAACCAAAGCGCCGTACAAAACATGTCCACTACAAGAACATCGCGGAACTCCTGCATGACAGCATCTTCAGGCAGCTCGTAGGATGCTGTGAGACCCTCCTCCGCAATTGAGAGACTCCAGTCGATGTAGGCGTCGGTCATCCGCACCATCTGCGCTGCAAACACGTCAACACGCCTCTGGGTCCGGTCCCGTCGCGTACGCGTGTCTGGGTAACGCCCGAACAGTTTGCTTCAAACGAAAGAAATATATATACATGAGAAAAAGCACCCCACAGAAAAAAACAAAAAAGAAATCATACCGGTGATTTGTACGCAAAACTTCCAGAAGGTCTTCGTCCGTACGTTCCATGTCGTCTGAGCTCAGGGCCTCGCCTGCATGGCTGATGTTTGCGGGCGCACGACCGTGCAGAACATCGTCCTCGTAGCTTGGGTCGTCATCGTCTAAGGTGTCAAGGTCATGTTGCCTATCGTACGTGCGCTTTTCCTCGCGTGTGAGGCCTGGGGAGGGGGTAAAAAAAAAACCAAAGGTCAGTAGAATGATAAATTTGGAGCATTTGCAACGCACCCTTGAGGCGCTCTGCTTCCTGATGTTCCTCCTCCCTCCTCAGCAGCTCCAGTTCTGCTGGTTTTAAGGTCCGTCGTCGTTTTGTGGGTCGGCCGACGGCGGTGTGTTCGGTGTCGCCGATTCGAACCCTCGAGGACAAAGATGTCGCGCTAGCACGGTTCTGTCGCCGCACAGCAATAGTGGCCATAGTGTTTGTTTATGAGCCCATGACCGTAAATGTGAAGTGTGTGATGATTGTCACATGGTCACACACGCGCTTGGCTCCTTCCACTACGCGTCTTATGCGTCTCCTTGGTAAGTTTGCCTTTTTCCCCGCTGCTCTGGGTTTCTATTTGCCAGATGGTGCTCAAGGCTCATCCCCGGGCCTCTGCAGCCACCAGCTGGCAAAAACACCCACCAGAGACCAATGCCACCTAATCACTTTCTGACGTGTTTCTTTTGCAGGTCTCTTACAATGTCTTGGCTTCTTCAGCCCAGAAAGGTACGTGAGTACTCTCCTAACTATTTAACGCGCCTCACAAAATTCAGACACGTCAGGGAACCGAGTTTTCCCCTTGGATGCCCGCCACTCTATCTGCCCTGAAAGGGTGTGACTTTGACTTTGCGCCGCTGCTGGCGCAGTCCGTTGCCACCGAGGGCGAAGTCCAAGATGATAACGAGGACACCGATGAAGCATCAGACGACCCACTCAACGAGGTCGACGATGAGTACCCACTGCTACCGCCACCTGATCCTTGGAACGACGTTGATGAAGAATACCCTCCGCCTCCGCCACCTGATCCTTGGAACGACATCGACGACCTCCCACTGCCTCCTCGGAAACGCCCCCGAACCACCTTCCACGACGTCACCGACAGTGGCAACAAACCCCTCAAGGGTCCTCATCGCCGCCGCAAGGCAAAACGCGCCCAGAAGTTGGCCGAGCGCGGGCACATACCTGCTGCCAAAACCTTGCGCAAGATAGTCGCACCCACTCCCCGCCTCCCCATCGACTTCAATGCCGCTGTGCTCCCCACCGCCTTTGGCACGTATGCCGCCAAAGTGGAGGATAAGGCCGAGAGGTACGGCAGCAAGAAGCGCCGTACTTTGAAGGAGCTATTGGGGCTGGGGTTCCATCTGGTGGAATGGAACGGCTTGTACGTACGCGCCTGAATCCTCCCTCCCCTTCACCCACTTATCCACCATGCAGCGACCCCTGCCCGCTTGTCGACAGCCACGGCAGGATCTTTGCCGTACTCGCGGGCCAACCCGATGGGCCGAGCTATGCCGCTACCGCCTCTGCCGCCTTTCGCAAGATCCGGGAGGAAGGTATCGCCGCCGAATTTCCAGCGTGGATGAAAAAACACCGCCGTGGCTTGTTTGCCGCCATCAACGTCGGCCTGTCCTACGGGAAGGGGCAGAGCCTGCCTTGCTGGCTCAACAACAAAGAATACAACGATCTCGCCGACAAACTGCTGCAAGATCCCACCATCGAGCGCATGGCCACGTATGCCAGCAGTGCGTTCTTTTTTATTCACCCGTACCCTCTTCATTATATCCTTCCCTAGCTGCATTTGCATTATGGGCACCACGGCTCTACGCGTATTACCACAAGCACGACCGCGACCTCCGTGTCGAGTTACCGCACCTCCGCCGCCCCTTTCCCCGCTCTGTCTTCTCCTGCGCTGCTTTCAACTTCGGTCCCAGTGTGTGGACATTCAAACACCGTGATGTGTTGAACCTCCCGTTTGGATGGTGCACCGTCCAGGCACTCGGTGTCTTCGATGCAAAAAAGGGTGGCCACTTAGTCTTGTGGGATTTGAAGCTCGTCATAGAGTTTCCCCCCGGCGCCCTGATCCTCCTCCCCTCTGCCACCATCGCGCACTCAAACATCCCGGTCCAAGCAGGGGAGGAGCGCGTCTCCTTTACGCAGTTTAGTGCAGGCGGACTTTTTCGGTACGTAGATAATGGATTTCGAACGCAAGAGGAGTTGGAGCAGGCAGATCCTGAGGAGTACGCGCGGATGATGGAACTAAAGGCGTCGCGTTGGGAGATGGGCCTAGATTTGTTTAGTACCGTAGATGAGCTTCTTGATTCTGAATAGAATACTTTTGCTATAGAGTTCTAGAAGAGACTGTTTAATACTATCCTCAAACATGAAATTTGTTTCTGAATTACAATAGTACAGCCTTGTAAAATACGATTTTGGTGTTCAGTTTGCCATCAATTCAGAATTGATGGCTTCAAGTATTTTGATCGCGAACTGATTAGTATCGCGAACTCACTCCAAAGCTCTAGTTCAGGCAAGTAGACCTCTGCGCCCGGCCTCAACTTTTGCAAGGGGTATATACTACATATTTTAACCACTTTTTATTTTTTCATCTATCATCATTTTAATTCATGTTTGTCCTCTCATTCAAAAATTGTATATTTTTCATGGGATGCTTCATGGTACGTTTGGTGCACTTTCTGATTTTTGCGAGGATTTAAGAGGAAAAGAGGAACAAGCAGAATTGAAATACTCCTGGAATTCGATCGCGAACTGATATCATCAGAGCTGTAAACTTGCGCTCGTATAGTGATCTCATCTCTCTTCCTCCCACATTGCAACCTCTCGGTGCTGCATTTTCAATTCCCATGACTCGCGGCAGAAAACCCTTGGACCCAGACCTCAAAGCCCAGCATCGACAAGAAACCCTTCAGCGCTATGCCGAGAAGTGATTATTCAGTGTAGAAAATGAAACAAAGGCTGATGGGCAGCTTTTCGTCAGAAACTCTCAAAAACTTTGTGATTCAGCCCGCCTACGAATGCAGCGGTGCGCACGCTACTCTGGTCTTCTCCCAGCCCCTCTTCAAACCGTCATCCCACCCAGACATCGCGCTACCATTGCAAATGCAGACTACAAGACCCAGAGAGTTTACGCGAAGAGGGCCAATGCCACAGCTGAAAAATACCGCCACAAGTTAGGCCCTGGCAGGAGTTTGTAAGCCTGTAATGTTTAAACTTCATACACAGGAAAGAGGACGAGATCCGCGCCACAGAGGCTGCAAGGCGCAAGACTATGTGAGTTAAGCGGTTTCATTTAATTTGCCTTCTAATAGTGCTACTATGCCCCAGAAAAATTCAAAGTTCTCAGCTTAAGAAAGCCGCCCCCAAGAAGATTTTGACCCCACCAATATCCGGTGCAAATTCCAGCCGCCAAGATCAGCGCTGTCCAGGGTATTCATCGGCTGCTGTGTTGTACAAGACGGTTGCGGATGCAAAGCTACATGCTGTAGGAGACGATGATGAGAGCTCCAACAACTCCACGGAGGAATCTTCTGATGAGCATGCCCACCGCTGCCCCGAGCCTGCAGTCTTCGAAGGATGGCATGCAGCACATATTGTTGCGTCGGCACGGTGCATCGAGTGTGACGAGGAGGGCTGTCCGGGCTGCGCCTGCATGTGCGTGGTCTCAACCGTTTGGCTAGACCACGAAGGGGTGCATTTTTTTCCGACGTGCAAGAATGCGGAGTTGATGACTGCCCGGGGTGTGCATGCATCTGTAGCGGGTCTTTGGTTTTTGTTGAACACGGCGGCTACTTTTAAATACGAATATATTGCATGGATCTTATAGGGCTTTTTTTTACAATGCAATTTTATATATTTCATTGCCCACCTCAGCCTCGGCCCTCAGCTTCAATTGTTACCTGCGTGACATTTATTGGTCACACACTCTCTCCCTTGTTTCCACCGCGATGCACAAGACCCTCTTCTTCTGCTTGCCCAAATACAAGCCCGATTTAGGGCACGAAGACATCGCCGCGCACTCCAAGTCGCGAAATGGCCATTTCTACACGCTGGTTGGGAAAGAGTGGGCGGGGGTGGTTAGTAGCATGCACGTGTTTGCATTGCATAAAGTATCTGTTCTGGCTCTGATTTTATCTCAGGGCGACGCGCGACGCGCTCCTCAGGGTTTACCCGGACTGTCGAACCTTTGACGCGCCTACTTGGACTGACCTCGTCGATTTGTGGAACAACGATTGCGAGGCCAATCATGGCCATGAAAGCCAGCTTTCCTTGGGCCCGGGGTCTTCGATCTCGACGTTCTCCCCACCTGAGCCCCGCATCGCCCCCTCGACTCCGACGCTCCTCAAGCCTCGTAGCAGATCCCCCAACAAAGCTGCTGCTATACGCAACGTCCCGAGCTCGCCCTCCAAAAGCTCTGTGCGCAATCGCGGGGAGGCTGGCATGCTTCTCACAAAGGACACGGGCATGGGCCTAATCCCAAAATTCCACAATGCTGCGCACCACTCAACCTGCCAGGTGGAGGCACTTGCCGCCCTCAGCGAGATGCCGCCCCTTGTACACGACAACACAACGGCGGACGTTGCGGCGAAGTTTGAGAGCTGGGCAGGCGCCAAGGAAAAGGATCGTGCCATGCTTTTGTATGGCGTCAGCGGCCATAACCGCGTCTTTCAGGACCGCGACTGCGCTCTGGCAGCACTGAAGAAAACGCGTGGAGGCGAACTTTTTTTCACATATGATGAGGTCGCACTTTGGGAGTTTGTGGAGGCAGAGGCCGCGCGGATGAAGGCAGCTGGTTTGTAGGCGGTCTGTTTATTTTTATTTTTATTTAGCTTCTCCCTTTGTCTCCTTCCTTGCACTGTGTGTACTGGGTGGTTTGGTTCTTATACGTGTATCCTCTATTTTGTGTTTAGCTACAGATGGATGGAAATTTTTTAACTTGCTATTTTGTATTGCGTCAGTAAGCGAGTGAATAAGAAAGAATTGAAATAGATCTTGAGAAATGCAAAGCTGTGATCAAAATAAGACCTCAAGCATTACAAATCGAAGGCTTGTTCAAGTTATATAGAAAAAAAAAGTGCCAAAAAAAAATCTCCTTGCCAGAGGGTCGAACAAAAGACCTAATGGTAAAGGGATTGGAATGTTGACTTCCTTGAATGACTATATATAGTCATCTAAGCAAATCCCTGCTCCAAACCCCTCTCCCATTAGGTCGAAAGATTGTAACAACGCTACTTATGTTTATGTTTACAGCGTGAGGGTGGGAATTTACGTTTACTGACCGTCTTCCCTCCGCTCTCTCACCGCACACCCACGCCACCGTTACTCAGTGCCGCCACGGCAGCCCATGCTTTCAAGCCACGCCCATCGCAACCCTACCCGAGCCGTCCAACCGACACGCAAACGCGCCTCCAAGGCGAGCAAGGCCACGAGGGACTTGGGTGCTGGGCTACGCCTTCAGAGGAAGCTTGCATTGGAAACCGACCTCGACGCGTTTTACTCCTACAAAGATGAGCTGGCCGACACTCTGGCTGAAAAGCACGGCCGCACCAAGCTTTACATCCGCAAACTGCTGGGCAATCGAACGCAGTACGCGACACAGCGTGCACCTAGCCTTAAAAACGCGATCATGCACGACCTCTCCCTGAAAGCTAAAGCAGGTCAGTCTCAACATATTCCACTCTACCTGCAGCTTAATTTGACGCGTTCTTTTTTATTTTAAAGATGGGGCCGCAAGCGATGTCCAGGCCATCCACGTCGAGTTCACGCGTGAAGAGCACGAGGATTTCAAGAGAAACCTCACCGAGGAAGAAGAGAAGCGCCTCATGGACCAACTCATTGCCCACCGGGAGCTCAAACATCGCGGTGTTCGCGCAACTGACAAGGCGGTGCTGATGGACGCCCTGCAAACTGCCACTCGCATTGGAGACGTTGTAAGCTGCGTGCTCTTATCCTTTATTCTTGCATTGAGAGGGTCTTTCAGCTCGTTGACCTTCATGAACGGACCGGCGTCTGCGGGATAGCATTATTCACCCGTGGAAATCCAGGAGACCCTTCCCTCCCAAATGTCGTTGATTCGGATGGGACGCGGGGGTTCTTCCAGCAGGCTTGTGGGATGACATGGCTCGACGTCCTGCGGCGGCTTGAGCAGTGGTTGTGCGCGCGCGACAAATGTAGGTGTATAACACTACATTATTTCAAACTACGTGACTAACGGGACTGCAGCCGTCAAGGACAAGAACACTCTCAAAGGCATCCATAAAGAGATCACAAATGTCTGCAATGACGGCCTGCGTACATCTTTTTACATCTTTCTAAATGTGATACTAATGTACTCTTCGTAGGTAAAATCAAGAACAACAAGAAGTTGGCCATGTCCTGGAAGAACTACCATGTAGATATCGTCCACACCCTCGGCGTAGAATTGGCCGGCTGGCCCGTGAAGATCCCCATGGTCCGCCCCTCCAAAATCCACTCGGAAGATGCGCACAAAATTCGCGACCTGCTCAGGTCGGGCGCCATCCACTAGGTTGCGCTGAGCTGTAGCCAATGCCAGGAGCTCGCAGCAAAGATCGCAGCAGTGGGGCCCCAGAAACAACGCAAGGAGCGGTCAGACAAGGGCGTGCCACGTCTATCGAAATACAACTCCGACCGCGACTCCGACAGCGACTCCAGCAGCGACTCCGACAGTGAATCTGACAGCGACTCCGGCAGCGATGGCGATGGGAATAAAGATGGAGACGAGGAGGAGCCCACCCCACCGCCTCGCAAACATGCCCCCACAGCTCGCAAGACCGCACCCTCTGGAAGGGGTGAATCCAGCAGCACCACCGTTTGCGTGCAGGCTTCCACTGCCACCGCCCCTCCTGCACAGGCAGCCGCTGTCCCCAGCGTCCCCACCCTTCCCACGCAGGCACCCGGTGGAGGCTTGACCTTTGACCCCAACGCCTTCTTCGACCCGAGCGCGTTCGATGCAAATACCTTCGACTATAGCCAGATGGACTTCAGCCTCACTTCTAACCCCCCTCTGCCCTTCTTCGGGCTCCAGCCGCTCCATTTCAACGACGACAACACCCTCAATGGGTCCTTTGCACATGTTACCAACAACCTACGCCTCAATACCAGTAACCCCGAGGACAACATAGGCATGGGAGCTGGTCTCGCAGGCAGCGGCGTATTCGGCACCTCCGCCTTCAACTTTGATGGCGGCGCCTTCACCACGGGTGTTGCCAGCACCAACGCCGAGGCCCCGAACGGCGGCATCAGCAGGATGCCGCAGCTCTCCCTTCCTCCAGCGGCCGCTGTCGTGAACAGCGGCGGATTCAATGGAACACCGCAGCTCCCCCTCGCTCCAGCTGCCGCCATTGTGAACAGTGCGCCAGCCTCAATGGCCGCCTCGATGTCGGTGTTCTCTGTGCACACGGACAAAGGCACCATGGCGAGCAAGACGGCGAGCAAGAAGAGAAAGGTGGGCGCACCCACCAATGGTGCCTCTGCCCCCACGAAGCCGCGGAAGGCGGTGTAGTGCAGGGACCGCGGGGAACATCTTGGGCCCGTATTGTATTGTTTTCTCAATAGATATTGTTACTTATTTAAATGTGTGGCGGCGGCGGTGCCACCCGAATTCCTTTTCCTATCTACCCTGTTTAACATCCCCCTCCTCAATATCATTACTTGTGTCTGTGTTTTGCAGCTAAGCACCTATATAGCCCAAGAAACCCCTCTAGTGGGGTCTCAAATTGAATTACAGCTGTGGTACTCAGTATGAACATGTAAAATATGCCTTCAATACCCTCATCTATAAACCCTAATTTTTTCGTGAATTTACAACTATTTTTGAGGCTTAAATGGGCAAGATACGGGCGGGTGGCGGGACTTTTGATGGGGTTGATGGGACCCGTCGGGAGACACATTGCCGCCCATCTTTGATGGCAGCGACGACGAAATGATGGGAGGGCGGATCCCCCCGCCCTATTTAGCGACTGCTGGCGGTGAGTGCATACTACATGTGGGCTGAATATCGCGCCGTTATTGCGCCAGGCCTAATTAAGCCAAACACACTCTAGTTAGAGGGGGAAGCTATATATATCTCCCCTCTAACTAGAGGGGTTTCTTGGGCTATATAGGTGAGTCGAGTCTCGCGGAGACTCCTCACCTTCTTTCCCTCTGCTCCCTCGCCCATAAACGTTTCAATGGTCTTAGCTAACGGCACCTTTGCTCTGGGTGCACGTACCTTCATCAAGGCCGAGACTCCCCCTACAATTCGCCAAGCGTGACCGATGCGAGATTCTGCCTCGGTGCGGACTGGAGAGTGGATCATGGGGTCCACCTGCTTCAGATAGGATTTCCCGCTTCATCTCAATCCAAAAGTAGTCTGCAGAGCCATGAAATTAAGGATGAATACCTAATTCATGTTCACTCTTCTTGCTGCTGCGAATACTCGCCGAAGGAATGCTACTGGATCAGAATGAATCCATTCATGCACGGTTGTTTGCGCGTTGAGATCGCCGAACCAGGCTTGATTCTCCGCACTTGCGATTCTGCTACATCATGCAAGAATGCCTTTTATTATGTCTTGCGCCATAGTTCTTCGACTTGAACATGCAAAGTGTGGTTCTGAATCCAACCTCAGAATACATGAAACACCAGCGCCTTGTCTTCTTGGCTGCGCCTATTCGGAGCAGCCAGTCTCATGTTGATGGATTGAAAAAAATAAACCCAAATTCTTGCCGATTTAGCTAATTTGCGAATGCACTGCATTTCGTTGGGGATTTGGTTGCGGAGGAGCTTCAAGGACATGGCTCCAATGCTTCCACACCAATAAGGCAAATGTGGGGTCCAATTCCGAGACTTGGCTTTCTTGAGGATTCTGGAAATGAAGCAATGGGGTGTTAGGCCAGGGTGTAGCTCTCTGAGGGTCATTGCTTTCATCTGTGTTGACCACGACCAAACCCAAATGCAAGGTTGTGCGAAGTCATTGGTGTCGAGCCGGCTGCTTTCCAGATCGGAGCTCTGCCTTACAATTTCGAAACTGGGGGGCGATTTATTTTTCTTCGTATACTTGCCCGCGGCTCGTTCAAGCACACATTATTTTGGGGGGCCACTGCTTGCAACCTACGACCTCCTTTTAATTGCTTGAACTTCCGCGGATGCCCATTTTATTCCTATCCTCCTATCTGTGACGCTGTATCTATTTCGGAAACCTTGGAAGCAGCAAAATCATTGCTCAGTTTCAACTCTCTTTGTTTCGGGTCCATGATGCTTTCCTTGAGCTCCGCTATAGCGCGAGCTCGGATATGCTGCCTACTTTGCAGGGATCCTGTTGGATTTCTAGAGGCCAATTTTTCCCCCCCACTGTGTGGACTATTTGCCCGCATTGTAGATTACATAATCCAATCTATCTTATCTGCACACCATGACAAGCTGAGCCAGCTCTAGGCCTGAGTGTCTGTGCGAAATCCTAGATCCCCCTTTCTGGCTGAGCACCCAATATCTGTTCACCTCTCCAGGTCACATGAGCCCAGCTACGGGAGACATAGCCCAAATCCATGGGTTACATGGACCCTTCCAGTGCCTTCATGGTGCCGGGCGAGCGATTGATACTTGCGATGAAACGGTGCACTTACTATACATCTTGAATATGCTAGTTATAGTGTGTTGTGGAAACAACACTAAAACCACACAAACAATATCTTATCACTCCCAAAAGACTAGCACAATCCTTGGTGAGTTCGGGTCCAGACCATAGTATGCGGCCAATAGGTTTGGATTGTACAGTTAACAACAAAACAAGTACTATGAGGCACTAACAAAGTCCCCGCGGCACTTCACTTGGCAAGTTACAGCAGTTATCTTTCACCGTGGCATTGGATGAATGTTTGTATGAGATGGATACAAGGAGGTAGTGACTATAAAGATAATTCTATCACTTCAGGGCAGAGTTTGTACTTGGTGTTCACAAAATATCCCCAGCAATGGCTATTCCAATTGCTATATTGAGGCAAGCTGCTTCTTCCTTTGCAATTCTCTTTACTGCAGGACTCTCCCATACAGCAGACCTGGACTTGTCCTCATCCAGGAACATTTCCTTCACTTTAAGTATGGCTTAAGCTCAATTGCAAAGTTCGACTAATTGATCCAACAGCTAATGACAGGAATCTCCCTGACAAGTGTGAAGGCAAAGCAGCCGACAAATCACAACCAATTCTTAGGTGGTTAACCGTTTGAAGCTTAACTGATGAGTCCCTTGCTTGACAATTTGAGCCAACAACTAACTTCAATTTAAAGAACAACTACAAACTGAGTTAGAACTAATCTCTGTAAAGTTGACCTGAGAAACACTACCACTCAATGCTTTGAACCAATGCCAAGTCAACTTGGGACTTAGAAGTCAATAGCAGCAGCTACACTGAGCACTCTAAAGTACAACTTAATCACACCAAGGTCCAAGACCAAAGGAGAACAAATGAGGGCGAAATGCACTGGCCACTCTCGAGTTTTGGTGGCCTATTTATACAAAGGTGAAAACTACATGATGTAAACAGAATATAGTAAATAAGCTGGGGTTCTTGGTCATGCTGGGTCAATTCCTCGTGGTCCTGTGTCGATCCCGCATGGTTTCGGGCCGGAGTTGTCATCAAGATGACACCGTGGTCTATATTTGGTGCTTATTGCACCCTACTGCACCCGTGGATGACCAATGCAGTCTGGAGCGATCTAGAGCAGTCCACAGCTCGGCTCTAGCTCGGCATACAATGCTGTGCAAGTCTAGACTGTTACTTGGGTCTAATTGCTTCTGTTGTGTGATGGCAAACATGTTGCGCACATCACATGCTTATCTTGATGGCTAGAACTCTGTCTGAGTTCCAACCTGTGAATGGGCTCTCGTTCAAGTGGTTTAAGAACACTACCAAAGTGTTCAATAGCAAATCCATATAGCAATCAGACCTGCGGGCTTAATACAGCCTTGGTTTATTCCACAATTATGGAAAGTTTGGCCGCGGGGTGGCCGTGGGATGCATAATACCCCATGTACCACTTCGTCTTAATAAACTGAGGCCCCAGGGCTTGTCAAGTTATCCATAGGACGACTTCTGTGCAGTCATTGGTTCCTTAAGTAGAGATATAATCCCTATAACTGTCTGGGCTTTTGGGTATATCTCCTTGGTATGTGTATTAGAGTACAACATACCCACGGTGGCCCCACAGGCATACTCTGAATACTACAGCCAGTAGTTCGGAGCTCACTCTGGCTCTCCTTTATATCGCCGGACAGAAGTCCCAGGTACTAGCACATAGTTCCTTGAGACACAATAATGCATATTCTTATTGTATGAACCTCCCGCGGTGCTCTATAAATAATATGAACATCCCGCGGGACTTGTATGGTCCAAAGAAACCGCAAAATTGCCAGATGGCACTGCAATTGGTGTTGCGCCGTCTCAGTGAGCCAACTCCTGCCTTCATATCTAGTGAGAAGCCCCTTTGCCGAAGCTGGGTCGCTTCACAGGCATCTTATACAAGTACAACAGTGTTGGAATCAAGAGAAGAGACCGGGAATTGAGTGAGTTATCGGTGATGGACTGAAATCATCATTTTTTGAAAAAAAATTGATCGGCACCCTAAGTTCCGCAAATAGCAGCAAGCAATTCCTCAAATCAGTGTGTAACTTCTTGCAGTCGGGTTCTCAGCCACATTTCCGCCTTTGCTCCAAGCCTCCTGAACTTGGTATTTTCCTTTTCTTTACTCGTTGGACCGTTCCCTTGGGTTTTAATTATCAATTATCTGAACGATATTGGGGCACACGGTTTATTGTCAGAGCCACTGATCATCTGCTCAACATCCCACCATTCCGGGAATCCTTAGGTGGCCTGAAAGCGGTGACTCCCCTCTATAATCAGATATAAGATTCATATTTTTAGGTAAAGAACTGGGGTCATCATCGAAATTTATTTTGGCGGTGGGAAGGGTAACAATTCTTCTAAGGTTGGGCAGGTTGACAGGAGCCTTTTGAAAAACAAAGCCTAAAAATGCGGCATTGTTCGGCACCAACCCATAGATAAAATATGCGAGGTGTATAACAAAAGTTGTAGAGGTGAAGCAGGGCTACACACCCATATCAATATCTTGAGGTGATTTCGAGATTGCATGGAGGACTGAATTTTTGCAATAGGCTCGCATCAGATTACGCCGATACTGCCAAGGATGTTTTTAAGGGGTCAGGATGTGCCAGGAGGTCAGCATGTCGGATTACATAAGGTTCCTAAGCGGGAAATCGCCTACTGCCGCGGCCCACGACGACGGGGCAACAAAATGATCTTTTGCTGGATAACATTTATGAGCTCCCTCTACCCCATGGCCAACTTGAAAGACCCATCAAAAATAACACTTGAAGATATAACTTCAAAACGACGGATAAATTCACCACCTCTAAGGGCAAGGAGACAGGGGCGGCATATTCCACTGAAGGTGCCGAGACACATCCTCACTGTGAAAATACTCAATTGAAAAGTCGATTTTTTGGTAAATAGCGAGAAGAATTGCCGTGCAGTCATGTGGGAATAAATTCGGACTCAGTCGCAGACTGGAAGTCGAGAGTCGGAGACCGTTCAAAACACACAAATCAACCGTTCTTTAAGCAAATGGCTCCTCGGCTGTGCTGTTTCTCCATATACTCATTCTCCTTCTGCATTTCCTCTCCTCTTTCTCTTGGGCCATCCCCTTCCATCGTCGACTTTCCGTCCGGTTCAACACAGCCTTTTCATTTACTGCTGCCTAGCTGACCTACGCGCAGTCTATTCTTGACAGCACACAACTCAGCGCAGTTGCTGCCAGCACTCGATTCTTATCCCGCCGAGAGGCCACGTAGTCTCCCTTGAGTCCTTCCGGTGCAATAGATCCGGCCGTGAGGAATAAATAGCGGAATTTCCCTCCCTCAATACGCCCGTCACTTTTCGCCTCGCCCTCCTCAAATCGACTGCACACGCTCTCTGCCCATTGCTGTTCTGTGGAGCCGATCGTGTTTTGGGCTGTTTGCACTTTGGTGTTTGTTTTACTGCTTCCCTGTCGGATTCAATGGTTCTCGGGGGATCAATATTCAACCACGCTCCGCTATCAATCACTTCTGGAATCTCGCCTCGGGCTGGACTTCTACACCTCATATTCAATTTGATTCATTCGTTGCGCAACCTGCTCCCCAACACCTTAACCTCCAATACTGTGGGTCTCTGCTTCCAAGTACCCAGTCTCGGTCGTTTTTCAATGAAATTCTCTAAATGCTCAGCCCAGCAAATCCTTCACTCCTGGCCAAAACTTCATTATGCGGCAGTTCAATCCCCCCATCGCTCGTAGCAACCTTTCTGTGCTGCGGCTTTATTCAACCTGTTACGTCCAGAGTACGTTCTCCAGGTCAATTGGGAATTGATGTCTCTCTTTATTGATATTCTCTTGGCGGTGGGATCGCTCCGTGATCGTGACCCTCGTCGAGACTGCCGAGAAATTGATACTCTGCGTGCCATTACGACTAGGTACTACTTAGGGCTTGAGCTACTCAGACTTTGAGATCAAATCACTCTGTATCCCCTATTGTGTATTCCCGCAATCCGTGTTCCCACCACAATGTTCGGTTTTGTTATCGTCCGTGTTGCCGGAGCGAAGCGGCGGCGCGTCTTGTCCTCAATGAACGTTTCCGCCGAATAAGGAATATTTGTTATCGTAATAAATTGGGGAGATATCGAGAGCTGATCGGACCTCCGACTATAAAACATTGTCTAGAAATTTATCGCAGTGGACACCGGATGGCTGGGTCTCATACGTTGACCCCCTCATCTGTACGCCGTTGGATGGAAGTTCGATCTCGCCTCCATCAACAGCTGCAGAGCGAGAGACACCAAAACTGACTGCAGCTGTTGAGGATGACAGGGAAACCTCGTTCATTGCGCGCAATGTCTCCCTAGAGTTCAGACTGTATAATTAGGACCTCGTCAGTCTTTTGGTATTCTTCAATACCCCAATCGACGCGCCTGGCTAAGAGGGAGTTCGAAAACACTTTAAAATATGATTAGAATGAGAAAACTGGTCGATAGCAAGGTCGCTCACATTGCGGGCCGAGGACATGGAAGGCAAGCCAGATAACTGTCGATATTCATTGATTTAGTATGCAGGTAGCCAAATTTTGTTCGCTGCCCTACAATTTTCTGTCATTGTGACAAACTGGATAGATAATTCTGTTTTGAGAATCGAAGATCAATACGCAAGGATGAATTGAACCTACCAAGGCAAGCGTGGCGATGCTCAACACGCTACAAGATTTGAAATGGGTGGGAAAGTAGTAGCACGCGCTCGAGGCGGCAAAACAAACCTGGTTAACATACAGGTCTCTGCCATGTAAATTGTGAGTACAGATATGTGCAAGTGAACCACTTAATAGACCTATGGTCCAGATGATGATTTTGTCCACAAGTGCAACAACGGTTCTGGATGTCATAAATTTTTCAATATTGAGGAATGCATTGGAATTCTTACTTGCTGTATGCACAAGAGCGCCGACTGCGGAGGACAACCACCAATGTGGCGGTGATCGTGACGTCGCATGCAACGCTGATGCTCCAAGTTGTCGTGGGAAGCCATTCGAACTGTGCCAAATAGATCCCCCACGAAGTCGCGCGCATGGAAGCAACAAAGATCCCGATCAAACCCAGCAGGTTCAGGAACGCCATAACCCAGATCAGGCCAGGAATATACAGTTTCTTTGTAAATTTGTAAATGCGGAACGCGAAGAAGCCGTGTACTGACATACGTGAGCCAGCATTATACGCAAAGCAATAAGGCACGTACCACAAGCTGCAATGAGGCCATCGAAGAGGGCGGACATGGCCAGGGATTTCGAAGGAACACCAGGGAGACGCTCCGGGTGCCCGTAGTCCGATATAGTGAACGTGTACAGCGTGTGGCCGATGCACACCCTATGCGCTACCTCGCAGACCCTTTCACATGAGCAGAATTCGAAATCGCGCGCCGGGAGCCATACCACACAAACGCAGTCTACGCTTGCGATTAGTCGGATTAATCGTTTTTACGTTGCGCACACACCAAAACCTTCAGCACGCGAGAGTCGTCTGGGAAGCGACTGTAGTAGATGTACAGCTGCATCGTTGTCACCCCGAAGAGTGCATAAGAGATCAGAGTCCCTATTTGTAAAGCGCCTGCAAAGAAGTCGTCAAGTGCATGACAAGGACCAGTCATTCTATGCGCACCCAGAGTGGGGTTTGGGTTAAACGATACGATGGGATCCATACGAGCAGAGGTTCCAATTCCGTTCCACTAAGAGGACGAGGGACGGATTATATACCGCGGATGCGCCATAGCTTTTGTTGGAAAGTCGATCTCTTCGACGCTGACATGATCAGGGCCGCTTGAGAGCCTATACCGAGTATGTCAAATATTGATTCCTGCCGGCGTTCAATCAATAACGAATCACCTTGACTCGGAGTTAAGTAGTCTGAAACAGTGGCGGTACATACCTGGGGTAAACTGGCGAATTATCCCTATTCAAGGTCGGATACTCGATGCAAGATGGGGTCGCTTGGATAACGGAAAGCGATCCAGTGATCAGCGCTCCTGATATTCTCACCATGAGACTGTGGTCGAAGTATTCCAAAATGCCCGGGTTCAAGTTATCCAACATCCAGATCATTATCCAAGGTTGTCGTTGGCAGATCAGCTTGAATCCGGCAGCAGGAACCAGTGGCGGCACAGACCGCATGCGTAATGAGTAACCGGTAAATTGTCTGTCTGCACCCATGAAGGATACTCAGTGTACTATTTCCGACTGAGAAACTGGCCACTTGCATAGTATAAGGGTTGTGGTGTAGAATCCTGGGATCCTGCGTCCGTGGGATGCTACATGGAGGGCTGTATCTCAGATTTGGACACAGACGGAGGCAGGGGTCAAAAGCTGTACCATGATTTCTTATCTCCGAACGGCGTTAGTTTTTGTTTCTTGTTGGGATGTGCTAACGGCGCCATACTCATACTCAGATTCATCGGCTAAGGGGTGTGCAACTTGTGCGCCACTGTGGCGCAAGTTTCGAGTGTGGCCTAAGTCGTACCGGGAGTTGCCGACATTCGGGGGATCCGGAGTTCAAGTTGCACTTTGGGTGGGCTTAAATCAGAGCTTCTTTGCATAGTTTCGGTTAACCTGATATCAGAACTTGAATCAGTAGAATAATATGAGATATGACATTATTTTCATTGGAAAAACAAACATTCATTCAGAATGATGAGCCTGAAGTTCGAACTGATGAGCTCGAAGATGCACTACTGTACTATTTCGACCAAATTTTCACGGGGTGTCACCTGTCACCACAATGTTCACTGGGAATGGTGTTCATTTCTCGGCAATCATGGGAAATTATCATATATGGCAATCCGGCGAATGCCGTACTGAATTCTTTTGTGTTTTTTGGCCTATTTGGGCCATAAAATTGAAAAGTCACCGTCACCTAAGCCAGAAATGTTCAGTTCATGACCCTCTGTCACCCATTATCTGAACATTTGGTTGAAATAGTACAGTACCTAACGAACTTCAAACTATTTTTGTTCAAACTCACTCAAGTTTTGATCGGGAACAGCCCAGACAACGCAAACTAAGACCTTATCAAGCCACAACCACTACCATCTGTTGGAAACAACAACCGAGCTTACCATAGACTAAGAAGGGACCAAAAGAAAAACTTCAGGTAATTGCATCAGAAGTCCAACTTCTGTGACCCATCAACTTCAACTTCAACTTCAAACTTGACTTGCCATTTATGGAAAAGTTCAGCCCTGGTACCGTGGCAGATAACATGTCCCCCCCCCAAAAAAAAACGCTGTTTTTTTTTTGGTACACATCTCTGGGATCACTGATCGGATCTTCACAGGGTGTCCAGTGAGATTAGAATATAGTTAACCCACACCATGATTACCATTCCTTTCCAGTCCACCCTTGAAAACACGAATTTCCCAGTAGATGTTGAGAATGGAATGGCAAGCTCTGACGTCAAAGGAGCTGTTGGGATACGAAGCAGTGCGTTTTGAAGACCAAGATATATTGGGCCTACAGTGCGACGAGGGGAACTGTTCGAGATGTGATCTTTTGAGGAACAAACGAATGGCAGATTATATTCAAAGTTTAGCTATCTGAAGTGCTGTTTGCGGAACCATCGGGCAAATAGAGATTACAGTCGTAGCCGTCAGAACCAAGACAGCGACTGTTGGAATTCCGAGTACCCGTTGCTCGCACTGCGCTCGGAGCACGCCGCTACTCCGGGGGTTGAACTCCAGAGGGGCGACAGAGGGACAATCGGCACCAGGATGGAATCCAATATGATGAACAGAATGGTGCTTCAGACAGGCTGGGAAGAGACCAGCCATTCGAGCGATCAGAGTAGCTAGTTATGAAGTGTCAGGCTTTCCAAAACCAGAAGTCACACGATTCTCGTGGTAAAGCAGGTATAAAAAGTGGCTAGATGATACAAGTTGCGTAGACACTCCGATGTCAGCTGTCTTCGCCTTCCAGACAGATTCTCTGCCCCAGTGCCACTCAGAATGCACAACTTGCCGCTGCATACTAGGCCCCTCCTGCCAGTGCCTCACCCTGAACACAAGCAGATACAGTGGGAACTCCTCTCACCGTGTGGTGACCAGGGGTAGGACATTGTAAGCGAAGCGGAGGTTCGTCTCTAGATGGCATTGAAAGGTGCTGACAACCCTTTTTCTCTCGTTCAGCTAGATGTGAATGTTTTTGAATTATTCATGCTCGACTGAAATACGAGGCTGTTGTAGATAGTTACCACTGCTGGTCGCCGTCTGACAGATGTGGGGTTCGATTCCTCCCAACGCCATCAGTCCACGCCGAAGTTTTTCCACTTCCTGGAACGGCTCTACTTGGTATATCATTGGAAACCCTGGGATCTTCGAGCTGAAGTGCCCAGAACTAAAAAATCGCGGAAGCAAGGGTGTGTCCGGTGTACGAATCAGTTTCACAGCGGCGTCCCTCTTGCCAGCGAAGAGCGGCAACTCTGAGAGCACCGACGCTATGTAGTTAAACGTAGTTGCCTGGGCGATGTTCATTGGTTCCGCTGATTGACAGGCTTAGAGTGCACGAATACTCACTGCGTTCCGACCCCATGTAGGCACATGCTGTGTCTACCGGTGTAGACAACAGGTAGACAAAGCTATTTGCCTACGTATGCCTACAGCATGTAGACACCGTTGGTGTACATGTGTCTACATTGGTCTACATCTGCCTATGTTGGTCTACCGTGGTAGACCGATGTAGACCAACCATAGCCAGATGTAGACTAATATGATATATCGAATTCGGAGTCGTTTCAAGTGCTTCGAGTTCCTAAGAGTAATTAAGTGCCTAAGGGCTGATGGGAAGACTTCCGAAAACTTAAATTCTGACGCCTCCCATGCCTGATCGGTGGGCGTGAAAATGTTTGCGCAAGACTTGAGGAGGTACTAGCAAAAGGAGGGATGGGAAAATAAATGATTTTACAGGCCAACATTCAAAGTTTGGGGAGACCAAGGTAGACCGAGGTGTGTCTACGGCTGTGGACAAACTTAGGCGAAGTATGTCTACGTGACGTACGCCGATGTAGCCGAACGTAGGCGAACGTAGGCAAGGCTGTGCCGATGTCCCCTTGCCTACGGCGATCGACACACTTTGACCCATGTAGCCGAACGTAGACGAACATAGGCAACGGTGTGCCTACAAGGGGCCGGAACGCAGTGACTGACAGCAAGGAACATTGATTGGGCACTGCTGGTTATAGAGATTTTTAGTCCATTTATAAATACAGTTTTTCATGGTTGGGCCAGAACCCCGGTTTTTAGTTCACAGTGGCGGTGCTTGGTGCGCCGTGTATGTTAGAGATTGACCCGAGACCCGATTTAATTACGTCATTCCACGTTGTATACACATGTTCTCTGTGATACCTCATGTATTAAGCAGATGCCTCGTATCAGTATGTGCATGTTTGCTGATCACCCTAATTTGTCGTTTCTTTCTCATCCAGCTGTCTTCTCCCTTCAAATTCCTTTGTCTCGGTCGCCTCAAGGTTTTTCTCTCACGTTTATTTTTCAACATCATAAATTAACTTCAGCCTTACCTTTTCTGTGCCGCTTTTGTTACGTGCAACTCCTTCGGACGAAGCCACATTCCGGCGGGCTCCACCGTTCAAAGACCACGCAAGAGACGCTCCGCTTCTTTCCTTCGCACCCCCATCATCCCCCACTGCCAGTCGTCTATGACTGTGTCGGGTCTCGATTTTACACGTCCTGATCGCGCAGGTCTGGGTCACAAATGGAGGAAGCATCCACTTCGATCACATCCAGTGCAGCGCCAGGCCTGGAAGCAACCTCAGTGGACCGCTCACTTCCATTCTGCTAGCACTGACATTCATTTTTATAGACTTTCTCCATCAAGCACCCGTTCAATAACTCATCCATAAAAATGCATCTCATCCACCGATGGACGTAAGGTACGAGACATCCACATTATATATTCGGTTGCCTTAGATAACTTATATCCCAGCTGACATAGGGGCTGGAACAGTCGAACATTAGAAATAGTATAGATATAGGTAGCAGATCCTCAGTGCTCCCCCCCCCCCCTTCGCTGATAACAAAACAACAAGTTCCCACTGACTGAGCCTATGCGCCACCATGGCGTCTTTCATGTGCCAATTGACCGGTATTTACCTGCAGGATGCTCTACACCCATAAAGCGACAGCCCCGGCCTCCATCGCGCACGGCCGTCACCTCTGACTCGGGCGTGAATTCCATTTTTGCTTCAAGGCAGGTATTACCCTTACTTATCTAATGCCAATTCATTAATTTCACTTGATTGGATTCGATTCAAGGGAGAAAGGCGACTATCTGGTGGCCGCCACCGCAGCGTCTTCCATTCTCTGGTACATGATTTTAATATTTTATTCACGGCTCATTTCGATGCTTAGATGTTCGTGCTGCACTCGAGGAGTAACCTGGGAGTCACTATCGCCGCTTTCTCTTGCCCGGTATGATACCTTTTTTACCATTTGTTCGTTGGCTGAATATTCAGCCCACATTCAGGAAGGATGTCTGTCGAGTCGTCGATGCACTTGAAACAACGAACTAAAGACTACCCGACGGTTCGCCATCGTTTTTTGCGCTCCGATATCTGATTTTTTACCGTTGATTCGGTTGCTGACTGCCTGCGCAGCATACTAGGTCGTCGAAGTGTTGCATTCCTAGCACGAACCGCCGCCACCTCAGACTCGGATCGTGAGGTCAGCCCCTTCTTTTACTTGAACTCCCTCTACATGAGCTCATTTGCGGAATAGGAATTTACTGAACATGTTATTTGTCCCTGCGTCAACTCCGAACTCGACCTTCAGGTTAGTGTTTCATCTGCCTTGGTTAGAGTGGGAAGTCTGTTATTTTTCAGTGCCACGACGTGCTCAAGCCCATCAGTTACGCGTAGCTCACGCTTTGATTCCGGTTTCATGCTTCAAAATCAATTACCCCACCCGTGACTGCACCATCCAATACCCGCGAATTCCATTCTAATTTTTTGGGACTCCGGTGAGCGGCTCTACTTCACATATTTTTATCTCTGCATTTGACTGCCGTAGCTGTTTCTAGTCGTCTGCATGGTCAACTCAACCCACATCAGTAATGCCCGGTTCACCTCGCCATGAATTCCCAACGCGTTGCTGCGGCCTTCGATTTTGTCTTTTCTGGAGCATCTGGTAAAATGGGTATGTTCCTACACCACCATATTACATTGGAATTGGTCCAACATGTCCGTTCCAGATTCCGCTGGAATGTGGACTGTAGTGCGTCATTGTCCCCTGCCCGCTGCCCATTTTCGTTTCCTAGAACGCCAGCAAGCAAGGTATGTACCACTATTACGTCTTGATGCACTGCATACTCTTACCTACATCTTTGGTAACGCTGCGCCATGACCGCCACCGCCGGGCCTCGAGCACCAGTCAAGATGAGTGATTCCAACCAATAAATAATGGTAATTGTTTCGAACTCACCGGGTCTTTTTCTAGGTTATCAGCCGGCACAACATATTTTGGAACAAGTGTATGTATCCACGATTCGAGCAAATCACCATATTTTCTACGATCTCTATGTATCGCTCCCAGCATGTTTTCTTTTACCGATATTCTGTATTATGTATCCCACCGATCACAACAGTGATATTGATTATCACTTTCAGATTAATTGAGTACTGTGAACCCAAATGAACTGACATCTCCTATAAAAACACTTAACGCCGGAGCGAAGCGAAGGCACATCTTGTTACAATCAATCGTCTATTGTCTTTTGCCACATCTGTGTCTACTTTCTCCTCTCTGGTATACGAGTTCTAACAGTGTAGGCCAAACTTGACTTGAAAGTTGGCAAGAAATTGTGGATATTTGGGAACATTATGTTCAAATTGCCTCTTCTGACCTTGAAGTGGGTATCACTGGTTGAACATTTCAAGTTTTTCAGTGAAAAAAATGGTGAAAAATGTCCATTATATTTCACACTTTTTTTCACTGAAAAAGCAAGTGAAAAACTTAGAACTTTTTCAGCAGTTTTTGGCTTGTTTCAAATTTTGCACCTTAAAAACGGAAAAGTGGTGAAAATGTTTTTTAATTTTTCACTTATGTTTTCAGTGAAAAAAGTGTGAAAAATAATGGATATTTTTCACCATTTTTTTCACTGAAAAACTTGAAATGTTCAACCAGTGTATGAAACGAGCTGGAAAGGTTCAGAATATAGTGAGATCGCCTAAATTTGGGTGTCTGGTATCTTCTGCATCACCTCTCGCTAGCTATCCCGGTTCAAGGATGGAAATCCTATGTTGTCTGGCAGCGCCAATTGAATAGAGAGCTTGCGCAAAAGCTGCACGAGCCGCATGCGACTTTTGGGCATTGCGCGAAGCCGCATGCGGAAATCAAATTTGTGGTTACTGAGAAACCAAGTCGATGGAAGGGTAGTTGGATCCAAGGACAAGTACAGGTCGCTGAAGAAATCTCATTTGTGCCTCAACTGCTGTGTGCAAGACGCAAAAAGTATGGGAAGTCTGAGTGGAGCTGGACTGATGACCGGAAAAACGGCCCCCCTAGGTTGCGCATCGACCAGATACCCATTTGGATGAATGCAATACAGTGTCACGGAGACCGGGGGGAGCATTGAACTCACAAACACATAGAGGGAACATGGCAAAAAACTTGTAATTTTGCGCAATGCCCAAAAGCCGCATACGGCTCGTGCGGCTTTTGCGCAAGCTCTCTAATGGCTATAAAAAAAAAAACCCCCACCCAAACCAGTCAGGAACTCCGTGGGAGCAGCGCAGGCACGGGCATGGGCTTCGAATGCCGCAACTATTCCGATTCGCGTTTCATCTCAGCAGCAGCCCAGCGCGTTACTTCGAGGAGACTGCAACACTGGTTCTCACGTGGTTTCGAACCCGAATTTTTTCTATTGCTTGATGCTCGTTGTGTCTGCGACATGATACACCGTTCAAGGGCTTCGACATCTCTCAGATCAATCAGCGGCGGGCGCACTTTACTGAACGGTAAGGCTGGATAAAAATATGATTATATTCTATTATAATCCATTATAATCCTAAAATTACGATTAAATATGGTCCGAGCGTAATTTTAAGGCCTAGGGTTATGAAGGGTTGCATTACATTACATTACGATTATATTACGGTATGGGGGTCATATTTAATCATAAGATTAAGCCCGCGCCAAGTGAGCAGAACAGAGGTTTCTCCAAATTTTACTGGCTAGAGACCTTTATAATCTGGTTTAGGGGATGTATAAATTGCAGAAATGCTCACACTCAGGCCTAGTTAAGTCAGAAGCAGAGTTGAACCAAAGTTTGGTCATATTTATTTTCTGATTTTGGCACGAACAGATTGCGTGGCATAATCGAACAATAGTGATGGGTGTTGAAATTAGAGGGAACTTTGAAGGATCCACCCATTATCTCATGTTTTTGGTTCAATACTCAAAGGAATCTTGTCTGTGTGTATCATCAATGACCTTGAACTGGGTCCTCTGGTTCAGAAATGACAGATAGTCACTGTCTAATTTCCACGCAACCATGCAGCGGGTGAATCCGAGCCATAGAATCATTCTAGGGGCATAAGCAGAGTGTCATACTACAAAATAAAATTTTATTGGGTGAAATTCGGATTAAATACAATTAAATACCATTAAATTACGATTACATTAAATTATGATACCCTTACGATTAGATGTGGGCTCAAACCTTAAGATTATATCATGATTACAGTACATTATGGCTGGGAGGCATATTTAATCATAATGTTCCAGCCTTACCAGTAAACGGCGTTTGGAAGATCTCCGACCTCCGTCTGAGCTTCTTGCCGAACCCGATCACCACCGTGGCACAAATCTATGGCCTGACGCCATATGACAGCCTGATTTTGCTGAACTTGGCTCGCGCCTGGGAAGCTAGCGGACGCAAATAGGGGACGGTGGAATCTAACCTGAATCGAACAGAATCAAAGCCGATTCTTTGGCAGACGGAATCACATCTTTGGAACCAGGAGTGCACTTCTGCATCTTCGGCTCTATGATCCCGTTTCCGTAGTTTCGGTAAGGCTGGTAAAGCGGGATCTTTACTACACTGCCCTTGGGCTTATTTTAACCTCTCTAGTATCCCGGGCGTAAAATCTGGACTAGAGGCACTGCCCTCAGCTTAGGATAACACGATGTCTGTCACCACCATCATCTGTGTCCTCATACTAGTAATAGCTGAACCATTTTCTCAGACATTGTTACCAAAAATGCTTCCTCCATAACCAATTTTTGGTTTTCTCCCATTTTTTGACAGGGTCTCAAGACCCCTTCTCCCTCTTGTTTGAGGTCCCCGGGGCGCTCACCTTATAAAATATGGTTCAGGAATATCCGGAGGGCTGGAAAGAATTTCTCCGGGGTTGGCTGAAATCGCCCGAGCGGCTTGACTCTGAAACACCACCTCTCGTCGTTTTTTGTCAAATCAAAGTGCATAGCCATGTATCTACTATTACTGGATACTACCTCCCCAAAGCTCATCCCAATCACACCATTATTGATAGAGTTATAAACGCCTCCATGGTGAACTCATGGAAGCTGCGAAAAATTATTCAAATCTCGTAACTATACCGCACTTGATCTAGAACAACTGAACCCGTAGGTATGGCCAGAAAGCTCTGCATTCCATTTGATTTACAACTCATATGTACTGGCCGCTCATACGCTTTCTTCCTTATGCGTAAGTCCGCTACATGCTATTTACTTGCGTACTCGACTTAATCCTCGAGGCAGTTACCGTCTACACTGCGTAGGTTCCCGGGACAGCGACGCGCAAAAGCCTAGGGTATACATGCTGCGCTGCTGCCAGCTTTAGTGCTCTGTCTAGCCACATTCGCTCCGCGCAGATGTGAATCCACGTCTCGTCGCGTGTGTGGCTTGGCAGAGCGCCTTGTCAATTGGAATCTGCGCTGAAGAACGATACTTGCTTTGCTGCTTCCCGGCTCGTCCGAAATTGCGTGCAGCTCCCCTTTTATTGAGGTACACCCGCTGATTGCACTATATTCGCCCACCTCCTTAGAGCGCGTCTCATCAAATGTTCGCTTTTTCCCCCTCTGCTTTCCTGAGTTAATTAAAACATCATATCTGCTGGTTTTCAGTCCTAGCTGGATTCGGGCCTCTCATTTGTCGTCCACGCGCAGATATCCTCAGGCTTTTGAAGTCAACACCGTGACCAAGCCACTGCCCCACATTGGGGCCCATCTGTCGCAGTTGATTCACTTCCTTAACAAGATCTGTAAATGCACGGAAGGCACAGTAACCTCAGTCTCCTGCTATGTGGGATCAAGGACCGTATTAAATACCTGTAAATGCGCGGAAGGTGCATTAACTACAGAATAAGTAAAGAACATTAAGAAAAGTAGGTAAAGGACTCACCCTCAGTTTCCCGCTATGTGGGATCAAAGACTGAGGGCAAGGGACAGGATTGTACGGTTTATATCTATCTACTGCTGTACCAGCTGACATATGTCAATCCATATCACGGGCCGCAGGCCGGGGCGTGCCGGAGAAGAACTCATTTCCTGACATTCCTGTGCTGTGCTATGTGCATCACCAAGATATCGAACCTCTGATTTGCATTTTGGAAACTGCGGTGTGAAGCGTCATGAGATGATTCCTGGACGAGTGTCCTCAAGTGTACTGTGAGGAGCCTCAGAACTGGTTGCAGGCCTTGGAGCATAATGCAGAGACTCAGTGGATAAATTATCTCGTTCCCCACTGGATGTACTAACCGACGATCTGGGATGACCCCGTTCATTCTGTTCGCTTAGAACTGAACCGCGACGTTTAAACTCTTCTACAGCTCTCGAAGTCTCATCAAGCTCTTTATCCCGGTCAAACTTGTAATACTTTTCAACGTGAGAAATTGCTCCACTTCATTCCTGAAATTTCCTGTCACTCCAGTAATTCACAGAATGCACTTTCATATAGTTTAACATGCTTCCCAGCGTTTTTCAGCTCTGGGAATCCGATTTCGAAGTCGCCGGACCCGTCCGGTTCGCGGTTCGCCCGGCACTGGCACCGCTCCCCGAGGCCACCGGATTTCTTGTACCGTCGTACATGTACCCCTTAACTTGTGCGTTAGCTGACTTGAGAGATTCCATTTAGGAGGTATTCGAGTAACATACTCGGTTCTCTGAGTTACCGCCCACGAACTCCGCAAAGGTGCACACACGCGCCGAGAGGCACTTACTGACTCACGCCATGACGCGGTATGCCCCCACTACATGTTGCATCTCTGTCACATTTGGTTATAGATTCCTGAAATGGCCTTCCAGATGCACCGGAAAAATCCAGCCGCCCGCCATTTTGCTTTAAATCCGGATTTTTTGGCTGTCGGATGCGCAGGAAGAGATGCTTGCGTCCCCTGGGCCCATTTTTGGTTCGCGGTCATATTTTGGCGCTAGAATTAGGGGGGGGTGGGAATATTCCTAAAGCCATCGCAGCAACGGCCGCGCGTATTTTCAAGTCGCAATGCAGAAAATAAAATAAAATAAAGCAACAACCCGTCGGGCGCACCCCATTCCCATCCGCGGTTGACCTTAACCTCGGCGCAAACAAGGGTTTGACGTCCTGGGAACACGGTGCGCCCATGCGGCACGCGCGGCGCGCAGCGTGTACCTCCTATCGCGAGTTCTTTCACAGGTATCTTTCGGAATGTCTCTTCTTTTTGATTATCAGCGCATGGGGTTCATTATTTTGCTGAGAATTGTGCACCCCCCCGTTTTCCAACACCTAGAACTCGATCTTCCAGGTCTCAAGGCACCCGGCCCTTGGTTCACGCAACGGCTCAAGCCCACCCCGACTTTATAGGTGAAAACATTTTCTTATAAGCACGCGGGGCTCATTGCTGTGCTGGGAAGTGCGTGCACCCATCCATCTAATCCGAGAATGTGGCGCCACATTCCAGGATTAGATACCTAGGGCCGCACATTTGCAGACTGCAGAGTGGTGGAAAGAAATGTAAGTGCAAGTCAGCAGTATAACATTTCTTTGCGCCTCACGCATGTTAATATTTAGCCGGGCAATTGTAAGGTTCAGGTCATCCACCCTGGCATTATCACAGGGTCTCTATACAGAGTTGACCGCTAATCATGAGGCCCTCGAGAGGCGATTTGGTACCTCGATCACTTTCCACGGTAAATCATTTTTTGGCCGTGATATATAAATTGAAACAGGTTTTAGAATCGTGCTCCGAGTATGCAAAACACATTCCAAACCGCTTTCGCGCAGTCGAGAATGGGGAAGATTTGTTAACGGTCTGGGTTCCTGTCTGGGCCGACGATGTTTCTGTCGCGAGAAGCAAGCAATATCAGAAACATTTGAATGTCTACACGGCAAACGCGAATTTACCTGGACAACTCTTGCAACAAGAATATTTTGTGCGCTTTGTGTGTACTTCCCCTCACGCAGGGGCCTTGGAGCAATTAAAAGTTGTCGTCAATCAAGTAGAGTAAGTGTTCCTACACCATGAATTATTCAGTCTGACCCTGTTCAGGTCGACGCATCAGAAGCCAGTCCTTACCTACAATGCTGAAACATTACGTCCATGTAGCTTTCAGCTCAATGTGCCCGACGGACCAGCAGACAATCCTTAACAGGCAGAGGAGGTCTCGCATATTGGCCATCAAGGCAATTACTCTTGTCGTCGTTATCACGTTGGTGGGACAAATGAACAGAAGGAATGCCCAGGTGGCTATCATTTATTTTACGCGGTGACTACAACACAGTGTACACGTGTGCTTTCGTCTCGTATTCCGCTGATTTATTTTATAGCCCGGACGGCCGCGAAACGTGGAGGGTATCCCCGGATGTGTCCTTGCGCAACTTAGGCTTCCTACGTACGGGATCGCTTCCCGTGTAGAAGAGCTACAAGCGTCAACGGGGACAAAAGATAAGATTGCGCAACATTGGATCGACATCCTCATCCAGACGGCCCGAGAGGCGCAAGCGGCCAGTCCCGGTCGCTCTGTAGATGACCTTTCGAATGAGGTTTTGGTCTGGTTAGGTAACAAGACTGACCAACCATATGATCACCCATTGGATGTCCCGTGTACGTCGTTCTGTAACACGTCGAAATTCGCTAATTGAGTAATTCAAGTTTCTGACCCGTCCCAAGACACTCTGGTCGAAATCCTTCATACAATTCTCCTCGGCAATGCAAAATATACCTGGTACGACCTGCATCATAACTGGACTGCAGCGCAGCAGGACACTTTCACGGTTCGGCTCCAGGGCACAAACCTCGATGGGCTCCGAGTGCCTCCAATCCGCACTACATATATGATGCAGTATCGTAATGGATTAATCAGGAAACACTTCAAGATCCTCATGTAGACTATGATATTTCATATTCATGACATCGTCACGCCAGACCAATTTTCCCTCGTCCGCGCGCTCAGGGAGCTTGGGCTGCCCCTCTGGATCCCTGTCATCGATAATATGGAAGAGTATTTGGTGCGCTATAATGAATCTTGCACCTAACGCTGATCATTCATCAAATTGACAGGGATCTTCAGATTCTAATCGAGAACCTCCTCGATGCTTTCACCACCCTCGACCCGACCAAAATTCTGATCAAGATCAAGCTGCATGTGCTTATGCATATAGTACAAGATATTCGTCGCCGAGGACCTGCCGTCCGTTTCTCCACCGAAGTATTCGAATGTTTCAATGCTATTTTTCGCCTATGTTCCGTACTCAGCAATCATCAGGCCCCGAGTCGCGACATTGCGGCCAAATTTGCTGACTTGGACCGCGTAAAGCACATAATGAGCGGTCGGTATTGGTACCAGGATGCAGCATGGGTGCGCGCTGGGAGAGATGTCCGGCGTATCATCCGCAATACTCCGATCATCCAGAAGCATCTAGGAAGAGCACCGCCTCCATTTTGGACTATAAGTTTTATCGACTATCATAAAATTTGTAGAGTCTGACTGCGGGAGACTAATTTTGGACCCCTGGACTTATAAAAGCAGTCGCACAAAAAAAAAAACAAGCTCACTGCGCTAACCGCCGACGAGGCGATGCTGAATGGTGCCACAAATCCCGCCTCGCTTACCATTGATGCTAGTATGCGATGGACCAATGGCGTGAACGTCGCAGCGGTCTCGGGCAACTGTTGTACTGTGGGTTCTTGGGGGGTATTCCGAGTCAATGATGTAAGTTTCAATTTCATCTCAATCATCATTTTTAACAACTCGTGGACAGCTACCCATGATTGCGCGGGTTTCAAAGATTCTTTTGCCCAAGGGAAGCAAGTCTGCACAAGGAGTTCTCGTCATTACCAAGTTCGATATTGATAAAACCCGTCATCCACACTACAACATGCCGATCCTTCTGCCCGGTGCAGCTGCCTGCCGCTTCATTGTTCCTTCAGATGTGAGCGAGATCTCAGGCCGTTTCCTACAGTACTAACCAATTTGCAGTCAGTACAATTTTCTTTCAACGTCCAACACGATTGCCGGGCGTGTGGGTGTGATGGCAGTGGCGTTACGCGGCAAATGCAAGAACGTCAGGAGTCGGATACGATAATCCACTCCATCGTGCATAAAGACGACACCCGGTTCATCATCAATACGCATGGCCTTCACAACGCTGGCCTTCTCAGAAAATACCTACCCGTTGCATTGACCCAACCTTGTCCGCTCTTCGCAGATCGAAGGCAACGGCATGACGAGCTCGCTGCAGTTTTAATTGTCCCTCAAAAAATAGAAGCATGCAGCAACTCAAGAGAAAGCAGCGGCAACAAGGGAGAGGAACAAAGCGGCCAAGACCGCAGACAACGTATTATATATGGCTAAGATACGCACTCATCGTGAAATGGTCTTTTTAATCCCGCCCGAAGATTCGGAGCTGTTGTAGGCTGCACAGTAGCAGCGGCATCGTAGAGAGCCTGCGTGAAGCAATAGAGGGGCCTTCGGTTTGAAATGTCGCGGTGTTGTATCGAGGGAATGTCATAGAGAGCTTGTGTGAGGTGTCGCAGTGACGCCTGATTGACGGCATCGTACCGAGGCCCGACGGCGACATCAGACGAGCGTTTCAATGTTTGAACCTCACCAGCAGCTCTTTTCTGCCTCTATATAGCATTTCTCGTGAATATTTGTAAAAGAATCCGACCACAACTCAAATTCGAATCCAGGCTGGTTGTGGGTGTACGTGCGATTCACCTTGGCCATATATGTATCAGTTTCTCGTTCAACGAGCTAAAAAAGGCTAAAGGGAAGATATTATGACCCAGCCCCGCATCGAACGGAGTACTCTTGCAAGCAACGACCTAAAGATTATCAACATGCAGCAGCTGAGCGCCGTCGCACCACCGGGTCTTCGGGCTCATAAGTCGGTCCTAGGTGTTACCTTACAATGTTCGGCGCCGCTCATGTCTGAGTTATCGGGGCGGGGGCGGGGGGCACCCAGAGTGCGCAAGTGTACACACAAGCAAGCAGGAAGGCTCGGTCCGGTCAGGTCCGCCAGCTGGTGCTGATCATCATCACGATCATCCGAACGCGCTCTAATTAAACCCTCTACTTGACAATATAGCGCGATGAAAGACGTAGACAGTATCTACCGTACCACGAGTGTGGAGGATGCAAGGACTCGTCTTCACATGCCTCAAATTTGGGCGGTTACCGGAGCCATAAGTTAACGAGCGGTAGTAAGACATGGCGCATGCTGTGTGGTCAGACCCGCCGCCTAACGCAGCCAAGGATTTTCTCGAGGCCGCTGGGATGTCACTGTCAACTTCGCGCGCGTGTCAGGTGTCTTGTCAGACTTTGGCGAGCCGCGGGTAGCGTGAGCCTTACATAGAACATGGAAATGCTTGGCAGAGGCTGTCAAGCGTCACCGCACAACATAAAGTCTATTGAGCACAATCTGACAAGTTAAAGACAGTTGCAATAGGAATAGCTTTAAGGTACTCTAACCTGTATGAGTGAAAATTGACTGTAGATGGGCGCGGTCGAACATCTCGCTGGATGTCGTTCTGTCAACTCCTCTGACTCTGATCCTGTAACAAAAGTAGATTCCCGGCAACCCTCCACAGGTATAAAAGACGCACTACCCCTGCCCTGCACCTCAAGCAACTCGCTTCAAACAATCAGTTGGATCGCAGCCCGCATGAAAATCTCACCCGTCTTCGTCGCCCTCTCTCTCCTCCTGCCGGCGCTCGCCGCGCCGGTGGTGGTCGAGCGCAACGACCCTACTACCGAGTGCTTCCGCAAGCGCACTGGCAGCACCGTCCTCGCGAGGTCGCCGCAGCCGCTGCGGCCCTCCACCCCATCGGACCCCAACCCTCCGAATCCACATCCGCCACCGCCTCCGCCTCCGCCTCCACCTCCACCTCCGCCTCCGCCTCCACCTCCGCCTCCGCCGCCGCCGATTCTCTTCCCGCCGCCCGTCAAGCCTCCCCCCGACCCTGACCCAGACCAACCGCAGCCCCTTCCGCCCCTGCCCTTGCCCCCACCACCGCCGCCGCCGCCGGGCACACCCATCCCGCCCCCAATGCCCCCGGTGCCGGCCCCGCCCGCGCCAATTCCTCCGGACCCACCCGCTACCGGTGGCAGCAGTACCGGCACCGATACTGGCGGCGGCGATGCTGGTGGCGGTGATGTCGGCGGCGATGATGGCGGCGGCGGATGCTGAAATAGTCGCTGGAGCATCGGCACGGTTTCAATCACGGCTACGGGTATCGATTGATGGACACACGCTAGACTCTTCTTTCTGGCTGGACTCCTGAGTCGCAGAGTTCGCTCCGCACAGTCCATAGTGCGTTGTGTGGACGGTTTGATCATGGCTGGCTTGATGGATGTCTTGTTGGATTTTCTGGTATATTCGTGTACGGTGTTTTGTTTCAGGGTATTAAGTTTGTTTCTTTGATAGGTGAATGATATTAATATATGCTGTCCCGTCACTCCACACCCTCATTTTGCCAACTTTCGCGGAATTCTACGGACCTCCATTTGTCGCGTTCATGAAAGTCCACGGAGGTCGTCTCTTCCATCTCACAATTGAAAAGTTCCGCGACTTCAATCTTTTCGATGTCTGCAACAATCGCGTTGATATCCAATTTCATGGGGTGTTCCACAGCCGCCATATTTGAGGTTTTTAAGATCAAATTCACCTTTTTCCAGATGTGTCCTGTGGATTGTTTTGCCTGCGGGACGCCACATGCATCGCTGACCAAAATCATGGCGAGCTCGCTCCCAAAGTATGTCGTTTCTTTCTCCTTGATTGTGTATTGTACTCAGTCCCTCAAGCGAACTGAAAACAGTCGACTTTGATATTTTCCCCTCCCTTCGTGAGATCCAGATACGGGGCCTTTGCTGGCCAATCACTGAGTGCGTGCATCAATATTCCTTGTTTGATCAAATCTTGACTACCTCATGCGAGACATATCGAAGAGCTCGGTGGTTCCATTGGCTGAATACTTATTAGAGAAGCACATTAAACTCCTAGATGCGGCAGGAAAGCACTGAACCCCGCGACTCAAGAACCCAAAGACTCGGAAGAGATAGTTAGGATTGCACTTTGTATGCAAAACCGATAATGCGCTTGGTTTAGCGGCCAATTGTCATACAAAGAGCACGGATGGCTGCTATAAAATTCGACCAGTTGGAAAAACTTCCGAGTCTGAGGACGATTCTGTTAGTGGCTGAGTTGCGAGTGGAAGTCGGTTGCTGTCAGTGTGTTCCACATGGACATCAGGCTTCATTTTCAGCATGGTTTCGCTTTTCAGAATTATTACTTTTGAGTTTTGTTTATAAACCATTTTTCGCCCTGACTTCTCCTCTCTGTTAAGACTCTCCTCCCTACCTCCCTGAAACTCCTCTCCATGATACGTAAGCGTGCTCAAATGCACCACATCGTACTGAGAATAATGATTAAAAGAATGACGTGGCCTCCAGCTCTGGCCGGAGATACTTGATCGATGTTTGGACATGTAGAGTCGATTTCGCCATCGATGTTGAATATTGCGACCCATCGCACTATATAATTGCGGTGTCCTTCTCTTCTCCTCATCCGCATCCCCCTCATCGTCGATCAGAAATCCGCAGATATTTGACAGGAATCCCCAACATATTTTATCTCTTCTATCCCAACACTATCAAAGTATGTCTTTACTATATTTTGGCCTTCGTTCAGCTCACGGTGCTCTTGAACCCCTCTTCCTTGAGCTTGACCCATGTGGGACGAGAGATGAGCTCGTTCCACCAACTTCGGATGATGGTGCGTCAATGAAACTCCTGAAATTCAAGCACGGGACGCACCGTGTAACATTGGGACCTTTGCTGGTCATGATATCTATCCCCCCAATGGTGAGGAACGGGGCATAGGCATAGTGGCAGAGATCCGCGAACGAAAATTCCTGTTCAAGGAGAGTTGAACTAGAAGTTTGTTCGGCAAGCGTTACTCACGTCTCCGGCCAAGAACTTCTGTTTGCCGAGGATGACCTCGTAGACATCGAGTTTCGCAGACAATTCTTCGAGAGCTTCATCGAGAACGGCCTGGTCCACGGGCTCACCGCGAAGCCTTTTCGGTCGCCTATTCAGCGGTGCGCAATGAGGTGCATTTCTGAAATGCTTACGCCTTTTCCACCGCTTCTTTGAACACGGGCAGGAGCGCTGGGGTGAACGTGGCATATTCGACGGCGGCCGCCTGCTCGACGAGGGTACGCTCCTTTAGTCCTTTTGGGAGAAGCTCTGGCCCTTGGTTGGGATATTTCTCGAGGATGTAACGGCAGATGGCACGGCTCTCATAGACGATGAAGCCGTCATCATCCTACGTTGGATGAATTCAGACGGAGTATACCAGTGGATGCTGCATACTCACAATCATAGGGACCTGGCCGAACGGGTGCTTCGCCATGTACTCCGGTGTTTTGTGCTCCTTGATGTCCAGATTGACGGGGACGTGTTCATAGGGAACCTGCTTCTCCACGAGGGTAAGTCCAACGATCGCAGGCCCTCCGCCTACATCCGGGTCTGAATAAAATTTGAGAACCATGTTGATAAGTTTCGAGGAGCGAGGATATGGTTGGGATATGGCTGGCTTTATGGTCGCAAGGAACTTACGGCGCTTCAGATGACGTGGTCAATCGTGATCAATTGGCTGGTCCTGAGATTGAATTGATAGTGCTGAGGAAGCCGATATTTTCGGTATTTAAATCCAGGCTGATAAATAAGAAGTTACGTTGCTTCAACGGTGAAAACGGGCCTCGAAGCTGCGGTTACAAACGAGTAATAATAGGTTTATTCTTTGTAACTTCAGATGACGTGGTCAATCGTGTTCAATTGGCTGGTCCTGAGATTGCTGAGGAAGCAAAACCCGATATTTTCGGCATTTAAATCCAGGCTGATAAATAAGAAGTTACGTTGCTTCAACGGTGAAAACGGGCGTCGAAGCTGCGGTTAAAAACGAGTAATAATAGGTTTATTCTTTGTAAGTTCCAGATAATTATGGGACTGCTACCACCATCACCCCGGTTTTTCGTTCCGTTCCTACTGAGCTTCAGGCACTCAGTAGGGACGAAAGTTCATTGTCCTGTACTCCATGGTCGCCCCACTGCCCCACGCCCCTCGCCGTTTGCCCAAATGCCCCGCATCCACTTGTCACTTTGATCATCCTCATCCGCACTTAAAACTGCGCATCCAGCTTATGCCGCCTTTCCACTGCCCACAAACAACATCACTTCATTGTCATTCATCCACTCTCCTATTAAACCCTTCTACGAGTCTGTAGGGCGGCCTGCGTCTTCACTTGGGCCTACCGCTTACCTGTCTCGGAATTTTCGGTTGGGGGAAGGATGTGATGGGATCAACTACGTGGGAAACTGGATAGCCTTGGCCGGTTTAATGCGGCCGTTTATGCGCCTTTCTGATTTCGTTTCGACTGAGTTGTCGACCGAGTTAGCATAGGCACCTTTTCTCTCAGAATACTCTTGGGTTCGTCGAGGTACCTGTACCTAAGTATTATATATACGTAGACGAATATCACACTGTTAAACTGTTAAACAGAGCTTTAGTCTTCCGGCCTCCGCGGATGTTATTAAAATTTTAAAAATACAGTTCGCGCGACAAATTCGAGTCCATGCCCACCGTTTTCGTTCTGACGACAACTCAATGCGGATGAAAGTAGCAAACGTCAGAGACAGCCCGAGAAGCCTGTTACTCAGCTCGGACTCTTACTCATCTACGCCAGCTTATCACATTGCTCAGCAACTTCTTGAAAATAGAGGACTATCAGTTTGTGTTGCCCCGTCGAGCCGCTGTTTTCTCTTGCGTTAACCACCCTCCGCTATGCTTCCCGCCTTTCCGCTCGTCGTCGCTCTGCATTTCCTCGCACCCGGGGCTTTTTCTCTATCATAGATCCCTCATATCACCGAAAGCTGTGTGCTGGGACGAAAGCTAATCAGAAATTGCTCTTCATTCGCCTCCGTCATCCTCGTAGCATCGAGACCAACGAGAGACACCTTCAGCTCGCCGCCCCAAGGATTGTGAGGTATGGAATAGCCGTCGTTGCGTTGCGTTGCGTACAGCGCCTACATTGAATGCTAATGGATTTTTTCCAGGTACATACCCTCGCACCGCGAGCTTTCGGAGTAATTCAGAGCTATTTGCACTTGTGTATATATTAACTAGTATTCGAGCCTTGCCCACTTTCAGCGCCAAGCGCTGTCCCTATCCCTGTTTGATCCGTTGCTGTAACCTGGCGAGTTCCGCGTCTTTCCCCATTCCCAACTGTAAAGCGCAATCGACCAGCTCAGTTGACGCAAATACTCGAGATTTCCATCAAAAAAGACTGCAGAATTGGTTGCATCCAAACGTCGATGGACGTTTCTTGTAGCTCGTAGCGGAGTTTTCGACTGGCGAAATAATCAGTGCTACTTGATACCACTGGTCGTAGTACAAATCAAAGTACTTGACTGTCTAGTGGTAAAAATTGACTTCATAGAGCACATGGGCGGCAAATTGAATGAATTTGATTGAATTCAATTGAATCGAATCGAATTGAATGGCAAGTATAGAGATTTGTAGAGGTATACTTGCAGCCCTAATACACACCCCAAAAATTCCACCGGCTGCCGACCTGACTATCGCCTCCAGGCTGCAGCAAAGTACACTACCCCGGACAATGATTCGAGACCATGGATGGATTGCCGCAGGGGATGAGGAGGAGAGGCAGGCCTTGTCACCCCCTTGAAGCGCAGGTAAGTGCAAACCATCTTCAAGGCGGCAGACGAGGCAGCAATCGATCCCGGCACAAGAAAAGCTAAGAGACTAGGAAGAGACGGATATGCGATCGGAAAGAGCAAGGATTGAAAATAGCGGCTGGTCGTATTATACAGCGTACATCCAGCATAAGGGAGGTTTGCAATGGCCGAGGTCGCAGCTACAGCTCTGAAGATGTGACGTCGGCACATCTCATCCACCCATTACAGCTGATGTTGACAGAGCCTAAGTCTAGTCCACCTCGACAGATCTCGACAGCATGTGTTTAGATTTGTCCAGTGATTAGCGTCAGGCGGGCGAGTTGTGTAAGCTCTTGTTCTTCCCCACCGTACTCACGGATCCTCAGGGTCAAGCGTATTATTAACGGTGTGCGGCACGGTGAGTACGTTATCCATGCCAGTCGCAGGACGACATTCTGAGGGCAAAAATGAGCTCGATACTCAACTAATGTAGTTTTTTGGATTTTTTCTTCTTCTTCTTCTGTCCACCTAGGTATCTATCTGCTAACCGCGTAGCACTTTTGGCATTTCAGGACATACAAGGACATATATGACATCTAGGTACTACTAGTATCTGGGTGCGCCAATCAATGATGATGGTCATAGGGCCAACTTTTCACGTCACAATCTCACGATGGTCAAAATACCCCGTCCCGCATGAAATTTTTCAATCGTCCGTGAAGTCCAAAACTGAAGGCTATCGTGAATCTGCAGTGCTCCTCACTTTGCGTCCTCTCGAGCAATATTGTTTTGTTTTTTCTGTTATAACCATCGTACCGATAAAATGAATAAAATTAAGATCGAGCAATGGACACGGGATCTTTTGGTTGAATTGAAATGATTGCCAAGCTGATTTTCGGACAGGATTTCTTAATGCGCAGTCCGCAGTCGAGCAGTTTTCCTCATCTTCTTCAGTTCCCTGGAATCCAGTCCTCGTACTTCCTGACGGACTTCACCCACAATTCGGTTTGATTTCTTGCAACTGAATAAAATGATTGTACCCAAAGACCCGGAGGAGGCCGCCGTAGACTTGAAGCCTCTGAGTCTCAGCTACCACTCTGGGTCCGGCTCTTTCGATAATGAGGACTCAAACCTTAAGACTCCCAATGTCCCAGAACAAAGGTATCGTCAATCGATATCAGATAGTATGATTGCCCTCATTTCGAGGCAGCCAGCAGCCAGTGACAAGCCTCGATTCGAGTTCTCAAGGGTTACGTTGCACAGAGTGTGGCTCTCACAAGGTCTCATACGATTCGGCTCCAGTCGCGCCCAGAAATATCCATGGCCGGAGGTCCAAGTATGGTAAGATTTCATCTTGAGGCGTTTTGTTCCTTCTTACAAATGGGAATCGCAGCGGGAGCTTACCTTGCCTTGTTCGTCGTCATCTTCGCGATAGCTGAGGTTGTCGCGGAGTCTCTGAGTGGTCAAATTACTGCCACGGGTGCGCCACGATGCTTCATACATGTTCCTCGCTTTCTGAACTACATTCAATCGGCAGGTGTTCTTCAGATTATAGTTGCCCTCATTTCTGCTGGGACAGGCGCAACACTTGTGAAATTGTAAGCATTCTTCCTCCTTTCAAGGGGGCATAAAATTCATTCAGTCTGCGTAGGTTGCGCCTGCGACGTCGAACCCAGCCCACGAAAACTCGCTTTTGTGTATTGTGCGGATTGGGTTCGGGTTGGTTCTGTGAGTAGCTTTCCCACGTTATCTTCGTTCAATCGAGTGACGATTTTTCGAGGTCTCACCGCTGGTGTGATCTCTGTGAATGCGATGTTTTATACCGACTTGCAAGACTTCCCTGCACCTTTCCCGAGCTGTCCTTTGTTCACCGTTGTAAGCGTCCTCTCCGGAGGGCTTTTAATCACATGTAAGCTCGGTGGATCCATGTTTGAACCAGTGTGTTACGAGCTAAACAATCCTCTTCCAGTGGTCGGGGCTGCATGCGCGGAGTACCGCGGGTTTCGTCGTGTCAACAAGCAAACAATTGCGCCTGTCTCGAGCAATCTGTAGACTCATGACCAGTCTGCCATAAGGTGGCAGGTCTTAGTGCGAGCACTATGCCGTAGGCAGACCGGTACAGCTCGGTACTTGAACATTATAATTCCTGCGCAATCCTTGCCTGAAACTTAAAACTGTCAATCTTGGCTCGTTTCTTTTGCTATGCCAGTCACACTAGCCGGGGTCTGAGCCAGAGGATGTCAGTGATCATCTGTACCACAGGAAGCAAGGAGGCAATGTGTTGTTTGGGGGCAGATATGCCAGTGCGTACCACCAAGCGAAGATCTGATTCCTGACGGACGTGTCTGGGTGATATTTGACAGCGATGTCTCCAAGTTTCTTCCTGGCACCTCAACCGCGACAACTCGATTCCTACGGTTTTAGTTTTACTAAGTCGTCGCTCTGTTCTGCCGTATAAAACCTGTGGCTGTGTTGAAAACTCATCGGCAAATAGCTAGGAGATGGACACGAGTCTAAAATCGGTTCGCTAGTGGACGGCAACCTGTGGTGGCGACGTCGGTCCACTGTCTCAGGATTCGCTCTGCTTCCGCGCTAATTATGAGTCGAACCAGGTACCCAAGAAGAGGCCGGGTATGGTACGCATATCATTCGTTCCGTATGGTCGTGAGCGGAGATTAAATATCACCCCGCTGTTCCGTAGGCTAAGAACTGACGTTTTACGACAAGGAAGACCCGCCATGGATTTGGACCTGGATTGGAATAGGAAATTTTCCGTCGGGCGGGGACCAGTAAATGCCGCCAGGGGTGCTTGCCCCAATGCCTTTCCCACTTCCCTTTTTGGATGTCCTCAAGCTCTGAGTTAAGTACTGTAGTCAAGGCCCATTCAACTGAGTAGCCCAGGCCTGAATTTGTCACCATATCAGAAAAGAAAGGAAAGAAATATTTAGAAGAGTTGAAGAACAGGGAAAAAAAGAGATAGAGAAAGACTGCTGCCCTTTCGTGAGCACTAACCTACTGAACAATTGTGAAATCGACAGGGCATGTAAATTAGTAGCACGGCCACGGCGACCAGTCCTCGAGCAGCTTCCTCGTCTCCGGGCTTGAACCTGGATTGGAAAAGGAAATTTCCCGTCGGGCGGGGACCAGTAAATGCCGCCATGAATGCTTGCCGCAATGCCTTGCCCGTGTCCCTTTTCTGACATCCTCAAGCTCCGAGTGGAGTAGTACTGTAGTCAAGGCCCATTCAACTGGATAGCCCAGGCCTGGATCTGTCACGATGCGGCATTTTGACAAAAAAGGAGGGGGGAAAATAGAAGGGTTGAAGAGAAAAAGAGAAGACTCCGTGATGTCCCCGTTGATGCCCCCGTTGATGCCCCCGTTCAAAGCAGCCGTCGGATTAATGTCCTGATCTCGCGCGGGGAATTCAACAGAGGGAAAGACGAGCGACCAAAGGCGATCACCATCGCTCACGGTGACGGCACACATGTAACACGTCCAGTATAAAACATCATCCCCCGACTCAATCATTTTCATTCGCCTCCACCCATCCATAAACCCCCTGACATCATGAAATTCCTCGCGATCCTCCTCGCCGCTGCCACCGCTGTAGTCACGCAGAGCGTCCCGACCCTGTCCTCCTTCAGTACTGCGGGCTGTTCCGGAACCCCACTTGCCACCTGGCACGGTTTTCCTCAAACCGGGATCTGCCAGCTCACGCCGGGAGCGCACTCCCTGAACAGCGACGGGTGCACCGGTTGCGGATGCGACATCACTTTGTACACCGATAGTGAGTGATGTTCATATTTTGTTCGTTATTTAGTGAACTGACTGGGATGACTCTACTCCTCCAGCCAACTGCAGCGCCGTCCTCACTACGGTTCCTGATACGGCCGGGTGCTTCACGTGAGTGGCCCGGATTGCTTCGAGGTTCAGAGACCAGGTTGACTGACGTCGCGTGTACGCAGGGGAAGCGAGCAGATTGGGTCCGTCGGACTCGTTTGCTGAGCGGTCATTGCAACCGGGTTATGTAGTAGCTGCTACCAACCAAATGATGAAATGTCCGCATTAGCAAGTGTTTAAGATGCTCGTGCATCATGCTCATGCATATCCAGCATGGTTTTCTGTGGGCAATCGTTCCATTTTCGCTTGTTGAGTAACTCAAGGGACCAAAAGTTCCAACAGAGCCGGTAAAACGGCGTCGCCACTGTTCAAAAGTTGACCCATATTCACGACGTGCAGTGTATTACCTTTTTTATCGTCACAAATTATTTGGTTCAGATGTGAGGGTCAGATCTTTAGTTTGAACCATGGTTTATGATTTGCGGTTGTGGTTTACGTGAATGTTCGTGGTTCATGAACGTGAATTCTCCTCATTTAGAAAAAACACCGAGGTTGGAGCAAAATAATCCAAGCAACACTAGTGATTGAATCTCGGGCCGATACTGGCATTTGTGGGTGGAGATTATCGAGCATGGACGGAGGAAACTGGTTTGGAGGTGATCAAGGATGACTTGGATCGCAATGCATCAATGTAGTGATCACATCTTGACGCTTCGTAGCTAGTCCGAATAGTGTCGTTCCGTATTTTTTTTCTCCGGACTCCGTTGTTTTCTCCGTCCCTTAAATTTCTGCTTCATGAGAATAAGGGACAGAGTCACTATCTAATCCATCAACCTGGGGCCGGGTTTACTTTCTTTAGGGTGATATTGGCCCCAAAGAAAAGTTTTTTTTGGTAAATTGACTGAAAAGGACTTTTTCTCCATCGAACTTGGGATTTTAGGGTAAATCAGGTCAAACCTGGCTTTTATGCTGATTTGGGTCAAATTTCTTCCTTCAAGGGGTTGGTTGTGTTGAAGGAAAAAACCTGGCTTCTACTGGACAACCTGGTTTTGCTTAGGGTTGTCTTTTCCCCATATTATTGCTGTTTGCAAAATAGTTGGCGGTCACATGTTTTTGATCATTTCCGCCACCAAACTCGCGCGCGCCATAACTCAACAATGACTGCTCAGAACCATATGAACATGTAGGTCATTCGAATCGTCTCATCGAGCTCTAGAGCGCCCTAGGGCCAGATTGCGATCTGGTGATATCCTCGTCGACCTAGCTTGAGGGGTTGTTTTTGGAGTGTGCGATCCACAGCAATGGAGCAGGCACTTATTTGTGCGGTTCAGAAGAATATAATGGGTCTTATGGATGCTAGGGAGTGTGCCCTATAGGTTCCAAGTTACGTGTTCAAACCAAAGAGCTGTACTACGCGCTGTCTCGTGCAATAAATAAATAATATATATTATGTCGCATTTGAAGAAGCAAACTGCTACTCAAACACATGGGGCGCCTTTCCTATTGTCAACTATATCCTCTAGATGCACTTAGACCGCCTAAATACCCTACGGCTCCATCGCTCTGGCTCGCACACTCCAAAAACAACCCCTCAAGCTAGGTCGATGAGGATGTCGCCAGATCGCAAATCTAGTCCTGGGGCGCTCTAGAGCTCGATGAGACGATTCGAATTACCTATATGTTCATATGGTTCTGAGCAGTCGTTGTTGAGTTATGGCGCGCGCGAGTTTGGTGGCGGAAATGATCAAAAACATGTGACCGCCAACTATTTTGCAAACAGCAATAACACGCATTGAGTTTCTGTGTCCTCGTAAGGCACGATCGTTGGTCACAGAATGATGTCTATGTGACGACGGGTTGCTGATGGGGGATGATCTCCTTTCTTCCGCTCCGTCACCAGCGCAGCCAGCCGAGGCAGGTCATCGCCTTGTCATACCCCGTCGCAGCTCGTACATCCATCCTTTTGTTTTCTTGTTTTCCTCTCCCTTTTCTGGATCCTTTAGGCGATGCGTCGTAGCCCAATCGTATCCTCCTAGTCCGGGGGGAATCGCCGTTTCGGATTCGAAGGAGATAATGTTTTTGGGATTGAATTAGCTGCGTCTTTGTGCCTCTGGCCTGAATTGTACTCAAGAATGCTCGTCGGTTTTCACAGCCCAAAATTATTGTCCTTTATCACACAGGCCACTTCAGCCCCCAGCCCACATGTGATCCGCACGGTCACTTCAGGGCTCAGCCCACCTGCGACCCACGCAGTCACTTCAGGGCCTAGCCCACCTGCGACCCACGCAGTCACTTCAGGGCCTAGCCCACCTACGATCCACGCAGTCACTTCAGGGCCTAGCCCACCTGCGATCCACGCAGTCACTTCAGGGCTTAGCCCACCTGCGAGTCACGCAGTCGATTCCATAGACCAGAAGGGATTTATGTCAATTGAGTTGCATTTCCTGGTCTCCCACAATTTCCATACTGATATTTGCTTGGAGGCATTCACCGACTTTCCGAATGCATTCACAATCTCACTTGCAATCTCATTTGCAATCTCATTTTCAATCGCATCTCATTTGCGTTCTCATTTTCAATCGCATCCCATTTGCGCTCCAACAATCTCATTTGCAATCTCACTTGCAATCTCACTTGCAATCTCATTTTCAATCGCATCTCATTTGCGCTCTCATTTTCAATCGCATCCCATTTGCGCTCTCATTTTCAATCGCATCTCATTTGCGCTCTCGCAATCTCGCTCTCGTGCTCTCAATATATTACACATAACACACTCAGACCGCAAACAAACAGCACGTAACTCTCACTCGCACATATCCCGAAGCACTTCGGCAATGTTTTGTCTTTCACCGGTGCGTTATTATTTATGTGCTTTTCTGATTACTTGTTTGCAGGTACTTGTTTCTACAAAGAACTCGGTGCGTTATCACCTTTTGAGGGTTTCTGATTACTTGTTGGGCAGCGATTCCTTCCTACGGAGGATATATGTTCTTTCTAGTCCTCTCGCCGTCCGCGGCACCATTAGCGCCTACGATTTCGGGGAGGCTCGGCTTCGGGACTCTATGGTGGCATCTCCGCTGCGTCGCCTGGGCTCCTAAAGTCTGGGTATCAGCGACGCCGCCCGTCCCTCGGCCTTGGTGAAGATTTCCGCCGGTTATTCCTGCCGTCCCACTGGCATCAGGAATTTCACCCGACTCCTAGAGAACCAACCAAAATCCATTTAACATATGCTACATCAGCGTACAGAGTCCATAGATGATGTACTCTAAGGCCGATTGCCATACTAACTATGGTTTTTTGTCATTAGGACACCCGAATTATGATAGCCGGGTAGGCTCGCGTCCAGCCTGTCGTACCGAAAGAGTTTGTGTCGGTAGACAGGCTGGTCGATCGGAGTTTGAATTGCTGATACGCGCGGGTTACTATAAAGGGCTAATTAGTCAGCAATGCCCGCCTTCAATCCAATTATTATGAGCCCTCTAAATCAGGACATAGGCGGTGTTTAGACAATATATAAAGGTGTTGGGAGTTTATTTGGGCAGAAAATATGCAGTGCTCATCTCACGGACAATATTTCTAAACTTTTGATGGATCTTTGCTGTTGTTAGGCTGTGGCTCCGCCCCGCCAAAATTCTGCTCACAAATAGGCTTTTATGGTAACTCGCGCGTTATGGCATTTTAAATCCGATCGACCGGTCTGTCTATCGACAGGATTCATAGACAGACGGTCACCGGTCTAATAGCCGGGCCACGTAGGGTATTTCGAGGTGATGACACACTCCGAGTCGGGGACCAAGAAGTACGATTCGAAGAGCCTGTTATGAAGATTAAATAAATTAGATGCTCCTACATGTATCCGAGTCGCAGGGATGCAAATTTAATTTAATTGAAGGGACGCGCGTATAACAAGCGCGAAAAGCGGTATACAGAATTCAGTGGGTTAAACCCGTTGAGATATTCTTGAATTCTCAAGGTCAAGGTCGACCTGGAACTCATTGACGTCCCACCTTTCCTCGTCTTCTGGTCATAAAGTGATCAAATGTTAGGTGACGTGCGAACAAAAGTGAATTCTATGAACGATTCGGCGACTTGCAAACAAATTTAAGTGAGCCTGCGTATATATTCAGGAGAGGGGCTGCATACACACCGCAGCGGCATTGTTTAGTCAGAAGTGCGATTCGAGAGCCTGCTATGAAGATTAAATCAGTTTCACAGAGATGCAAATTTGATTTAATTTGTGGGACGCACGTGGTATATGGAATTCACGGGGTTCGACCTTTGAGCCTTGCATGGGTCAGTCAAGGTCGAGCCGGACTTGGTTGAAACTTGACACCGTTCCTCGGCTTCTAGTTGACAAATCAAATGATCTATTATCTATTCAACGGCAACGATTTGGTGACCTGAAAACGAAAGTGAGTCTGAATCCGTGAATATATTTAGAAGGGGACACTGCAAACAAAACACATCTCCAGTCCATTATCTGACGTCCACCCTCGTCGTCCACGATCATGCGCAGGATCCTGGATCATGTGAGGCGCCTCTGGCGTTTTTTGTGCACGGACCCTTGCGGGTGCTGATGTCAGTGAGTAATAAGCATTCTGCCCTCCCTCTACGTTGCCGCCCATCGGGTCGACCTTTTCCTTCCCCTTCTTGCTCTCCCTTCGTGTCCACCGTGCTAACATTCCGTTCCTACGCTCACATTTTGATGGCCCCTCGGCCAACTTGACCGAGGTTGGCTGAGGTTGGCCGAGGTTGGCCGAGGAGCCATCAAAATGTAGTGCTACCCAACGTCTTCCTAGCGCTGCGCTGCTGTTACTGGTGCAATTGACCAGAGCACGATCGACGGGGATGGGCGGGATGAGGGCGAGGTCTGGATTCGTTGCTTGGCGCATTTCTGTTGCATTTCTGTTTCTTTCCTGCTTCCCTCGGCGGGATATCCTTCTACTCTGCTTTGTTTTCCTTTCCCGCTCATTTTGTCGTCCCCTTGGGCAGCATTCCAAGAGTTACGCCAACGCAACGGCGGCTCGTTGGATAGCACCCCACAAACGATGGTGCAGTGCTTAGCGTTCTCGGGCACGCGTCGTTTGTGATCCGTGCGGGACGCACGTGGGTCCGAGTAGTAGTGACCCTCGTCACTTCGTTACTTCGCTTAGGAGCAAGAAAGTTCATGAGTTTGATGGGAAAGCATGAAAGTTCGTGATTTCAACGAAATTCTGGGAAAGCTCGTTACCTCGACTAAATTCTGGTGAAAGCTCGTCACTTCGGTGGCCGCGCGCGGTAAGTGTACTGTTTGATCGCCGGAATTACGGACCTTTCCCTCCTTTCTTTGCTACCACCATCAACACTGAGCTCCGCTGCCGACGATTCGCAGTCGCGTGCCCGCCCTCACCTGTTATGGACTACGCGTGGTGCTTTTGAAGCGGTGACTGGGTGCAGACACAATCCGAGTACGTCGAGAGCATTTGGCCACGCTGCACATTTATTTATACCCTTTGTCTCAGCCCGACCAGTACTGGCGGTTTCTTCGATGAAAATATCAATCACCTGCAGTGGAACAGCTCTACTTGAACTTGGCTCCCTCTAACACATTGACATCCGCTAGTGATGTTACTGTCGCGGACGAGACTATACCAGGTACGACTACGAGACTGGATATTTACTCAAGACGTACCATGAGCTGAAACTTTGGTAGCTTCTACCATCGGCACCTCCGAACGCGCAACAAGCCAGTCGAAAACGTTCTGGCTCCACATCCTTGGAGTCAGATGCGCCTCCCAAACGTCTGAGGCTTGGCCCTCTGAAGGGGTGGGGGATCGAGAGGGATGGCGTCAATATGAGTGCGGTGGAATATGCTCAGAAGCACTGGAGCGAGTTTCGAGATGAATACCTCGAAATGCTGCCTGCCATTTTACCAGACATTGACGATCAATAGATACCTTATTGCCTTACTAGTATCTTCTGATACATATCTTTAACTACAGTAGATTCAGATTGAACAAAGAAGTCCGAGCTTCACACTGGGCGCTGCCTGAGGTGGCAACATGTCAGATCGACACCGACGAACTCGGGCATTGTGTATCTTGGATTCGAGTGAGCGTTATCTTGCTGTAGAGGCCGAGGACCGTGGCCGACCATGGCGTGGGGCTCTATCCCAGTTTTGATGCAGTCTCAAAGTGCCTAGATCGTCGCTCCCATTGTGGAACTAGATTCACCAAGTCAGAAACCTCCGGCCTATCGTGTTGAGATGTACCATAAATCGAAACATCGGTGTTTTTAAAGGCCGCCATTTTGGCCTCAAGAACGGTGCCCGAGCAAGCAGAACGGTTGAACCAGATACTGGATTCACTTTTGTATGCTTCGGCCTCAAAAAGACCTTTGCAAATCACTTGAGCAATTGAGCTGAATGGTTGAGCCAGTTGGAGACAACAGTCTTGTTCAACACATAGTAGCTCGAAGGGTTGAACAAATAGAGTTATCTGACTGAGCAGTTTTAACTCTTCCACAACAAATCGTCATACTTCCAGCCCCAACTAACCCTCGACTGTCGTCTGAAATGGTTCAAAACAGAATCGTTGACCGTAACATTCTCAGCCGTTGATTTCCAGTCCGAGTTCGCAAGCTACATAATTACTGTTAGACAGCCACATTTACAACTACAAAATAATCCTTGGGCTTAATTCGTTACTGTCTTACGCAGATAGCTTTAGATTATTTGCCGAAGACCAGTAATTTGATAGGTTGATATCTACGCGTAAGTAGGTGTAAACATCTTACTTGCCCCGGACATGGAGAATAATATGGTAGTTGAGTAAGCATGTCGACTCAATGAGTGGAAGAAGTAGTGCAACCTTGCGGCGTTGCAAGGAATCTTACTCTAATTCACATGTAGGGTTTGCGGGTCAATGTACATATATTGTGTCAGGATAGGATGTCCTAGACAATACATAGCTTATATGATGAGTCGCAAAAAGTTCGAGGGAGTCATTTCTCATAAAAGCTGAGTCCCTCGGCTTGTGCGGGACCCTGCCGTTGTCGAGTTAGGCTCGCCATCAAGTTGAACATCTCATCTGATCTCCCATCAACTCGCATCAATTCGGAATTGATGTCAATTCATGTTCAACCGTTGCTCGATGTAGTCTCGTTACAAGTTTAAACATCACCAAATTGGTTCTGGGTCATAAGAATTCATAAGCATAATTGAAGCCTATTGGAGTCAGGAATTGTATACTTCATAATAGGTACTCTCGATCACTTTTACAAAGCGTTTCACGCCAGGTTGAACCCCTCGACCCACAAGTCCAGACCCCTGTATCCCTGGACCTACCAGGCGTGAAACTAAGTGTGTGCTCACTAATTTTATGCTGCAAAACAGAGAAGTTGAACTTGAGGGGGCGCTACGCTCGTGACTGGCTGTCCACTCTCCATGTGGATAGCCGCGGTCATGTGGTTACGCTCCGTGCAGCTCAAGTGACGAGCTTTCACGGGGCACTTGTGGTGCATAGAGGAAGTGACGAAGTTATACTAAATCCAGCTGAGGTTACGAACTTTCACGCAATATTTTGGAAGTCACGAAGGTCCACAGTGCTAAGCGAAGTAACGAGGATGGCGCGGACTCCGTGGGTCCGTTGGAGAAGGTGCAGGGTACACGTCCGTCTTCTGTCTACGGTCGCTCTGGGACGAGACCCGTCGTCGGCATCCTCCAATGCTGTTCTCTACGTACATGCTAGAAATTGTGATGGTTCTTGTCGTTTCATACCGAATGAAATGATCATACTCAATCCACTGTCCCCATTGACCATTTATCAGTTGGCTCTTCCAGATCCCAAGCGTGAGCCTCGGGAGAAGCTTGATGGATGAATCATTTAACTGCTGGATACAGGCAACGCTCGACTTCTAGTTAGGCTTGGCTTGTTCTCTGCGATCTCTTGGGTTTCACCGAAGAACGAGCTTAGAGCCAGAGGAAGGCATCTTCTCCTTCAGCCTCGCTCAAGCAATAGGGTGCTTTCTCCTGACGCTCAAACTTCGCGGATCCGACTTCTGAGATTCAATTGGCATCTCTCCCGCTATGTCTATTGGAACCAACCATGTTCTTCCATACGAAAAATTAAAATTTGAATATGAGATAGGCCGCATCCATGTGCATCCAAGGGACACACCCACTGATGGTAGCAATAAAAAATCGGTAACAATTGAACTACGCTGAAATAAAATATTCTGTCCATGTGAGCTCTTCAAAACATATTGGGATGTATGCAGTGCAAATTTTAGAGAGATCCAGTGAGAATTGAGGGAAGAGATAGCTTTTTGGTCGTTTTGATGTGAGAAAATCACTGATCGGAGCACTAAAAAGCTATCTAGTCTTTCAATTCGATCGACAGCTCTCACATTATAATCATGAAACATGCATTGATTATGTACAGCAGCAAGGTGGATATGCGGTGTAGGTTGGAACTGGTGGAAACTGGGGTGTGCTTCTGGGGTCCGAACACCCTAATGGGCCATATCACCTCGTCAATCACTTTTGCCGCACAGCCGGGCTTCAAAACCGAAGCTGTCCAGAGACTGTTGCCATAAGCACCAGCCTACATGGGCCTACACAGACGCGAATCTAGTAGATTAATTAGAGTTTTTTTTCGGGGGGAAGAGCAGTGCTCGCCCTTAAGGCCTTAACAGCAGTTTTGAAACTCCCAAGGGTTACTAAGGCCTCCGTTTAAGGCCTTAGGTTCAGTTTTTCCCACGCTGCCCATCTCTCGAAATTTCGCGCTCTGGGATGCCGTGTGGTTCTAAGGGCCCCACTGCTTCGCCGCTCTTCAGTGGTGGTTGAAATGCTGCTTAATGCAGCCTGTACAGTGGGCTTTCCAGTATTGTTCCAGTTGGTGTTATCCTGATCTCTGGTTGAACCCCGGTGAGAATATTTCAGCCTGAGGGGGTTCGAAGTCCAGTCAGTGGAAGCTATGGGCAGAAGCGGGGAAATTTTTGCAAGGAGTCACTGCCAACTCGCTGCAATACGGAAAAATTCGGCCTGGGCCCTAAGGCCTCTAAGGTCTGGAATAAACTTCTCTGGAGCTCTAAGGCCTTCCTAAGAGTTAAGCAGGTTAAGGCCTTAGGCCTTAGGGCCAACACTGGTTGTGGGGCCCAGGCAGTGGCCATGCCAATATTGGAGTAGCCCAGATGGGCTAGAGGGCGTACAGTGAAACGGTGGGCTTACAATACGTCTTGAATACAGAGTTAAAACCCAGATGCGAAAAAAAATAAAGTTCCCCCAGGTTTCTCAATGGCAATGCAAGCACATGTAAATAAAAACTGATGGACACAATTACATCACTTATAGTGTATGCACAAATATTTTCAGATTTTTACGGTAGGTGGTTGCAGAGCATGAGCCCATTATTTTTGTGACCCGTTTTGGTGGAGGACCCCGATCCGAAAAATGGGATCATGTACAGGTGTCGATTGCACCCTCCAGACAATCTGTGGGTGTACTGGAGGAGAGGAACTGCTGAAGCCCCCTCACACATAATTTCAGGTCTGGAGAATGTAGGAGGCGCTCACAATAATGATTCTCTCCTCAGGACTTTTGGCACAGCCACAAATTTCCGTTTTCGGCATATATTCGATTTCTTATGCTAGCCGACAATTGGTATGGAGCTTTTTGATTATGTAGGACTGTTCTTGATCATTATAATGCTCCCACGAAAAAAATCAGGGTTACCCACATCAAAATTGAGCCTATAATTCCATATTTTTCGTATCCGGGTCTTTTTCGCATCTGGGTTTTAACTCTGTATGCTAGTTATAGTGTGTTGTGAAACAACACTAAAAACCACACAAAAAATATCTTATCACTCCCAAAAGACTAGCACAATCCTTGGTGAGTTCGGGTCCGGACCATAGTATGCGGCCAGCAGGTTTGGATTGTACGAAACTAGTACTATGAGGTACTAACAAAGTCCCCGCGGCACTTCACTTGGCAAGTTACAGCAGTTATCTTTCACCGCGGCATTGGATGAATGTTTGTATGAGACGGATACAAGAAGGTAGTGACTATAAAGATAGTTCTATCACTTCAGGGCAGAGTTTGTACTTGGTGTTCACAAAATATCCCCAGCAATGGCTATTCCAATTGCTATATTGAGGCAAGCTGCTTCTTCCTTTGCAATTCTCTTTACTGCAGGACTCTCCCGTACAGCAGACCTAAACTTGTCCTCGTTTAGGAATGTTTCCTTCACTTTTATAGTAACGGCTTAAGCGCTGACTGCAAAGTCCAACTAATTGATCCAACAGCTAATGACAGGACTCTCCCTGACGAGTGTGAAGGCAAAGCGGTTGACAAGTCACAACCAATTCTCAGGTGGTTAACCGTTTGAAGCTTAACTGATGAGTCCCTTGCTTGACAATTCGAGCCAACAACCAACTTCAATTTATAGACAAGTTACAAACAGAGATAGTAAACAAATCTCCGCGAAATATGCCTGAGGACACCCACACCGATAGACAGTGCAATGAACTGGCTGTATGTGGGTTCTACAGGCTGCTCTTATAGTAATAGTACAAACGAAAGGAGATAAACTAGATATGGTAACTGAGATGTGGTGCTTGGTCATGTAGGTTCGTTCCCTCGTGGTTCTTCGTTGATCCCGCATGTTCTTGGGACCAGGAGATCGTCGGTTTTGACCCCCGTGGTCTATATTTGGTATATTGGCAATACCGCGGTGCCTTCCGCACCTGCAGTACGATGCCGCGCTGGCCTGGGGTTGAACCCAGCCTTTTCAATACATTCCTCCTCATGCTTTTCTTTGGTGGATCCGGCCGCAGGCAGTGCTTGGCCAGCAAAGTACCAGAATGCCTCAATCTGATTGTTAGAATCCAGATTAGGACTTGTATGTCTTTGATTGACAGGTCACGTCGCGCCGCAGCACCACGTGATCATCCAATTGCTTTGGCAGTTCCCTGTCTTAGGATAACAATGGGTTTGTGGCCGACCACGGCCCCTTAGCAGGCACTGCAGTACAACTATGGGACGCTGTGGCATAGCTGCAGCCGCTTTCCTCCATAGCGTAACCGTTAACACAACTATGTCTTTTGGCAGAGAGGCACCGCGGTGGTACCACGGTCGCTCTCCTACAGTTTAATGTACCGCGCAACATGTTAAGTCTCACTACTTCATCTATGTAGTCTCTGGGTAGCTTTTATAGGAATATATCCCTTGAATCGGTTATAGGCGTGTATGGGTATATCTCTTTGGTAGTGTATTCAGAGTACAACACGCCGTGGCATCACGCGGTCGTGCTCTGAATACTACAGTCAGTAGTCGGAGCTCGCTCTGACTCTCCTTTATATCACCTGACAGAGTTCAGGTATACAGCTATGTTTGTATAACACTGAAGCTATCCTGTGCCTCTTAATGATGTGTTTATAAGCGCAAAAATAGCTAGAGGACGTGCATTTGGTGTTGCACCGTCTCAACGGGGTCGCAGGTACAGATATTGCGGTGGCTAAGGACAAGCTGTGGTGGCTACACGTGATCGTACTACAGCCAAATATGACCACACACATCGGAGGTAGCACTGGTGGCCCAAGGCCACTGGTAGGGCTGTCACCCATCCCCGTTCCATCAGCCATTTTTTGGCGGCTTTCCACGGCACGGCTGTTCACCACCACGGTCCGTTGAAACACAGCTGTGATGGCCATCAAACGGGAAGTTTCTCAAATGCATGTGGAGGGTCTGATCTTGATCACTGAGGATCTCGAATACTCTTAGGTGCTCACCAAATGCTTCTCCAACCATAATTTGCTTTGTCTTTGTGGTATAATTGGAAGTTACAGCCAAGTTACGCTGATGGATACGGTAGCCGAGTTTCAACATAATGTCCTTCACAATTTTGTTCTGTATTTTACTCATTCCTCACATCTTATTCAGATTCCTGATTGCAAAATTAATTTCTGAGTCCTCTGAACTTCACTTCAGGGCCATTGGGAAGATCAGGAGGTGCATAGACCGGACTATGAAGCAAAGCTGTCAATAGACAGACCGGTCGATCGGAGTTTAAAATCAGTTAAGGTGCGGAACTTCCATAAAGGGCTATTAGATAAGCAAATTTCTGGTGGAGCACGCCCGAGCCAAACAAACACAACCTGACTGAAAAGAAATTCTAGCACTATGAATTCACCAAATTCAGGGCCCTTTAAAAGACACAGCACATTTTATACGTAGGATCTATCACTATAGGTACTCGTATTTTGGAAATTTGTATTTCAATGCCCCAACTACTTGCTTATCTAATAGCCTTTTTTGGAAGTTCCGCGCGTTAACCAATTTCAAACTCCGATCGACCAGCCTGTAGATCGAGACTCGTCTCTCATCTACAGGCTGGTTTCGAGCCTGGGATGTGCACAATATCCAGTGAGTGAACAGATATTAGTGCCATTCAAAGTTTCCCTAAATCGCTCCTTTTTGTGCTTCTGGTTGGTTTCCTGTTTGCTTCCAGGAAGTCAAGTAGGAAATACAAAAAGGAACCAAGTAGGGGTAACTTTTCAAACAGGAGCACATGTACTTCCTGTTTGCAAAAATGCTCCTACTTGCGCACCTACTTGCATTCCCTAGGTGTTCTTCTACTCGGCAGAAGTTGATCTCCATATCCGGGACCATGATTTCCTTTCATCTACTGTCTTTTGTAGACTCGTTCCATGCTTAGCTGGGTGTTTCCCTGGGATAATTTCTCAGCTATGGTCATTCACCTCAGTCAGGCTTGATTGTGTTAGGCTCACCTCACATACATCACGAGCCCGAACTGAGTGGCCGGCTGTGCCAGATATTTCGAAGTTCGGCTGGTAAAATTTACCTGTTTTAATGTACAGTGTAGTAAGTGAGTTATAGTACAGACGGTATCTGTATTTTATGCCCGTCGACCGTCGCAACTTAGCAGCCGGGAGGGCGTGTCGAACTCAGGCCGTAAATTGCGGTTGACAAGCCGTAGTAGCCGACAGTACTTGCCGGAGAGTTGCCGCTGACCTGCGACAAGTAGGAAGACTCTCCTACTTGTTTCCTGATTGCAAAATCACGGACCCCCCGTTTCAAAGTTGTTCCTTTTTGGCTCCTACTTGATCTCCTACTTGGTCTCTTTTGGACCATTTTTACTGTAAAATGGTCAAAAAGGGACCGAGCAGGAGATCAAACAGGAACCAACTAGGGCCAACTTTGAACACCACTATTGTTTGTAGCTTCGCCGACGGGGCTGCAAAGGCTGAACAGAGTTTATATACCTCATAGCGGTCATATGATCATGCTCTGGTGAAAACAGACCTCTAGGAAAATATTACAAGGCCGTGGACCCGTCACGGCCGTGCCGTTGACCGTGCCATCCCGTTAAGATTTTCTGAATCACTCCACGGGCCGTTTGAGACGACCCGTGCCGTCGAAACCCCGTCATTTCCACGGCCGTGCCCGTGACGGGCACGGGTGGCCGCCCTAGTGGCCCACTGTTACAATACTAGAGGCAATGATCTTCTCCCACAATGCGAGCGACATAGTCGCAAAAAGGGAAGGATGGCATAGGATCTGAAAACAAACGTTAATGAGGCAATGTATCAAAATCACTGAAATCTCATAAAGGGGAACTACTTTTCAACCAAAGTATCCACGAGAACGTCCAATTTGGCCTCGCGCTTGGGCCCAAATAAATTCCCGAATGATATCTATATGGTTCAACATCAATCGCCCACAGCACACCGAACATGAAGAAGACCACGAACGAAAAGAACTGAGCTGTCTCCGTATTTCGAATGTATGGCATCCAGAAATGATTTAAGCTCTACATCCTGAGGGCTGTCGACATCCAACTGTTAGGGCAGCGTAGTCGGTGTCATTTACCAAAGTGGCAACATTTCTGATGCTGGAAACATCCGACAGGGTATTTATGAACACGCAAGCTGAAACGAACATTCTTGTTTCCTTGAGAGTGCAGCTTATTTGTGGCTTACACCAGATCAGTTTGCGATTTACAAGGCAGAAGAAGATATCATTGGATGTGACACGGATATCGGATCCATGTCCGCTGAGACAGTTTCTCGACATTCTTCACCGAGCTCTAAGGCTCCAACAGTTTGTTTTTAAACGTTTCAAACAGTAATCACCGTTTTTGTTTCTGTTTTGTGTGCGGATTCGGGTAAACAAAAACTACACAAACAAACAGTTTAAATGGTTACTGGGAAAAGTCTGCCCGGACGTAGCAGGGAAGGGTCTGAGTGGGGAAGCTGGAGAGACTTAAACCTCACTCAAGGTAAATCAACCCCAAATTTCCCTGTCTGAACTGATTTCAGCATATTTTAGGTGGGTATCAAGTGCTGATTCGATAAGTGAGGCGTGGAGGCAGCCATCCCAGAAAGGCAATTCAGTTTGCTGAGGTCACAAACAGTTCGACCTCACCATTGAGATGATGCAAGTATCTTCCTTAGGATGCCTGAGATGTAAATTGACATCTACCCCTCATAGTGAGTAACTTCCTCACACATTGGAAAAATTGTCACTTATAAACTGTTTAAACATTTTTAACGTTTGTTTCTGCGTCCGTTTAGTTTGTGCTCGGCCACAAACGGAAACAAAACAGTTGGAGCCTTACCGAGCTCTGTTTTACTTATACTAAAAACGTACAGTCATGCTTCTTTTTGTTTTGTCTGATCATGTTACACACATCTTGCCCGTGCCATCGTCCTCAATGGTCCAGTAATCCGAACCCACTGCAGTGAGAGCGTAGAAGAGGTGGTTGGGGTCGTACTTGTTCTTGACGGCAAGCAGGTCGTTGTAGTTGGTGCCGTAGAAGACAGACTTCCAGTCTGGTTGTCTGAAGTCCGCCTCGTTCAGGTATGCAGAGCCGTTGGGCGTCAGTGCCGCCAGCTTCGGCAGCATCTTGTTGGTCATGAGACGCTGGTTGGCGAGCATCTCGCTCCAAGGAGCCTCGAAGCTCCAAGGCGTCGTGATGACGCTGTGAATAAGGGTGTCTCTCCAGCCAGGGTTGACTGCGTTGTGGACGTCGCCAACAACGGCCTTGGAGACATTGACGCCGACGCCGATGAATTGGCCGCCAAGGTTGATGATGTCATGGTAGGCTTGCGTGAGGGCGGTGTTGTTGTTCGCGATGACTGAGCGAGGGATCAGACGGCCTCCATACTGCGCGATGCCGACTTCGATCGCGCCGAACATCGCATTGAAGGAGTCAAGGTAGCTGTCGAATTGCGCATAGTAACTGGTGAAGGTGATGTTGAGCTCATTGAGCTTGGTCTCGAATGGGGCAAGGTAAGTCTTGAGGTTGGCGACAGGGACGTCTGGTGCCGTGATCGGAGAGATGGAAAAAGAAGTGTTGGTGAGGAACCAGACGACCATGGCGCCGGAGTCGACGATAGTCGGCAGGGTCGAGTGGAAGTACTCGATGGCCTCGTAATAGGCATCCTGGGTGGTGTCGGACGCAAAAATGGTCATGTTCATGGCCGAGGTGGCGGTGTCGGGATGCGCCTTGGAGGTCATGGAAAGGACGACGCCGTAGGTACCACCTCCGCCGCCGGAGAGGGCCCAGTAGAGATCGCTGTTGTTCTGGCGGTTGGCAACCAGATACTCCCCGGTACCAGTGACGACCTCCCACTCCAGGGTCTGATCGGCGGCAAGGCCGTGCTTCGAGGCAAGAGCGGAGTGTCCACCACCCTGCGTGTAACCTCCTACAATACCAACGGTAGGACATTCACCACCGACGACCTGCAGACCTGCAGCATCAGCTGCGTCGTAAGCCTCAAAGGCTTGAACGCCAGCACCGAGCTTAATGGCCTTGCCGGTATAATGCGAATCAGACCAGTCACTGATGGAGATATCCTTGAGGTGGTGCATCCACAGGCCGAGAGCGCCAGAGCCAGTGCTTTTGCCATTATAGCTGTCCGTCAGGTCAGTAAATTGGCACTTTGATTCTTCTGCTCGGCGAACATACTCATGGCCGGTATTGCGGACGACAAGACGGATGTTGTACTTGGTAGCGAACTGGATGCCGGTAGACACATCATCTGCGCTGGTCACGTTAACTTGAGACGAGGTCAGCAATTGCCCAGACTACGACTTATTCCCATTCGATACTCACTCGCATATTGAACGTACGTGCCAATGATGCACTGCGCCGACTCTGGCAGGAAGGGATCACAGCTCTGGTTAGCGAAGAAGGGAGCCATAACCGAGGAAGACGACGGATAGCTGCCAACATTGTTTAGATATCCGGTCCACACCTCCATAGCTTCATCGAATACTCACTGCGTCTCCGGGTCGAGCCATGAATTCTGCAGAGCTGTGCAGGTGGCATTGTCGTGTGTCGCCCATTGATCGTCATGACAGGCGGCTGCGAGAGGAACAGTGGCCACAAGTCTACCACCGACGGTGGTGTTGAGGCTCAACCACTCTGTCGCCGTGAGCCAGCAAGCATCATCAGGGTAGCATCTGCACGAGGCCGTCACAGACGTCGACGACGAATGGTGCTGCGTGCGCGAAGGAGCCTTTGTATGCTTCGACGGGATGTTCTTCGCTGATGCTGCGAACAGTGCGGTGAGCAACAGCCCGGCGGTGATGAAGGAGACCATGATGGGCGCACAGTGTGAGGAGGAAGGGAAGCCTGCATGGCGAATCTTTGTTTCACATGGAGCCGAGCCCTCGGAGATAAATAGCAAAAATAGGCAATGTCATCTGACATTCCTTTTATGTCTTCGCAGATAACACGGCGGCGCTAGCGGCCGTCTCCGACCCCAAACCCAGAGCGGGACAGGCACATGCGGAAAGGTTTTGGCGATATCTTGAGGATTCCTCGACCGGAACCCAGAAGACCCGATCGACATCGACTGGTCCCCCGGCTACGGAGTATATACGAGCCGAATAGGACTGGGACTCGCCTGGTCCTATCATCGGTGCCCGAGTCCTACTCAGTCCCATCAAACGATAGGACTCGGCCCATCAAGAATAGGACTCAACTCACTCGACATCTCAGCAATCAAACACCCTTCAAATATGTGACCCGCCGTTTAAAATCGGCGATCCATGCGCGCCGCTGGTTAATGCTGTCTTGCACAGGTTTTATTTTTTAGCTTTCCCTCTTCCGGTGTGCGGCGCTGTGGCTTGGCACTGACTGCACAGATCTAACCGACACATGTTCGCTGTCCGCCTTCACAAAACCATTCCATCTGGCTGTGTGTTAGGCACGAAATGAAATGCCTGAGTTGGTAAGTATCTTGTAAGTATCTCTCAATTATCACTGCATTCAGACCCCCCCATAGGCACAGATGTGCCCACCTTCACCGATCCCTGCCTACGGACTGCCCACCCAAGCCGACATTGGTCTACCCTAATAGGCATCGGCCGACGTTGGTCTAGCATCCCTACTGAGGCAAAGCCTGCCCACCTTGGTAGATCTTTGCCGACAGTGGTGTGTCTATCTTGGCCAACCTTGGTCAACCTTGGCCGACCTGGGTCTAGGTTGGTGTTGGTTGGAATGGCTGGACAGGTACAAACCATGTCAGATTTTGAATTTGGCTAACTAGGCTTAGCTAGGCTTATCGGCCCACGTGAGTCTATGTGTGCCTAATCCAGTGGGAATACCTAGACCAACCTCGGCAGGGATGGGCAGATGGATGGGCAAGGGTCAGCACACTGGTCTGCCTACACATCTGCCTATCAGGATCTGGCAGACCTGTGCCTATGGGGGGGTCTGAACGCAGTGTATGGCTCGATGGTGCAGTGTGGCCATGGCTGAGGTTGTTTTCCCCACCCCACAGGGGCCCAGTGTGGCCGCATGGGCAGGATTACACAGAATTATGCTGATGATATCCTTGAGTACAGAATCCCGGCCATAGAAATTATTTTCGGGAGGCGGGCAGTAGAGAAAGTAGGCCGGGGCTGTAGTATGGAGTCAGGGCTTATAACGAAATAGGCCAGTATTATTCACCTGGGTTGAAGGAACTCCGTTCAATCTGACGAGTCATCTGAGAACTGAACAACAAGGACCGTGAACACCACCTACTGTAGATGGATTATCATCTCAGAACATATCAATTCAAGAGTTCTTGATCCCGCTTCTCAGTATCAGGTGCGAACTCGTTAAGAGCACTTGCAGTTCCAGCTATCTTTCGAACCAGGGGTCAGCCTCAATGTTGTCTGCAACTGAAACCTACGGCGAAAGTCTGCAAGGTGGCTTTTAGCTCTGCTTCACAGCGATCCAACTCCCCTGTGAATTCACTTTGTTTGAAAAGGCACTTGATTCTCCCCAGCGCTCCCTGTGCCCTCAGACAAGCATAAATTTTTTGAAGTGTGTTGGTATAAGTAAGAAAATGGACATAAATTCGATGAGGCGCATTGAATTTACAGGGTACACTCTGCAACCTGGTTGAGCATCCTCGGAGAATATGATCCGAGTGCATGCACCATCTCATGGGTGTATACAGCAACTGGTGATTATCCGCTTTGAAGCAAGAAAAGGATTCGATATCGATCTGACTGGCATACCTGCCCCACGAGAACAATCGTCAAAGACAGCCCAAAGTAATCCGCAGGCAACAAACTGACTTGCGCACCTGGAATTACAGTACAACAACGCGAGGTACGAGCTCAGATATTGCTGTAGCCTCTGTTTATAAGAGACTAACCTAGGGTACGTTGCATAAGCTATCTGACTGAAGTGTTTCAGAGTGTTTCAGTGGCGAAGAGACCTGTTCACGCAACTTCTTTGCTGAGGCATGGTGCTATTCCGGCGTGCATGTTTCCTCCTGGCCTCCATAGATTTCAAACCGATGTATCTGTGAGATTCCTGAGGTTTCAGAAGGTGAATTTCAATCGAATACTAACCCGAGTGCACATTGGGACTGCTCTAATCACCGGACTTTGAGCCGAATTTTTATCGGCCGATACAGGGAGAATACAATATGTTTTCGCCGAATATTGGCAGTATATTATCCCGAATATCGGACGGCAATTATTGTGATAATACACTATGTTTTAGCTCGATATTGGGCTGATAATACTAGTCGGACTTGTAACTTTTGCAGTTCACCTCGCACTTTTGGTGCCTTCACTCGTGCCGATGACATGTCATCGGCACGGCCTCGCATCAATCATGATTTTTGCCGATAACTCTCGTCCTACTGTCATCTTCATCGCTGCAGCTCGAGCCCCCACCTCCTATCCCCTGCCTTCGGGAACAAGATACGCTCAGGTTGGGCCTTCATACCGGCGCTACTACTTGATGCCTGGATTGCGACAGCTTGGCTCGATGAGATTTGCAAAACATCTGGAATTTGAAGGCTCTGCTGCACTTCTGGTACGACTTGGACCTCGTCGACATCTCTGGCTGTAGTCACCATGATGATGATATTCGGAGAAATCCATCCGTTCCTTCAGCGGCTTGTATTCTCCGAATTTCATGATAGTGATGACTGCTAAATGGATCAATTTGGCTCGCCATTAGAATGTGGAATGTGTTATAGGTGCAAAACAAGTCTCTGAATCGTCTTTGATCAGAATACACCGGTATCTGCTTTGCTGGTTATTACACGTAACGATCACCGCCATTACGATGTCTTGGCAGCCGCCAGCAAGCTCTGCGCAAACGATCACCATCCAAAATGCCCTCCAGCTCCAACCTGACTTGGTGCACATGTAGTGTCTGTATTCGTCAAGAACCTCTGGGTGCACCTCAGACGACGCGTACAGAACAAAGCCACCGAGAGGAGGACCTCAAACGCGAAATACTGCGTGCCTCGACATTGGGCTCCGTATCGTCTCTATCTTCATCTTCCACAACCGAATCCGTGCCTCCAGATAATCAATCCGAGTCGCATTTCATTGAAAATTCGCCATCTCCGTCATCTCCGCGTTCCCAGAGCCACGGCGACGACTATTTCGACTTCCACACTGCTTCTGATGACTCGACAGCTTCGTTCGGTGCATTCCAGTGGCTAGCCGACGACACAGACGACACCACTGAATCGCGATCTCCGAGTCCTTTTCTCTTCTCTTCGGACTCGGAGGATGAAGGTCTTTTTGTGAACCACAGAGAGGACAATGATTCTTCTGACGAAGAAAATTTCGAGGATGGAGCCGCAGCGAATGGGGATTTTTATATTGAGGACATTGCATCCGACCCTCTTTTCCAGTCGAGATCATCCCTCTTCGACGCGTTTCAGCCTGACAACACGATTCCAGACAAGGATCCCGTCCCCTGGGCCTTCGACGACCATCCTGCAATTCGGCATGCATACATCCGAGCTTTTGTGGGGGCTACATTCAAGGGTATGACTCACGATGCTGTCGCAAATATGTTGGAGAGTTCCCATACCATTTTGCGCTCTGCAGCCGCATCGGGCGTGGATTTTCCCGGTCTCTCAAATTTTGCCCTTACCCTCGGAACTGTCGAAAAGAGACTTGGTGTATCAACCAACAACCTCATAATTTACCTGTTCCTCTGTGATGTTTGCTGGAAGCCGCACTATCCAGAGGAATTGAGCACCCGTGAGACACCCGAGTGCGATCAGCCTGGTTGCACTGGAACTCTTTACACATGTAAACACCTATCAAGTGGTGCAGAGAAGCGGACACCTGTTCTCACTCTGCCCTTTGTACCCCCTGAAAAAGCGATCCAGCGGATGTGCTTACAGCCCGGAAAAGTCGCACAATGGCAGGAATGGAGGGGCCCAGCCGATGCGCCAGGGAAACGCGAACCATCCACGCGGACAGGCTACGACGCTTTTGATGATCTTGATAAACCCATGGTAGACATAACTGATGGATGGGGCTGGAGAGCTATACAAGCAGGTCTTGAACGCCGCCGAAATGGCATTTGGGAGATCCGGGATGTTGATGTCCACGAACTTAGACAACAATTCGTGGCGTTGCCAAACGGTTTGGTGCTTCAAATCAACGTGGACTGGTGAACCAATTCTCCTCTCTAGTAGATATATGTTGATACTGGAGTAGGTTCCAAGCTGTCAAAGGACCATGTCATTCGACTGGCGCAATGTATGCCACGGTGTGCAATAACCCACGTCTCATTCGATTTTTAAGAGAGGAAACCACGCTGCTGATCGTATTCCCGGGCCCTAAAGAACCAACTTCCGAGCAGTACAACAATGTGATGGAGATTATCGTCCAACGGTTCAAGAAATTATATGATGGTATGTTTTGTTCTGCGCGTTCACACACTGAGCAGTAAATCCATATTTAGGTGTTTTATTTCACGTCCATGGCAAGACCGAACCAGAACCTTTTCATGTTCAGATCGGAAGCGACGTCTCTGATCTGCCCGCCAGTCGTAAAACGAGTGGCCTTGTCTCTCACACGTCCAAGCATTTCATGTGTGACCGCTGTGACACACCATTTTATGCTCTCGTAGACCCGGACTCGTTCGACTCCAACAGTATGTGTGCCTGCTGTTTCAATTTCAAACTGTGCGCTAACATTATACAGAGCTAAATGAACGCGATCCATGGCGCTACCTCAAGTATGCATTCCGATCTCGCGATGCCTCTGCCGAGGTTGCTGAAGAAATAACCCGCCGACGTGGAGTACGGTACTCTACCGTGGACAGTTTAGTAAATTGGCTGCCGGGAAATACTGGTCTGTTTGACCTCATGCATTGTGTTTTTGGAGGTAAGTCTCCATCATGTTTCTGTGTCATAATCGCTGCTCATCTGGCGGAAGCCTTGATCAAACACCTATGCAAAAATATGCTCTACAAGAATGGTATGGTCGACGCAGAGGGAACTCGAAAAATAGAAGAATTCTTCAGTAATCTCATCTGGCCACCATCTATAAGTCGGCTCCCGCCTTCTGTTGGTTGAATTTTCCAATTGTGTCTATATCTTACTGATCTTCGTAAACTAGGTTGCACGCGGTGCTGGTTCAATCAAGGCTGACCAGTGGCGCTCCCAAATCACAGTATTCTTTGTTGGTCTATTTCTCGCTTGGCAAGTAAACGGAGAAATCCCTGATGTCGACGCCGAGCCCTCGCCTGCGAATACCAAGAATGCTGCTGGTCAGGCAGCACAGGAGAAACTCATTCGTGCACGCATGCGCGAAAATCTTCTTGCCAAAACCCCGATGCAACTTTGGCAGAACTTGAGCACATCAAGACGGTAAAAATGGATCGTTCACTTCGCCGGCATTACGAAGCTGTCGTACAATTCACAACCGCTATCAGAATCATCACCTCCCATACGATCAGCCCGAACGAGGTGAAACGAGGGTGCCAGACTCTGGAGAATGCGATCCAAAGCTGGGCTCGCATGAATTGTCACCTTGTTCCATATTTCCATTATGCTGTGCACCTGGAGCCTCAATTTCTCATGCATGGGCCCGGTCCCAACTGGTGGACGTTTCCATATGAGCGCAATAATGGCTTCCTTGGTCGCTTTAACCACAACGGCCACTCTGGCGGCGAAATGGAGGCCACCATGATGCGCGGTTGGTGGAAAACAACCATGATTCAGGATTTGGTCGGTATCTCCACCTATCTATTTGACGTGCTCTGCTTGACAATTTATCAGATCACTCGGCTCGAGTCCATTGAAAACCCCGGGTTCGAAGACCTTGATGCGCTCGAGCTGTTGAAATCATGCCTTCAAGGTGGTACCTCCGAGCGAAAAGGAACCCTCCAGAACTATATTGCAAGGGTCCAGACAGAAAGAAACCCCAGTTCGTACCTCGCTCTACGTACACCACTTCAACTAATCTCTCACCAGATTCAATTGAATATTCTCGTTTCCCACATGCTCAAATTCTCCGACAACTCGGAGCTGGATATTACCGCCTTGTATTTGAATATCTGAAGAAGCTGTGGTCGCCGAGGGTCCTCCTGGTCCCAGATATTAGCCTGACCAGAAATCCCGCGGAACTTAGTTTCACCGGCGACGTGGAATCCTTTTCGCACCTGTGGGTCCAGAAGCGGCGTTACGGTGCGGCCTCGCAGCACCGAGGAAAGTCAGCGCAATACGCGTACATCGATGCCCGGATCCCCGTACGTATTCAGTACCTGTTTCGGGTGCAGCAAAAACTCGCAGATGAGAGTACGTTGACTGCTGGTTTTGCCATTGTAAATCGTTTTCAAGTCAACACGAATATCATGGATTTCCCTTGGGATTTGTGGTAAGACCCGCTAAGTTATGATGATCTGGCTGATCCTCTCTAGGGCAACTGACATTGGTGTGCGGGTGTGGCAGGCAGATCTACTCGGGCCAGGAGAAGTAGTCGCCCTGGATCAATTCTCGGGCCATTTTGTTCTCGGCTCTGCAACTGTCTGCGAGAACAGTCTCTGGATAACAATTGCTCACGACCATGTATGTTGCTCACCATGTATTTCCAATGAAACACTCTTAATTTATTTTCTAGGATGCTACGGAGGCTGATGTACAACATGACGAGGACGAGTAACAATACAGTGTAATATTATTGCATTCAACTATCCGATTCTTGAGCATGATGCGCATTGATTTTACGGGGCGTCAACTGCCATCTCTTCCGCATCATCTCCCTCCGCTGCCCTAGACGAATCTTCGGGAGCCTGAATTCTTGAGGGCGTATCGTCGTCTGGGTTGCGTTCAAGCCACTCCGGGTCAATTACGCTGCGCGGGATCTTGTTGGGTTTCCCAGCACCAATCCAAGGCAAACAGATATCTTTCCAGTCACCTGGGAGACGAGGATGAGCGAAAGTCTTGCCCTTGTTGTTTTTCTGCTCTTCTTGGCGGTACTTCATTACCATGGCCTCAAGTTTGTCCACCCCATTTTGCATCTGCCGAAAAACACACCACAGTCAACGCCGGAAGCTGATAATATTTCTGACTTACGCCCTCCGATCGATATGTTGGTGGCCGTGATTTCCAAGGTTTTCGTGTCGAGGACGCTGGAATTTCATTTGACTCTTCCGTTTCAGTATCAGGGTCAATCACGTCAGATATATCCGACTCATCCGTTGATTGATATTGCCACTGAAGGAGGAACATATATTCGTCTGGCAGCGTGTATCCCGCCTTTGAAAGGACCTTGATTCACTCATCACATTTCTGTTAGGACCCCTTTACAGCTAATGTCGGAACCGAAGGCGCGGTGAAAAAATTTCTGTTTTGGGACATTTCCGAAGAATCCCCCATAACTCGATGAGTTCTCAACGGATTGACACGAAACCTAGCTAGTTTTTCCAGGCTAATTCACCCGCAATTAGTGATGTAAAGGAAATTGCGAAAATGTATTTTATCTTTCCATTTGGCACCTGAGGCATTGTTTCTGTTGAACACCTCCTAGGAGGGTGGGCACTTGTTCAAACACACTGAATTTTTGGGATGGGAGACTTACATGCATTATAAAGAGGGTGATGTTGCCAGAATTATGATTCTCTTCTCTATTGAGTCACTATTGACTCGGAAGTAATCTTTCGATCAAAATTTTCGAACTCAATCAATAGTGACTCAATGGAGAAGAAAATCATAATTCTGGCAACATCACCCTCTTTATAATGCATGCAAATCTTCCATCCCAAAAATTCAGTGTGTTTGAACAAGTGCCCACCCTCCTAGGAGGTGTTCAACAGAAACAATGCCTCAGGTGCCAAATGGAAAGATAAAATACATTTTCGCAATTTCCTTTACATCACTAATTGCGGATGAATTAGCCTGGAAAAACTAGCTAGGTTTCGTGTCAATCCGTTAAGAACTCATCGAGTTATGGGGAATTCTTCGGAAATGTCCCAAAACATAAATTTTTTCACCGCGCCTTCGGTTCCGACATTAGCTGTAATGTGTGCGGCAAGAATTCTGATACTAGTTCCACTCACACGAACTTTACGGGTCTTACGGCGCCCCTCTTGTTTCTCATTAGCCGCTAGCCCTTCATCGTCTGCCTCCCCTCCGAGTTTTGCTATTTTCCGTGACTCCGCGGCGATATTCTTGAATAGGGATGAGAGCCGATCAAGAAGTTCATCGTCGGACTTTGCGTTCATGGCGGCGAGTGTGAGGGCTGGGTTATGGTGCGGAGCCTGCTGCCTGACGTACTCCAGCATTTTCGCGTGCCAGGTGGAGTTCTCCTGGCATGTAGTCTCCCAGTCCGGGCGCAGAAGACGACCTCCTGTTTCTTTGTCCTTGATATACCCTCCGCCTGCTTTATTTGAACGAATCGCCGCTGCATCTTTCACCTTTGACGTCTTGGGTAGTCCCATGGCAACGAACAGTGTTTTTCTGACTGCGCTCTGTTTCCAATTGAGAGTGTGAGGAGCGTAGATAATTTAAACTCACATTAAGAACATTATCCCGGGTCGCTTTAGGTTTCGAATCTTCGTCACGCTTTGTTCGTTCGTGTGGCTCGGAATCCTCAAGCATTTCAAAGAGCTGGTCGATTTTTTTGGTCTGCTTCCTGACGAGGTTCTCGAGGACGTCCACGCGCTGCAACAGATGTATATTCTCGGCATCAAGATCTTTCATTTCGAACAAAAAATCGTCCCGTGAATTGCTGAGATCGTCGACCGTATTTCGCAAACTTTCAATAGTGTCGTCCTGACGCTGCATCTGACGCTGCATCTCCTCCATTTGAGACTGCTGATAGACGAGTTTGTCGGTAATAGCTTTAGGAATCAGAGGTGGAAGGCGAATGGGCTGAGTGGTCTGAACAAGACCTGAGGATGTAACAACAGTGCTCGGTGTTGGGTAACTTGCAGTGGAAGAGAGGTGTGGGGTTGAGGAAGGGGACATAGGGGCCTTGCTTGGCCTCAAAAAGTCAAAGGCTGGGAGTAGAGGTGTGGGAACAGAAGCGGCAGTGGAATTGGCACCGCGTCTTGGACGCGTGGATTGAGCAGTCGGCGCAAGGAAAGATAGGATTTGGGCACCATCTCCTGGGTGCGGCTGAGGGGAGCGGGGAGCGAGAATAGGGGACTCTGTCGGGTTGCACAACAACGGGTCGATGATTGGGAATGTATTCGAGAGGTCATCTGCTACAGAAGACGAGCTGGCGTGCGGAAATTGCGGCGGAGAGGAGCTGTGGAGGTTCGGAGCTCCACGGGACAGAGTGGTCTGCGAGAAATTAACTCTGGGGTATGTTTGTGCATCGAGCTCGGCTGGACTTTCGTGTGGAGTATATCCGTAGCGGATCGGAACACTGTCGGAATTGGAGACGGAAACACGCAAAGGGGAGGGTGTTGATGCAGAGGCAAATGGATTAAGAAATCCGTTGGAAGTTCCTAAGTCTTTTCTCGTTTTCTTTCGGGCTGGGGCAGAGGGGTGCTGGTTTTCTGTCGCGTCGGCGCTGGATGGCGGGTGACGCGACTTGCTACGTGAACTACGTGTTGCTGGCGTGTCGGAGGAGGGTGTTGCCCTACTCATACTTGAGAGATGCAAGTTGGACTGTTTGAAGACGAAATGTGGCAGGAAAAAGGTGAATGAGGGAGCAAGGGAAACGGATTCAGCGTGTGACACCTATGTCACACTTCCATTTCGGGCTTGTCGTCTTCCTCCCACCTCGATGACCCGACATTCAGTACACCGTCAATACTGCACCCTGCATCTTGAAACTCACGGAAGTCTCTCGGTGTCTCGTATTCCATCCGTTCCTCGCTGCATTCCCCAGGAAATCAAGAAATGCACCCACAGGCGCCGTTTCTACGCCTTCACCAAAGTCAGTATTTTGTTCGAGCTGGGTGCAACGTAGACATGGCTAATGCGATACCAGCAGCATCTATTAGCCCCCAGTACAAGCTGTGGTCAACAACTTCGACTTAGATGCCGCCCATAGCATCTGGTTATCCCTCCAAGCCCGACCAAGAATGACGGACGAGACTCAATAACTCTGCATAGTACAGACTTCCAACAACATATACTGGTCCTCCAGTGCACATTTTCTGCCTTCCCAATGACAAGCCTTTAACGACAGCTAGCTTAGTGCGTGTTTCTCATCTGTTTCATCGTCATTGACTGAAGCACCATTCGTCCGTGATCCGGCAACTCAAGCGTCTCATAGTACCTGGAAACAACCTGTAGGTCACCATTGGACAGCAGGATGGTGCCGTAGTGCAAGATCTTGGGGTATAGCTTGAAGGTATGTACGTCTACGTGTGTTTCAATATTTCCGGCTCCATTCAAACCTCCACAGGACTATGGACTACTATCTGTTTATCCCCCTTTGAAAGTGTGTGCGAGATTTGTTCGAGTTATGCCCGAAGCTGACCCGCTGCTCCCGTGCAGTTTCTAGTATCTGTTGGATCGCATCCACCGCGTGTGCGTAGAGGCGAGCGGGGTCAATCAGCGAGGTGTGTTGACATGTTGTTCATTGTCTGCGCGCACTGACTTTCTTGAATGTTTTCATGTTGCCGAGGCCAATTCTCAATCACCGCTTATCCTCGGATGTAGTTCTCTATGGTGCGTCTCGGGCCCATTCCCTGAACTCTCAGCTCACTTTGGATAGTCTACCAATGGGGTGTTGATTGGATTGAGACAAGTTTCGCTTGGTATGCCGCACCTGCTGTCTTTTGTTATCAGTTCTGATTCGCGGTGTAGAGCAAAATGGATCAATAGTAGATGACCCGCAAGGTAAAGTACCCATATTTTACTTGCCGTACACCCTACTGAAGCGTCTTCCGCAGAGAACGGTGATACCGAGTCGTATGTACACTCTGATTGTACTTCGATACAACAGTATATATGTGTCGGTAGAATGAGCTTTGAATTTATTATGGATTTTTAATTGAGCAAGCTTAAGTGTGGTGTCGAAAAAAATAGCGGCCCAATATTGGGCCAATGCTGTGATAATATCTTGCTGATATTCGGCTAAAACACCCCGGATTCTCGAAGTATTAGCGCGAGGTTATTTGACCAATACATTGCGAATATTGGGCGAAAACATGTTGTATTCGCCACGTATCGGCCGATAAAAATTCGGCTCAAAGTCCGGTGAATACAGTCTGGGTTGAGATTCATCCCGTACCTGAGACCACTGGGAATCCCGTCCCAATGAATACATGAGCTCAGAGTTCATTCTTGAAGTAAAATTTTCTCTCCCAAAATTATCGGTCAACCTTGGTGGCTCAGGCCGTTACAACGTTACAATTCCAACTTGAACATCATAGTGTTCAGTTGAATAAAGGGGCGATTAACCATTTCGGTCTCGAAATAACTCAGATTTGTATTAGAACAGTACTTAACTCTGTATGTAAAACACGACTTTAGGGCCCTTATGTTAATGACCTGTCGGCGCCGACATTCGTGCCTAGCGATAAAGTGACTTGTGTACTCAAATTAGATGCCGTCGAAATGATCAAATATCGGGGTAAATGTGTCTGAGGGTGTACTGACATGAAAGAGACATCTCCTGAGAAATTTTTGGGAAGGGGAAGGATATATGGCCAATGTGATTTAGGTTCAAGTGCCTTTACAGTCCAGTTCATCAGGTTGAGCGTGAAAGAATATGATATAATTCACCCCATCCACACAAGTTAACAAATACACGGGTACTTTGCCCGGGCGAGGCAAAATACTTGGAAAAAATACCATAATTTTCCCAACAATTCACGAAAAAATACAGCTGAGCTCACATAAAATGGTACGGACAATGTGTTGAAGGACCTTAGACGCACTCTATCTACTCAGAACTGCTGAAATTGGCCGGGAATGTTGCCAAGTTAACAATATGTGCGAGGCAAGTGACCAAACTAATTTGCACGTGCGCATGTTAACTTGTAAGGGCGACGAATTAACTTGTGCACCAAAACCCACGCACAAGTCGGCGCAAGTTAATCCGCGCAGGTGCAAGTCAGAAAGTGAGTCCTCGATTCCGAGTCATCTTGAAGTCTAGGAGCCAGAGAGAAGTTCAGTGCACATTGCAATGCAAAATCCCAAATGAGCGGTGAGCTGAGGAGGGAGGCAAGTGGGCGGAATATGAGACGATGTTTTGTTGCCAGGGGTTCGAGTGGACAGTAGATGGTAGACGATGGACATGGGATCCGGCCCGGGAGAGAGAAGGCCTTCGAAACTAACTGATTATGAGTCCTAAAAATTTATTTTTAGACTCGTTTTTAGTCATCAATTCTACACCCACTTTTCGTGTTTTTGGGTTATGACGTCTTTGACTCGTGGTGGAATACTTACCTTTTATATGTATTTTGTTGATCATTTTTTTCCTTTCCGAGAGGTATTTGTCAATTTGTATGCCGCTTTCTGAATCTCTAGGTCATTTTATTTTACACAACACTGCACAGGTTTATGTATGGTGCTACGATGCTCATCCTGGCTGAATAAACGGCGAATATGCTTCAATGATTCACTATTCGGGGTACCCGCCGCTCCGTTTGTCTATATCAACGACATTTCCGGTGGTGGAGATAAATTCCATGGGTACACGTAGTCTGTAGCCACTGCAGTAGGCGTCCATTACCGCATGAATATTCTGTTTGGAGGCGCTATGTTGCGAGACACAAGTGAAGGCGTGGAATAGGTCGGGTGCAGTGGCAGGAACACAGCAATTTTGATTCCCAGCATGTTGATCAGGATGCAGCTAGCATTGCTACGGCATATGCTCGGCTTCCTTGATCGAACCGGTATGCGACTGTCTGGTATTATATAGGGAGGAGTGTGCTTGAGCATCAGGTTAATTCATCTGATACCAGAGTAACTACATCGGCAGAATAGGGCTTTACGAGTTTCGAACATTAATCCTGCGTTCCCGGAGGTATGGTCCGCCATGTGCCGCCACGTGGAACCAAGGTTTGACGTCAATCAAATTCCTCCCGGGCGGATCCTGCCTCCGCGTAGCAGCACATGGCGGACCACGGAGATCACCTTTGCTGCCGGCCTGCGGTAAAATTTTAATGGCAACATCATTATGGCAAGCAAAACTGGGTTCCATCAGATCAGTACCTGATCGTCAGGACAATGCAAGTATCTTATTAAGCAAGTATTTAGTCCGAGAGTTCGGGCTTTAACGCAAGCAAGGATGCGGGCGCCCAAGCTTCAACCCCTGCCAATATCGTAATATTAAATATAATACCAGACAGTCGCGTCCTGTCGCGTCCCGGTTCGATCAAGGAAGCCGAGCATATGCCGTAGCGATGCTAGCTGCATCCTGATCAACGTGCTGGGAATCAAAATTGCTGTGTTCCTGCCACTGCACCCGACCTATTTTCCACGCCTTCACTTGTGTCTCGCAACATAGTGCCTCCAAACGGAATATTCATGCGGTAACGGACACCTACTGCAATGGCTACAGACTACGTGTACCCTCGAATTTATCTCCAACGAACCAATAGCAATCTTTCGCCGTCCATTGTACTTCCTTGCCCCAAAAATTGTTGTTCTTTCGGAATATAACCGCACTTGCCGTTGACGGTATATCAATTCTCTGGAATAGTGATTCGCATTTCTTGTCTCTTCACTAGAGCAGGCCACATCTGCTGCTCCATTGAGGAAATCTCTGGGTACAAACCATCCGATACGATGATTTGGACATCCATTCGGTCGCCTACATACAACGGCGTTCACTGGAGTTTTTATGGAAATGTATTCACAACACCTTCAGAGTAGGTGATTTCTGGTCCCATATGGACACTCTAAAGATAAATGGCAGATGCCACGTCTGTAATGTGACTGAATCTCAAGAGCACATTGCTTTGGAATGCTATTCTCTGGAGCAAAAAATAATATGGTCTCTCACGAGACAGCTGTGGTCAAGGAAATATTCCTCTTGGCCAACACTCAACTGGGAGTTGATATTAGGCTGTAACCTTGTACGATTTAAAACAGCAAATGGAGTCAGACCCGAGAAAGGGAGACTGTTTGCAATATTGGTCTCAGTCGGATGGCACTGTATCTGGAACCTGCGGGTGAACCGAGTCATTACAAATCCCGGCGCAACACTTATCGTGGCTAACATCCACAACCACTGGTCGAGACCGGTGAATTCAGCCTTGCGACGCGACCGTATTCTAACGGACAAAGTCAAATTTGGCCCACTCACATTGAGAAAGCAAATTGTACTAAACACTTGGAGTGGGCTGCTTGGATGAGGACTCGTTGCCAGATGATTGGACACTCACAGAGGGGGTTTTAGTGGGTATTTGGCCAATGAATGGTATAGGATAACTCACACAGGCCCGAGTCCCACACTAGTTAAAATATTGTGCGTAATGACATTTCCTCCTGGACAAAACTCACTGGCATGACTGGCCCAAAACCAGCAACACAAGTGGACAAACTTAGAATGCTTCTGTAGACTTTGACTTTGTTACCCCAAACGCTCCAAAAAATAAAATAAAATGTCCGAGATTCCCGGGCGCAACCGAATAATATCTCGGGGGCACAAAATTCATAGGTAAATGTGTCCATATAAACTTAAATGATAGCTAGCAGACATAGAAACTAGGCTTCCCAGTATATTCAGTCAGCAGGTCATATGTTTGAATCAGGCAGCTGGTAAATGCTTCAAATGTGCTTTTAAACCCGCGGTGTTGAGCCTCCTACTTTAAAATTGAGGCAGATTTTCCACAGCTCTTTTAATTGACAAGATGCTGTATATCCATCCTGAAAGTCGAGTAATCAAGCAGAATACCCCTTGAATGGGCCTGAGACTTCGTAAAAAGCTTGTAAGATTCGCCTTCCAATGGTATCCTCCCAATGTTGAGCTCAAGAAATAGCAGTTGAGGAGCAGAAAACCGGTGGTTTCGACATTTCAGGCCAGGTATTCCACTTGCCGTTGAGCCTCGAGTTCGGCGAGGTTTTAAAGATAGGATTATATATCCACATGCATTTCTAGGGTCAAAGTAAGTCAAAGGAACTCAAAATTGATTCCTAGTACCAATTCGATCCTATGACACCCCTTTCTAGTAATTAGAGAGCTTGCGCAAAAGCCGCACGAGCCGCATGCGGCTTTTGTGCATTGCGCAAAGCCGCGGGTATTTCTTCGCTGTTCTTAATTCTTGTCTTGCTAAATACCATCCAATGGCCCTTGAATCCCATGTTCCACTCCTGAGAGTGCTATTTGTTGGATGTGCAACCGTGGGAGGCCACATTTTTTATGCATCACGAAGGTATCACTCAAGCTTCGCTTCCTTTACCCACACTCTCACGTCTGCCACGCAGCAGAGGCAATGCTGAGGATGTTCCCTCTCCCCACAGCACCTCTCCTCGGCCTCAGGTAAGCTTACATTGAAATAGTTGATTGACACCTCTCACATTTCAAATTTGCCACGCGGCTTTGCGCAATGCAAAAAAGCCGCATGCGGCTCGTGCGGCTTTTGCGCAAGCTCTCTATTTTCGTCATCGCTGTCCTGTGGTTGAAAACCTGGAACCTCCGACCTTGATTATGCTTCCTCATGGCTGTCAAACTAATGTGGCAACATTTTTTGCTCGAGTTACTGTTTTCCGCATACCTTTTTCAACACACTTCTATCTTGATCTGACATTTACTGTAAAACAATTCCTGTTCCAAGGAATTGAGGCTGACCCTGAAGGGCACCTGGCTTGGAGTTGCTAAAATTTGAGTAAAATACAGGTTCTGGGCGAACTCGAGCCGACCGAAGGTCGGGCGAGGGTGAGCCAGGTAGACTGGTCGATGAGGTAGATGACAGAACAAATATTACCACCAAATATTGAGCCTGTCATGATGCTGCAGAGTCCAGGATATTTATCCATGAAGGGGGCCAGTACTGGTATAGTCGGCGGTACCAGAGCTGCCCGGAGCAATTGCAAGTTTCATCGCGGCCATCACTCAACACTTCCTACATCATCGATCCCTCGCCTCAAAAGCATTAGCTAGTCGAATTTAGATAACCCGATCTTTCGAGTTTGGTCGAGTTTCGAACTCCCGATTCTGGCCACCCGCTGACTCGAGCGTGTCGACTTTCCCACGACTCGAACAAGACTCATCCAATACAATTTCGAGGACCAATCTTCTGTTGGCGGTCAGATGTTATTCCAACGGAATATAGTCGTCAAATATTCGGTTTGTGAAGCTTTTCCTCCCCTTTCCCTCAGCCTGTGAGCTAGACTTAATTTCCGTGTGTAGCACAAACCAGTTTACCTGAGTGTTCAAGTTACCTGAGCTCAAGCTGCAACATAGATCACCAGTTATCCTGGAATAAAGTTGGAAGATTTTTGCAACATCTAAGAGTCTAAGACCCTTAGGCCCTTTCAAATTGGTATGGGTTGGGAGGATCCCCCAACAGAACCTAAATATCCTGAGATCACCCAATACCGCCCGAGTTTGAAACCACCATGTGCCAAGTAGAGCCGCGATGTATGAGTACAGCCAGCATGGGATCAAAATAGGGGGATTCTTCGCACCGCAAAAGGTGTGGGACAAAAAAAAAAAAAAAAAAAGGACTCGTACCGCCATGCGTAGCAATGGCCCCAAACCCCAAGTACAAACAACGCCTAAGGCAGGACCTCGAGTCGTTTCCATGCTCACACTTCTTTGGTTGTTACTCTTGGAAAGGGAGTCGACAACTGACGATGAGATAGGACGAAGTTATTGCACAGGAAGTATCGTACTCGGAACTAACGTGCAAGAAAGAACGAGGAAGGAGGAAGTATGTAAGGCGAGATGGGACGTCAAGTAATCCGAGTCACAAAGTTCAAATCCGGTGGGTGAACGCCTTCTCGAGAACGATTGGAGGGTCCGATGCAGCGCATGAACATGCCTTGAAACCGGCATCTGCGCATTGAGAGCGCACCGGGAGAATGTCCCATAGCACGGATCTGGAATCGCGAGGTGCTGCGGCGGCAACGCGCAGCGTGCGGCGTAGTTGTGCTGCCTGACACCAGTCCAGGGGGCAGCGCGGCGCTGAGTGTCTTAGCAGAGGGCGTGCAGCCGAGAAATGAATTGCGTGCGATTAATGGGTGCAAGCTCCAAGGAAAGGGTAGGGTGGGGATAAAGATGCTCGTGGTGGCGAACGCAGCACGATGGATGGCGAATGGCTGCGGTTGGGGTGGTACTGCCGCGAGAACAGTGGAGCGCACGAGGAAACGACTGTGCGGCGAGGGGGAAGGCAACGGAGGCGGTGGGGGAAAGGCTGCAGAGGTGGGCTACAGAATGCGAAAAGTGCTTTGGTACTGATGCGGGTTGTAGGGAGAGTGGCGCAGAGTCTGGCCGCAGTGTGTACGGAGGCGTAGACGACGAAGAACGATTGACGCGCACTGCTACGCACACGGATAGTGGTGATAAGAGACCAGCTGCTGTCGGGCGAAGGGGCGGGTGATGAGGAAAGGCCGTCGACAGGGAACGGCGGCGTCGTGCGCTGTGCATGGCGGTGGTGCTATGGTCCTCGGACGTAGGGGCGCTTCTTCGCCGATGGCAGTCCCGGGAGGCGAAGACGAGTAGAAGTCGGTCCGGGTGCGCGCCGAGGCGACGGCAGCGATGCGGGCAATGGGGAACACGTGGGTGAAGGAGGTGGGGATGCGCCGAAGCGCGCGCGTGGATCGGTAACAGTGGGAGTGGGGGGTCAAGGTGCCATGAAGAACAGATAAAGGCGGCGCCGGCGACTAGGGAAGTCCAGCGGCGCCACTGCGCATGCGGGTAGCCGTTCTCGTCGTGATTCGCACTGCACGGCGCGCGCGGACCTCGAACGGCATGGTGGGTTTGCAGTAGAGACGGTCGCAGGGGTGGGGACGCGAAGGAGGCGGCGTAGGCTACGAGGAATACTATCTGCTGCGCATGAGGTGGCGGTGCGGGATAGATATCAAGTATGTGCTGGCGTGGTGTCGAGAGTAGAAAGCTCGTAGGGCGTAGGCGAGGCCAAAGCACATATAGGGGACGTCGCGGAGGCAGAGTACATTGGCGGCGTGTATCAGGATCGTATTCGACGATGCGGAGAGAGTGGGAGATCGGACGCGAGAGCCGTGCTTGTCGCAGTGGTACCGTAGGAAGAAGGTGAAGCTCTAAAGTACCTAGAGAAAAGGGACGTCGTTAATGGACGGTCTTTTGCTGGAAATAAGGAGATAAAGACTGACTTTGGGATGAGAAAGCTCGAGAATGGAAGGGGTATAAGAGCCCTTGGAATCCTTCAGATGGTCGGGCGATTGACTGTGCGGCGAAGGGACGCAAGTGAGCAGTGGGCAGAAACGGTGGAGCAATCCACCGTGACGAAGCGTTACATATGGACTATTCCGAGGCTAGTCAGGACTATAGCAGTACTAGTAGAGCGAGGAAGATGTGAACAGAAGGAGGATGGTTCGCAGCGTTGGTGGATGAGAGAAAGGCTGTGTTGATCGGCGGCCGGATCAATCCTTTGCGCTTCACTTGCATCGTCCTCTCGCCAGTCCTGTGCTTGGAGCCCGTCCCCCGTCCATTCTTTGTGCTTCTGGCGCTTCACAATCGCGGCTTTCTTTTCGATATCTCCCCAATACACTCTGGGTTATTGAATCGACGCATGGGAACGCGCATCAGGTCTGGGTCTGGGGTATAAATTTGCTTTCACAACGCCGAAACATGTCCGACGCGTATCTCCCTCCTCTGAGCCTCATTTAATCGTAACTTACCGGAATTCTTTTTGGCTGGCTCTTTTCGGGCCGCACCACCTAATCTCTCGCCAGCTGTTTCCCTTCCAACTTCCGCCAGGCGTATCTGGGGTTCTGATGCATCATATTGCAGTGAGTTACCGTAGTGAAGTGATGCATCAACGCCTCTAATTAGCGACACGGCTAAGGCTCCAACCATTTCCGTTTGTGAACGTTTTCGAACGGTTCTAACCGTTTTTATTTCCTTTTAGTTTGCCCGGGGTAGCAAACAGTTTACAAACGGTTTGTAAACAGTTTAAATGGTTGTCAAGAATCAATCACTTACCATGTCTGGTAGGTTGTTTTCTGATGCACAAATTTGTACCAGCCTGGTCAACATGCGTGCTCGAAACCCACGCATAGTCTCGGAGCACAGAGCCGCTCACCAACATGCAGGACCTTCTAAATCAGTACGCGTTTGATGGTGCTCGGCCTTCTCGGCAAACGATGTGCCTGTATTCTGCCTTTATCCCGCCTTCACGAACATCTTGGTATACTTTGGGGTCAACATATAACGATAAATTTGCCGTATGCATGTTCAGAATGGTCAAGTTACGTGATTTGACCCCTCCACACAGGTGCGAGAAACCTGCTCTGAAAAGTACCATTTATAAACTGTTTAAAACGGGTTTAAACTGTTTATATACCGTTTCCGTTTATTTTGCCTGGAGCCTTAGACACGGGTCTGATACATCAGCTCACCGAAATACTGCTTTGGGCCTCCGCCAGCGCTCGCGCTTGCCCGCGCATTGCACAATGCTCCCATCACTGCCGCCTCCTTCGTGCTCCCTCGCTTTCCTCGGGTCTCTTGGCTCACTGGCAGATGCTTTTCAGATTCATTTGTTTCTTCCTTAGTCAGCCGCCCCTTTAAACCGCTGTTTACGCCGCCAGAGCCATCGCCCGGACCGTCGCTCGCACGGTCGTCGGTCCGCTCTACCGCGCTTTTGGCCACAAAAGCTGCATCCGCGCTGCTGTTGCCCCAATATCTTGGGAGGCTATTCCGTATGCTCAAAACTCAAGACCGAGACCGCCGATGGCTTAATATTCATCCTCGTTTGCTTGGAATCGGTGCGGCGGCTCCTCCCGCTGTTTTTCTGTGCGCACGCTGCCGTTTCGCTCCTGGCCTCTTCGCGTATGCCCGGGTTTCAAGCTTGCCTCCGAAATATTATATAGAGACATGCTGTGGACCTTACCAAGCAACCACAAAATTGGTGCCCCGGGTGTCCGCATTGTTTCGCTGCTCTTACTGTCGATCTCCGCCTCGCCCCTTTCAATCCCCTCGTTTCTGCTTCTTACCCGTTATCTTATGCTGCCGCACAGCAGCACACTCTGCTCGCAGTCTGATCGCGTCGCTAATTTTCCTTGCACTTTGCATTGCTACCGCCACAATGCGCGCACTCTGTGATGAATTCCCATAAATACACTAAACATATCCTGCGCGTCCTGCGTCAACCCTCTTATTATATGCGACTGCTTAGTGGGCCACCATCGCCTTTTTGACCTCGAGCCCAAACGTAAAATGCGGTAAATACGGTTATATGGGGTCTAGCACGAAGGTATTCATCCTGTGAGTGAGTTGACATAGTTTCCGCGAATTTACACGATGGTCTCTCGACCTACGGAATTTTTTGTTCCGGCGGTTTCCTAAAACGGCAAAAACAGCTTAGTGGGCCACCTCCTTGCATCGTTCATTTGGACTGATATCGGCTGTCACAATGTATCCCAAATCATTAAGGACATCCAATTGCAATATTCTATACAATAGCAGAGCACTTCCAAGGTATATGAGCACCTTAAATATTTCCCTTTGAGCCAAGGAAAAGGGGTGAAATCGCTGTGCGCACAGAATGGCACACTCTGCAAAGCACAGAGTGCATTGGTGAGCCAAAATTGAATACGGACCGATAGATAAGATGCATTCGCACATATATTTTAACAACAGCTGACCTCTAGCTTACAATAATCACTCCAAAAAAGTTCATACATACGCGCGAACGAAATTCGGGTGTTTTGGGATGTATCCCTGGGTGACCACCAAGGATGGCAGGTAGAAACACATGATTTCGTTTTGAGAGAGCGGTTGGTGTCTAAAGTGCGGCCCCAAATTCTCAGGTCTGTAGCATACACGGTTGGCTCACCATAGAGAGGTCGAGAATCTGCCACTCAAGCTCAAATCAAGGTCTTCTTGGGGCTCAGCAAGGCAAGAGGAAACATTTTTTGTTCTCAGGATAGTCGCAGTTCATTTCCCTGGATCCAGGGATGAGAACGAGCCACTGACCTTGTGAATCGCCCAGGAATTGGTGGAGGAACAAGCGGAAGAAGGTGTTCGGAGACAAGGAATGATGTTCACACGCCGTCATCCCGATCAAAAACCCAGCACAGCTGTTGATCGCCGCCATCACTTTCCTCCAAATTTGACGCACGCCGTCCTCATACATTGTATTCCATCCTAGAAGTACCAAATCCTAGGTCTATGCATCCCACCAGCTTATATTATGCAAATGGCCCACTAACTAGTGTGGCCCACTAAGGGGTCTCAGATAATATCTCATCCCGGCTACGCCCCTTGCTACCGACATTTAGCTTGGCCAGAATAGTGTCTCTACTTGACTGCCTCTGAGGTTACGATGTCTAGGTGTCTGATGAACGAAGAATGTAATTTCATCGTCTCTAGGCCTGTTCCCGCCGTTATCGCGTGAATCCCCTCTTCCCCTTACCAGACCTGTTGCGCTGCCACTAGATATATCCATGTACGAATCATTGTGCCTTCCGCATTCACAATTTTACTCTGTACATTCAATCGTGAGCCCCGAATCTGATTCGACTATAAATCTAATCTGTGCCCCGAATACTGTATTGCTGCACCTAAATGGTATTTTTCCTTCACGATACAAGATTTTTTGAATGTGAACTGTGTGCCTTTTGCGTCCCCATTCTTGAAAATGCAGTTGAAAACAGTCTAATGGTCCATCGCAAGTTTTGATGTTCTCCAAAATTTGCAATTATAACACGGTCTGGCACTCTAGGAGGAGTAGAAACGAGTATTCTACGTTCCATTAAGCCTCTTGATGCATAATAGGTCCTTGAAATTGGAATTTTGATTTTTGGTATCCGAGTAAGGACCCAGTCGAACACTGGTCTAAGACACTAGTGAGTTTATGAGTGACAAGTACCCTTCGTTCGACCTTTCGGCAACACATCTCCACCATGAAAAACTATATATTTTCGAGGACGATTGGACTGCCTGACTATGTTTACATCGCTAGAACTCGAATATTACAGAGTTTGAGGTTCCATCGCAGTCATTTTCGAAATCGCTGATGGCAGTGATAATTCAATATTCAGAATTCCGTGATTCTTTGCATCAAATGAATTGGTTGATGAGTTAGAAATTATTTGTGGTGTCGGAATTTATAGGTGTCCTGTTTGGACTAAAATGTGGATTTGGTTTTCGAAAAACTTATTTTGGTTTTCGAAAAGTATATCTCGTTTTCGAACCGTGATCATCGTGATCACTGTCCAAAGTGAGAAGTTGGCGGAAATATCCAAAACCTATCAAATCAAAGTGAGATCCACTGCACCCAAAATGAAATCATCCAAATCAAACGAAAACGTAAATCACAAACGAGATCTCGTTTTCGGCAATCTCGATTTCACATGGTCCAATCTCGATTTCGATTTTGCAATCTCAATTTGGTTCAAGGAATCTCATTTTGAATCCACCGAAGCTTGATTCCTTCTTGGGCAATTTCATTCTGACTTGTGCCATATTTATTTCATCTCCAATAACTAACATTCAATCTGGACAATGATCACGCAAACACTGAGTCTGCTCAACAGACAAACACCCGATGTCATCGGCCCCTGAGCGCAAACTCTGTCTTCATCCATGGCTGACAACGAACCCGTCCTCATTCCACTCCGGCTGGAGACCATCCGTATCGCCTTCATTCAGGTTGGGGACCGCGTCAATGCAGCCCTTCGCACACAGATAGGAGATAGGCTCCGGCTGCAGGAACAGAATGGTGGTGTATTGCGGATGCTGCAGGCAATCCAGGAGGTATGTCAGCTATTATTGTTGGCTCTCTAGTGCTGAGGTACCTCCAGCATGCCGATGTCATCCCAGCACACGAGCGTCAGTAGCAGCCAAGGGTACTAAAGGGCTGAGAACAACGATGGGAGTATGTTGGATGGACAATTGGTGTACTTACCTCGTAGGCCACACATTTTCCTGGCAGACAGCGACCACAAGCGCCGCGCATGGAAGTCATGGAAAAGAGCAATGCAAGCTTAACGCCAACTCATTGATTGATTACAAAGCTATGGCTTGTGCTTGTGCACCATGATCATTGCAAAACGAAGTAGGCAGGGGTTGAATTGAAATTATTGGCATCAGAAATTTGTGTTCCAGACCAAAACGAAATGTTGACTGGCAAACCCAAACTGAGAGAATGAAATTGTGATCTAGAAAACCAGAAGGAGTTGAGGGAAATGAAAATGAGAGTGCTAAAATGAAAACAGAAAGACTTGAGTGAAATCAAAATCAGCTATTTCGAAATCTCATTTTGATCTTTGAAATTTCGTTTTGATCAATCCAGATCTCGTTTGATGGGCTAGATTCTCGTTCTCGCACGCGTGATTCTCGTCTTGTGACTCTTGATTTCGTTTTCATTCTCGAGCAATTGGATACAAAAAGGGGACAAAACCAGAGGTTGACAAGCAATTCCATCAGTGATCACCGTGATTCATCGTGATCACAAGCCAGATCTAGATCGATGACAGCTCAAGTGAAAAAAACGACCACCCAAATCCAGTTTATTTTGTCCAAAGAGGGCACCCATAGAATTGGGGTGAAGTGTTCAGGAGGGCCAAACGAACCCAACCTCTGTTTGGGGCATCTGTCACGGAGTCACACCCGTGACTCTTTCGCTCTCCACAACCTCTTGCACTCGCCAATGTCTCTCTGCTGCTTTTGTTCTAAGCTCGACCCACGACCATGCTCTATGATGTATCCTGCGGCTATGATTAACTTCCTCTGTTTCTTCTGGCCAATTCTGTGATATCGGCTCTTTGGTCCCGCTGCATCTGGAACCACCAACTCCTCGTCACTCAGGCTGCCTTCAACAGGTTCTGTTTACCCTTCAGTGAACCTTGTGGAGGGCATTTAACGAGTCAACGCAGGCAGGGTGGATCCAATCAGTCGAATTTCTGGTCCAGTGCACAGTGTCTGCGAAGAAGAGGGAGGTACGAAGGAACAGAGGGACTAAATTGGTGTTTTTCGGTGTGTCTACAGCGGTATTAACGTTGCTGGGTACTCAACTTGCATAGCTCTCCGCACCGACCTTTCTGTGTGGTGTCGCGCCACGTCACATTGTGACTCACACATGCGCTGTACCTCGCCGCCTTGCAGCCTCGTGTATGGCGGTCAAAGTGCACATTTAATCGGCCGCAAGATAAAGTGGTGATTTCGGACTTACCGCAACAAAGATAAGTGATTTGACGTCTTCCCCGCAAGAAAGATAACGATAATCACGTCGCTTAACTTGCGGGGAAATCGTGGCATCCCGCAAGATATATATAGTGCCCCCGCAAGATATAGACACGTCGCCCGCAAGATACCAAGTTGCCCGCAAAAGTTTTTTGGAAAAATTTCCGCAACAAACTCGGTGAGTGCATAGTGCCAAATAAGCTTTAAATTGACTGTCAGTAAGTGGTGAAAGGCGCAACGGTGTGGGTTGAAACGAGTATATCAATCAGAAAGTGAAGAGGCTGCAATAAATGAGTTTTGGTGAGTGTATATAATAAAATTACCGCTTAGCTTGAGGGCTACCATGGAACTGGTGATGAGAATGAATACAATTAAGTTCTCAATCTACTCTCGAGCCTCCCACAGAATTGGTCGGCCATCTCGGAGATATCCAATTGGCATTCAAATCAACGGTACTTCCCGTTTAGGCTCTTGGACCAACTCTTCGAATTAAATATCTCATACTGAAAGGCTATATCGGATGCTAGAGGATAGAGCCACCCTGTTCCCCCAGAGGTTGGGGTGGTGAGGCATGAATCAATGATGGTGTGCTCAAAGCCACAGAAGAATCTCACAAAATCATAGCATATCCTTGTAGCTATCTACTAGGAGCAGTCTTTCCGTCTTTCCTTGCACTGTCAGAAACGCCGTTGTCCGTGACGATGTGCACCCAGAAATCTGAGAGTGACAGTGATCCAAGAAGTAAATCAGCATTAAGACAGTGTTCAACTGGAAGAGTCCGTTGCACAATGGTTTGTGCGACGAAGATGCCAAAATTATGGCATGAACTGCTATCTCTTGACATTCAGTCCCCATCGGCCATCTCGGGGATGTTGACCTCTGGCCACAGAATTACACAGTGCCTACGAAGCACATACCAGTCAGCAGAAACATAATCAGTACAGGGTTTGGGTCATTATCCAAGTCAACAGTGACTGAGCCGTAACACGTAGGGAATACAAAAAACAAATAACCCAGAGACTCGTTTCAACCCACACCGTTGCGCCTTTCACCACTTACTGGCAGTCAATTTAAAGCTTATTTGGCACTATGCACTCACCGAGTTTGTTGCGGAAATTTTTCCAAAAAACTTTTGCGGGCAACTTGGTATCTTGCGGGCGACGTGTCTATATCTTGCGGGGGCACTATATATATCTTGCGGGATGCCACGATTTCCCCGCAAGTTAAGCGACGTGATTATCGTTATCTTTCTTGCGGGGAAGACGTCAAATCACTTATCTTTGTTGCGGTAAGTCCGAAATCACCACTTTATCTTGCGGCCGCTTAAATGTGCACTTTGACCGCCATACTCGTGTGCATGGATGTCCCACCGTGTGGCAAACCCCGCCTGCCCCGCACCGTGCCATACGGGCGCGTTGAGTGCGCGAGGCGCGAGGCCCACCATTTTCTGCCTTCGCTTCGTTGTGCCCTCGCTACCACCAGTCGACATCCCGCGATCTGTGCACGCGACGCTGCTCAATGAGGGCATGCACTGAAGTGCGGGACGTCGCCATCGCTTTCCCGGGGCTGCGCCACCCGCTGGGCCGGCCCCAGTGCGACACTCATGGACGGCCCAGCGGGGGCTGGGGCTGCGCGAGCTGCACCAATGTGCATGCGCTGCCGATCGAGGCAGGAGAGGAGGGGGTGCACCTCGCCGCCTGCTTCACCACCTTGCACACCCAGCTGCGCTGGCCACGGGCTGTGCCGGAGTCGTTGGCGGCCTGTGTGCCGATGTGGGGGTGCAGTAAGTAACCCAGGGCAGGATCCCATTTCTGCCTGTGGCAAGGCGCACGAACCCTGGGTTCCTGCGAGGCAGGGCGCCAGGTCGCTCATCGAACGTCCGTAGTGGCGTCGCCCGTGTACATTCTCAAGCGGGTCCCCGTATAGCGCGAGTGGTCCTGCGCATAGCGCGTGAGCCTCTCTTTGCACTCTTGACCTACCCCGGGTGCATAGGGGCTACTTCTATCCGGTGCAGCGGCAGCGGCGGTATCACACGAGGGACATGGTGCCGATGAGGAGGAGCGTAGCAGTGGCAAGGAGGAGCGGAGCGAGGAGGATGCAGAGAATGATGAAGCTGCGCAGCCTGTTGCTGCGTGTCGGGTACACCTATCGAGCCACTAAATCACTCAGACTAGGGTCCCGTATTACGCCAAATTTTTTGCTTATTTTTAGTGTATTTTCTGTATTTTATCAGAGCTCATCGTTGAGCACGACGACGGCAACAGCTGATCACTGTCGTCCAAATTTAGTTGCTTATCTCATGTGATGGAACAAATAAAGGCATATTTCTGGTCGCTGTCTACGACGATGAGAACGCGCACTGGCCATTGCGGTCTACTATTAAGGTACTATGCAGCTACAGCAGCTTGGATGATGTATCAGATTGCACCTCTGACTACAGGTGTTTATACATCACGATGGTTTGGAGATTAGCAACGAATGATCTATCATTGCCCCAGACTGTGTGTGGTCCTTCCACTCAGTCTCGCGGTGATCTGCTTATATTCTGACCTACCGATAAATTCTGGCGGAACCATCTGCCACATTTTTTTCGCAGCTTCACGGTCGGTTTCCTACTGTATAATGCAGTACTGTGAACAGTTATTCATTATTCAATATTATCAATAGATCTGAACCGGATTGTGGAGCCCCTATCCGTAATGATGGTTCGGGAATACCCGGCGTCGGCGTCGGCCGAAATCGCTGACCAAAGACAAGCAACATAATATGCGGCCGTCTTTCCTGCCCTTCCGTCCAACTTCCATCTGAGACAGTTGTTGACCAATTGTACGGCCCTTATTCAGCGAGCGGAGCGCTCGCGGGCGTGAAGAGACCAGCTGCCACGCATGACTGGCGCCTAATTCATAAATCCAGCTGATTCGTGCACCTCATGTTCCCGCGGGAATTGACAAAATTGTTCTATAAACGCTCCCTGCGCCTCATTCGTCTTTGTTTCTTTTGCACTCGCTCACATGTGGGATCCCCTCAAATTAAATCTTCGTGCTTTGCTCTAACTGTTACGTTAAGCTTCATATTTTTGACAGCTTCTTGACAGGATTCGTGATCTTCTATATCTTTACCAGCATAGCCTCGCTTTGCATGATAAGAACAGCTTGCAGCTCAGCTTCCCGCGATCGTAACTTGTCCTCTTCCTTCACAGTGCTCGGTCTTGTCTTCCACCTCCAAGTCCACTGCGGGAATATCTCATCCTCATCCTTTGTTTGTCCGTTCTGTGTCCCGCTTAAAGTTTGCTGGTGACTGATATGGTGTTGTCCCACCGGCATAAGATCTTCCCTCGTCTCAACGATCCGCACTGGTTATGTCTCGCCAGGATAGTGAATTCAAATTTGATATTCATGGTGCGAGGCAAATCGGTTAGGACACCAACATCATTATTCATTTTGCGCAGGAGGCAAAGGAGACGCAGGAGGCAATTATGGACGGGACGGCGAACAGGGCACTGGCGGTGCTGGGTAAGGTCCTACTCTGCGTTACGATATCACGAAAGGAAACCTGACCGTGAATAATTAGTACGCCAGTTCAGTGTTTCCCGTTTCTGTCCTTTCTCAACAATGGTAGTAATGACTTCCAGACTGAGGCAGGAATGCATATTCTCCAACGTGCGGTTGCATGGGAGGCACTGTACGACTCTGCGGACAGTTTTCCTCGGCCCAAATGCCATCCTGAAACACGCACCAAACTGCTTGACAACCTTTATGACTGGGCGGTTGACCCGGACTCAGCCCACTCCATCCGGTGGCTACATGGTCCTGCTGGGGCGGGGAAAACAGCTGTCATGCAGACTCTGTGCCAGCGATTGCAGGATGCCGGGGAGCTCGGTGGAAGCTTCTTCTTCAAGCGGGGACATACAACTCGCGGCAATGAGAAAATGCTCTTCGCGACGCTCGCTTACCAGCTTGCACTCCATCACCCTGAATTGAAGGGCCGGATCTCGCAATGCGTAGAAACGAATCCATCGGCTCCCGGGAGAGCTATGGACGTGCAATTGCGTACCTTGATCCTTGAGCCATGCAAATCTACACCTTTCATTCTCCTTATCGACGGACTGGACAAGTGTGATGGGCACAATATCCAGCAAGAAATATTGCGCTTGATAGCATCTGCTGCCAATAGCCATCGCCTTCGGATCCTTGTTTCCAGCAGACCAGAACTGCATATTCAAGAGACGTTCGAGGAGGAGTCCTTCCGGAAATTTTTTGATTCCGCCGATATCGAACAGTCATTTGACGACATCCGGACTTACCTCCGTGATGAATTTTCGCGCATTCATCGCGAACATTCTACCACTATGCAAAACATTCCGACTCCATGGCCATCACCACAGATCCTGGAAGAACTGGTTGAAAACTCATCTGGTTACTTCGCCTACGCCTCTACAGTCATCAAGTTTGTCGACGACAAGTATTTCCGGCCGTCAGAGCAGCTGGACATTATTCAAAATCCTGGCCCTCATGATACTGAATCTCCATTTGAAGGCCTTGATCAGATGTACATTCAAATCCTATCAGGAGTTCCTGCCCGATTCCATTCCAGTGTTTGCGACATCTTGTGTGTTATCACCAACTATCCAGAACCGATCAATGCGGAGCAGATTGATGAGCTGCTTGGTCTCGAACCTGGCGATACTCGGCTGCGTCTCCGTCCCCTGCACTCTATCCTGAAATTGCCTTCCCGGCAAGAGGCAATACAGGTGTACCATGCCTCATTTCGCGATTTCTTGAACAACCAAGAACGGTCATCAATTTTCTATGTTGGTTCCCCACAACGCCGCGCGAAATTAGTTCGTGCAGATAATAATTCCTCGAAAAACGCTGGACACGCCACCGTTACCGAGGATCTGAAATGTGAGGATGGTGGTCGCTCTAGTTCAGACTCAGGTACACAGCTCTCCATCATTCACGACAGAAGTACCGAGTTGCTAACTTCAATGTCTAAGCAGGAGTGAGTATGTCAAATGACAACAGTGCTGCAGGAAATATGAAAACTGGGACTTTCGTCATTTATTCACCCCATGGTTACAGAGCAAAGTATGTATTTTCATAGATCCGAAACTCTTCCTAATATACATCTGCCCACTCAGAACACCAGTCGATTGTTTTACCACAAACGACTTGACTTTCATTCAGGCCAATCTCGGCCTTGGAGGATGTTTGATATCCATCCACGAACCTACAGACGCCGCAGCATGGATGGAGGATAATTGGGACAATGATATTCTTACTTCCATCCGAAACAGTGGTTGCGGTGGGCCTTTCGCCTGGATGCTTTCCCCAGAGGAACCCGCCTTGGCGATTTTCGGATCTTACAATGACCCAGTAGTTGTTGACATGGTGCAAACACTCGCGGAAGCATCAGGAGTTCCTGTGGTAATTCGACCTGCCAGCGATAATCCTGCTTTGACTTTACTGTGCGTAAAATCATTTGTTCCTTGTTCGATGTTGAGCCATTTACCCAGAACTCATGACACTTATCCGCGTAATGGAAGAGCGAATGGAGGTGCCCAGAGTTTCGATGGAGGCAGAGGTGGAGGCAGAGGTGGAGGTGGAGGTGGAGGTGGAGGTGGAGGCGAAAATGGCGGTGGTGGAAGACCAGCTGGAGGCAGAGGCAGAGGTGGAGGTGGAGGCGGGAATGGTGATGGTGGAGGACCAACCGGAGGCGCAGGCGGTGGGGATGGAGGCGGCGGTGGAGGAAAGCCCACCGCGGCGGACGATAAATGGAAAAATCCGCTCTCAGCCTTCTTCGCTTCCTTCTTCACCTTTTTCGCCTCCTTCGCTGCCTTCTGCTCCGCCTGCTTTGCCTCTCTGGCCACCTTCTGTTTTGCCTCCTTCGCCGCCTTCTCCGCCGCCTTCTGCGGCGGGCATGGAGATGGTAAATGGGAAAGTCCGCTACACAGCACCCGTGTCAAACTTCGCCTCGGACCCACCACGGATGATGCATACGAGGTCGTTATTGGTTACACTTTCAAGGTAGAATGCGTTTGAGACTGTATTATGATCTAATGACTCTCCTTAGTTTATAATCAATCGGGACACGGAAACACCCATTGATCTCAAGGACCTGGCCCGTCCCTTATCCCAGTCCGAAGTCATTGCCCTCGTTGACTTCGAAATCGAAAATAGACCGCGTGAAACCCAAGTCGATCGCTCATATGCAAACTTGGGCTTCGTGGCGCATCGGATGAAATCGATTGCTCGAAGGACGTTGTAATTACTTCTTGGAATCTGCTTGGATATCATCTAACGTCGAGTTAGCTTGGACCGAGGGTTTGACCTCCCGGACAAATTTACAAGCACGGGAAACAGCGGCAAAAGCAAACTGGGTTCCAGGGTACTGTGGGATTTACCCATGGTCCCACGGGTACCGCAAATTTCTCGCACAACCGGACCAACGGTGCCACGTTGGAGGCCACTGATAACAAGGTAGAGCGTTCAATGGGTTTCTTCTGGCCCTAACTGAATCTTATCAAGGTCATGCCAAAATGCTACATGCGTCACGAAATTGGACACGAATGGAACAAAGACAACAAATCGTACTCTTCATATAATATGAGTTACCAGGCGCAGAACATGAGACTGGACATTGAACAGACCGACGACGACCCCTTAGAAGTCAAAGTAGGCATGGGGATCAATCTTCGGCCAGCGGTAGGTGGTGGCCGACATTTGAGTTTCCCTAACTGACCGTTGACCAACTCAAGGGTTCAGAAAAACCGCTTCCGCAGATATCTTTTGTAAATCGTAATCAGGTGTTGATTTGGATTGTGGATCCCACCTTGAAGGCGCCAATACGTGGAATCATGGTGCTCCTGAGTGTCAGTCCGATCTGTTTCTCGAGCATGAAGCTAAATTATTGTAATTCCAGAGTTACATCGACAACATTAAGACGGAACCAACGCTCTCCATATTGGAAGAGGCAGACATCGAGCTGGGCGCAGGGACTTCGAACGTAACCAGAAGTAAGTCTTTCCCAATTCGCAGCAGAATGAGTATAAACCCGACTAAACCATAATTCAGTCAAACCAGAGGAGGGCCAACAGGGAACCATATCTCTTTCGACTGTACAAGTGCAAAAGCAAGGTACACCCGGTTCAAATAAATTGCAAGCAAGGGTCCCAGCTTTCATCACGAAATTCAGGCAACGATCCTCAGGGAGTTCTCCCACTGACATCCCGCGACATGAATATCTTGCGCGGGGCTGGGAAGCTGAGAGCAACGAGTGGAGAAAGGTTCTGTGGCCTGTGCTTGACGCAGATTTTCGACCAGCTGGTTTCGAAAAGACATCGCCTGTCCGGAAAATCCAGTGCCCGTGGACGGAGGCTTAAACGACGATAGGAACAAGCATACGGCCGTCGAGGGGAAAACCGGAATTTTCGAAAATACATCGATACCTACATGATATCTTCCTGGTGCCGTAGAAGTACATGGCTTTTGAAATGCCAATAATATTTATTATATTTTAGAACGCCATTATGCAAAATCGTATCCCCCCAGCTCTCGGCCCACAATACCTCGCGTTTGATTCCTCTCTTCCTCTGACATATAGTGGTGGCATCATGTTGCTTGGGGGAGACGCCGTTCAGCTCGTTCTTCGGGAAGCCCTTCCACCCGCCCCACTCGACCGAGCCCACCACGGCAGTCTTCCCAAGTGCGGCCGCCTCCCCCGCTCCAACGTCACCAGCACGCGCGCCGTTCAAACGTCACCGAAACACATAAAAACCTCGCATCATCCCGCTCGTGCCCACGCACATCGCCCCTCGTGCGACAACGCAATTGTCAAGAAGCAGCTGGGCATTGTCGCGTAATCTCTGCAAGGCGCACGCATGAAGAGAAAATTGCAATCGCCGCGGGACCGTGCATGCATGCGCGGGACAAATCTCACCACTGCTGTCCATTCCAAATTTCATGCACGACAAAAAGTAAAAGCATGGCTAGGCCCGCTGCAAAGACGAGACGAGAGCGGAGAGCGTTCCTGGGCACAATCCACTGAGATTTTCCCACGGCCCAACGGGGACCGCAACTTTCTCGCACAACCGGAGTTCCTTCATGCAGCACGACCAAGTGCCCAGATATGTGAGAGTCAGCGATGAAATGCTCACCGTGAATTTTCCGCGGCCCTGTCTTCTGCAATCTGCAATGCGTGCAACAAGGGGATCCCAGCATTTGCATGTGACACTAAGATTAAAATTATAGAATTCCACTCTTTTTTCTGCGTTCACGCGGCTCAAGAAGCAATGACGCGTGCACTTCATGGGAGGTCTTGTTTTATTTGAATTTTTTTCTTGGACTCATCCAGGCCATTTTCCATTTATTTGGGCTCTGGTGGCGCCTGCTGCATATATTAGGAATTTTTCGGCTCTGCCGGAACCCGTTCGACTCGGGATCAGTGCTTACAGTGAATGGAAAGGAGCTTTATTTTATTTTATTCTTATTGTTATTCCATGGCTCGTTCAGCGTCGAGAGTCGACGGAAGGTGAGCGCGTAGGCGTGCGATCGCTCAAAAAAGAGGGACATGGTTGCTCACCGCGATGAACCAAGCACTGCATTCAGACCCCCATGTAGGCACAGATGTGCCCACCTTCACCGATCTCCGCCTATGGATTGCCCACCCAAGCCGACATTGGTCCAGGTTAATAGGTGTTGGCCAACTTTGGTCTAGCATCCCTACCGAGGCAAAGCCTGCCCACCTTGGCAGATCCCCACCGACGGTGGTGTGCCTATCATGGCCGACCCTGGTCAACCTGGGTCCAGGTTGGTGGCAGTCTAAATTAGGCCGCCAATTCGCCCTATTGTATTGGTAATTACTGTTTCTACCTCCTGCAACTCTCCTGGCACGTAATCTCAGCGTATCTTTTTTTGATGTCCGCGATAATCATTGGGCAATCAAGCATTTCTTTCAATCTGTCAAACCCGTGGCTGTGGTCTTCCCTTTTGTGTATGTGTGAGAATGGATTAAAACTGGTGTTTGGATTGAGAATGAGGATGAACCATGCTGGTTATTGAATTTACTCAGCTAGGCACATTGGCCCATGTGAGTTCATGTGTGCCTAATCAGGTCAGAATACCTAGACCAACCTCGGCAGGGATGGGAAGATGGATTGGTGAGGGTCGGCACACTGATCTGCCTACGCATCTGCCCATCGGGATCTGGCAGACCTGTGCCTACGGGGGGGTCTGAACGCAGTGAAGGGGGAAAAAACATGCCCACCTTTGGACTACGACTCAATCCCGAGCCCAACAGGGAGGGCCTGCTGAATTCCATGCTTCCAAGCCATTCTCTATTCAGTGCAGGAGCGCATCAGCGCTATTAGCCTGTTTGCGATGCAGCCATTCGAGCCATCTAATGGCTGTTTGGCGTTGCGCAAACTGATGGCTACTAGGCTCGAATGGCTGATAAAATAAAGTCAGTGTATGCTTTTTTCTGCTGGAAAGAGTGTTATCATGCGTGGAGCTTAAGGGATGCCCCTAGACTGCATGAGACCTCCAAATTCAACAACATTAACTATTTTGGGCCTACAATCTGGTCATTATATATGTGAGTGGGACTGAACACCCATACATGAGCTGAACGACTCAGAGGCAACTTAATGACTCCAAAAATATAAGCAAGTATGAAAGCCATTCAAGCCATTAGCCATCATTTTGCGCAATGCCAAACAGCCATCAGATGGCTCGAATGGTTGCATCGCAAACTCTCTATTAGGTCTGGAATGTCAAAGTAAGTAACTTCGGTACTTAACTTCGGTACTGCAGAGGCTTCATTGTGTGCGAAGTAGGGCCGGATTTGCGAATGAGAGTGAAGAGTAGCCAGTTTGAACACCAGCCACACGGACCAATAATCCTAACGACCGCAAATAGCATTTTGAGTCATGAGACGAATAAGGGAACGGATGGCCGCAGATATGATCGAGGTCTCCCAGGCTTACAGTAATAGACTCGGGAACGAAACGAAACAAAACAAAAACAAAAACAAAAATTGAAGCTTCAGCCGGGTTACGCCCCATCCCTAATCGAACGGGGTCCCAGCAGAAATATATGAAAAGATTACCTGAAGGAAGGTGCGCGCAGCGCGCCATCTGGTTGGTGATTGCTCTGCGTCTGGATGAAGATGAATGTAGGATTGGGATTTAGATGGACATGTTTGGTTGGGAGCTGTAATTTGACGAAGTACAATTTGGACCTAGTTTCGAGACCTAGTGGGAATGCAGAGACGCAAGGCGAAGAACACATATTGTACGATTTGCAATGAAATATCATCCTGTCAGTGCCTCCGTGACCTGACTGCGGTTATGAAAACAGATGGCGCGCGGAAAAACAATCTCTCCGAGACAACCTGACCCCGAGTCGAACGGGGTTCCTGCTTAATTTGGGATTCTACCGCAACAAATAATTCGAGGCAGGTGCGCCCAGCGCTATGAAGTTAGAAATATCGTGAATGAAGGTGGAATTGCGCAGCAAAAATCGGTAGAAGAAGGGTGGAAAACCTCTGCAAAGTGGGGTGGGCATCCGGAGAGTGGTGCGCAGCGCCGGTGTCTGGGAAAAGGTATCCAGGCCCCAGCGCAGACCAATGAGACTGAGTTGGCGTTGCTTACTCGGCCACTGTAGTTGAGCGCCGTGCCACAAAAATCATCATGAAATGAGCGAGAATTGGGTCACGGCCAGATTGGACGAAGTGGAGAACAGCGCCCTTAGTATTAAGAAGACCAAGGGAAGATGGGTGCACAAGTACGTTGACAGCGATTCTGGGCGGCAGCGACGACAAGAGTATACAGGATGAACATGGGATGAACTGCGCGGGAGATTCTGCCCAGACTGGGACCGAGAATACCAGAGAGAAAAGGCATTAGGAAGGTTCTCAATGACTGAGAGTGGCACGAGACTAGCACCGGAGCAATCGAGAAAAAATACGTGTCGCGCGACTCCCACTGGCCCAAGTGCGCAGCAGGCTTGACAGCGGGTGTGACGGAGAGAAAAGGCTCTAACGCGAGGAACAGGATCTAGTGCAGATGAAACGAATCGCCCGTATCAAAAGGCAAGAGAATATGAAGAAGCATAAGGAGATGATCTCGGTACAGATAAGGGTCAAGACCAAGGGGGTTCGGGCCGGACAAGCCGAGACCCAGGGAGGGTCAGCCGTCAGGCCGAGAAGAAGAAAAAATAGGCTTTTATAAATATGCTAGGACAAAGTCCCAGGGTCTTCTGGTGTTGAAAGATAACTATGTTTGAGATGCCCGAAGTCAAGGTGGGTGTACTAGTGGTCCCCAATCTCATTGTTCACGAGATACACATAAGAAAAAGACCTATAGTTGAGAAGACCATTGTCGTAGCGAATTTGCGTGAATAGTACGTACAGAGGCGGTAAAGAGCAGGTAAAGTATCAGTGAACAAGGATCAGTGGACTGTCGAATAGGGCATCGAGGGAGCAGGCATGGAGGGAGGGGAGAGGGGGAGGTGTTGGGGAAGGGAGGGTGATGTGTACGGGGCGCCTGACTGCACGGAGGATGGGGACACGACTACACAGCAAGCGTCCTGGGCACGGCTCATCCTCCCCACTCCTCGTTCTCCCCCGACCCCACCGCACCAGCGGTCATACTCGCTGCGTACATCATTCACCCGCGACGCAGCGTTGAGGTCTTCCCGCGGCGGACTCGCGCCCGCATCTTTCCTCGGGCATCCTCCTTGTCATTTTCTCCCCTCAGCGAGTGCCCGCGCACACTGCGTTTCGCTGCATCGAGGAACCGGGGAGGGACGCACGCATGGTCGCCCCGCTGCTTACTCCGAGTGAAGTAGGTCGAGTTCGGGGTGGACGAGCGCGGGGAGCTCCAGGAATAAGAAGGCATTGCCCCGTGCGCGTGTGTCGGCTACGGGCGAATGTGGAATGTAGAGTTGGCGGGGAAAGGGTTAGCGCGGTTCGCGTTGATGTAATTGGTGGCGATCGCTACGTTGTCCTGGAGAGCGGCGTGGGAGCGGCGCCGTCGCAGGTGAGGCGGGCATGGAGACCGGCGGGGATCGACACTGCGACTGCGCGGATCCAGCTACGGGGTGCGTGAGGCAGGCGTGGCAAGGGCGTGGAGAGGCATGTGCTGTGCGATCGCGTTGCTGGAGCGTACAGTAAGGTCACCGTGGATGACACGACGGTGCGGGTTGCTGGCGCGCGCAGTCAAGTTGGATGCGTGATGGGGCGGCGTATGGGTGGAGATCGAGTGCCGGTATTGCGCAGGCAAAATATCGAAGGGTGGGATGGCGGGGTCGCGCGCAGCTGAGCGCGGTGCCCCAGCGCAGTGAAAGTGACGGAGGTGGATCCAAGGGATAGGACAGTACCCCGGAGATCTGGGAGAAGTATGAGCAAAGAAAGAAAAAGGAAGAAGACATAAGACGATGCACCATTTTGACCACAATGCGACATCATTGGTAAGGACCATGGCAGGGTTGGGCGGGCGCGGAGACGAGGGCGATGGGACAACAAGGCTTCGTTGCGGTGGCATGCGAGGGCTACGGCGATTGGACGCGCATGCAAGTCGGTTGGCCGCGCGTACCGTGTCAAAACGGCCATACGGCGGATCGACTGGCGCAGGCAATGTGTACGACGCGAGAGTGCATCGCATATACTGCGGGGAGTGGCGGAGAGGCTCTGTGGAAGCAGAAAGGAGTATTAGAATGCAAAATGAATGGAAACGGACATGGGCGGAGTGGATAGATGAGAATGAGCAGCTTTACTCACCTCGAGAGCAGAAACCCGGGCGGATTCATCGCCTACACGCTGCATCCGTTGTACCCATTCCAAAAGACGGAGTTGAGAGGCGTTGCTTCAGGTTAGAGCGAGGACGCAGCCGATACCTGAGGTGTTTGGGGGAAAAATGAGCAGGGGATATCTTTGGGAGAAAACGAAACGGGGACAGACTTGGGGTGAGGCAGAGAAAGGGTGACCAGTGTGGAGGGTCCTACAGCCGAGGCAGAGGGTTATAGGGAGTTTGCAGGACGACGGGAATTTTTTTGCTTCCATTGTTTGGCAGGCGTGTGTTCAGCCGACCGTAGAGAGACGCAATATTAATGAGGTGGAGCGAATCGAGGAGATAGCAATGAGGGCGGCTTCATGGCTCGTGCCGCCGTGAGCGTCATGGGGATGGTGGCACGGCCGTAGCGGCATCGCGGAGAACGGCGGAGGCAGAGCGTGTAACGGGCAGCCGAGTGGCGAAGGACGGGCGGTAGCGGCACTGGAAGGAACGGCGTACCGGTGGCCCGAGTGAGTGAGGTCGTGGTCGTCGTGTGAGTCAGAGACGTGGCGTCGGGACCGACGGAGGGCGCCGCCACACGCGCGCAAACAAACGTGTGGCGCGGATGAGTCGCGGGAAGGCGTGTCGTGGTCGGGAGGTGGTCGGAGATATCGGAGATGATGTTTGAACGCTGATCGGTGTTAACGCAGCTAACCCTAGCCTCTATGAAGCGCGTTTTGCAACGGTTGGAGCAGCAAGCCAGAGTTCAAGACAAATTTTGAGGATCATCTAGGACAAAAGGGACTTGATTTCAGCCAATATGGGGTACAAAAATACCTGAATGGTCTCAAATGAAGGGTAATAAGTACAGGAAATGAGGTATCGAAAAAAATTAGGAGGTGGGGTCTGTGGTTGAGGAGTTTTTGACGGGACGGTGCAGGATGAAGGGTTTTCCACAATTCTGCAGAGTTGGGAGGAGTTTGGGCTTGATAATAGGGCGCTTGGGCTATAATTTTGGGAGGGAGGGGGTTTTACTTTGAGGAATGACCCTATGAAGTCAGATTGTTGAAAAAGCGACGGGCGAGCAGTTGTTTTGGCACGGCTACGATGGCAAGTCCGGGCATGATTTTATCGGAGCAACAAAATAGTGCTCCTTTGGGGAAATTCAGAGCTGGGGTTTGCACAGGGGATGGTATAGGGCTTGGAACCTAGGAAAATGGGACGTAAGGGGTGGGAGAGCACCTAACTATGGCGGTCCGGATGCACTTTTATTCGGCCGCAAGATAAAGAGCCGATTTCGGCCATCCCGCAAGATAGAGAGGTGATTTGATGGTATCGCCGCAAGATTGACCGCTGATAATCAAGCTGTTTGTCTTGCGGGGAAATCACTGATTCCCGCAAGATATATATAGGTATGTCCCGCAGATACAACGCGTCGCCCGCAAGATACAGAATTTCCCGCAAGATAAAGTCGTCCGAAAAAAAATTGTTCCAAAATTCCTGAAATAATTTGGGTAATTCCCTAGTGCCTGTTCACCAGGAGTGTGGCACAGTGTTGTGTGATTCAGAGTGGCGTACCAATTAAAGAGTAGGGAAACCACTGAAATACTGTATTTCAAGAAGCTTGAGTTGGACTTTGCAATAATTCACCCTTGTGGACTGTGTTCAAAGTCCGATTACCATCACTGACCATCCTCACAACCCTGCATGAGTCAAACGTGAATACCTTGGTTAATTGTAAAGTGGGCATGTAGTTCAACTGGCTTCCTTGCAATTGGATGCATTGGAGTTGACACTGAATACGTGTAGACAGTCATTACAACTCCTATAGGTCCAGGGAAATCTCTTTGTAATTGAATCTACACATTTGTGACAGCTGATACCTGACGATGTGAGGACCAATACACAGCAATTGATTTGACTGCATAAGGGTAGAATGAGCAACAAGCGAGGAAATCGGCGACTACAAACACTAACCAGTTTGATCACCAAGGTACAGCACCAGAGTCCCACAAATGGAAGGCCATCTTTCGCAGTTACTGAAAGAGATTGATTCCAATTTTCTGAATCAGTGCGTTTAAGAATTGGTTCAGTTCTGTCCTGCTCGGCCATCTCGGCCATATTGCGTGATGCGAGAGATTTTAGGATGGCACGTTTTCATTTACTTCATGGGTTCAATAGGTTCTCAGAGTACCAATACACAATCATTGCACCTAGACTCTGGTTAACTCAGCTTCACAGTTTTCCATCAATTGGATCAATGTATGATATTCGGATGATGACCGCCTGGATTTGAAGTGCTCTAGCAGGATCTGGAACAACTTTTGAGAGGTCTAAGGACGGGAATGGCAGGAGGAACCTCAAATAATTTTGCAACAAAGACCTATTTCCGATTTTCAACCTCACACAGCTGTGCCTTTCTCCACTTGCATGCCATCAAAACAACGGTGGATAGGCCCTAGGGAAATACCTAATTTATTCCAGAAATTTTGGACCAACTTTTTTTCGGACGACTTTATCTTGCGGGAAATTCTGTATCTTGCGGGCGACGCGTTGTATCTGCGGGACATACCTATATATATCTTGCGGGAATCAGTGATTTCCCCGCAAGACAAACGGCTTGATTATCAGCGGTCAATCTTGCGGCGATACCATCAAATCACCTCTCTATCTTGCGGGATGGCCGAAATCGGCTCTTTATCTTGCGGCCGAATAAAAGTGCATCCGGACCGCCATACCTAACAAGAACTATAATATTTGAATGATTTGTATGTATACGTAGCATAGGCTTATAACGATGGTTGGTTTGGAGGATGGAATAAACTAGACAAGTATCATCACAGATGCCATTTTACACATTCCGTGATTCATAAAGTACTCCGTAACAAGTAGAACTGCCTGGCAATAATGGTCGATACCCCAGTTCCCATTCTTGGACCAATAATCCGTATCTGCCAGGATTTCCTTGCATTCCTGCACCTCATCATCGTCGTTGATGATTATCCCTGCTTCTCTCTCTGCAGACTACTTTAAGTTAATAGTACATGACGCCCTCGGACTACGCATCGTGAGAATTAGCCGCGAGAGCGACATTCGCAGCACGTTCGGCGCACCATCAAGCACAGGCCCAACCAACAATCGGTCGCCAGGCAGTTTGTGCATGTGGCACTGAAAGTTTTCTACGGTCTTCATGTTCCGCTCGGCCTCACTAGGAGTCACGGCTCAGTGCAAGAGTTTGGCCGCTGGCGATACCGCCTGGTTAGAGACGGCGTTGCTTTAAGAATATCGACGTTTGGTGGATTCACGAGTGCATGTCTATTGCGAACCGAGGGCAAGTTGAGGTGAAGAAAAAAACCGACCACAAAGACACCCGCCATATTGATCAACCACAACACGACCACATAACGAACTTTGAACGTCGAACCTCAACATCATCTCATTCCAGGGTTAGATACTAGGTATCCGAACGCAATACGGTGACCGGCTCGGTGATGGAATAAGACACGGATACCCAAGTTTGAGTCAGCATTCCTCTCTGGAATTTCCTGGAATTGCCCTACCCCCTCAACAGGGTGTAAACAGCTGAGGGTTGTCCGAGGACGAGTAAGTTTTGCCCCCGACGATAGCAAACAGGTCAAAGGAGACAATATCCTCATCCAATGACAGGAATCCGTCGTTGGAAAGGAACGAGGTGGTGTATGTATCGTAGAAGGGCGAGGAGGAGTTTCCGACATGCACGAAATCCGCACGGATGGTGATCTGTTTCAAGGCCATGGACCCTAGCTGGGTGGCGCTATGCGTGTATTCGATGTAGGCAGACGTAACGTCGCCCATGTCGTTTCGGATCTATAATAGCGTTCCGCACTAAAATCTCGAAATAGCAACATGAAAACGAAACGCTCACCACCGCGTTGATGGTAGAGTTTTGATCCACGGCGCCATGGCAGCTCTTCACGGGTTGGAATAAAACGGTGTCTTGAATAGGGAATCCGGAGCCGCCATTGTCAGAAGTGGTTAGCGAGAGTTGAGAATTGTACGCCCAGTCGACTACGAAGGATGATATCCCGGTGGATGGGTCGATGGGCGTGGAGACTGAAAACAGCTGTACTGCTCCCCACAGACTCGTGGCCGCCATAAAGGAAGACGAGGTTCCAGTCGTCGAATAGTTCGCATTTTTCCCGCCGTTGCGATCCGTCCAGATAAGCCTATTACATGAATTAAGAAAATCGGCGGCTCAAATAGGCAGACGCGACTAACGTAACAGGCATATCAGCAGGATCAGCTGCAGCTGCGACGGGGGATGTTCCAAATATCTTTACGGAAGTTCCAGTGTTCAGTACGGCTGGCATAGCCGGAAAGGAAATGACGGCGTACCCGGATATTTCCTGAGAGAGTCAGACCCCCTGTGCTGGTGAAGAATAGCCGCAGTTCGTGAGGCTTGACCACCAAGGGTTCGATCACATCGCTCAGCGTAACCCCCGCTGGGACAGTATTGAGCATGGTTTCGAGGAGGGCACCACATCTCGACACGAAAAAGTCGGGATCCATGGCGAATGATTGCATCGTGCGATTTCCATCCGCCGAGAAGATGCGCGCGTCCGAATTCGTGGTGGTGTTAAAGCCGACCACGAGGGGGTCAGTGCTTGTACCATTGATGTACTGCGCTGCACTGTATGCTCCGTATGTGAGCTATATCAGAATGCGTCCTGGAGGTTGAACGCACATGTGGTTGTCGTACACGTCGAAGGTGTCGTCGAAATGAACCACGCCTTCTGGATTATCCGATGTGATGGCGCCCTGGACGGTGTGCGGGAAATCGATCTCGTGGACTCCACCGACGGTGTGCCCGCACGCAACCAGACCTGCGAAATATTAAGAATGGTTGTCAGCGGAAAGATTTGAGAAACGGACCGATCATCTCGGTCAGGTTGAACCCTTGCCGCGCAAAGGCTGTGACGTGTGTCTCGAGCGATTGCTCTGGTTGGGGAACACCAAGAGCACCGGCCTCTGTCGCGTCGATGCGCCCCGCGCGATACGGGATTGCTGGACCGCCGCAGTTCTTGATCGCCAGCACGACCCTGTGACACCACTGATACTGAGGAAAGTAGGACGGACTGCAGTATAAATTCCGCACCCCAATGCAAGCCTATCAGCGACTGTAATTGATCAGGTAAGTGATAGTCAAGCATAGATGAATTCAGCCACGCACACGAAGCGCGCTTTGACTGCAACGGACCAAAGAATTCCACAGTCGTGTTCATGGCGGTGCCAATATTTTCAGGCCGGTCCGTTTCGAACTGAATGGACCCATCAAGTCCGCCTAGACCAGTCGTTGCATCGTGCGTGGCCATGTCGTGGTATGCACTATCGCCCGTCGCTATGATCAAGTGAATCCCGCAGATCTGGGACAGACTTACGTTCTCAGCCATTCAGCTGTGTTCTGGCGCCCCGTGGTTGTACCGCCGGCAGGAGAGAGGGAGCAGGGGGTCACCTCATCCACGGTGCCGTCGGAGCCAAAACCAGAGGACAAGACGTAAGCGTCCTCAAGGACGTCGTATGGACTGGGCCAGATGTAGGCGTGCGTACGGGCGTACCAAGATACCCATGTGAGAAGAACCAATGTAGTAAGGTACATGGTTGGCGTGGAGGTGGGCGTTCAAAGTTCTTACTTATAAGCAAGTAAGCGATGCTGAGCATTCCGGATGTACGTAAACGACGGGATTTGGAAGCCGTGTTCAAGAATGTAGATGTCCAGGCCGGATCACGGAACGTTGATAGTCCTCGCAACGCGTGGCGACTTTTGCGCTTAGTCGTTTGATGCTGGCATGCTTATCGAAGCAGCTCCTAAGCCGTAGTAGCGGATGCCAATCTCAGACAACATACAGTCTATTCAGGAGAAACAAACCCACCTTTTGAATGCCTGTCTAACCACCGCAGGACAATGAGACAGTCATGGTGCCACTTAGATGGCTCCGACGGTCTCCGAGGGCATAACCGGCCCAAAGTGCAGATCTCACCGCGTCTCCCACAGTGGTATGTCAGCGCCGTCGATAACGCAAGGAATTCAATATTCCCGCTACCTTTAGGTAAGGGTTTTAGGCTATTTTCAGGCCCTGCAGTAAATTACATTTTGGTCATTTCCCTCTGCGTAAGCACTGATGCTGCTAAAAACCCCTCGGCTTGTTGACTGCCGCGAGCAAGCGAGTCATTGCCGACAGAATCGGACAGATTAACCGTTCTTTAACGACAAGTTGAGCCTTCGCTTCGCTCCGGCACCGGGACATCGTTGGTAAGATGAAATGGTAATATTTGTTGATTTTCATGTATTTTACAGTAGACAGTTTGTACGCCACCGGAGAAAAAGCTAAGTGTGAAGCGAAGGATCGAACGATAAAAAAATTGTCCCCGAAAAATGCAGAAGGGTTATGTGGCAGCAAGTTGAGAGCTTAACACAACCGCACATTCGAGAATGCTGGCATGAATTGCATGTACTTGCTCATTGGATTGCGAAATGGAGCGGAAGGCGAGCATTTAGAACAGTTGCTGAACGCCAAGTTTGGCCAGAGGGTTGTGAATATTCCATGAACTTTTGAATAATAAAAAAGGACAAATGGCAGCCTTGAGTGGTTCAGCGGGAAAGTTTCGACGCCGTGTAAAACGGAATTGTGATGATAAAGAGCCTTGCATCAGCAAAAAGGTAATAAATCACAATTGAGAACCAGAGAAGGCAGCAGCCATTTTTCGGAACTTCGTAGTTCGGGATATCTTGAGGTGAACGAATTGAAAGAATAGCGACAGGTCACCAACAGGAAGGCATCAGAGACAGAAGAATTTGATCCAGACATTAGTCGCAACTGCTGTGTTTGAACAATAAAAAACCAGCAGCAGCCAATAGGGTTGTGTAGTGGAGGGAGGACCATCAGAAAGGACGGGGAATCTGCGCTAATTATGTGGGGAGAAAGCTCGGGTTGTACGTGGCCGCAGCTTTGTTGATTGACAAAATATCTGGTGGCGCAGTCTACTGTAGACTGCGCCAAACTGCGTCTGCCTGCGGTTCACATTTTGGATAGGTCAGCCGGCCGATGTTATCCCGATGGGATGGAAGGCTGTTGAATCTTGTCTGAGTTAGTTAGAGAGGTAGTTCAGATGCAGGTGTACAAATGGGGCATCGAGAAATGCTTGGGACAAACGGGGACGACTGTTAAACACGAGACGGGCTGCAGTGGGAAGAAAACATAGCAAAAGCTGGTATGAAAGGAGTAAAAGACAGAAGATCCAAGGAAAGAGTACAAATATATGGGGAAATAGGCTCCAGTGTTGTAGTTAAGATGTTAAGGCTTAGTCTTAATAAGGGCTTAACTCATATTAAGCTAAGGCCTTAATATCCAGATGAATGTATCTGAAGCCCTTATTAACCCTTAGAATCCAATGCCGAAAGCCGGCAGTCCTGAGATCAAAAAAATGATAACCGTAAAACCCAACACCCGCTCGCCGTCGCAGCCGCACTCAGTGCTCTTGGTTCCCACCACCCTGGCATCCCTGCTCGGTGGGGTTATTGAGAGCCCATCACCCTCGCCAGACGCGAACATGTTGTCTCCGAAGAAAGCTTATACATAGGGCTTCTTGCAGCTGAGCACAGTTACCAGGAGCCCGATGAGAGTGCTCGGAGAGGTTCCGGGGATTATTCCGAGTTAAATATGCCCTTTTTGAATCATTTTGGTGCAGCGGCGAGACCAGCTTTTTGGGGAAATAACCCTTAATATGACCCTTAATTTGTGAGCCCTTAATAAGCCTTAACCAGACCTAAGGCCTTAATTTTGGGGAGCACCCTTAATAAGACCTTTAACTACAACACTGGAAATAGCACAGCTGAGGAGCCATTTGCTTAAAGAACGGTTAATTACCTTTGCATTTTCTTGGTTCCATCCCCATATGAGCTAACCCCTCCTGTTATATATATATATTTATATTTATTTTTATTTTTATTTTTGGGGGGCGTTTGGAATAACAAAGTCAAAGTCTGCAGAAGCATTCTATGTTTGTCCGCTTGTGTTGCTGGTGTTGGGCCAGTCATGCCAGTGAGTTTTGTCCAGGAGGAAATGCCGTTACGCACAATATTTTAACCAGTGTGGGATTCTGGCCTGTATGAGTTCCTGTTCATCTCTGTTCTTGCACCACATCTCAACGCTAAAAAACTCACGAACGGCTGCGCCGCAATGCTCGCAGCATTGCAAGACTTTTATCTCTTGCTCCTTTCCTCGTTGATATTCTTACCGTGCCCGAAATTAACAGTCTTGGAAACTGCGCCGCAAAGGCTAAAGCTGTTGAATCCAATTCATTCTGGGATTGTTCAGAGGAACAGAGTGGTCTCATGATTCAACTGTCTCAATTTATAGCGGAGAGACTTTCTCACTCTCACCGGGATCTCATTTTCGCCTGCGGACATCACTACTGCATAAATTTGCCCTCCACTGGAGTTTTCTGCACCTCATTTGATCCCAGCGTCTTCCCTGGTGCCCCTCGTTCTGGAGCGTCTCCTTGCCTCGCTTCATGCCCCTGCTATTGTAAATCGCTTTGGAGGACATGAACCTGAGCTGCCTTTACCCAGCACCTCAAATACATTCAAAATTCAAGTCTGGTTGCTGTCCATCTGGCATGCCTCTTTGAATTTCCTCGACATCTCAAGTCTTTGGGGTCATTTCAACATGGAACCCAAACCTCAATGTGCCCAGCGTCGAGCACTCTCCCAGAATTAATGTTTACGTCCTTACAGTGCATTGCGGTGTTCAGCCCTTCGTCCGATGTGCTGCCAGAGCCAGGATTCTTTTGAAGCCGTACCATCATTTCATCCTCTGGGCCTAGTTGTGGGGACGGGCACTGCCCTTGATCAGTTTTTGAGATTTCGCCCTGGTCACGTGTTCCTAATAAGGAAATTTGCGTTCCCTGTTTGCTCTGCGACCGTAAACGGAACCGAGGCGCCGTGTGACAGGTCACTCATTCTGGTTTCTCTCTAACCACCATGACCGCCCTGCCACCTCCTGTTGTATCCCCCGCCACCTCCCGTTGCATCCCCGAATGACCCCCGAACGAGTCAGTTATCAGCCCCACCACCATAACACCCGCTTCTGTGCCTGCCACCGCAGCCTTGCCTCGCCATCCCAAGCCTTGCTACCACCAATATTGCCTTGGGAATGCTGTGCCACATGTAGGATACCATGGTATGTTATTTTTCCACCTCTGGACCATCACTGGCATGTTTCGGGCACGTCCCATCCGTGGCTCGGGCCTGTCTTTGCCGTGTCTGATGTCTGCATGAATGTTGTGATGGGCGTTGTGCAGCGGCGCTTTTTGCGGGCGGGGTCCATGTCTACTTCGTATCACCCCATTATTTAGCTCTTCCCTTCCCTTTCCTTTGTAAATCCATCTTCCGAAGCCTTACACTGTATCTATACCCATGTAATTACCTTGTAAATAAATAATTCATTTGCCCAACATTCCAACTAATTTCCTCCTGAGTGTTCACAACAGTACATATCACTCTAATATTTTTAAACCTGGTGCCACTCTGCTCAGGACTGTTTCTGGACAGTGGTCACAGCTCGCCGCCAGTGATTTACTGAATTGAGCAAAAAAACAAACACGAGACGCAAATTTCCTTATTTGGCGCACGTGACCAGGGCGAAAAGTGGCTGATCAATCTGGCATGTTTGTCCTTATTTGTTCTCGATTGTATTTTCTCCATGTTCCTTGAATTAATTCCTTCCTCGCACACTTTATGGACTTGAATTGGCGGAGTAAAATGCTTATAATGTTCATATATATGTGTCTCTGTTAATGGGTGACTTCCAATTTATTCTGGGGGAATATTTCGGCCAGATGCCGAGGCACCTGTCAGGACCCCATCACTTGAGTCATCCAAAAGCGGAGGCCTTTTATTCTGGATCAGTCGAGTAGATTAAATTCCTGGAGGGGGGGTAGGCACTCCCCCTCCAAGATTTTGGATGTCGGAATAAACCTTTTAGGATGATTTTGATTGATCGTCACTCCTTGTCACTAGGGTCACAAACCCTCTGCTGTCTCCAAACGTTGGCCGTGGCCGTTACAGGCCCTTCACCGCGTTGACCATGATATTCCTTCACTGTAATTCGACTCTTGAACACCTCAAAACACCTCCCACTCACTGGAATCAGTCGGGAATCGGCTTTTTTCGACGTCATCCATTTCTGGCCGAACAAGATCAATGTCCATGTTCCTACATGTTCACGACGCAGCAACACTTCTTTTATATGGTGGGGCCCAGAGGATGTCATTTAGAAGCTCTCTTCAGGTGCGAGCAGCGTATTATAGTTCAATGAATATATTATTTTGCTTGCGGGAAACCCGCAGGCTTGAATATCGTTGGCATTGATCACATCACTGGCACCCCTCAAACAAGTCGAAAATTGCGCTGGAATATATTTACCTTACGGGAAGTCGCCCAATAGTGCATAAATGGCCTCATAAGGCTAGATAATCGAGCTACTAGAACTTTTCCACAGCAGCAGGTGTGATTTTCGTTCAGAGACATAAACTGGTTATAACTTTCTCAATTCTAGATGAATCTTTTAGGTTTCTGAGTCGAAAACGTAGGCACATATGCACTCTGCATAGTTACGTAGCCTTCTGTATTGTGAACGCCTTTGCAGCGCAGATATTGCTCGAACCTGCCTTGAATTCGGTCCTAATTCATGTACGAGACAAAATTCAAAGGTTCGGCTACGTAGTTCTATTGCTCTGATGATTTCAAACAGAATTCCTCTTTTGACTATTGCTCAAAAGTACGCAGGTGAAAAGTTATAACATTGTCAAGCCTGGAACCAATGGTTACTGCCAACTAAACAAGGACAAACATGCCGGATCGATCAAGGGCAGTGCCCGTCCCCACTAGTTGAGCTGCGGCTCAGCTGAAACAATATTTTTGCAAACCTCGACCAGACAAAAAATCTCAGCCAATATATGTCCAGCAAATCTTATTTTAATGCATGGGTTCGCTGGCTGCAACAATGTTGTAAGGTAGCGGACATACATTTACGGTTGCCCCACGTGATGTTACGGTCACATACCCTTTTTGGGACGGAATACGTTTCGACCCGCCTTTACACCACATTTCGGCAGTTCATGAGAAATCGGCCACAACAGTTTTGTGTAAATATGTGTTGAGGGCATTCACAATTTTCCTTGAGAATTTTGGGGCAGAATTGAAGGACGAGTTCCAAATATATGGTCAACATTGCTACAAACCAGCATTCAGGTTCCCTCCCCGTACAATTCCAGCCGCCTCCATGTCTGCTAAAAATCCCCGAGGAAGAACACGATGTCCCTTGTACTTCCTGGCTGCCCAAGCAGCCTGTGAACCACCAAGTCCATGACGGTATGCATCAGCAAAACGGTGAGCCCGGAGCACAAACCGGCGCATAGATTCGAGCGGAACCTCCTCGAGCGCGCCAAGTGTATTCCGCTCGAGGGCATCCTCCCGCGATGACTCGGGGTTTAGCCGATAGATGCGCTTGGCATATCCCCAGACCATCTCGATGGGATTAAGTTCACAGTGGAACTTCGGGAGAAAAAGAACAGTGCATTTGTGTTCGGAACAGGTGTCCTCGAGACACGACTTGACGGCTGCAAAGTCTGGTTGGTTGAATAGCATACGCCGCATGCAACAGGTTGTCGACTGTGGGTCAGTACATTTAAAACTCTTGCATTCGGCATTCTTCTTTTTGAGTTCCGCCTCGGACATATCACCGAGATCACCTTTTTTTCGTCGTTCCTCGAGCAAGAGTTCCATGCCCTTGAACTTCCCTGCATGTTTCTCAGCATGAGAGGGAAAGTAGAGGTCCTGCACGGTCCCATCGGAAAAGCACGCGCCAGTCATCTGGATGTTCTCCTTCAACAGAGTGCCGTGAACATCGTACATCAGCAAGCCATCACTGTTTCGCTTGTTGACCGGAACAAGAAAGTCGGGATCCGGGTTCTTGTTTTTCTTCCCACCGCTACGCATGCCAGAGATAGCTTTCGGCATAGACCGGGCTGAGAGAGCGCCGGGACTCCGTTTACGGTGCGTTGTCGCGTTGTCATAGATTAAAACATGGTCGTACTCTGGCCATCTCTCGTTGACAGTGGTGCACGCAGCGATGGCCTGCTCCTCTATGTCTGCTGCCGAGAAGTAACCATCGCGGTTTTTCCCAGGTCGCATAGCGCGCCGGGCAATTGGGCGACCGTCCCGAGTACGAAGCCAACCAAAGTCGGGAGAGAAGTAGTCAGCCACCATATATGATACACCATCACCCTTTTTGTAGGGGGCCGCATCTGCGTCTTTGTGGTACCAAGTCTTTCGGCGGCGATCATGTGCGTAGAAAATACTTTCATCATGATACCAAATCACGGTTCGTCGAGCTCCGGGGGGAAGGGAGGGTGTCGTGACGGAACCATCTGCATCGAAGATGCAGGAGCGATCCTGAAACCCCTTGAGGGCGGGCAGGTAAACCTCTTCTCTATAGTACACAACATCGTCGCGTTCGTGACCATCAGAGTATTGGCCTTTTTTCTCTGACTTGAATCTGGCACCATATTAATATTTAAGAGAGCAGGCTCGCACGCAAGGATAGCTTACCGATAGCCGAGCTCGTTGAGATACCTCCGCGTGGTACGAACACTGATTTTCTTGTCCAGACCATGCTTGTTCATGGCGTCCTCTCGGGACAGGTAATCAACAAGCTTGTCGGCTGTAATAAACTTGCCCAGTTCCTGGAGAAGTTCACGAACATCAGTGGCTAAATCTTCGTCCGCCAGCATTGATTGCTTCCACTTTCCGAAAGGATTGACAGGTAACACTTTGCGAGAAGCGATGTACTCTCGGCTGAGTTTAGCGAACTGACGTGCACAGAACACGTCTCGACCAGCGGCGATGGCGGCTTGGCGTGCAGAAATACCCCACTTTCCGTAGGTGACTGAATTTGGATTGGTGTACTGCGCGAGGTGGCTGCGGATGCCCTCCATTCGAACCCGAACCCAAGGACTCAAGTCGGGTGCGGTATAGCCACCACCTTTACCTCGACTCGGGCCTCGAAGTACAAGCTCAATATCCATCAAGGCAGCCTTGGCAGAGGTGATATCGGGTGCGGCGGCAAGAGCCTGCTTGGTTCCGAGGGCGGCCATTTTTTCAATGAAGGTCTTAGGCGGTGCCGGACGCGGGTATCCATCTCCACCAAAAGCCCCAGCATCAGCAGCACATAGTTCATCAAGTTCCGGTGGAATAACCTCGCTGTCCAGATCATCGTCGTCGTCAGACTCGGCTAGCATAGACGGTGGGTGCGAGGTCGGAAATGTATGGGTAGACGCGTGGTCGTCATCCTGCAGAGGGGACTGGTTTGCAGGAATTTTGGCGGTAAACAATTTGCCCTTGAGTGCGAAAGCCATGGGTGCTGCCGTTGGAGTCTCCGGAGTGGATCCTTGATGGAATTCACCCTGGTATTGTGCCGCTGGATCACTGTCTTCAAGGAAAACATCCGCATTTTCCTTATTTGCTGTACTGGGTCCAGGTTTTTGGATAGACTAGGATCAATGGATTATGGCGCGCGACAAGGCAAGAAAATCAGTCTGACCTCGTGATCCTCGGGATCGTCGTTCCGATGCTTCTTTTGTGGACGCGCTTTGACAGGGCTCAACGCGATAGCCGCGACGCGGTTGATGGCCTTCTTTGGTGAGGCCAATCTGCCATTGAGAATAGCTGCCCGGTCTTGGAAGGTCTTCTTGGAGGGGGGCATGAGGGAGAATACTGAGAGACTGGCATTGGAAAATTTTTGGGGGCAGCAGCCAAAGAAGCTTTGCAACGCGCCCACCAGACGCGCAAATTGGGGCACGCGTCTCCCTATTTTGGGAACTAGTCGCTCAATTTTGAAGATTTTGCGGATATTTAACCTCAGATGGCAATATGGGACCGATTTCCACAAAACTGTCGTGCCAAATTTTTTACTCTATTCCTTGTGGATTACTTATTCGTGTTTTCCGACCCTTTCGGTCGTTCCGTTCCCAATATGGTAGTGTAACGATGGATCACGTGGGGCAACCGTAAATGTATGTCCGCTACCTTAGATAAAACAAGCTTTACAACCCGTGCCTTCGGCACAGCTACCCGCTCCGCTCGACAGCTTGTTGGGGCTCTGCCCCAAACCCCGGGGGTAACTCCGCATCTTATCTTACCTGCAAGCAATCCTTTAGTTAGACTGGCTGACTCCCCGTAAGCATGGATAGTTTTTTCAGAATATATTTGCATTTCTGGCAGCGATGCCGAGGCACCTGTCAGGACCCCATCGGACCTGGATCTCGGAATTTCCTGTTTCGACCGTCTTTCAAACCTTAATTTATTATAGTGGTCCCTACCCCACTTCTAGATTATATTTATGTTGAATAAATAGATTTGGCAAGGTTGCCGACATGCTTGACCGGATTGGGTTGTTTTCTCGTGGTCTTTTTCGACATGACATGTCTCTCATCGGACTCTCGACGGGATTCTACGCTTCCCCCACTCTTTCCTCACATCTTGGACCTACTGAAATCAAAATAGGTCCGAAACCGTGTTGAAAAGTATGTTGGAAAATGTGTCCGAACCACAGCTCGCACCATTGGTCTCGTTGTGAAGTGAGAATGATGTTACTGGGGCAAAACTGTATCCAAAATGAGTCTGCAGCAGCTTTTTGAGGTTCCCTCAAGCAGTCAGATGTCGAGTGGGTGGATTGGTTGAATGGGCAAAGGAAGAAAAGATGGTGTTGAATACATGTATGAACCTATTGAAATATATTGCTTGCGGGAACCACACCGATTAGAATTTAGGACTAAACCTTGTATGCCGGCATCGCTGATACCCCTTAGATATTTGCTGGATAATATCTATCCTTACGGGAAGCCAACCACTTCTGAACCAATTGAGAAAAATGTGTACATACCATACTTAAAGTAGAACCTCTGGGTAGACAATATTTTTTGTGGCCATGCCAGCATTGTTTTTGAACAGTGCTTTAACTATTTGACTCAAAGCGCATTGAAAAAGTGCCACATATAACTGCATGGGCGAAGACATCGGTATGAAGGTCCAGACCAATTTGATCAACAGACTGGCCCTGTGATTTGTTTATAGTCATTGAAAAGGCGAGATGAATGGGGAACTGTTGATGCTTCATCGCAAAAGCAATCTGCTTCACCGAAGGACTAATTGAGATGCATGGGATGAAGGCCTTTTTGCCACTGTGTTCTCCACTGATCAGTTGAATTTCAATGGCATGAGGTGGTATTTTGTAAGAATTCCTCGAGAGCCATTGCAGAGACCTTGTGATGCCTCTAGATTTCAAAGGACCATAATCAGACATCCAACCTTTAGTTTTGGTATTGCCAGGGACAGCCCAGAGGTTTGAATATAGAGTTAAGATATTGAATAGGATATTCAAAATGATTTTTGTCAACACCCCCCTCTTTGATCACAGAATCTGCACTGCAGAAAACTCCCAGTTATTATACGCAAAAGCCATGTCAACACTACAGTCAAAAACAATTGTAATGAAGGCCCGTATTTTTTATTAACAAATGACTCAAAAAAAAAGAGCAGAGATGGATTGGCACAAAGACACACACAAAGCAGAAGATCAGATTAGACTTCAGAGAGATAGGGGCAAAGGAGCGAAGCAACTGATGAAGCAAAATAATTGAGAGGAGAGAAAAGAAACAGCAGAGGGCATTGAGAAAATACCTACAACAGTCAGAGAAGTGTGGGAGGCAAGAGGAAACAGAAGTGCAAGCTATCGGACCTCAAATAAACCTCAGTAAACCTCGAGGCAAAAGCGATTTGAATGTCGGAGATCAATAGCCGTTGTCGATCGAGGCGTGGGAACCGGCGGCAACATCTCGACAGCCGGCAGCGAGAACTCGACAAAGTCTCGTGATTTAAGCATGTGACTGATCAAAGTGGCTGTGCTGTCCTCTTTTCAAGTATAGGATATTGTATATACATCCAATATATCTGTTTCTCAAATATTATATGAGTTGCAGCTGAATTTTTGGCAAGCTGCAGCTGAGTTGCCTCTGAGCTGCAACTCAGCTGCAGTTAGGCTTCAGTGCTCCTGAAACCTTTGGTTGCAGGAACAGCTTCCGGCACACCGAAACCGTTGCCGATAATTATTGTTTCGGGGACACCGAACCTGTTCCCGAAAACAAAAGTATTGGCAATGGTTTCTGGAGAGTTGATACCTTTTGTGTCTGGCTGCCAGAAACTGTTCCCGAAACTAAAGGTTTCGGGAGCAGTATCGGTGATGTCGACGCTGTTCCCGAAACCTTCCGTTTCAGGAACAGTTTCTGCACTCCCAAAACCTTTTGTTTTGGGAACAGTTTCGGGAGCACCTATCCCGTTCCTGATGCCTTAGGTTTCGGGAACGTTATCGAGGCCCCCGAAACTGCGGATTTTCCGGAGTGTATAGCTATCTGGCACCCAACTACATCTCGCCCACCTCAAAGCCTTACCCTTACTACGTCCGCAAATCATCATCTATGACGCCATCTCACAAGCCCGCAGCACGTAAAACACATCCGGACCTTCAACGATGTCATCAATGGGACGCTGCCGCAGTGGGTGCTCGTTACGCAGAATATGGTGCGTCTCGCATTATTTCTTTCCCTTTCTCCGTCCTCATGGCCTCCTCCCCTTCCTCATTCCTATTCTACGTTATTCGTGTGAAGCGCTAACACTGTGCCCACAGGTCAACGATGACATGCCATCACCATCAATTTCGTCGCCTCATTCCGCGAGTACTGGCTCCTCCCCCTGCTCACGGGCCCACGCGTGAACTACGATGAGACACTCATCCTGTTGACCTTCGACGAGACGGAGACGTACACGATCCAGAATAATGTCTTTGCTGTTGCGTTGGGTGTGTTCCAGCTTCTCCCTTTCCTATTTCCCTCCTTCATTCTCGATCCCATTCCATCCCTCCATTCCCTATTCCCTCCCTTATTCCCATTATCCCGCTCCCCCCAGCCACAGCCGAGCTAACGCAGACGCACACACGATGCAGGCGGCGTCATCCCGCTCAATCTACGCAGGAAGACAGACGACACCATGTATACGCACTACTCGACGCTGGGCACTGTGCAGGCGAACTGGGGGCTTAAGAGTTTAGGGAGGCAGTACATGAATGCGTGCGTGGTCTGTTTTGGCTTCCATTTTGTTTGGTGTTCTATTTCATGTTATGTTTTCTTGTGCCTCCGATCCGTCCTCGCTTTGTTAGAAACGGGAAGACTCGAACTCCGAGACCTGAACCTGTGGGCTCGGACATTCGCAGCTTTAGGCTCGGACAATGGAAGTTTGGAGTTTGGAGTTGTTGCCTGATGTTCGAAGACGCTCCTTATCCTCAGGCACCAGCCCTTCCTCCTTCTCTATCGGATCCTCGAGGCCTTGAGTCCGGACACTCGAAGTTTCAGGCCGTTGCGTGATGTTCAAAGACGCTCCTTATCCCCGCCCTTTCATTTTCTTCATCGCCCCTTCTCACCTGCCCATACCCTCCCTCACACGTTGCTATAATGCGCTTCTCTGCCCTCCCTCCACTCTCCTCGCCATAACTCGCATACTAACATCCACACCCCACAGCACCATCTCCAACGTCCTCTCTTTCGTTGCCGCCAGGCCGGGCTATCGGAACATGGATGTCCCCGCAGGCGAGATGCCGGTCTTCAACCTCACGGGTGTTGTGAGTGGCGCGCTGAGTACGTTCTTCTTTTTTTTTACCCTCGTTTTCTTTATGTCCTTCATTGTTTGTTTCGCTCCACGTTTCGCCCATCTACATTGGGACTTCCCTTGGTTGCTCTCTCCTCCGCCATCGGGTCACATCGATTCCCGTGCCTGCGTTCCGTGTCTTTCCCTTCTCTTATATTTTTCCTTCGCCTCTCTGTCCTCCTTCTTTCCTCCTCTCCCCTTCCCATCAATCATTCCTTCTACCTCTGTTTCCATCCCACTCCGCTCCATCCGTCCATCTTTCCATCTTCCCTTCCGTTACCTTCCACTTCCCTCCTTATCCATTCATTCTCACTAACAAACCCACCCTCCCCTGGCCTTCGCCCTCTTCACCCCCTTCGCCCCTTTCCAATAAAAAAAAATGGACCCTAGATTGAACTAAGTCGGTAGAGCAATGGAAAGCAGATCAGAGGGGATGCACTGGCTGTGTACAGATTACTGACAGTTATGATGATTTCATGATCATGATATTAAGTGCCTAGACAGTCAAATCTGTGGACAGATAATGTTGCTCCCAAGGGCAATAACCTTAATGGAGGATTCTGGATCTTTGCATTCGGAGACTTTTTAAACGAGGTTCTAGCAAGGAGAGTACTCCTTACTGGACACCAACCTAGTCTCTTGACAGTATTTTTACATCCTCATATTCGACATACCAGTGATAAGGCGTGGTTTTGAACACGCCTAAATTCTTTGATTTTACAAAGTTACATTAGAACAATCTAATTGAAGTAAGACACAAAGGGTACTAGTCTTGTCCCGAGACTGAGTATTAAACCAATGAAGCATTGAAAACTAGCTTTAAACAACATTGAATGAAGGGATTCTATCAGTACTCTTAACAGAGTGACTAGTATTATTCTGGGGTTTAATCAGCTAGCTATAGGACTCACCCGACAAGCCGCAGGGAACCCATGTAGTGAGTTCGATGTCAATATGGATGCCAGGTAACCAAGGGAGTTATTGAAGGAATCAGTTAAATTGCCATTGAAGTCTATTGAACCAAAGGTTGAGCTATGTCTGCACACTGGAACTGGAAAGCCCGGCCCTGAAGTGGTCATGTGCCCCAGCGCATCTTAAAGGAGGGAACAAACAAGGGACAACACACCTGTAAATGGATGATTAAGAGGGCTAATGGCACGATGTGCACTTAGTCTTCGCGTAAGAAAATGACAATGCAGCCTGTAGGAAGGTTTGTAAGGTTGATTGGTCTATTGTTGAGCACATGCCACTCAATAATGGGCTTGGTAGGGAGAACTGGCTTAGAAATAGTGCTTTAAAGCTGCTCAGATGGTTAAATCCCAAGATCTGAGCAGGCTGGATGCTCTGTTCTCTAAAGCTGGGCAGTAGGGATGTTCTATTCTATTTATCTGGGCACTTACCAATGCTCATTCTCTCTCTGCTAAATTATTACATTGTTTGTAACCTGCAGTAGCCAGTAACACTATAAAGCTCCTCCAAATGTACTAGATAGACAGTGAATTATCACCCCCCTTGTTGGCACAAAGCTCTTTTGAGTCTTTTAGCCTTACCAGCTATTTAGTTCAGCAAGACTTCTCAGCCTTGTAGGTTCTATTACATTGCCACTACAACTTGGGGGTTGTTTAAATTAACTACGGTTTGACAACCATAAAGTCAATTACAACCACTTGTTCTTAAGGTTGAAGGGTTTTTTTAAATCCTATCCGTTGGAATATGAAGCCGCAGTTGATTGGTAACAATCCTCGGGCTAATTGTTCTAGTACATTCTACCTCCCCGAAGCTGACTTATAGCTTACTTTACTCTTAGTAATACTTGGAACATTCTAGTAGTTATCGTAGGTATAAAAGCCTTGTACTTAGTCGGTAGCACTTCACTGGTTTGCAAAGGAATAAATCCTCTTGCAACACTCTTACCCTTCTGAGCTTATTTCAACACTATCTCCCCAAACACACACACACACGTGCATTATTGAGTAGTAGTCAGTGTTTTTTTGGTGTTAAATTGAGCAGACATTGTCTTGCTCTTTTTGATATTAGATTCCACTGTTGCACGCAAGTGCACCGTTTCACCAGTGAATTTAACACCGAAATACACTTAACTGTCATGACTGTTACTCATGACCATCAAACAGATTGCAAGGCTGTCCTAATGAGATTTGACAAACCAAGTATTCCACAATCCTTTTCAAGTGCCCTTTTAGGTGGGCTCCTACATACCTTACAACACTTCCCAAAAAATCAACCTCTTCTAATATGTGCATCCTCTGATTTCTTGCTACGGGTTCTAGTCAAAGACCGAACCAAATATGAAATGGACATGCTAAATCCTGGCTTCAAGCTGCTACAGGTAGTTTTTGCGGCCTCAAATGAACACTCTGGAAAAATCCAATTCAAGAAAGTTGAGTCAAACCCGGCAAAATACATTCTCAGTCCGACGACGATTAATGTCGAGATTGATTATCATTGATACGGAAGTTGACTTGATGTCGGGAATCCCAATACACGGTGGCTCACAACGACTGTTTACTAAGATAATCAACAGCATGGCAACGATTCCTCACCGTAAATCAACCTTCGTTAACCTCGAACGAATCTGTTGCGCAGTTCAAGAATATTCAAACATTACCCCGACTGACAAAATGATATGGGAGAGTATTGGCTCCACTACCTTCCAACGTCTAACACGCGAGTTCTACTGGAAATGTATACATAACATTTTCCGAGTGGGAGATTTCGGGACTCACATTCAACGCTCAGAAGTGTTCGGAAGCTGTCACATATGTGAGGTACCGGAAACTTTGGAGCATATTGCCTTAGAATGTATGGCACCTGAACAAAAATTAATTTGGAACCTGACTCGCCAACTCTGGTCCAGGAAATACTTAGATTGGCCAAAATTGGACTGGGGGTTGAAATTGGGATGTAATCTTGTATGATTTTATACTCCAAGTGGCAAGATATTGCCAGAGAAAGGCCGGTTGTTTGCCATCTTGGTATCGGTGGCCTGGCATGAAGTTTGGAGATTGCAAGTGGATAGAGTCTGAACTCATCCAGGTAAAGTCCACTCAGAGCTTGCAATCTGTATGCAATGGCGGAGATCTGTCAACACATCGTTGAGTTGAGATCGTATCTTGACAAACAAGACCAGATTTGGTTCACAATTGTTCAACAAAAAATTGGTGTGGAACACTTGGAGCGGTCTGCTTTTAAATGAAGATTCACTGCCGGATGATTGGAATTACGAAAAGGGGGTTTTAGTGGGTATACAGCCCTACACTGTGAGAAATGGCATTGGTTAATATATTAAGGCTGGAGTCCCACACTTGTAAATTCCTGTGCATAACGGCATTTCCTCCTGGACATCTTCCCCGGCAACATCTGGTTCACAATCAGAAACACAAGCGGACGACTTGGAATGCTGCTGCTGCCTGAATATCGTTAGGTTAGAGACCCAACACTCAAAAAAAAAAGATATTAGTGATCCGAACGTGGCACGATGGCCACGTGGCACCAATCTCTTGCTCCCAGCTCTCATCTCCACCTTCCAACTTGCACCCCTTGCACGGCAGCACTTCAGCGTCGGTGCCATGATTGTCATGGCCGTGCTTTGTCGTCACGCTGGCGCTGTCTCTAATCCCATTAGCTCGCTCTCTGGCTCTTGAACCTGCTGTCGCTGTCGTGCCCTTCTTTCAATCAACTCGCCACCTTGTTAATCCCCGTGAGTACCTCCTCTCGCAGCTTCTCCCTCCTCCCACTCCACCCTCCTCTTATTTCCCATGTATTCCCTTCTCCCCTTAGGTCTCTTGTACCTTCCTTCTCCCCTCCTCCCACTCCTGATCATTTCAGCACTGTACTGTTACTAACAAAAAAGCAGGTCTCTTTCATCCGTTCTCAAAATTGATGCATTATTCTGCACATCTGTGTGCAAGAACGACTTTTGAATGGCCAGCTGCTGGTGCCCCATGCGTGTATGCATGGTGGATCACAATGGGCCGAGGTACGTGATCACTTCTCATTCTTTTCATATCCTTTCTTTTATTCGTTTTTTTGCCTGTGCAGTAGAGTAGGTCATATGGAATATTATAACTGGAATATGGAATCGCTTTTTCGAAGTGCCAAATCAGCTTTCTCACCCAAAACTCAAGGTCATATGGAATAACCACGATATGGAATGAGCTTTGGGCACTTCCCAACTGTATTCCATGTGAGGGATTCAGCTGTATCCTGTTATTCTCATCTTTTTCGTCAAGTACAGGATCCTTTCATCTTCCTTTTCCATCTCACATTTTCATAGACATATCCATATTCAGTTTCCTGTTTCTTGTTTCTCCTCTGCTACGTTGGGACGGCGCAACACCAAATGCCCGTCCTCTAGCTATTTTTGCGCTTATAAACACATCATTAAGAGGCGCAGGATAGCTTCAGTGTTATACACACATAGCTGTATACCTGAACTCTGTGAGGTGATATAAAGGAGAGCCAGAGTGAGCTCCGACCGCTGACTGTAGTATTCGGAGCATGACCGCGGTGTTGCCGCAGCGTGTTGTACTCTGAATACACTACCAAGGAGATATACTCATATTCGCCTATAGCTGACTCAAGGGATCTATTCCTATAAAAGCGACCCAGAGACTGCATAGATGAAGTGGTGAGACTTGACATGTTGTGCGGTACATTAAACTGCGTATGAGAGCGACCACGGTGAAGGGATGGTGTATGTTTCAAGGAAGAAAACATACCAGGGGCGTGGAGTTTTGAATTTCCAGACTAAAGGAGGATTAGTGGCACGGAGTTGATAATGGGACACAGGATTGTGACAAGAGGACAATGGTCAGGGATAGGGAAGACAAATATTTACCTGGTTTCGTGGCTATGCGTCGGATGACGTAGAATGAAAGAATAATGGCGGCATCAATTTAGAATTGATGGACAATGGGTCAGAGAAGACGGTCACGTGCCCGCGATGGGCACGAAGCAATATGCAGTAGACACGTAGTAGACACGTCGTAGACACGTTTGCGAGCGTGTTTCAGACGTGTTTCAGCTGGGGATGCGTTGGAAACGCACAGCAATGGGGGCAGAGTAATGGTTACACGCAAAAGGGGCCTAGCAGGACAATGCTTTCCATTGTTCTAAGCCTCGGTTGCCTGGTTACCCTTGGAATTGGGCAAGGAAGTACCCTGTTTTACCCACAACTCTTTCCAAGTATAGGAAATGGCAGTTGTTTCAAGGAAATTGGATCTATAATTTGTAGGAGTAGCTGTTTATTTGGAAAGGACAAATAGTCGTAGTATAAAAGGAGTGTGTAAATTGTAGGTAGAACAATATACTACACCCAGGTTTTACCTGAGTCTCTCTCTCTCTCTCTGAACGGAACGGAACGGGTACGGGTACGGGAAAGGAAAGGAAACGGAACGGAACGGGAACGGAACGGACTCAGGGAAACAGGTTTATTGGTTGAAAGATTGAACGTACGGCTTTATCTGAATTTGCAACTGCCATATACTTTGACAGGAACCCCCGAACACTACGCGATCGAAGTGCTTCCTTTGTGTTGAACTCATTGAAGGTTGGAAGGATATTGGTTTAAGTATCGCTGCTGGTCAGTGATTGATTGGTTGGATTTGGAGTTCACGCATCTACGCACTTCGAGCGTTTCATCTGGAGCCCACCGCGAGGGGGTTCATTCAGATAACAAGCAGATTGTGCTGGTCACAGTCGTTTGCATAGCCGGAGAGCATATTTTGTAACGAGGAAAATTCCTGCAGGCAGGAATCCTGGTTGGACACCAGCAGAGAGAGCGAGGAACGAAGTTAGAGATCTAGTACGAGCGCAGACAGCGGCGTACACAGAAAGAAGAAGGACGGAGGAACAGGAGCTCAGCATCGCAGGCGACGCTGACAGCAACAGTTCATTGGACGATTTACCTTTTGTTGAACATTCTTTGCTGGACGAAGAACTCCCACCAGACTCGGACGAGTTTGATTTTGATTACTCTTTTACACTTAGACCAGTCACACCTGAACAAACTACGATGGCGAACGTGAATGCAGCAGTAGCACCGGCAGGAAACGGTGTTGCGTGCTTCAAAGTACCGAGGCCTTGGGAGTCAAATGTACCCAAGTTCACCACGGAGGACAAGGACGACTTGCGGGATTTTATCGAGCAGGTCGATGATATCATTACGCTAGCGCAAGTAACGGACGACGACGAAAAGAAGAGACTACTTACTAGTTACCTCCCAGCCAAGACACGAGGAGCATGGCGGGAATTAGCAGAATACGCGGCGGGGACATCATATGCGGACTTCAAGAAGGCAGTACTGAAGGTCTACCCAGAGGTTCAAGAGGACCTGGATGGGACCCTTGAGGAGCTGGAAAGGCTCTGCGCGGAGAATAGGAACATTCGGCGTGCAGAGGAGGGTAAACTGAAGCGGTTTGGAATGCGCTTCCAGGCATTGGTCAAGAAACTTAGTCAGGCACCAGCAATTATTTTGAACAAGGAGGCGTGCCGTCGTTATCTTGATGCGCTCGAGCGAGGATTCGCAGAATCTTTGAGAATGGCAATTAACACGCGAAACCTCATCAAGGAGGATTTAAGGCAGGCTGGAGTTGGCCAGCAAGCGGCAGGTCAAGCTGCAGTCGATCACAGGAAAGAAGACCCCATTCTACTGGACGAGCTAATCAAGATGGCGGAACGGTTAGCGAATACTGGAGGTACTGAAGCCACCTGGGGAGATACAGACGCACCCGAACTTAAACGGTCGGACCGATTCCCGATGGTTAAGATTGAGCGCCGAGAGACTCAGTTTGAAGAATTGGGAGGTGAGGTTTCGAGCCTTCGCGATGCCTTGGCGGTTGTGCAGAAGCAGTCTCAAGCGGCACATGAAGAGCTAATGAAAGCTTTTCAAAATATGAAGAACTCACCACCTGCTCGCGAGGATAACGAGAGCCGCGAATCCATGCCGCGTGGTGGTATGCCAAACACATATGGTTCAGATCGCCAATTTGGCCGTGGATATGGTCAAGGCGGTGGGATGCAACGTAACCAGTGCTATTATTGTGATGGGCATGACCATTACTCTAGGGAGTGCACGGTGAAGGCAGCACACATCCATAAGGGATGGGTTGTTGTTGAGGATGGTCAGCAGAGGTTGGCGGATGGCAATTATATTCCGAAAGGAAAGGGCTCACCTGCGGCGCGAGTTGAAGAATACTGGCAAAAGAAAGGAGCTGCTGGGCAGCACATGTATTCGGACACGTTCTATGGTGGAGCGCCGGAAGATGAGTTTGACGCATCGCGCGATGAAGTACGGACACTGCGGGTTAAATTGAACCAAGATACGGCTGAAGGGCAGCGGACACTGCCCACACAGCAATCGTATATGATCAATACACCGGCGCAATTGGTGTCGTCGGTACAGGGGCAGCCGTACATGAACCAGGCTGTGCCTACTCCAACAATAAATATGGAGGAGCTCGGACGTACCGTCTTTAATGCGATGCGGATGGGAAACCCTGCGCAAGACCAATATGTTCAAACCAGGAGTGGAGCACGGACCATGGCGTTTGCAAACCCGCCAGAGCAGGATTTTTAAAAGCCTCAAGGATGGAGGCGCGGGTTGGATCGAATACATCCAGGCCTCCTGAGGGGAATAAGCTCAGAAATCAAATAGGAGAAAAGGGAAATGGAGGACAAGACCAGGAAAGGTCTTCAACTCGGCAAGAATTACCATACCGTTTCGTGAAGCCATTAGGAGCTGGGGCTCGAACTCTGCCAGCCCTTGAGGGCAATGCGGATCGCGTTCTGGAAGATTCGGGAAAAGCATACAAGTTGAAAGCACCAATTCAGAGAGATGGGCTGACCGACGAGATGCTGGAACACATCAATAGTACCGAGGTAACGGTCAGATTAGGGGATTTGTTTGGGATGAGCAAGGACTTGAGGGAAGGGGAAAGATTGCGGCTTACCAGAGTGCGGCAGCCACTGAACAATGAATCAAAGGGACCGGAGCTGGTTCTCCCTACCAATGTGATGAATGTTGAACAGCGGGATGCCAGCGCAGTTGAACAATGCAATCAGTTGAATAGTGACGCCTTGGAATTAGGAGATTTACCCGAAGTAGAAGGGGTGTTTGTCACCACTGTTGCGGTGGATGGGATACCAGCTGGATCAGTAATCGCGCAGGACCCATATCTACAGTACCTGGAAGGGCTGGAAGAGGGTGAGGGTCCGAAGCAAATTTATGTTGCACGTGATTCAGTTCCATTGCGGGTTACTTTCCCCTACATCAATAGTCAGGGACCAGTGGAGTGTGTGCTGGATTCTGGCTCACAAATTGTGTCCATGTCACTGGAAGAGGCGCAGAAGTGCGGTCTGGTTTGGGACCCCACAATTAATATCTTCATGCAAAGTGCAAATGGTCAACTGGAAAAATCAATGGGATTAGCAAAGAATGTACCATTCAGATGGGGTGAACTAAAGCTTTACCTCCAGGTCCATGTTATACGCAGCCCAGCGTATAAGGTACTACTCGGCCGACCCTTTGATGTATTAACGAAGAGCCGTACGGACCATGAGCAGGGGAATCAGCTGTTAACATTAACAGATCCAAATTCAGGTAAGGCATGGACAGTGCCTACCTATGACCGGGTCAAAAACGACTCAGAAAAAGGAGGAAAGGCACCGCTGGAGCAGAGGATTAGCCAACAAGGAACTGGCGACAAGGATTTTCGCACCGCTTCGAGGAGTTGACACAGTTGTGTCAAGGAGAAGAGATGGCGATTGTGGTTGGTTTTGATGAGAACCAAGAGCTAAAAATTGAGCAAGTTTATCGGCCTAGAGGAGGAGTTATGGTAAAGGAGAAAATAATTGAAGCATATGTTGCTGTGTCAGAGGATGCAGACGACTTGAAGAGGGACACAACAGCGGCGATGCTGTTTCAATCATTCAGAAAGCAGAGTGTTGAAGATGTGGGTGGAGTTCCACATAAAGTCTTCGCGAATACTCTGTGTGAACCAGTGCGAGATGGTAGCCAGGAAAAGGCATTTCGCGGCCGACGAAGCCCGTGGGATGATCGCGCTTGGCACACGATGGATGCGGACGTGCGCTGCGCGTGTTGTCAAACTGTTGATTTTATTTGCCCGGTGGAAGATTTGGACAACAAACCAGAAGGGGAGCTACAATCGGTGTTCGCAGGTAAAAAGTACAAGCCTGTTGGGCTAAAGGTTCGACCGGTGTATACCGAGTTGCCGGACCGCTACCGAATCAAACGAGAAATTAGGGGTGATCCGTTGGAAGGAATGCCAATGCTAAAGACACGGTCATCAGATTTTGTGCCGAAAGGGCGGTACACAGCGGAGCGGAAGGAGGCAATGGAGGAAAGGCACAAAGGGTTCTTACAGGCCGAAGAACTGAAGATGCTGCATGAATTAGTTGGAAACCATGAGCAAGCCTTCGCCTGGAATGACGAAGAGCGCGGGAATTTCCGACATGACTTTTTCCCACCGGTTGAATTCCCAGTTGTTGAGCATGAAACGTGGGTTGAGCGGAGTATCCCGATCCCGCGAGGTCAACTGGAAGAATTCTGTAAGACTATCAAGAATAAAATTGATGCCGGGGTTTACGAGCCATCAAACGCATCGTACCGAAGTAAATTCTTCGGGGTCATCAAAAAGGACGGCAAGAGTATACGTTTGGTGCATGCACTCGAACCATTGAATGCAGTCACCATTGCCCACTCAGGGATTCCACCAGCCACGGAAGAACTGGCAAATCACTTCGCGGGACGCGCGTGTGGTGGATGTCTCGACTTGTACTCAGGGTACGACCACAGAGATATAGCTGTGAGCTCACGGGATTTTACAACGTTTCAGACACCCTTTGGGGCGCTGCGACTTGTGAAGTTGCCTCAGGGTTGGACAAACAGCGTGCCTATTTTTCACGACGATGTTAATTACATCCTTCGCGAAGAAATTCCGCACGTCACAATCCCTTATATTGATGATGTTCCCATACGTGGACCGGGGACACGGTACGAGCTGCCGGATGGCACCTGCGAAAGTATACCAGAGAATCCTGGCATACGGCGGTTTGTGTGGGAATATTTCGAGGATTTAAACCGGATTGTGCAACGCGTGAGATACTGCGGGGGCACATTCTCAGGTGCCAAGTCAGTTTTATGTGCAGAAGAATTCCACGTTATGGGCACTTGTGCTCATTCAAAGGACGTAAAGCAGACACAGACAGAATTGGTGTAATCAAGCGATGGGGTCCTCTGAAGGACGTGTCGGATGTGCGTCGCTTCTTGGGAACTGTGGGAGTCTTGAGGATGTTCATCAAGGACTATGCACTGCTGGCGCGGCCGATTCAAACATTGGTTCGCAATGGCGTGGAGTTTGTTTGGGGTACAGAGCAGGAGGCAGCAATGGATAGGCTGAAGAGTGCATTAATTGGCGCACCCTGTTTGAAACCTTTAAACTACGACTGGGATTCTGACATAGTCATGGCAGTGGACACGTCTTGGATGGCGGTCGGTGTCCAGATTTATCAGACAGACCCAAGTGACCCACAGAAACAGTACTACGCAAAGTTTGCATCCATTACTCTCAATCGGCGCGAGGCGGAGTTCTCGCAGCCAAAGCGGGAATTATATGGTTTGAAGCGAGCACTAGAGCCATGCAGTATTGGCTGCTCGGTTGTCGACGATTGGTGATTGAGACGGATGCAAAATACATCCAGGGCATGTTGAACAACCCTGGAATGGGGCCGAACGCGACGATAAACAGATAGATTGAGCAAATATTGATGTTCAAGTTTAAACTCAAGCATGTCAAAGGTGCGAATTTCCCGCCGGATGGTTTATCTAGGCGCGAAGCTCAGCCCGGAGACGAGGTATGGCCAGAGGGTGACAATGGAGTTGAACAGAATGGGCCGCCGGAGATGCACCCGGACTGGGATTATTTCGCCGAGCAGCCATTGGATTTTGAAGGGTTCAAGAATGAAATTGACACTAGGGGCGGATACTTCCTAGGGATGGAAGGTGTTGCAGTGAATGTGAGGGATTTTGACGAGGAGCTTGATAGAGCGCGATGTGAAGAACGCGTGATTTGTGAGCTAGTCAAACAAGAGTATGCAGCGGAAGGGTTGGAGGTCCCTGTCTATGTCTACGTACAAGACATCGAGGATGGGATGCTTCCGGACCAGAAGCTCCGCAATGAAGAGGATGAGCGCGAAATTTACGATGAGGAGCACCGTAGCCAATGGGCACGCGATCAAGATGATAAATTGCCAGTTGTACAGGAATGGTTGAAAGACACCCTGAAGCGTCCTACAGGAGTAGAGAACGAGCCTGAATATAAACGATTCACGCGGATAGCATTCAGGTTTTTCTCTGGCAGCAATGGAAAATTGTACCGTCGAGGTGTGGACTCGATGCACACACTGGTGGTCCCGAAAGAACATCGAATGTATATGATGCGTGCGGCGCATGACGCGCTCGGTCACCGTGGGGTATATGCTACAAAATCTTTGTTGGAAGCAAGGTTTTGGTGGCCGGATTTGGAAGGAGACGTACGGTGGTACGTGAAGACTTGCAGGTTATGCCAAAAGCGCAGGCTGGCACTCCTGAGAGCGCCGCCAGTAGTAACGGCAACACCAAGTATATTTCAGAAAGTGCACACAGATGTGATGCACATGAGCGAAAGGTCAAATGGTTGTGGCCTCATCGCGGATGCGAGGTGTGCACTCACACGGTACCCAGAGGCGCGCGCTCTTCGGGAACAGACGGCTGCTACTCTTGGAATGTTTCTACTGGAGGATGTTATTTGCAGGTGGGGATGTCCACGCTGGATAGTCACAGACAATGGGACGCCGTTCCTCGCTGCAATAAAATGGCTGAAGGCCAAATATGGCATCGAAGGAATACGGATATCGCCTTACAACTCACAAGCAAACGGAGTGATTGAACGCGGTCATTGGGATCTGCGGCAGTCCCTGTACAAGGCAACAGGCGGAGATCTAAATAAATGGTTTTATTTCCTGCCTCAAGTTTTGTGGGCAGACCGCGTAACTACCAGGAGGGGAATGGGGTGCTCACCCTATTTTGCAGTATGCGGGGCTCACCCAATTTTACCCTTGGATGTCGCAGAGGCAACTTGGTTAGCGGAATACCCAGACCACATAATCTCGACAGACGAGCTTGTTGGACTTCGAGCTCGGGCACTTGCGAAACACACAGTCCATGTGGAAGAAATGCGTGCAAGAATAGCAGCACTAAAGAAGAAAAGCGTGGAGGAGTACGCAGAGAAATATAAGCACGTAATTAAAGACTACTGCTTCGACCCCGGGGACATCGTACTCGTAAGGAACACGGTGGACGAGGGTTCCTTGAGCGGGCGCAATAGGGACCGATGGTGGGGACCATTGATTGTGGTTCGGCGCACGAAGGGAGGATCCTACATCGTGTGCGAGTTCAATGGTGCGTCTGGCAGAAAAAGATCGCCAGTTCAGAGTTATACCCTATGAGCAACGTCAAAAGCTCAGTATCGGGAGCAGAATCGAAGAATTAATTGATACCTCGCGGGAGATGCTTGATCAACTCGAAAACGAACCAGAAGAGGATTACAAAGGAAAGGACCTGCAATTCAATGGGGTTCGGTTACGCCAAAATCAGGGTAAAGCTGGAATTGAGAACACGGAAGGCTCAGGATCAGAGTCTGAGAGTGAAGAATAATTGGAGGAACTCTCAGGAATGGAGAGGCTGGATGACGAGGGATCACGCAGGAAATAATAAGAGCAACCAGTGCTCGTGAATAAATATTGGTGCATACAAGAAAACACAAAGCACAGATAATAAATATCATCATCAAGTTGAGACCAGCTCAATCGATTTCGCGCAGTGGACAGTGCGCAACGAGGTGCGACGTCGCAGAGCAAAAGTAGCAGCGCTTAGTTTCCTAAGTTCCGACTCAGTGGGATAGCCGAGGAGCGGGGGGAATTAACTCACGGAGTCTTTGGCTTTCGGTTTGTGGGAGGAAGCATCTTGTAGTACTTGGAGCGCCCAAGCAAGGTGTTTTTGCGCGCATGAGAGGCGGCGAATTTCGGCTTCAACACCAGCGAGTCGTCGGCGTAGTTGAGGTTCGGACGGCGGGGAACGGGTTTGACCCGATGAGGAAGAACCGGATTGGCGACGTTGAACCTCAGAGTTGGCATAGGAGTTGGCACTCGAGTGTTCGGCTGCAGGGAAAGGATCAGCCTTGGCGCTGGAATATAATGTGCAGATATTTACGGGGTTGCGAGTGATGATGCGCGGCCGGAATGATGGTGGAACGCTCATCGTCTTTCTCCAGTCGCGGACGTTTACGGTTGGACCGCTTGAAGCTGGGGAGGCGATCGGCACGAGGTCCGGTAGGGACAGTGGTGTCGATGGAGAGATCGGCTGGAAAGGCACTGTTAGGATTCCGAGGAAAATTGAACTGTAGGAAGAGGACTTACGCCGGTGAACGGGGGATCGCTCAGCCTGAAGCTGAACATGAGACTTTCAAGCTCGGGAATCGGCGACAACAAAGCTACAGGACATACTGTGAGGAACGTAAAGTTGGGATTAAAGAAAGGCGAGAGCTAAGCTTACCCGGAGTCATTGGGGCAACACCAGTGGCCTCTGCGTTGGCGTAGGAGAAGAGGGCTAATTGGACGGCGAACTTCAATGATTGGGCTGTTGGAGACAAAGAAGGGTTTTACCTCGACCACAAGGGACCCTTGTCTACCAGGCATGGTTCATCTTCAGTATCAGATGGAATGGAGACGGCATCTTCGTCGGGAGAACGAGGGTGCTATGATAAAAATAAGCCAGCAAGTAAATAAAAGGATAGCGCAGAGACATACCTTCTGGAATTTGGCAGCGTGTTTGAGCGCTTCACGGCGCTCAGCGCGAGCAGCGACTCCTTCTTCTGCAGAAATACGCGCGGTCTGGGCACGTTTGCGGTCGCGATAGAGTTGACGGGTGCGCGCAATTTCTCCAGCAAAGTCGGAGATGGTGGAGAAAGCTTCATCGGGAGGAGTTCCAAGACGGGAATTATTCGAATGCAGTTGCGAACGAATCGCAAATACACATTCAGCAATGTCCGCGGTCAACGCGAACGACGCCACTTGCTCACGGAATTGGAGCTTAAAGGCAATGAGTCAAGAATGGGTAGAGAATATCTAGGACGTACAACTGAGCGGGCCGCAGCAACGAGAAACGCATCCTGGTCAACAGGATCTTCGTAGCGGGTTGCACGGACGGATTTGTGGAGGGCCCGGATGGCGTCTTCTTCAGTCTCGTTCAAGTAGGGTGTATCCAGAGAAGCCATAGGGAATTAGAAGTCAGAATAAGAACCGTACCAGCGGTGGAAAAATGAAAACAGAAGGAATGAGATGGAAAAGCAGCCTGGGACGGCACACCTTTTATACCATGCACGCCTTGCACCGATAACATTAACTGGGACAGTTAATAGCTGTGAAAAAGGGAGAATAATAACACGTACCTAGACGTGGAGGCAAGGACAATGGAAGACCTGAAACATTGAAAACAATGAAGGGCGGGCTGAGACGTGGAGGCGTTTCAGGGTGCGCCAGATAGCTGAATGACACGTACCTGGATGAGGTGCACCAACAATGGAGGCCGCAAAGTCATGACAACGTTCAAGGACAATGAAAAGCCGAAGAAAATTAGTGGGACCTGAAACATTGAAAACAATCAGGCTGAGACGTGGATTTATCTCAAGGGGCGCCAGATAACTCGAACGAGACATGTTTCATCACGCAAAAATTTTGGCACCGAAAATTCCCATCGGGGAGTTACATTCAAGGAAAATAATCAAGAAATGACAAGAAGTAATTAAATAGCGACAAGAAAATGAATGTGCGCAACTACTACCCGAGGAGGGAGAGGAACATAGATTGGAGGCGGTCCGCGACGACCTGGAGCACGGACGGATGGATGTGTGCGTCGTGTCCGAGGGTAAGGAAGCGGGATAAAAGGGCGGCATCCGTAGATGATTCCGCAAGACACTGGTAGCCGCGCAGGGCGAGACCGCCGGTGGCGTGGCAGTTTACCTGCAACCAACTCAGCCAAAAGTGAGCGAAGAAAGAAGGAAAATAACGTACCAAGAAACGGGTGATAGCACCTTGGGCGGCTGAATAGAACCATGCGGACGCTCGTTCATACTCACGCTCTAACAGAAGATCAGCTGAGTGCGGGAAAACAGGAAGACAAGGGGATGTACCGAATTGGGAAGGCGCGAGATAGTTATCCCGGACGGCAGCACAAAGAACCGTGCGCTCATCATGAAGGTACATATCGCGGCGGTGGGCGAGGTTGGCCACAAAGAAATATGGATCCGCATAATTGCAATCGGGGATGCCGAGGATTGCGCACGGGGGGCAAGGGATACCGGCTTCAGAAAAGTCGCAGTCCACCGCGAGCTCGGCACAATTCGCGCATTTTGCAACGACCTGAAAACATGCGAAATTAGTACGGAGCGGAGGAAGAAAATAGAGCTGGACACACATCTACGCGATATTTAATTAACTTCATAACATGCTCATGGTCGACCGGGAGGGGATTCTCGGAGACCAAGGGAAGCCGGCGATGGCCGTGGGTGTCACGGGTAACGCGGAATGGGCAGTTGGGCGGAGGGATCTGCGGCACAACAAAACCTTCGGGCGGAGGGCTCGAGTGGTGGGAGCGAACGGAGGCAGGGCCATTCGGGGCAGGGGCCAGCCGTGGTGATGAGAACAGCGGGAGGAGCGGAGTGTCATTAGAGGAGACGGAAGGCATAATGGAAAAGTATGTACAACAAATGGGGACGAGTAAATGGAGAAAGGACGGTGCTGGAGGAAAACGGCGAAGGCTGCGCACCTTAAAAATACCATAGTGGCAGAGGCTGTGCAGAACAATGACGCCAGAAAATAATGGGAAAGGCCGCGCTTTGGCCGCGCTGAACAAACGGGTATGCATTGGGTATGCACTAGGACAATGCATCCCGGTCTGGAGGGTAATGAGGGGCTGGAGTTCTGTCCAGGACAAAAGGAAAGGCTACTATGGAGCGGCGAGCCCACACAGGACAATACGGAGGCGTCCAATATTGTCGAAGGTCGAGATTAGGATTCGAGGTTACCTCGTCGAACAACACGGGTGTATACACCCGTATGGTGAGAGCGGAAGGGGAGAGCTAGACGAGGAGGTGTCTCGCTGGCAATGTTCCCAAGCTGGTGATGGCGTGGAAAATTGCTGCCATGACTTTATGTCATGAAGGATTGGAAGTCAAACACGACTGGCGGCGATCAAAAATGTGGATAACTTCGTTCCTGACTCTACCTGACTGGGGACAGTCAGGATTTGTGAAAAAGGGAGATGAAGGGATGGTGTATGTTTCAAGGAAGAAAACATACCAGGGGCGTGGAATTTTGAATTTCCAGACTAAAGGAGGATTAGTGGCACGGAGTTGATAATGGGACACAGGATTGTGGCAAGAGGACAATGGTCAGGGATAGGGAAGACAAATATTTACCTGGTTTCGTGGCTATGCGTCGGACGACGTAGAATGAAAGAATAATGGCGGCATCAATTTAGAATTGATGGACAATGGGTCAGAGAAGACGGTCACGTGCCCGCGATGGGCACGAAGCAATACGCAGTAGACACGTAGTAGACACGTCGTAGACACGTTTGCGAGCGTGTTTCAGACGTGTTTCAGCTGGGAATGCGTTGGAAACGCACAGCAATGGGGGCAGAGTAATGGTTACACGCAAAAGGGGCCTAGCAGGACAATGCTTTCCATTGTTCTAAGCCTCGGTTGCCTGGTTACCCTTGGAATTGGGCAAGGAAGTACCCTGTTTTACCCACAACTCTTTCCAAGTATAGGAAATGGCAGTTGTTTCAAGGAAATTGGATCTATAATTTGTAGGAGTAGCTGTTTATTTGGAAAGGACAAATAGTCGTAGTATAAAAGGAGTGTGTAAATTGTAGGTAGAACAATATACTACGCCCAGGTTTTACCTGAGTCTCTCTCTCTCTCTCTGAACGGAACGGAACGGGTACGGGTACGGGAAAGGAAAGGAAACGGAACGGAACGGGAACGGAACGGACTCAGGGAAACAGGTTTATTGGTTGAAAGATTGAACGTACGGCTTTATCTGAATTTGCAACTGCCATATACTTTGACAGGAACCCCCGAACACTACGCGATCGAAGTGCTTCCTTTGTGTTGAACTCATTGAAGGTTGGAAGGATATTGGTTTAAGTATCGCTGCTGGTCAGTGATTGATTGGTTGGATTTGGAGTTCACGCATCTACGCACTTCGAGCGTTTCAACGGTACCGCCACGGTGCCTCTCTGCCAAAGACATAGTTGTGTTTAATGGTTACACTATGGAGGAAAGCAGCCACAGATGCACCGCAGCGTCCCATAGTTGTGTATAAACCACCAGCTACTAATGGGCCACAGTCAACCATAAACCCATTGTTACCCTAAGACAGGGAACTGCCAAAGCAATCAGACAATCACGTGGTGCCACAGCGCGATGCGACCTGTCAATCAAAGACATACAAGTCCTAATTCGGATTCTAATGATCGGATTGAGGCACTCCAGTACTTCGGGGGCCAAACACTGCCTGCAGCCGGATCCACCAAAGACAAGCACGAGGAGGAATGTATTGAAAAGGCTGGGTTCAACCCCAGGCTGGCACAGCATCGTACTGCAGGTGCGGAAGGCACTGCGGTATTGCCAATATACCAAATATAGACCGCGGGCATCGAAACTGATCATCTCCTGGACCCAAGACCATGCGGGATCGACGTAGAACCACGAGAGAACGAACCTACATGACCAACCACCACATCTCAGTTACTATATCTAGTTTATCTCCTTTCGTTTGTACTAGTACTATAAAAGCAGCCTGTAGAACCTGCATACAGCCAGTTCATTGCACCGTCTATCGGCGTGGGTGTCTTCAGGCATATTTCGCGGAGATTCGTTTACTATCTCTGTTTGTAACTTGTCTATAAATTGAAGTTGTTGGCTCAAATTGTCAAGCAAGGGACTCATCAGTTAAGCTTCAAACAGTTAACCACCTGAGAATTGGTTGTGACTTGTCAGCTGCTTTGCCTTCACACTCGTCAGGGAGAGTCTTGTCATTAGCTGTTGGATCAATTAGTTGAACTTTGCAGTCAACGCTTAAGCCGCTACTATAAAAGTGAAGGAAACATCCCTAAATGAGGACAAGTTTAGGTCTAGGGTGCGGGAGAGTCCTGCAGTAAAGAAACTTGCAAAGGAAGAATCAGCTTGCCTCAATATAGCATTTGGAATAGCCATTGCTGAGGATATTTTGTGAACACAAAGTACAAACTCTGCCCTGAAGCGATAGAACTATCGTTATAGTCACTACCTTCTTGTATCTGTCTCATACAAACATTCGTCCAACGCTGTGGCGAAAGATAACTGCTGTAACTTGCCAAGTGAAGTTCCGTGGGGACTTTGTTAGTGCATCATAGTACTTGTTTTCGTTGTTACCTTACAATCTAAACCTGCTGGCTGCATACTATGGTCCGGACCTGAACTCACTAAGGATTGCGCTAGTCTTTTGGGAGTGATAAGATATTGTTTGTGTGGTTTTAGTGTTGTTTCCATAACACGCTATAACTAGCATATTCAAGACGTATAGTAAGCGCACCGTTTTAATGTACTAACCATTTTGCAGGTATACCCATATAATGATGTCAGTATCACACACCAAGCATCTGTGACGACGGCTACGACCCCAGGGGAGCTGTTCGCGATGCCCTTGGCCACATATGCGTGCCTCCACGCTCGCTGTCGACGCTCAAGCCACCGGCACACATCTAGTCGCAAATTCGTGACTCGCCCTGTGTCGGCAGCTCATGCATCGTCGGTGCCACCTCAAATCGACGCTGCACATGTGCAACATATCTTTCCTCGCGCTCCGCTCGTGCGACCTCAGCCATCTCAGACACTCGATCTTGTTGCGCCAGGACCTCCTCAGCAGCGGCTCAGCGCTTTGAGGCCCTTGATTGCCTCCGAATTATCTATGGCATCACCTCGAGCACTTGAATCGTCAAGCGCTAGATTGTATATAATGCACTAGGTTGAGAGGGATGTGTTATCGGTCCTAGCATTTGTGCTTTCCTTCCACTGCTGATTTCCCCTCACAGCTCCCCATGCCATCCTCAATCTAATCTCAGTTGCGCCTTCCAAGCCATGTTCAAGCAGTTTGAACAGCTTCAAACCCAGTGGCCTGTCTCTGAAGGAGCTGGAGATGTCGATGAGTTCCCGAGTACTGTTGCATTTCGTTCAATTTGTATGGTCACATGTCACACGCCCAAAAATCCACGAAAATTTTCGTAAGTCGCAGGGTCACAAGGTTTCTAAACAAAAGGTCCCTTTGAGGTCACTCGAAATTTGCCCAAATTTGGGTCAAAACAGGGGGTAAAAACGAAAATTTTCGCAAGTCACACATGTCCCAGGGTGTCATACGAAAGGTCCGGTTCGTAAGCGTTGTCACACCCCAAATGGCCTTACGAATTGAACGAAATACTACTCGTCATCATCAAAAGTGACCGTTACTTGGCACGCTGTGTCATAACCCATGATTCAATTCCAACCACCTCTCACTACCAGATACCTCGAGATATTAGCTGAAGACTACACAACTTGTTTTGGGAGAATTAACCCAGTATTGCTCCCCAGAGACCAGGAAATATCAGCAACCCATGTTTAAATTATGACATTTTATCCAACAGTTGAAAGAAGCTTCACATAAAAAATAATTGGAGCCTGAATTCAAATTGGGGCATCCTGGAACAGATAAACAGACATCTTTGGTGGATTTTTTAACAGTCAGGTTCCTGTTTATCTAACAGATTCTTGCCGCAAATTGCGTCGCAGCATTGTCTGCAGGATTGAAAGATCAATTGTTGAATGAGTGATTTCGATGGTAAATCGCTGTGTAGAGCACCATGGATGGATTAAATAATGACTGAGCAGTGCTCCAGTAATCTTTGAAGCAAGGTTGAGCTGTCAAGGTTCAATTTTGTCAGCTTAACTGGAGAGCAGCTTGTGCACGATCCATGCAGGCAGGACTCGTTGCAGAAAATGCCTTGTACATGGATATCCATTCACTTTCCTCGAGTTCCAAGTCATGGGCTATGTTCAACATATCTTAAGTAATAGCCCCGACAACAGAAAGCTCTATCTATGCCAACAGACTGAGCCATACACCTCAATTTTGGACACATGTAGCAAAAATCAAGTAGACTCAAAACAATCGATCCACAGAGGGTATACACATGATTTTTGATGCCAAATTGGATATGAAGGGCGAGAATGTATCCAGATAAACATTTCTAGGTGGTCAGACCCAGAATATTGCACGATTTTCTGCTGTAGTAAGCGAATTGTTTTGGTGATGACGAGTACAGTATGTCGTCGAACTACGAAGTTGGTGTAGCACAGTATGAATATATTGGTTCGACCTACATTGAGACCAAAATAAGTACCCTGGAGCACCGGTTTGTAGTGGCCCGAAGCACCTTATATCAGTACCTGAGCGACGAGATATCGGTGAAAAGCACCAGATATAACTGAAATTTCGAGCAAAAGCACTACATATCAGTGCTTCGAGGTACTAAAATGTGGGCTGCGGGTGCTGATTTAACGTGCTTTGGGTACTAATCTTTGTTTACACTCGGGCACTAATATGCGGTACTTCTGCTGTCTACAGTGCAAGGCGTGTATTTTCCTCCAAGTTTCGTTTTTGACACGCAAATACACTCTACTCACGAGATTTGGACAAATGTCACAGACTCCCAGACTATCGGGCACGGTGAAGTGACGCCAGTGCCGCCACCTTGGCGCCAACTGACGCCCTTTGCCGCCCCTGGCGGCACTGATGTGACGCCCCCAGAATATTTAGTGATGCCCTCTGGGGCCGCAATTTTGTCACACTGCCGCCCCCCTATCTACCACTGCCGCCCAAGTTTGCTTTCTTCTGATGATTTCAGGAATCCAATTACTGTAACCTGTTCATCATACACCACGTGAAGTCAAAGGCTTGAATCAATTTCAACCCTCACACAAGGCGTCTAGTTCCCTCAACTTGAAGCAGTTTTGAAATAGTGGATTAGTGGTATACTAACAGCGGGTCCACATAGTTGCAAAATACCTTGAACCATTGGTATTGTGGCAGTGGTGCCACCATACCGACGAAGCAAAGACCTCAATCAATAACGTAGTTGGTTCAGTATTCAGTTCGAGCGATGTTTCCTGTGTCGATCTGTCGTCCATAACATATGGTTCTAATGGAATTTATAGAAAGGATTCCAATCAATTAATGGCGAGACATGGTTGTAGGGAATTGTGGAAAGCATTTTGCGCCAGTGACATTGCATTGAGCGAGCCCTCAAAAAGTTCGGATCACTGATGCACTCCTACAGGTCCAGAATTTGAATGAGAGCTATAACGGCATCAAATGACCTTCGACAATATATGCATCGGGCCATGCTCGGCTGTTGAACCCGAAACGGCGAGACTCACAACGAGATTTTGGAATATGATGGATTCTTTCATGTTTTTATCAGTTACAACCATTCTAGGAATCGAATCAGACATGCTTGCATCCAATAATTCAGTGAAAATGCCTACCATATTTTTTGTGTGCACCTTGTGTTGCTGCTGCAACACTAGCACGTTTGTTTAAACAATGTCCATTGAGACGGAATTTCATGTTTAAACAGAGGGATAATCTAATCATGTTTAAATTGGACAAGGCACCATAACCGTTCTCACGGCTGGAGGGGGAAGTGCCGCAGATTAAACAGGGTGTTAATCTAAACATGATTAAAGTTACTGGGGAGGCATATTTACACAAAAAAAGGAGTGCATCGAGGATCAACCTCACAACCTCCTAATAAGAACGAAAATGGAGGATTAAAGGCCTTTCCCAGTAGACTAAACAGGCTATGGTTGGACATTTGCTGGAGGAACATGCCTAGCCACACAGTCCAACTCAAGGCAATTCGGACTTGGAGAAAAATTTCCAGGTGTCATGAGCATCGATTAAATCTTGATTAAACATAGAATAAAGTCCAATTAAATCTGAATGGTGATAAGTACAAAAGTTCAGCTGTTTGCTTAGTGAGTGCGTCAGACCAGGGCTTAATCAATTGTAGTCATGGAGGCTGGGCAGAAACTCATGATCGCCACTGGTCACAGATCGCTGCACGCTGAAGGAGCAAGTCTCATTAGATTTGTTGAAGCTGAGCAGGCAAAGGAGGACAAAGTTATCCAGGACACAGTATTTATGGACTCCGGTGAATAAATAATGGAACTTGTAGTCTTGCTTACAGTGGTTATCCAAGGAATACAATTTATTTATTACTCCGTGGTTCCTTTGACTGGAATACATGTTTGGTAAGTGGTTGTGTGGCATAGTTGTAATTCTTGCTCCCAAGTGCAAAGTGTCATCTCTGAAAGATCTTATGTTCGATCCCCTTGACTCCCCTTTTTGGTATTTTCTTGAGCCCTTTCAACACTGTTTAACCGCATTAATCTCGCTTGGTTTAAACGTGATTAAACGGACACCATTGTTAACACCCTGCACAGGCACAGACGCGGACGCCCACAGGGTCCTTAAACCTGATTAGATTAATGTCTCGTTTAAACACCAAATTCACTACATTTTGATGCCCCCTCGGCCAACTTGACCGAGGTCGGCTGAGGTTGGCCGAGGGGCTTGACCGGGTTGGTCGAGGTTGGTCAAGGGGTTCGGTCGAGGCCCCTCGGCCAACCTCGGCCAACCTCAGCCGACCTCGGGTCAAGTTGGCCGAGGAGCCATCAAAATGTAGTGATTCTGTCTCAACGCATATTGATTAAACAATGGTGGTTGTACTTCTTGTTGCTGCCCTTTGACGCCCCCATCACACAGGAAGATTGCCGCCCCCAAAAGTTAAATTGCTGCCCCCAGTGCCGCCCTCCAAAAAAAGTGCCGCCCCTCTGCCGCCCTTTAACGCCCCTCATTGCCGCCCTCTTGAGGCCACTGCCGCCCTCTCGAGTGCTCTGCCGCCCTCTGATGCCCCTGAAATTTGCTCAAGTGCCGCCACTGACGCCCCTGGCACACAAATTCTGACTCAAACAGGCATGTATGGGGACTTTTGAGGCCTAAAATGCATAGCAATTGGACAATCTATTACGTTGCAATTCACCACAATAGAGCAAGACCATGCCCGCCGATAGATGGCACACATCAAATTTATGAGTGCCGCCGTTTGACGCCCCCACTGCCGCCACTGACGCCCTTGGCGGCACAGGGGCGGCAGTAGCGTCACTTTCATTTTGCCCCAGACTATCTGAGAACAACAGAACTTGCCAAGAGCAGTGTTTGAAAGAACCGCAGATGAAGCTGGACACTGATAAAGCGAGACAATCAGATTAGATAGAGTACTAGAATGGCAAACCGATGCCCGTTAGATAATAATCGACTAGAATAAGCAGCACAGTGGAAAAGTACGTCCACGCAGAATTCGCGCTCAGGAAATCACACCCTGTACGCCTACTCACTTTGCACCCTCCTCATGAGATAGAGAGTCCGGTATCGTGCCCTGGCCCACCGACCTCAATGCTGACCCGAATATCTCCGTGGTCCCCATGGGGGTCGCCAATAGGAGGGTGCGCAGCTTCCGGCGCGAGTTGAGCCTAGGTATTATATATATTATGTGAGTGGCACTGTGTATAGCTGGCAGTCACAATTTTCTTACGTCGCGAGGAGCGCGTTGGTGTACATGCGGCCCAGAGAAAAATACATGGCCTGGACGGCATATTTGAGCAAGGCGCGCGCACGGAAATTGGGGGAGGACTCACGAGCCAGATGAAGGTGTCCGGCGATCCGACGTACTAGAACGCGAATCGTCAGTAGGTACATATATATAGATTGCGGTACTTCGGGACGTACGGCGGCGAGGGTTCCCAGAGCGAGAAGACTGTAGCGCTCGGATAGATAAGGACAAGTCGAAGTTGGTGCGGGATGTATACTTGCCTCGTGACCAATCCGGTGGAGACGGTAAAATGGATAATTCGAGTAAGGACAAACTTGGTGCTAGATAAATGAGTAATTAATTTTAGGCAGACGAGGAAAATGGATGAGAACGTACCGGTCAAACTCACTCTTACTACGTTGCAAATACCAACACAGAACGAGCGCAATAGCGAGGTCGTCTGGAAGATTAGAATGTCAGTCCCGGCTAGGGGTATAGTGGAGAGCAGACACACTTGCACCCCCAGTTGAGAAGACGGCGATGGATGCCCTCTTTGAGCTCGGGGCTATCTTAGTCGAATTCCTACCGGCGATAGTCTGCGCGGCCAAGAGTAGGTCGAGCACCAGGGTGGATGTGCATCCCGCGGTCAGGACTCCCGTCAGTAGCGTGTTCCGGTTGCTGAAGCGCCACACGCTAAACAGCGTCTCAACGCAACAGCCAAATTCAGACAAAATTTAACATACCGATGGAGGAAATATGCCTGGCAGGTGAATGTTGCCACACTCAGAAAAACGAGGTGCAGATCAAGCTCTATCGTCGTCAACCCGAGCGCGGCGACATTCCCCCAGTTGGTGACGAGATAGTAGTACATCGCTTGAGAGATCAGAACGAGGTGAACAAAGTCCAACGTCCTGCAAAGAATAATTCAGCTTCGGAGTCGGGCAGGCAATCCGTCTTTACCACACAAAACCCACCTAACGCAGCGGTCAGATCCAGTATGAACTCCAGTGGGGTTAAGAACGCACCAACGCCTTCAATGAAAGTGGATCTTCGGGAAAGCTTTCGTAGTAGATGTACGCTTGGGCGGAGAGTATTCCTTGGAAGCTTCGGAAAGGGAAGAGATGCGTGAGCTCCGAGGGCATTATACCTTCACGTGGACTCACAAAGTCGACACTAAGACTGGATCGAGCGCTTCAGCTCTGAAGGGCATGCAGATCGTACGGTAACAACATACCGCCTATAAGCAGGGCTCCGTTCGAGGACTCGTGAGGAGCCATCACAAGCACAAAAGGACCAGCACAGAGTTGTATTCGCGGAAAGACTTTGGCAACGCGTTCAGTCCGGCTTCGGACACCCTAAGGCCTGGGGCGTGTTTATTCGTGGTTGCGGGTCGTACGATGGAAAGAGCAGTCTAAAACAAGACACCGCAATCGCTTGATATCCCGTAGTCCCATTCGGGCGCAGGGATCAACTGGTTCGGTGACCGATCAAGTTACGACCTGAAACTGACCTGAATGGTATTCTCGTTACAGCTGTTTCCGAAAAGCTTGACACTCGCGTAATTTTCTTGCTCTCAACCAACTTTTGATGGAGGGCCAAGGATTACTGCTTTGGGCTAGCCGAGCGTAGCCGAGCTGCGCCCAGCCGAGGCACAAATGCGAACTTGCAGTCAACTATACAATCCAAACGTTTTCTTGCTCAGGCTTCTTACACCAAACATCCTCCGTAAGTGTTCTGACCGCTTTCCAGGCAAGCAGACTATTTCGAGAGTAAGTTTTGAGGTAGGCTGCGAACGGCAGCAAGAGAATTGCTGACGGCAAGCGTAGCAAATGAATCCCTAACCAGGTAAACCTTAGCACTACATCAAAAGTTGGTTGTGAGCGAAAAAAAAAAAAAAAATTGAGTGTCAAGCTTTTCGGAAACAGCGGTCTTCGACAGTTCGACTGTGAAGAATCTCTTCGCTCCGCTGCGGCAATCAGTGGCGTACTTACGCAACTGCATTATTCCGCCTCGGTTATTCCACTCGTCTCGATTCCTCCTTTCTCTCTGCTTATAAAGGCCTGAGGTCTCCGTGCCGTCTCCCAGAGACATTGATGAGATTAATGCTCTCCAGATACGGCTCTGGAGACGTCCCCCCCCAGCGGGTTCAAACTTCTGGGTTGTCACATCGACCACCATAATGAGCTCCAAGTTCCTACCATTGTCCAAGGACTTAGCAACAAGGGCACGGAAGTGGTGCTAGTAACGGAGATCAGCGGGACGGAATGAACTATGACTACAGGGCCCTGAAAACTTGACACAAAATTAATTCGTAGTGCCGCCGCCACAGTGCAGGGTGGTAGCGGAGCAGCTTTCTGTAACCAGATCGTACCTCCCGACGGGCGCGGCTTTTATTTACGAGAGATGCCGAGACGATGAGGCCACGTCTGACGTAAAAGACGAATCAAGGGAGACAGGCGGTTTCGGCATTAAAACCGATGTGCCAAGGACGACAAAGAGCTCGGAGGCTGCAAAGAGGTTGGGGTTATTCTGGTAGCTAATCTCGGCCTCCGGGGCAAAGGATATCAATTGCCGTGAAAGGCACCGGCCGGCCTTATACGGCAGTTATCCGGCAGGCGGGCATTATATCTACTATCCACTTCTTAGAATGCCCAGCGGAGGCCGAAGCATTTTTGGGACCAAAACATGGCATCCAAACATGTCTTCCTGTTTGGGAATATGTTTCACGTGTGACGTAAAATCAACCCCAAAAGATTCCTTCTTTGGCCTATTTTCTACACCAAATTCGACCCCGAACATGACGTCTATTTGCGTCCCAAAAATACGTCCAAAAATCGATTATTTTTGACAAGAGTTTTCGATGCCGAAACAGGGAGAGAACAAAGCAAATCTCGCTGTTTGCGTCCCAAACTAACATTTTTTCTTGCATGAAAAACGCCATCAAAAATAATGTATATTTCTGCTGGACTTTGGACATGAAGAGGCATCATTTTAAGAGTACAAAAAGAGGATGAAAAATCCATCGGTTTCAGCTCATGTTCCAAAGGGGCCAAAAAAGTGGCCAAAGGGAGAGACATGTTTGGACGCCATGTTTGTGGTCCAAAAATCCTTCGGCCACCGCAGTGATGGGCGACATAACGAACATTCCAGTGGAACATCACATGCGATGACCTCACAGCTACGACGTCGGTGCGGAAACTGCCGGGGTGTTGCACTGGGACTACTGTAGGGGCGTGTATGGTAGCGACGGCCGGGGTCGCGTTACGCCCGCCAATTTTAAGAAATTAGCGACAGAGGTCTAGTTACGCGTTACAGATGCGAAATTAGGCAACAGGATGGCCTCGGCAAAGCGCAACGTTTTGCATGGCGGTAGATAAAGTTGTAGAGGGTGATGTTGGGATGCTCCAGGGTGGTGGTGACGAAGAGAATGTGTGGGCATATAGCGACAACGGCATGCGGTGGGGCGAAGGAAATTTGATCCCAGAAATATCTACGAATTCGTAGATAGGAAACTCAATTTTCTTTGTCATTTTTCTGCCGGTTTTCAAGCCTTAAAAATGATTATTTTATTCCTCATTAAAGTTAGCGACAGACCCCCCGTTACGAGTTACTCCCAGGAATTTAGGCGACATTTTGGAGCTCCGTTACGCGTTACTGTCGTTACCATACACGCCCCTACAGTATCAGCTGGTCTAACGAGCACCATGTAACTGCGTATTGGGACCACTAGGCTGGGACGGGAGCTGGGAACGACCCACCACCACGAGCCCCATGAATTTATTCACGGGTAGCAACTAGAGCTATAGAACTTCACACGGTCAAGTGAGCCAGTCGGCCATCACGGCACAACGGCGTGCGGCATCTAATGCCAGAAGAGCGGGCAAGGGAGTGAAGAACATGAAACAACAAACAGTAAACTAACGTGAAGCGGCGCATTAATGGGCTCCAGCTAGGACAACCCACTGGGAACAACTAACACGAGACAACGAAGTGGGAAATAATGTAAAACCAACGGGCCGTTGACGGGTAAGCCAACACGGCACACGACATACGGCACGGGCACTGCAACATGATCAAACGGCATCCGGTAGGTGCGACATGTGGGCAGAATCGAACGGCACACAGGCCAAACTATCCAACTTAACTGGGAAACAAGCAGCTGAGAAACAACGGACGGGGAAACAACCAGGTGGGAAATCCTTGATGCCCGTGAATTTATTCACGGGTAGCAACTAGTGCCATCATAATCCGCGCTAAATGCATGCCGCTTCCAGCGCCATCCACCAATTTATTTCGCGGCCGTGACTTCAACAAGTGTTCTTGGATGCTTCTGGTGCACTATTCCTCAACCAAAACCAACCTGCCCTCGACTAATAGCCAACCTGGAATCAGTATTGTAAATTCTAAAGCAGTTGCCAGTGATGTACTATTGGAAACGGGTGCCTTGTATCATAGACAGCCACCTCGGTGACATGGGGCTACACTGCGCGACATTGCTGGTACAGTCAACTACCTAGTGATGGGACGGTCAAATTTGGTTGCGTAGTATGCTCTAAATATTGATTCTCCTGGCTTGGCTTCAAGCCACGAAGCCAAGAAGCCAAAGCCGTGGTTTGACAAGCCAAGCCAAGCCAAATCCTGTGGCCTTGGGATGGCTTTGGCTTCGATTTAGGGTGTCGGAAGCCAAAGCCAAGGGCTCAAGCCGTGGCTTTGAATACCCCCCTCAGAATAGCTTTCGAGGTAGATGGCGAGGGTGGTCATGGTCGAGACTGAGATCTAATTTTGAACTGCGGTTGAACCTCATCTAGATTTGTGATCAAGTAGTTAGAAGCGGCTTTGATGTCCTGTAATCTACAGTTGGGCGTCATGACGTGCTCGGCGGCCGTCCAATCACCTCCAATGGTCAACTAATGTGGAAAAAAATATCCAGCATACTCCAGGTGACATACAAATGTGCAATTGTGTTAGCTCTCAGCTTTTTGTAGCATAATTTCCGTGAAGGAAAATATGGTTCAAGCCCCGGCTTGAGCCAAAGCCAACCCAAGCCAAAAAATCACTAACCACAATGGAGTAGCCGGCGATGAAGGTGGCGGTGGGGCTGTCTCGGCAACTCACGGAGGATCTCTAGCGCTGGGAGCAAGGAATGATGATGCCAAACTATGGACACAGCCTCTAAACTACGCCAAACCGCTGCCAAACACTCTGCTCTGCCACTGATGGCGTCCTCCGTAACTACCAGCTGAAGCTCTGCCCTTTACCACAGCACGGGAAAACATATCCAGCCGAATCATCAGCCCGAGCGGAAATAGCTGCCTCCAGAGTGGCCTCTGGCTTTGCGCCATCTTACGCAAGAAACGGGATCTTTTCGGCCACAAGGAAGCGAAAATTCGGAACGCACACCTCATGCCTAGTCGGAACCTCGGAGGAAGCTACAATGAACATCGTAAACCCATCAGTAAATCATTCTATAGGAAACTTCCATTTCTCCATTTATCCATGATTGGTCCAGGACTGTCCGGGAACTCCTTCCTTCCGTACCAGATTCGAGCCGATGGAGGGATCAGTATGCCGGTCTAAGTGTACATTTAATCAGCCACAAGATAAAGCGGTGATTTCGGACTTGGCGCCGGAAAGATACGTGATTAGATCCCTTCCCCGCAAAAGAGATAAGGATACTCGGTATTACCAAAAGTAGCCGGGCGCTCCGGATCAGAGTATTCTGCACCCGTACCTTGCACATTGAGGGCAAAGTTGTCGGTGGCTCATGGAAAGATGTCCTTTAACATATCTACCACAAAAACGAGGATCATTGTGCTTTTTATACCCTGAGAATTGGTGTCTATTTGGGAGTTGGAATAAAAGGATGATTCGCCGGCCGCTTGACTTACTCACGGAAGATTCCAACAAGACTGTAGACCTCCAAAACTTTATACGAGCCTTTCTACAGGCCAATTGAAGTTTCCGAAGGCTTAAAGTGGGAAAAAATCTCAGCCAGAAAATCACTGAGGCAAATATGCTGCTATTTCGTAAATTTAATATTGCACTGAGTATGAAGGCTTATAACTCACGCTCCAACGTTCAGGTGGGTGCCAAACACATCTTAGATGAGGTTTGAATGCATAAAAAGGCCAAAAAAACTTCATTGTGTGCCAATAATACCAAGTGCCCGGTCATTTTTGGTGATACCGAGTAATCTCTAACTTGTGGGGAAATCGTGGCATTCCGCAAGATATTTATAGATGTCGGCTGCAAGATACAGATGCGTCGCCCGCAAGATAAAGAAAGATTGACACCCGCAACTTGTATACTCTTCCGCCAAACTTCTATTCAAACCTTCCCACAATAAACAAGTTGACCAGGGCGAAGCAACAATTACGGCTATTTGCGGAACATAAGGCACAAGCCGTTTTCTTTTCCGTTTTTGGACACTTTTTGATCATTTTCTTCTTTTTCCCTCTAGCTCCCTTATTTCTTGCCCGTTTGCCTCAAATCTAGGTGTAATCGATTCGGCTGCCGAAAGGCAATGCATAGGCCCTTTCCAATAATTTTATGATGTGTAGTATGTTGCCTGTACTGAATCAAGCAACTTTCGGAAGAAATCCCTCCAGCAACGAGACGGGCGCTTGGGATGCCGAGCGAGTTTAATAAAATATTCCTACGAATTTATAATAATGCACTGGATAGTTTTATTTGGCAAATTCCAATGGGAAACCTTGAAACAGCGGCAATAATCTGCTCCACATCACGATTGGCGTGCAAAATTGGTGACCCTACATCAATGGGACGGGTGGTCAGGCTGAGCTATATGTTTATTCCCATCGTCTTTAAGGTGTATAGAAATGCACTGCACTGGTTGAACATTTCAAGTTTTTCAGTGAAAAAATTGGTGAAAAATGTCCATTATTTTTCACACTTTTTCACTGAAAAAGCAAGTGAAAAACTTAAAACTTTCACAGTACTTTTTGGCTTCTTTCAAATTTTTCACCTTAAAAACGAAAAATTGATGAAAATATTCTAAGTTTTTCACTTATGTTTTCAGTGAAAAAAGCGTGAAAAATAATGGACATTTTTCATCAATTTTTTCACTGAAAAACTTGAAATGTTCAACCAGTGCTGTGAGGTTTCCAAGTTAAGAATACAACAGGTACTGTCGGAATGAGGGCAATAAACTCCCATATCACATCTTGATCTCAGGTGTGATCCTGGTTTGTTGACCTCGTTGCAAGGGTACTCATATGACTGTGCAAGAAAAAACATACGGCGCACTTCTTTACATGCCAAAGATGTCCTTATGAAAAATCAAGCAGTAATTGTTGCTTCATTCCCGCAAACTTACTACTTGTGTTTATTGCGGGAAGGTTTGAATAGAAGTTTTGTGGAAGAGTATAAAAGTTGCGGGTGTCAATTTTTCTTTATGTTGGGGGCGACATGTCTGTATATTGCGGCTGACATCTATAAATATCTTGCGGGATGCCACGATTTCCCCACAAGTTAGACACCGTAATTACCCTTATCTCTTTTGCGGGGAAGGGATCTAATCACATATCTTTCTGGCACTAAGTCCGAAATCACCACTTTATCTATCTTGCAGCTGATTAAATGTACACTTAGACTGCCATACTGTCCGGATGTACATTTATTCGGCCGCAAAAAAATTCGGTGATTTTGGCCTCTCCGCAACAAAAATAGGTCTTTTGACAGTATCCCCGCTAAAAACAGTCACATCAATCATTCAGTTTCTTTTGCAGGCGAATTGCTCATTATTCTGCCTACCTACCTACCTACCCGCAATATAAACCCTAACCCAAAGTTGAACCGCCCGCAAAACTTTTGAAGCCTGCGCAAAAAAAATTGTTCACATATTCACGCAATAAATTGGTGTAGTTTGGGCTATCTGTTCAGAGTCGCAAAATGATCATTCAATTGAGAGTAACTGTACACGATGGGTCTGACTCGAAGCATTTCTTTCTATTCTCTCCACAGTTTGCTGTTTTTTTGGATGTCGCAATTCATTCACCTGGTTACAGGCAAGTATAGTGAGAAGAGACCAGGGACTGGCATGAGATTGAGCGAATACCAAGATGCATCACATCTGCCTCGGACTTGATTGAATCCCTTAAAACCACATTACACGTGGATTTATAATTTTATTCAAGTTGCTGGTTCCCGATGTTACTCAGGGCAAGGGTATTGCTTGGGAAGGAGTTCGGCATAACAAGGCATTCAACTATGAGAGCTGGATCCACAGATTAGTACCATCAATGCCACTGATGCCTTCTCTTTGAACACATGGAAACTTGCATCATTCGGGGATGCCCTGTGACCCAGGTAATTTTCTACCAATCTAAACTTCCAAGCCTGCAAGGTTGCGAGTCATCTGGATATCTCGAGGATGTGGACAAGACCAAATACTCTTCCAACCACCATAAACCCCTGTAAATTCTCAGATGATCCAACAGTGCACTGATGTTCGGTCATCCTGCCACTGTCCTTTCGCCACCTTGCATTAATTTAGCAGCAAATCCAGTCAGTCGGTCAGGAATCCTAGCATTGTCCAATGTTGTTTTACATACCACTCGCGGCTGGGGCAAAAACTTGTCATGCAGCTTGAATGACCTCACAAGGCCTAACCATTATCTGGCAGACAACATGGTATTAGCTATGGAGGTGTGTTGTTAACGTCGAGTAGTGAGAAGAGGATTAATGGACTCTTACTAATAAGTTGAAGCGGTTGGATGGTGCAGCACCTCAATTTGCCATGGGGTAAAATATGGTTCTCATTTGGGTGAAATATAATGAGTCCTATTGGTCGGGGGCACAGAGCACACCATTCCAGGTATATTCCGACCGTTCCTTGGTAAGATTCTGCACATGGTGGATTGATGGCAGATTGGACATCAACCACCATGTAGCGCCTTCTGCAATGTAACTTGCATTTTGAAAGTGTCCCTCGAAGATCTTCATGGAAACCGGAGTCTCCAGCCATGTAAGCTTTGAATGATACCCTACTTTGAGTGTGGCTTGGGATAGGTCCTAACGCTCCTATCACCCAATGCTTCGGTTACAATCGAAACACCGCCTCTGGTGTTTCTCACATCACCTGGATCGATGTGAACGCGTTGGCAATCCCAAATAGACAATCACATAGTCGCTCGTCACTTTGGTCTCCGAGGTTTTGGTAATGAAATTACTGAAACTGGCGATACCAATGAAATACCCTCTGGTTTGGTTGGACTACACATTCTCCTGCACATTTCAGAGCGAGAACATGTCAGAGACGCCTCTGGCTTCCACTAGGATCTCGTCCCATTGCTCTTGTGATGCTGGCCACAGGCCAGCTACTTCGTGTTCTTAGTACTGCCTCTAGTAGATAATACAATAGGAATGGACTACACAATGAAAAGCGAAAAATATAGCATTTTCAGGTGTGTGTTCATTCACTGCTTATCACCCACCTGCTAATACCAAGTAACCAGTCTAGTTAGAGGCGCTATGTCCCGCTTATGGCGCCTCTAACTAGACTGAGCCCAGGCCAAAGGTGCCCCTCCGATACCCCGTCGCTACCAGCGTGACAAGGCAGGACAGTTCCACCGCCGTCCCACGAAAAGCTTCGCAGGCGGGACGTGTCCCGCTTAAGTGGGGGGTAACGGTGTCGACCGTGGGTGGGACGTAGAGCCTTTGTGGGTGGGAGGGGGAGAGCTACGCGTGGTAGCGGGACATAACACCAAGCGGGACGATGTCCTGCCCCCTTGAGGGTCATTGATCAGGACATAAGGTACAGATATGGGTCGTAGCAGGACATAAGGAATAGATATGGGTTGTAGCAGGACATATGGGTACGCGGGACATAAGGGATAGATATGGGTGGGAGCAGGACAGACGAGTACACGGGACATAACCAGCAGGTACCGGTTGTAGCCGGACACATGGGTAAGTGGGACATAAGGAACAAATATGGGTCGTAGCAGGACATATGAGCAGGCAGGACATAAGGAATAGATATGGGTGGGAGCAGGACAGACGAGTACGCGGGACATAACCAGTGGGTACCGGTCATAACAGGACACACAAGTAAGCGGGACATAAGGAACAAATATGGGCCATAGCAGGACATATGAGTAGGCGGGACATAAGGAATAGATATGGGTGGGAGCAGGACAGATGAGTATGCAGGACATAACCAGCGGGTACTGGTCGTAGCAGGACACATGAGTAAGCAGGACATAAGGAACAAATATAGGCCGTAGAAGGACATAAGGAATAGATATGGGAGGAGCAGATATGAGTGGTAGCACGACATAGTGGTAACCAGGACATAAGGACAGGTATTGGTGGTAGCAGGACCAAGGGGTAAGCGGGACATAAGGAACAGATATGAGTGATAGCAGGACATAGCAGTGAGCGGGACATAAGGACGGGTATCAGTGGTAGCAGAACCAAGGGGTAAGCAGGACATAAGGAACAGATATGAGTTGTAGCAGGACAAAGCAGTGAGCAGGACATAAGGATGGGTATGGGTGGTAGCAGGACTGAGGGGTAAGCAGGACATAAGGAACAGGTATGCGTGGTAGCAGGACATAGTGATGAGTGGGACATAAATGATATAATTGGTAGCAGGACACAGGGATTAGCGGGACATATAGAGAGATATGGGCAGTAGCAAGATATACTGCTAAGCAGGACAAATTTAGGATCGATTTTGGTGGTGGCAGGACATAGACTAAACAGGTTTTTATCAAGCAGGACATAAGTTGTCAATTTTTGTCAAGCGGAACATCGAGCCAAAGACAACACCTGTGTCATGAAACAGGACATAGGTAGATATTGGTGGTGGCAGGACACAATGGCTCACCACACTGCAATATCCTGAATGCCATCTACTTTTTCCTTGAAAAAAAAAGAAAAAAAAAAATTGGCACTGATACAATCTTTACTGTGGGTGATCACGTTTGCTTCCCGTCAGTATAATTTGTATCAGGTTAGCTACTTGATGATTTAACACATGTTTGATCAGCTTACCCAGCATATATAGGTCTGAGAGCTGGAAGTACTCCTATTCTCCCTATATCATCGCAGTTTTGCTGAATCAGTGACATCAATCAGTGTTGTTCTTTGTTTGTCCACTACGCCTGTCACCCAAATAAGGCAATTATCATAAAAGCATACTATCTGGAGTAAATTTGGATGGTCCAACCACAACCAAGATACTGAATGTGTGTGTGATGTTTACAAACAGTCAGCCTGCTACAAATTTGTATCCCAGAGTGCTCCAGAATGTCACAATACTGTATTGGATAATGTACAGGAAGGAGTGTTGATATGATACCAATAAAATCCCACATGAGGCTGAGAGTGCTTGCCAACAGGTTATGAGGTTCCCATGCATCTACTGAAACATGATCTTACTCCTATACTAGCAGATTCAATGATGTAGTCTATATTTCCTGACCGTGGGAAAATGAGGATCTCTGAGGGATGCAAGACCAGAGACCAGGTAAATACTGATCCCTGATCATTTAGCAATGCATTGAAGCTATCTGGACCCATGGGATACACATCAATGTCATGTGAACTGTCACCCTATGGAGGTTACTCTTGTCCAGAGTATTTGGCCACACCCTTGTCACCCCACCATCGAAGATGTTCAGAACACCTTTTACAATGTTAATTTATACTCGAAAAAGGCATATACCCAAATAAATAGGCACTAACATTGCTCTGTGATCAAAATTCCGAAAGTCTCATTTCCACCTCATTTGATTGATATGGGTCTAGGAAAGCGAAGGAGTCGGTTTCTACACTCATAATCAGAATTAGCACGCATTTCGAATATGCTTTATTTGAAGTGTTTTGGTCAAATATTGCATCCAGGAGGGTTGACGCAATGAATGTCTATAAAGTTTTCAGTTAATTGCGGTCCATTTTATGTACCTACGTAGAAATACCTATAGAAAAATGCGGAAAATCCTAATAAATTCCCAGAGCACCCTTGAGGTCATCATAGAAAATTGGCTCCCTAAGATTTCCAAGGAAGTACACAACTGACATGATATACATCAACTTTTGTCACATTTCCTGTGACGTGTTGGCGATCACCTAAAAACGTGTTGGCGACTTGTCACGATAAGTGACGGTTTTAACAGTATGTCCCGCTATTTCCTGGTATGTCCCGCTCAATGTGTCCCGTTTGTCCCGCTTCAACGAAGGTCTTCAAGGTGTGTCCCGCTTAATCTGTTGAGCTTGTCCTGTTTAATCGAGGTTTTGACGGTATGTCCGGCTACTTTGTTTTGAATGAGTGAGTCGTATATTGTTGAAGTGATGATTTGAATATGCACTCAATCCGATTGGATTTTGGACCCTGTTTTTATCTTTCTGGGACAGTAGTGCAGGTTTTACGATCTGTTATGGTTAAGTGAAAATGATCATTAAATCACTATATCCACAAAAAATCAGAGGGAATTTGGATGGAGGAATGTGTCGAGTTGAAGGCATGATCCTACTTGGGACTAGATCTGTTAATCTGTTAGAGGTTTAATACCTTGTGTGATTCATCTGCTATTGGGTCTACACATCCCCTCATTCTGAATATATTGTGCCACACCAATTCATGTGATATGGTCCAACTCTGGCAGCAGTGGGATATTGTGTTGCTTTCCATAATCAGTCTGGTTTCAACTCAACAGAACACAGATCAATACACAGTCAGACTGAATTTCTGAGGCAAGACCACTGGGTACAAGCATCAGGAGAGAGATGGTCTGGGTTGAGCAAAGTGACCATCAATTGTGAATTGATGAAAGATTGGTTCCTTAGCACTATGAAGACTGTATATTTTGTTTATGCCTCTAGACAGTGGTAGTTTTATATGTGTCCAACAGAATGGCATTCAGAATATTGCAGTGTGGTGAGCCATTGTGTCCTGCCACCACCAATATCTACCTATGTCCTGTTTCATGACACAGGTGTTGTCTTTGGCTCGATGTTCCGCTTGACAAAAATTGACAACTTATGTCCTGCTTGATAAAAACCTGTTTAGTCTATGTCCTGCCACCACCAAAATCGATCCTAAATTTGTCCTGCTTAGCAGTATATCTTGCTACTGCCCACATCTCTCTATATGTCCCGCTAATCCCTGTGTCCTGCTACCAATTATATCATTTATGTCCCACTCATCACTATGTCCTGCTACCACGCATACCTGTTCCTTATGTCCTGCTTACCCCTCAGTCCTGCTACCACCCATACCCATCCTTATGTCCTGCTCACTGCTTTGTCCTGCTACAACTCATATCTGTTCCTTATGTCCTGCTTACCCCTTGGTTCTGCTACCACTGATACCCGTCCTTATGTCCCGCTCACTGCTATGTCCTGCTATCACTCATATCTGTTCCTTATGTCCCGCTTACCCCTTGGTCCTGCTACCACCAATACCTGTCCTTATGTCCTGGTTACCACTATGTCGTGCTACCACTCATATCTGCTCCTCCCATATCTATTCCTTATGTCCTTCTACGGCCTATATTTGTTCCTTATGTCCTGCTTACTCATGTGTCCTGCTACGACCAGTACCCGCTGGTTATGTCCTGCATACTCATCTGTCCTGCTCCCACCCATATCTATTCCTTATGTCCCGCCTACTCATATGTCCTGCTATGGCCCATATTTGTTCCTTATGTCCCGCTTACTTGTGTGTCCTGTTATGACCGGTACCCACTGGTTATGTCCCGCGTACTCGTCTGTCCTGCTCCCACCCATATCTATTCCTTATGTCCTGCCTGCTCATATGTCCTGCTACGACCCATATTTGTTCCTTATGTCCCACTTACCCATGTGTCCGGCTACAACCGGTACCTGCTGGTTATGTCCCGTGTACTCGTCTGTCCTGCTCCCACCCATATCTATCCCTTATGTCCCGCGTACCCATATGTCCTGCTACAACCCATATCTATTCCTTATGTCCTGCTACGACCCATATCTGTACCTTATGTCCTGATCAATGACCCTCAAGGGGGCAGGACATCGTCCCGCTTGGTGTTATGTCCCGCTACCACGCGTAGCTCTCCCCCTCCCACCCACAAAGGCTCTACGTCCCACCCACGGTCGACACCGTTACCCCCCACTTAAGCGGGACACGTCCCGCCTGCGAAGCTTTTCGTGGGACGGCGGTGGAACTGTCCTGCCTTGTCACGCTGGTAGCGACGGGGTATCGGAGGGGCACCTTTGGCCTGGGCTCAGTCTAGTTAGAGGCGCCATAAGCGGGACATGGCGCCTCTAACTAGACTGGTTACTTGGTATTAGCAGGTGTTATCACCGCCTTGGCAGGAAAATAGCAATCAGGCATCACATGCTCACGAGGCACCTCGATTGCATTCAAAAACAGTTGGAAACTCTCGAAAAACATCTTCTCCACATCCTCGACGCTTGCACCCTCTTGTCACCAGCTGCCCTCACATCTGTCATATCCACGACATTGAGTGCGCATCCAGCTTATGCTGTAGTCTCAACGCTGCTGCCTCTCCCCATACCATTCCCGGAGACCTTTCCTCCCTCTCGACCCTGCTTCAAGGTTTCTTGAAGCCCTCAACGTCCCCTCGTCGAGAGTATATACGAGACGAATAGGACTGGGACTCGCCCAGTCCTATCATCGGTGGCCGAATCCTACTCAGTCCCATCAAACGATAGGACTCAGCCCATCAAGAATAGGACTCAGGTCACTCGACATCCCAGCAATCAAACACCCATCAAATTTGTGATCCGCCGTTTAAAGTCGGTGATCCGTGCGTGCCTTCGTCTTGTGCAGCTTTTTCCTATCTTTCCCTCGTCTGGTGTGCGGCACTTTGGCTTGGCACTGACTGCGCAGATTAAAACGACATCAATTTCGCTGTGCGCTTCGAAACAAAGCCATTTTAAAACGACTCGGAACTCCCGACCACTTGCCAACCACCATCCCCACCCTTGCATCGGTCTCGCAGCACAGGTAGTGACCTGTGCTGCAACCTTGGGATGGGATCGTAATTTATTCTTCTGTCTTATCTTTGTATCTTTCATCTGTGTTTCTATGGGTACTTTATGAGCTTTGCGAGCAAGAAATCAAGCTCCCGAAAGAGGAGCGCTACATCCACATGGCCATGGACAAGAACAGATTTCGGCTCGTGGTAACTATGCATCCATATATTGCAATGTTTATCCTGTCTCTCACCATCGATTACACTTTCAAATGTGTCAAAGGCGATATGGATGAGTGGGAGGTGGCTGGTTTTTTGGATCGATTTCCCAGCCTGTACTGCGACAGAAAAACACGCCCGACCTTTGCCCAACTCTTCACAGAACTCTTTGACACAATTCGGCAGGTTACCGGCGAACAGCTCAAACTCGCACCATTCTATCCCGACGCAAACTGCCATATTGTAATTCTGGATGGAGAGGTTCCGCAAGCACAAGGCTTCGTGGACTGGCTTCCGAAATACAACAACCGGGAAATCAGTCAGATATATACGTTGAATCTAGATAAGCTGCTCCACGTTGTCTCAAAACCTGCAATCCTCATTTTGACCGGTACTCCCTCATTTTCGCTGAAACATGGACGCTGATTGCTATGAATTGATTGTTGGAGTGCCGACTTCTCGAGTCCTATTCTTTGATCGGATTTAGTAGGACTCAGACGTCAATGATAGGATTGGGTGAGTCCCAGTCCTATTCATCTTGTCGATACTCCCTTGTCGACAGTGGTAGATTTTGTCGGTGGATGATTATGTCAGATGGTCATGTGGTTCTATGCAGATGATCACGTGTGATGCTACATAAGGTTCAAATCCCTTCCAAGTTTAATGTCGACTAAACAATTTTGTTTATTTTTACTTACGGGCGTCGGGCAGGCGGATGCAGGAAAAGAAGCGATGATATGATTTTATTTATGGCCCACCGTGGACAGGCTTAGCCCTATCCTCATTGATGTATAGTTGAATAGGTGGTGTTCAAAATCGCAACATCATAACAAGATTCTCCGATTTCAGTATCGCCACCCAATATATGGGTGTATTGAAAGTATTTGCACCTGTCTGTGACCCTATGTCCGGTCCCGAATAAGTCCTCACGCACTCGACAGTACTCATAATGACTCTTCACTTACTTCGTATTGCAGCAGATGAGGCAACTGGTAGATTGTTCTCTAATCTTCCATAACCTTCCCCGCTATTCTGCTTGACTCACTGTAGACATATTAAAGGGAGTTGTTCCCTCTTGTAACGACATCTATTCTTACCTCTACCAATCCAGCTAGATTACCCAAAAATCTTGTGTGAAATTAAGTGTGAAGCTGCGCGCTCACGTTAGTATTCAGTCAAGCTAGTTCCGAGTTGTAAAGTCACGGGCTTACCTCTAGGGCTAGAAGCAACCCGTGGCTGGTTGATATTCCCGGCTCGTCTCAGAAGACTCGCTCTCTCGGCAAGGTTGTTCAGGGAAACTACATTGATTATATAGAGGTTCTTTAACTCTAACAATTCCTAACGAAACTAACCCGGATCTCTAACTGACCCTCTGCTCTTAGCAGATTTGAGCTCTCATTTTAGCAACCACATCTTTGCAGCCCTTGATTACTAGTAGTTGATTTGTGTTCGCATTCAATTACATCATCCCTCGTTCCATACCTCTATCAGTTATTCATTTCCAAACAAGCATCCAAAGTTGAATCCCTTTATTGCGCGGAAGTACTATCTGAGACCCCCTACCTGGCCACCCTACCTAGTTGGCCACTTGGGAGCTAGAAGGCCAGGGCTTGGTAATTATGACTAGGCATAATATACAAACAGAGTACGACCTGCAACCAAGGTCCAGACCAAATTTCAGCTGAAAGTGATGGGTTGATCGAAAGTCACGGCATTGCGGATCGGAATCCGAGGCGTGGGGACATCAATTTCTTGCCATTGCCTTACTTGCCGTGGCTATTTTTCCATCATTTCTTCATCGATCCACGACTTTTGGGGCTCGTTTTGATCCCCCGATGCTGGGCCTCTGTCCGTGATGCTACTGGTTGGCAATGGCCTCACAACTCTCTTTTACACACTCAGGAAAGCACAAATGCTTTTGTCGGTCAGCCATGCTGGCCACCGTCGCAGTACACGATACCACCACGCTATCGGTTTGGAAGCTTAAAGAGTACTTTTTACTATCAAATCCTTCATTCTCAGAGATATTCCGAGATTTTATCTATTCATCTCTGATAGCTCTGCCAGCCATTATCTCAAACCATCCAATGTTGGTCTCGCTAATGGTCAGACTTTTTGGAGGAGCTACCAGCATCTTGTAATAGAGTTGGGTGTTCAGGTCCATCCCAATGCTTCCCATTAAGCAGCCTGAATCTTAATTTGGCTCATCTAGGCGTTTCCTCTACTTGTAGGACACTCGTTCATTTCCCCACCCTGATTTTGTGGTTTTGCATCGGTCGGAACCAGATTTTCTGACCTTTCATATGCCTCATATATACACCACAGCTGTATGAGATAGTCAATACAATCTCCCACTATGATTTAGAATGCAAGTGGCGGCATTTGAGAGCTCAGGCCATTATTTAGCAGGGTGGCCAACTAGCCTGTTATTCAGCCATGTTGTACTACCGCGCAAAAGAAATTCACTGCTAACTCAAATGTTGGGATATTTGCGAACTTAGGGTCTTGAATCCTTCCTAGGACACATGCCTTCGTTCTGACACAGTTGGGCGCACGTAGGGCTAGTGGACAGATTGAGATTGAGGCATGAATGCTTGGGTGGCCAGGTAAGGGGTCAAATATAGTATCAATTAAAAGGTTTGCGGACTTGACTTTATTTTGCGGGCGGTTCAACTTTGGGTTAGGGCTTATATTGCGGGTAGGTAGGTAGGTAGGCAGAATAATCAGCAATTCGTCCGCAAAAGAAACTGAATGATTGATGTGACTGTTTTTAGCGGGGATGCCGTCAAAAGACCTATGCCCACTAACTTTAGGTAGTGGGTCTTATACCGCCCTAATTAACACAGTCTCCGCCAAATTTTTATAAAGTTGTTCTTGTTTGGTCGTCTTTCGTAATCGAAGTGCCCTTGGTCTTGTTTCGACTCTCGCCGCAGACATTCTTATTCTCAAAATCCTTTTATGGCCTTGACTAGTCAGTCACACGTGACGATGTTTGCCTTTGTTTCCCTGCATCTCCTGAATTTTCACTTTCTGCCACATCAACGTAGTCCTCCTCAGTACTTACACCGCTCTCTATGGCTGCTATGTCCATTCTTGTGGATGGGATTTATACCGCCAATGTCACGATATCTCCTCTGTCTGCTGTTACCGTCTTATCGACTGCCTTTGTGCGCTCACAACTGCCGCATCAGCGCCAGCAATCTTCGCGCTTTGGCCTCACTATCAATGGCGGTCCTTGCGGCAGCTTTACTGTGGGACTAGATTGCTCTGTTTCCCCTCATCTATTCTCCGACATCTGTCTGGGCCTGGACTGGAAAGCTAGTGTGCGAGAGTGGCTCATCAGTCTCGGGGAACGCCCCACAAGTGGGTTTGAGTCAATGTACCTGAAGGCTCTCGATCCCGCTGCTACTGGTGTGTTGTATCTCCTGTATATTGAATTTAATTTGTTTACTTCTTTCTTAAATACTCTCGACGCTCTCTCAGGTGCGTGCTTTGTTGCCCGCTCCACACTGATGTGCGCTGACTGTTTACTGTATCTAGTTCTACATCTGTCTCCTCAAGATATTGTGCTGGGATCTGTAATGGCGAATAACACCAGTTCAGGTGCGAATTTTTGTTTGTGCCATTTCTAATCATATTCACCTTCCTTCTCAGATCCTCGGGCCCCTCAGGTCCCACTGAGTGGTACTACCCACCCTGTCCCACCCCGGTTTGCGTACGCGCAAACCGATTTCGCGTGCGCGCGAAATAATCTTTCGTACGCGATTGATAATCTTTCGTCCGCGATTGATACTGTGCAAAATAATACCATATTCACAATTGATCATTATAATTCCATGTTACGGTCCACCCCCAATGTGCCCACTCATGAGTCCGCTTCCGTGAATGCACCTCTTCAAGGTCCATCTTCCGTAAGGCGTGTATCTGGACCAGTCCCTTTTCTGCCGGATGTCGGATTAGACACACTCTTCCTCTCTTCAGATCCCCTTCAAAATGTCTTGGTTGGTGATGTATATTGTCTTCATACCCATCTCGCTCTTCATGGCATTTCATCCCGTGGATTAAATACTCATTCTGCCAGACAGGCCTTAGCCTTCCATTTATTGACTGGTATGTGCGCTTCTGTATTGCCCAACAACTCGCCAGCTCTCCCGCACAAAGGTTGTCGATCTGTTGGCTCATTATTTTCTTCTGTCCACCACATGAGCTATTGTGCTTACAGTGTTCTCTTGTCGTCCTCTAGACTCTCTGATGCACATGTTTCCTTGTGTCGGACGCTTTGGGTGTGTCTCCTCCCGATCTCATTCAAGGACTTTATGACAGGCGCGCCTATATATTGAATAATCATGCTATTTCTCACCCCTTGCATTCAGTCTTTGACCGCGTCGAAATTCTGCCTAAACCTGCTCTTGTCTCGTTAGCTTCTTTGCATGGCCTTGATGTCAGCACTGAAAAACTCCCTGCTGCTCGTGATATTCTATCAACGCATTTGGCCGGAGGTCTTTGTGGTCTTCATAGATCGGGGTTCAGACATCTTGGCTGCGCTTCACTGCTTGCGCTTTCTGGTGAACACAACATTGATTTGAAAGTTCCCGAGATGGATCTTTCCAGCTCTTTTTCTGTGGAGTTGGAGTTGGCACAGATAAATATCCTTGCTGGTGTGGTTCAGACCCTCTCCAAACGGCCTTTGAGACGTATTCTTGAGATGCATCGTGTTGAATTCTCACCCTCGGATGGCGTTGCTGCTCTCAGGAAGCACTTGAAGTCGTATCTACGCAGACTGCGCCGGGGCAAAAAAATAGAATCTCTTCGAGCTAAACACCGCGACTGTTATAAATCAAAAAAATTGAAACGGGAGCAAGAATTGTCCGTTTTGAGATCAGATTGGCCGTCTGTAGTGCCCACTGCAAAAAAACGTGCAATGGTAGCTGAGTTTAACCATTCTATATCAGAGGATGCACGGTGTACTTTCGTGTGTGGAAGCTGCTCGGCAAGAACTTTGGTGAAGGATCAGAAACGAATGAGAATCAAGGACTTCGATCTCCGATTGTTGCGGCGCCCGGATTATGATACTCTTGATCCCAGTGGATTGGACTCAGACGATGACAATATGACCGTGGATAATGAAGAATTCGGTAATACTGGTGATGCTCATATTCGAGAGGAGTCTGAATCCGCCATGGATGTCGATGTGGATGTCAACGTAACTGGTAAATCTTCAGAACAAGAGCCATACCCTGATAGCGAGGGACCTTCTCCGGCTCTACCGTGGTTAGACCCCGACTGTGTGAACCCACCTCTACCATGTGATGAACCTATGCCATTTGATTCGGATGGAGACTTTGAAGGTGTGCTATTTGATCCTGATGGAATTGGCTCAGACGACGAAGGCGAGACTGTTCTCCTTGCCTGCAAATCCTGTTGTTCTTCTCTCAAGCGGGGAAAAATTCCGAGGCTGTCTTTAGCAAATTATAACTATCTTGGGCCCATCCCATCGGAACTGCAGGAGCTCACTGTATCGAGGAGGCCATGATTGCCAGATGTCGTGCAAAATGTTGGATCATTCAGCTGAAGGAGGAAGATGACTATTCAACGCCAATAACCCAGCGTGGAGTCCGTGGACATGTAATTGTCTATCCACAGAGACCTTCTGCTATTGCCAAGGTTCTCCCCCCGTCCATAGACGAATCATGACTCCTATTTGTGTATTTTTGTGGGTGCCAATCCTCCTACGTCAGAGTGGCTGCAGAAAAAAGCCAAACCCTTGACGGTTCGCAAAGAAAAGGTGTTGAATGCACTTACCTGGTTGAAGACTCATAATCCTCTTTACAAAGATATCGAGATTAACGCCAGTGTGTTTGACGGGCAACCTGATGAGACTATTTTCCCCTTCCACATTCAACATGTTATTCCGAGCGGTGGAATTAGAGCTTCGACATCCTCTATGTTCCAGACCCCAGCTCAGAAGCAGGCTCTGCACAATCTGCCAATCTCCCGGTACTCTCAGAGATTTTAATCCTCCGGCCCAAGCACCAATCACATTTGAGTCCGTAGTGGTCACTAACGTAGAAGGACATACATCTCCGAATGAACTACGTAAAGCTGCGATAGACCACCTGAAGATGCCGGGAAATAATATATCGGAATACCACATGATGCGAGCCCGGTGAACGAGTTTAAAAATCCAGGGTTGTTCCCAATGATCTATCCGACACTGTATCCCTATGGCCTCGGAGGCTGCGAAGACCAGAGGCGTAAAAACCGCTTTCCATGCGCTCACATGTCAAACATTTGTTCAATCTTTCAGATCGCAGGTTCCAGACACATTATTCTTTCCTTTTCACAGCGTTTAATATTCTTCAGAGAAGACAGGTACTTTTACGCACCAGTCTCAAGGTTAAACGTTCCAATTTTGATCATGTTGCAGCTCAGTTTGCTACCGTCTCTCCTGCCGCTGTCCACATTGTCTCGGAAAGAATAGCAAACGGTGACAATCATACCGCAAACAGCCTTGAAGAGCGTCGTGTTTTGAGGCTTATGAAGGAGGTCAATGTAATAAATGCACATGTGTCGGGATCCTCGCAGTCCAAGTTGGTCATGAGAAATGAAATACGAGGGCTAATGATTGACAAAGGTCTCCCCAGTTTTTATTTGACGATTAATCCGGCCGATGTTTACAATCCACTGGTCAAATTTCTTGCAGGGGATGAAATCAACTTGGATACATGACCGCTGACACTGTACCTAAGTATTTCGATCAGGCTTGCCTTGTAGCCAAAAATCCTGCAGTTGCTGCTCAGTTTTTCAATATATATATGAAGGCCTTCATATCCACGATCCTCGGCTATGATCCCAAGGGTGAAAATGTAGACGGTGGTATTCTGGGGTTGGTTAAAGCCTATTACGGCTGTGTTGAAGCGCAAGGGCGAGGCACTCTCCATTGTCACATGCTCATCTGGTTGCAAGGAGGGTTGAATCCCAATCAGATCAAGGAGAGAGCCTTGAGGAATGGAGGAGATTTGGAATTTCAAAAAAGGCTCCTGACTTTTTTGGACGATACCATTTCCAATTCGGTGCCTCAGGATCCAGATCCGTCTTTTGATACTCAACTGGGTGAATTTGACGCCTGTGCCACTAGAGGTTCGACCCCAGCAGACAACGCTAGCAACCCGGATCTGTCTCGGGCAAAGGATTTACACAAACTGGTGAAGCGGTGTCAATCTCACAGTCATCACCCAACTTGCTTCAAATATTGGCGCGGTCCCCCCGAGCCAAAGGAGTGCCGATTTGATTTGAATGAAACAAATGTCATTCCGGTGAGTACAATTGACCCGGATACGGGTGAGATAACTTTGAGGTGCCTCGATGGCCTCGTGAATAATTTCAACGAGACAATTATAGAGGCCATTCGGTGTAATATGGACATTAAATTCATCGGATCTGGTCCGGCTGCAAAGGCCGTGCTTTATTATATCACAGATTATATCACGAAGACCCAGCTTCAGGCTCATGTTGCATACGCTGCATTGGAGCTAGCGGTAAACAGATTGGGGGACTATGATCCGGATACAGATGAGCATAGGACAAGGGCCAAGAGGCTGCTTCAAAAATGTGCCCATTCCATGATAGCCAAGCAAGAATTGTCTGCACAGCAGGTCGCCTCTTATCTGATGGACTTCGAAGATCATTTCACCAGCCACAAATTTAATAATCTGTACTGGACTTCGCTGGAGAAATTTATCAATGAAGAAGATCCGAGCCCGGAATGTTATTACAGTAAAGAGGTGGCTCCTGACGCTGACAACCAAGATACGGATCTCTCGGCAGCAGTGGTACCATTATTTGAGCCTGATCAAAATTCCGATGAGGGGGAGAACGATGCCAGCGGAACTGATGTGAAAGACCCATTGATGGGGGTCAATGCTGTTTGTTCGAACGAGGATGATATCACCCTCGTCTTTGATTCCTCTGGGCAGATAAAACCAACCGCAAACCAAACATCTGACTACCAGAATCGGGGGTCGCTTCTAGATGATATTTCTGTGTGGGAATTTGTTGCGCGAGTTGAGAAATTCTCGAAATCAGACGCAAAGCGGAAGCACAAAATATCACTCGAAGATGATGACGAGGACTTAGTTGAAGAGGACTTGGAAGGCCTTGACATTGATGCTCATGCTGTGCCAGATACTCTTAATACCGCTCCCGAAGAGAATGTCTCAGTAAATGACCCGCTTGATGAGAATGACCCATATGATGGTGATATCTTAGGGTATGTCGGTAGAAAACGGCCAACAGTTGAATTGAAAGTACCTCACATAGAGGAAGGGTCCCATTTTCTGCGAGTCTGCAGCATTGAATCCCGGAAAATTCCAGTCCCAATTGGACCTGCTATGCCCAGAAGAGATGTAAATGAACTCAAACAAAAACACGCCCGTTTAATGCTCATACTGTTCAAACCATGGCGTCATGCTCAGGATTTGCGCAATGCTGGGGAGTCATGGGAAGATGCTTACTCTAGGTTCCAGAGCAATTGTTCTCCTGCCGTGCTAGATGCGATCAACAACATTCAGATTTTGCATGAATGTAAAGTGAGTAGAGATGCTCACTTTGCAAATCGGCAAAACCGTAAACGAGCAGGTGTCAATCGTGATATGGTGCACAAAGCCGGCTCAAATGAGGATGCTATATATGCTGAAGAAGATGAAGGATTAGTTCTTGACCATCTTGAACGCATGGCGCAGTCCCGTTCAAACCATCTTGCCACCTCCGCTGCCCATATAGCAGACAGCATACTTGCCGCCGATGTCAGCGGCATGTTTGGATCTATTTCAAACATGGTCAATGACCCGGGTTCAGATCAGTCTGTTGGATTGCATACCTTAGTAGATGATGCACATCCTATTGCGGAGTACAATTGGAGTAAGTCTTATCAAGCCCGAAAAGAGCAGTGGAAAAAAACAGCTTCAACTTCATCTGCAGTCCAGCCACCCGAACCCAGACATGGTGATAGTTCTACATCCATAATCGATGGGTCTGCCTTTCGTTCCCCTGTGGGGGTTAATAACAATGTGTACCCGGAGGTCTTGGGCGTGCACAGTGCTGATTCTGTCACCACTACTCAGGGCAATATTCTTTTACCGGCAACAGTGGACGAGGTGATTGCAGAGTACACTCTCAATAGGGAGCAGGCAAGAGCATTTAGAATAATTGCGGAACACAGTCTGGAAAAATGCGAATCACCTCTTCGGATGTTTCTTGGTGGTCCTGGTGGTACAGGCAAGTCAAGGGTCATAAATAGTCTCACTGATTTTTTCACGAGAAGAGGTCAGAGCCGGCGTTTCAGGTTGGCCTCTTACACCGGTGTTGCTGCTCGAAATATAACTGGCATGACTTTGCATGCAGCACTTGGTATAGGCAGAACATCCAAAATGAATAGCAAAGCTAGACGAGACTTGATGGCTATGTGGGAGGGTGTTGATTATCTGTTCATCGATGAAGTATCCATGATAGGGTGCGGTCTATTGAGCGATGTCAGCGAGGCTCTCAGCATTGCTAAAGGCAACACAGACTCCTTTGGAGGGATCAACATCATTTTTGCTGGTGATTTCGCTCAGCTCCCTCCGGTTGGTCAGACCAAACTGTATGCCAATATCATCAAGCCTGGTATTACTGGCAGCACATGACCCAGCCAAAAAAATGTGTTTGGTAAATTGCTGTGGCTCTCTGTCAAGACTGTAGTTCTTTTGACAGAGATTAAAAGACAGAGCGGACCTGAGAATGCACGCTTCCTGGAATTGTTAGGGCGCCTTCGGGAGGGCAGGTGTAACGAGTCTGATTACCAACTTTTGAACAGTCGGATTTTGTCCAATATTTCGGTCGATTGGTCTGCGAACGAGTGGAAAAATGCACCGCTCATTGTGTCAGAAAATGCAACCAAAGATGCATTCAATATCAAGGCAGCACATGCCTTTGCAAAACGGACAGGAAGGCCACTTCATTGGTATCATGCCTCAGATACAATTGGTCGTAACAAGGCTGTCTGCAATCCAGATCTGATTCGACATCTACAGGGAATGGATTCAGGAGCTACCAATTCTCGTCTGGGGAAGATTCCACTCGTAATCGGTATGCCTGTTATGATCTCGCAAAATTTTGATGTTCCGGGCGGAGTCGTTAATGGATGCTCGGGCTTCTTGAAGAGCGTTAGATATCGTGTGGATGAAGATGGCAACAGACACGCCATTTCCTGCATAGTTGAGGCTCCGGACACATCTCCTGGAATCGTACCGGGGCTTCCTGACCATCATGTTGTTGCGCTTGAAGACACTGTTCCCATAAGCTTCAAAGATCGTTATACTAAACAGTCAGTTACAGTAAGGCGTACTCAACTGCCATTGCTTCCTGCATTTGCGATGACAGCCCACAAGGCTCAAGGCAAAACACTTTCGCACGCGGTAATCAATTTGGAGAATTGTTCCGGCACTGAAGTACCTTATGTGATGATTTCTAGAGTCACATCCTTGGAAGGGTTGCTCATATTGAAAGGTTTCTCGAGATCCAAGATAACATGTCGCCAATCCCAGGAATGCCGTGATGAAGCCAGACGTCATCAATATCTGGCACTTCAAACCATTGCATGCACAGGCACTTCAACGGAGGCATCTGCTGCCGAGGCGGACATCAGACTGATGTTCAACTCAAAACGCCGGGCTGATGGTCCTGATACAGAGGATGAAAGCAAGAATCGAGAGGACGACTATGTGCGTTTGGAACGGAAGGAAAAAGCAAATGCTGTCCTCATACGTACACAACTCGCTGTGTCTGTGGGCCCTCTCAGACCAGTGCGGCGTGTCCCCCGAAAGGGGACATCGGCCTCAGGGACCACTGCTGGTGTGTCCCATTTTCTTTTTCGGTTAATCCACGGTTGACAGGCTTTCTAGGTCCGCCCGAACTGGCTGTGAGTCCTGTCACACCAGTAAAGCGTGTGCCACGAAAGGGTACATTTACAGCTGGTGTGTCACTTTCTCTGATTTTATGTCGTTGCGGCGAATCACACCGGATTTCCAGGCCAATCTGTGCCGAACTCTGATGGCTCAACCATGCTGCGACCAAGTACACCAGATTTATCAACCCTACCAACGACTCGGAGCAAAAGAAAATCTGTCGTTCCAAATGTACCCTCAAAGCGTCATCGTTCAGATACTTGTGCGTTTCTCTTCTTCGTAGACTGGGTTGACTTGGAACTGATCTTGAATCTCCTGCAGCCTAAATATCCACCTTTGCGGATATATCTTCATGCCCCCTGTCGGAACTCTTGCCTCGCACGTACAACCTCACCGAGGAGCTTCGTGATGGGCAGACACTCCAGACCATTTGCCTTTGTGCGTGTTTGTGTCTTTTCGATTTAAGGCTGTTGCTTAACATAGTGCTTTGCAGAACCACTGTGGCTGGGATTACCACCACTACAAACCACTATACCCCCTGGTCTTTTCTCTCGCACTTTTGGTGTGATTTATTCACCGAGCCAACTGACTTGGCGGATTAACATGTGTCCTTCGGAATATACGACCGCTAGCTACTACTAGCAGCGTTTCGGTCTGGCCCCAGCGGCGAATAAAAATATGTTTTGAATCCAAGTATCTGCAGTTTCGTTGCAGTAGATCATTCATTTCTACGTGCCTTCCTCCTGAGCTCGCGTTTCAAAGTAAGGCGCCTTTTGCGGAGCGTTTGATTCGTCATTCGGCCAAGGACGGCCAACTTAAGCTATACTTGTGTCATGGACCATGATATGCATCACAAATCGATGGTGCGGAGTTTTAAAACCCGACCAGACCTTCAATCGGGGGAATTAGAAATTCTTGTTGGTCTTGCGATCGGAGTTGTAAACTGAATTTGGCGGAGGGTAACATGGGGGGTCCCACCGATGTAATCAGTTTTTGAATGCCACACCCCAGCAAATTTGTGTACAGAGATAATTCTGACCTCTCTCGTGTGGCATGAGTTGGGCATGAGTATGGTCCATTTTGTCTGGTTTGATCTGAGTGATGATCCGATATCGGCTTCCCGGCTTTTCGGCTGATCTTGTGCCCCCATTTTAGATCTATGCCACCAGTTAGTGGGCTCTGCCGCGACAGCGCGCTACAGTTGTTATTTTTGTTGCGGAGAGGCCGAAATCACATCTGAGCACGTTTGATGGCGTTGTCACATAGCGTGACATCTGTGTTACAGGTCGGGCAGGACTGAGGAAATCCAGCCAAATTCATGATTCTGCCTCTCCTATGGTGCAAATCACCCAAAAACACATCTTGGTCTCATTGGATAGAGAATTCAATGTTATTCATGTTGAGTATAGCCAATTCTGACACAGGGGGCACACCTCACCGCTTAAAATCTATAAGCCGCAGGCGCTTATGAACGGCGGTTTGCTCGCTTATTGATGGCTCGGAGAATTGCCTCGTGTTTCTCTCATGTAATGATCATTGATGTGTAGTTGGTTCGAACCTGAGCAGCGGCATTCTTTTTGGAATATCACCTTTCATCTCCTAGCAAATTCAAAATTACACAATGAGTGTCTGGGACAGCCCTCAAAATTGGTGAAATCTAAGACAGATTTCTGTCTGCATTACTCAGTTTCTTTCAGATGTATTCCTAGATATACAGCAGATATTCACTTGTTCGGTGCATTCTAAAGAGCTCATATTTTTCTTTGTCTCTTTGCAGCATAGTCAATATCCCAAATTATCATATGGATGCAGGCAAAATTCCGGTCTCAAATGTTCACAGTCTTTGAGCAGGAACTAGTACGATAGTGATAGAAGGGCCATAGGTGAAAACAATCGCAGTCGGTCATTTGTAGGCTATCAATCGGGTTCCTGAGATCCACAGCCTCAATATGGGTGGCTCTTTCAGAGTGCGAGGATGGTGGTGTATCATGACTTGGTGTGTTGCATAAAATGGGCACTGGTCAAGCTGATAGATTATGTTGAATTCTGTTTTAGAATGCCTTCATAGAGTTGCACAACTTGTGGTATAAGTAAGACTGATCTGGTTAATATATGTTGTGTCCACCCAAACTCCTTCCAGAATATTCTTCACTATGAGTTATCGAAAAATCACAAGGTTGGGAAGGCTTCAAAAATATTCAACACATGTATGCAGAAAGTCTGGCATTCTATTGTACATCTAGCCAGCATTCCCTGTGTATTTCGGAGTCTGGCCCTAAATCAAATGGGAGAATTTCAAAAGAATGCTGCCAAACAGGTTTGAACCGTATACCCATCAATACACATTACAAATTTACACGAGGGATACACGCGGCAACTTCTCCGAGCCATCAATAAGCGAGCAAACCGCCGTTCATAAGCGCCTGCGGCTTATAGATTTTAAGTGGTGGGGCGTGCCCCCTGTGTGACACTTTTTCTGAAGGTTTGGATGGTTTTTTTTCCAAGTTCGCCCCTCTCATTTGGCGGGCGAAAATCCATCTGCCAAAATGCCGACGGCATGGCCCAGCCGGTAGTTCAGACAACGAGTTCCGCGAGATCATGATGGGAATTACCGGATGGGGGCGAACCTACCCACTCAGATTCAGCTTCAAAATATCCAAAGAAAGTGCAATACAGTCGCAAACTAGGAAGCACAATGATCAGACTATTTCATGGATATTTGAGCCAAATCCGACCTAAATCACTCGGTCCAAATTGTATTCTGGATTGAATCGATATCTAGTCCATGGCAAAATTTACTTTTGGGAGTGATGTTGAGTAGTTCCTGAGCACGAGGCAGCTATTTCCGGCACCCCAAATATGCGCAAATAACGTAGCCGCGCAACACTTCGACGTGATCGATTGTAGCTCTGAGGGTATGCTTTTTGGTGGTTTAACTTACATATCTGTAATCAGGGACGCTGAATACTCCCAATGCAAAGAAATTGCAATGTGCCAGCATTGTGAACACAGAAAGAGGGAAAGGTCCGGTTGTCAGGACCAAAGGCTGTGAAATGCAGACATAAACATTGCGATTTCGAGGGCTTCACAGGACCTTTTTGCACAAATCCTTTGGTGGACAGGTTGATATGATACCCTACTATCAGGCAAGCGGCCCAGCGGTCGTTGAGATATGAGCTTTTTACTGACAGAGCTTAAAAACTGGCAGCTCTGGCCGTGTATTTTGCGATTTCCTAGACGACAAGCGATGGGACCAAAAAATTTGATATACAAAAGGTGATTGCAAGGGTCATATCCCTATCCTCCCAGAATTCTTTCGGATTTGTTTGGATTTTTTTTTTCTCACTCAAAGTGTACAGCCACTAGTCTGCCCACAGAACTGAGCCCAAGATAAATAGGCGCTTTAGCGTATATCACAATGGGCCAGGTTGGTATCCTGTCTTCCCGCAGGTACTGTATGTGATCCGCTTGGTTTCCGGGCACGGAACCTACCTTCAGGTTATGGTCTTCCTTCCCGCATCTTCTGTCCGAAATTAGAATCTTGGACGCGCACCTACGATCACTTTTTTGGTCGTCATTCTTTCGCAGATCACCGCTTTTCAATTCAGTTTGCTCAAGCCATTGTTGTAGTCTCATACTCGCTACCTCTGAGTCTTCGACGCTTCCTAGCAATCTTCCTTCAAATCCCACGTTTCGGCAATCCATACAAGTGAATCACTCGCATGGTCTAACTCCACCATCAGACTCGTGCATGTTTGGTACGCTGGTATGCGATCCGGCTCGTGTTCGGGTACTGACTCTATCTTTGATGTTAAATTCTCCTCCTGTACTTTCCCTCAGAGTCTCGGACACGCACCGATGATCATTTTGCTGGCCGCCATCCTCTTACTTCCTTTCATGGCTCACCGCTTTCCATGGAACGCATAGACGCTCGGGCCATGTACGTACCTGAACCTTGATTCCGATCCCTCAATAGCGACCAGCGCTTGTGATGTGCCGAGTCTGAGAGCCGAGTGCCCCATCTCAGGAAAAAAAGAGCCGCACTTGAACGCGATTTGCCGAATCTGAACCATCCGGAGGCCAAATTCAATGAACTGAGACGTCAAGGACCGTACCAAGTACACCGGCAAAAATCACAAGGCTTGAGCCCAAGCCAAGCCAAGCCTAAGCCAAGGTTTCCAAGCCAAGTCAAGCTAAAACATCGCTATTTCTCCCCTGTCTATGGTTCTGTAATCCGCTTCGAATCGCACACTAACACTCCACCCAATCTAGAATTTCGTTCGCCGGCCGCAAGGGCAAACAATTATGGCTTGGATAGACCTAAAATGGTTTGTTGATGGGTATCAGTACAATCACCAGACAAATAAACCTCTCGTTCTTGTGCTGCAATGCCGATGCGTACTTACCGTTTTGTTGATAGCCATCTGTCCCCCAGAGATGGATAGTGAGATACTTGCATTGATAGAGGAAGCCAAAGTTGGCTTGGAGAGTTTGATTCTGGAGCCGTTTCTCTGCAGCCGTTTCTTGACCAAGACTCGACGGTTCTCGATTGAGCTGAAAATCGGTACAGAATCGGTGTGGTTGTTCTGGGGGAGCCAAGAAGTGTTGCCTGCCAAGCCTGAGTCGTTTTTAGTTAGTCAAATTCTCAGTTCAGGATTCGATCCAGAATCACCATCTGAATTGACCTCGGAAATGGCCGCTTGACATCCCCTGATTAGAAGGAAGGAAGGATTGGATTCGGAGTCTCGTGATGATTTCTATCAGGGAAAATTTCTAATTTCGAACGGGTAAGGACATATAAAGCCTCCACATCTCTCCGCCTAGACGCATAACACATATCAAAAATGCATACTGGAACTTTCAATTTCCTCTACCTCTTCGGCATTCTCGCGATTATGTTTGCTTTATATGCGCCCTCTGTGGTCGCTGTCCCGACTGCAGAGCCTGACCTCGAGGAGTTGGCTTCTAAGCCCGGTCTCAGAATTTCCGGACTTCTTGAGCCCTCTCTTGAACATCGTCAAGTGGGCACTGGTTGCGGTCCAGTCACTGGTGTACAGTATGTGTCTCGAATTCCGTCTGCGGTTATACTGACCCTTCTTAAGCGTCCATGGTGTATGCCTCAATGCTAACACCCAGTGCTGTGATGGATTCTACAGCATCGGCTTCTGTCCCGGTCCATCTAATGTGGGTACAAGCTCATTGCCCTTCTCACACAACCAGCTCATCTGATCATACAATTTCAGATCCGGTGTTGTACCAGCGCTCAACGGTGCAGCGATGATTCTGGATGGTGCAATGATCTCAACCATGTTTCTTGCTCTATAGCTTACGTCGCTAACTTATGCCCTGGTCCGTCCAGTAAGTCTTTCTCTGACCGTCTAGCTACCGAAGGGATGTTGACATTATTGGGATAGACGTCCGGTGCTGCCGTGGAATTGGCGCTGACAGCTTCTGTACTCCCGGTGGACCATAAAGAATCCAGTCCTTTGTTCCCACGTGTCAACCAAAAAGTCTTGTTGCCTCCAATTATTTCAATCCTTTCTCCGTGTAGTATTGATCATTTACTATATGCGACTGCCTATCCGGCCGAACTAGGTATCCGGCCACTTGGATACTATAAGCCTACGCAATATAAAATTCTTGGATCTAGCACCTGTACGATGTTAGACGACCTATGAGGGCACCGTATGTCAAATTTGGACGCACGGCAAGCCGGCGATCAAAAGCTGTGGGAGGTTTCCGATCAGGATGTCAGCATGTGAACATCATTTCTTATTCTGGAACCGCCATCGTACTGCCTTTCTGACTGTTTCTCAACCAAATCTTAGCTGATTCAAGACCTTGGGGGCTCATTCTCATCCCCTGAATCTGAGGAATCGCGCAGTTTGACTCACTAAATGACAAAGGCTTTGTATCAAGTGCAGGACCCTCAAGGAGAAATTTGATGTGCCCTGAGTTGTGCATTCTGGCCGCCAGTGTTGCGCACACCCGGTACTTGCTACAGACATAAGATTTGGTCAATGTTGTTGCACCCACTTGATGTTTCCTATGCCAAGTTAGCAGGCTTTTATCTCCTCTATTCCTCTTTCACGGCGTGATATGACCGAAATCCGCCAAATTTGTTGGTGCATACATATGGATTTTTTTGAGCTGGTTGTGAGTGTATGAGGGACATTCTTGGTGTTCAGATAGGTCCAAATACATCCCTATGCAATATATACACTTCAACCTGGGACGTCGAGACTTTTTGTCATCTGTAACACAAGCCATTCCGTCCACAAAGCAATTTCACCCACCTTCTGTGTCAGAAAGGCATCTGGAACAGTCCTGATACTGCATAGATGTGAAGTTTCTCTGCACATAATAATACATTCATATCCATTATATAGTTTGGCATATCTTGGGATAAACAGCACCGCTCGCAATGAGTGAATTGGGCGGGTGGCCGGATAGCTAGTTTTTGCCATTTTGGGACATCCCCAGAAAAAGAATTCAGCCAGGCATGAAATCGTATTCTAAATTCTGGAGAAAAAATAGGTTCACTTATAGTATGTGGGACATCATTTGGGACCCCATAAACACGCATTCAAATGTCGCTATGTACGGGAATGAGGCCAAAGATGCTTAGGTGGCCGGATAGCCAGTCTCAGATAGTACTGGTTTACGACAATTATTCGAGTGATGTCCAAAGATTACTCTCCAATCTAAGTGAATACGGTTATCTACCCTACCGCTTCGTCAAGTTCACTGAAGTGTTTTAATCTGACCAACCGCCTTCCGCGGCAAGCAACATCAGAAATTTGCAGGATATGGTACAATTTATCCAGGATTTTATGTGTGCGGGTTTAGCTTAGAGGTGCCGCTGTCACGTTGGAGACTGGACGCGCGACGGCCGACTCGGCAGCGAGAAGAGCGACAAAGAGGTTGGCGGTGTTTCCCATGGTAAATAAACGAAGAATGAAATGGAAGGATACGCACTGAAGGAAAGCCGAGGCGGTCGAGCTCAGAAGAAGGGAAAGTGGAAGAAGTGAGGAAACAACCTGAAGATTGGGCTCAGTACTCTGTAAGATTGTAACCTGCGAAGAAGCTTCCATCCCAACCGGATCGATGTTCATCGTTCGTTATCGTGTGTATGCCCGACGTGGATACCTCGTGTATTAAGCAGAGGCCTCGTATCACATTGTACCTGTTTGCATTCTTCCATTTTTCCCATGATCTGCCCATCGGCTCTCCTATTTTATTTTTGGGGTCTGGCTGCTATTTTCCACCTCGCCGATCAGCCGTTCAATAGCCGTTCAAAAGGCAGATCCTTCTCGCGTCCTCCTTTCTTCCCAACCCGCATCAGCTCACGCCTACCGCACTGTACTGGATCGCTCCGTTTGTCCAGTTTCACCCTCATCGACTCCGCTTCAACCTTCGAGGCTTAAGCCCACCGTTCAATTGACTCGATGATCAAGACGTCTGACTATCAGGCTTCGGGGCAACACCGCATCACCATGGCAAGACCGCAAGCTCGACGTTCAACGACCAACTCCGGGCCATGTTTCAAGGCGTTGACAAACATTCCGTTGCCAAACAGAGGCAACATTCTTCTCGACGCTCTTAACGGGGGTACAACGTCAAATAGTGTTGTCTGTCTAGGAGACACTAGGTCGCTCTGAATATATGAGAGATGACCATACTTTGTATGATTCCATTATGATGCCAAGTGTCTTGAATGTAGTTTGGTTCATTACATTAAGCACAGGGAACTTGAAGCAGAATGGGAGTATTGTCAGCCCCAAGTAGTCTTTGACCCAATACTTTCACTTACTGTTTCGAGTTCATTGGAACTGTCACGAGAGGTGAGTGTAAAGTTTTCGATGAAGGCTAAGACATGATTTGGGGGTAGCAGGGTATCAAAGTCGAAGAGGAATTATCACCGTTTTCGTGCGGGTTAATCATGAATTCAGGGAAGAGACTAATGAGGTGGCGCTGCGACAGATGGAAGGAAGATGGTATCACTGTTTTCCGGGTGCGGGTTAATCATGGATTCAGGGAAGAGACTCATGAGGTGGCGCTGCGACAGATGGAAGGAAGATGGAATCTGCGTTAGTGGGCAAGCATTCCATATGATTTCTGTTCCCATTTGCGATGTTCCATCAGTGCCAGTGTCTGTGATCTCAATTACTGTCCATAATAGCAAGCCGCTGTGCCGGCACATTTAAAGTGAACTGTTCAGAAGTTCATAATGTTGTGAGATGTATTCCCAGCATATTCTCAGGTCTATGAAGGTTCTTGTATGGGCACGATCGAGCATAGCATTTCGGAATGAGGCGAGCCGTGTTACCATAAAGTCATGGAGAGTGCACCGCTTTGCCCAGCGTGATGAAGCCCGTGGAACAACAATAAAGATAGAACGAGCAGTTTACAGCTCTTTGCGGTACAACAGGCGCGGTCCGTCTTTTTCTGTTTTGGCAAGTTTTCACAAGAACAGCTGCCTTGAGCTCAATTCTCAACCGTTTCGCCTCAAAATAAGCTTATTCGATTTGCATTGAGAATCCACAGCGAATGGAATACCGGTATTTTTTGATCATTTTATGTAATAGAATTTTTTCCGGAAAAACTTGGTTTTGAGTAGGACACCTGTAGCACTTGGAATACTGCCCCGATTGGCCTAATCTTTGGATATGCTATACGTCCGATGTGACCCTAGCGAATGTGTGTGTTTACGGAGCTCAATGTATTCAAACCTTCATGGACAGCTCTACTTATGGCAGTGTCTGGATATCTACTTTGCTAAAGTGTGCGCTAGATCACAATCACTGGGCATGACATATAAATAAACACGCCATTGTCTGGGGACACATCAGATGTATAACATATCCTAAAACTAGGCCAATCGGGCAATATTCCGAGTGCTACAGGTGTCCTACTCAAAACCAAGTTTTTCCAGAAGAAATTCTATTACATAAAAGGATCAAAAATACCGGTATTCCATTCGCTGTGGATTCTCAATGCGAATCGAATGAGCTTATTTTGAGGCAAAACGGTTGAGAATTGAGCGCAGGGCAGCTGTTCTCGTGAAAACTTGCCAAAACAGAAAAAAACGGGCTGCGCCTGTTGTACCGCAAAGAGCTGTAATCCAGTCAGATTGCTTGAGTTGCGGTGTAGTAGTTCAAGATCAAGTGCATTTCATGAAAAAAAAATATCTGTATTGATGGATAGAAATGCACTGACACTACATTATGCATGGAACAGCAGTTGGAGGATGCTCAGAATATATGAAATATGTTGCGGAATCTAGGTGTTCCAAGTTGTGACTGCGGTTCGAGCTCGCGGTTGTCGTCACAAAGTGCCAGCCAAAATTTGCCGCGGCAAATAGCGTGGGATTTGAGCCCTGCAGAAAGCTGTACCCGTTCGCTTCGACGACGTTTGCTCAAGGGGTTGACGGTAGAAGGCAGTGCTATGCTGACTCAGCGTACTTAAGCGAGAATCAGTGAAAAAGCAGTGCAGTGGCAGCGAGGCGAGCCAGCGACGGTGAGCCCAGACAAGACCGATGAAAGTGATAAGAGCCAGTGGTGAGGCACGTCAGTGGGACGGCGTGTGCGGAACGAGGCTCAGCCAAATATGAGCTGGATGCGCGATGATTCGATCGGATGTCGTTTTTTTTTTTTTTGCTGCATGATACTTTTTCGCCTTTGTCAGCCATTCTCTGTATCTCAAGGGCTCGTGTAGGGAGCTCGCAGACTGCTGTAGCTCTGTTGGCTTGACAGGCAGTCTGGGCGTGCTCACGGCGAACTTGGAAATGCTATGGAGTCAGTGAGATGCCCGAGGTAGATGAAACGGTACCGGGACATGATTTGGAACTTACATCATTGTTCGGGCATCTCGGCGAGAGTGCATGGAGCCTAAATCTCTCGATATCCATAACAGCGAGTACGCGTGGTTGATTCAACGAGAGGATTTGTATGTTTGCGCATTCGAGAGTCAAGCAAGGATCTGGCTTCATCCAATTGTCCCACTGATAATTATAATAGAATCTTGAACAATTCATTACACTATCATACACACATGAAAAAACACAGTGCCTTACGAGTACCACCTTCATAGCCATGCTCATGGATCCAGCAAATTTGTGGAAATGTTCATCCCCTGACGAGCTACTTCACCAATCACTTCTTCTGTATGCTTTGCCTTCTCATCCTCGCCTTCGCCCTCGCCTTCACCCTTTCTTCGTTTATTCACACATCTGCGACATTTGCGGAAACATACTGCGAGCCCAAGGACGAGTGCTAATACACCGAAGACAATGCCTGCAATGTGGCCTTTGCTGATGATTGGGCCAGAGTATGCGGCGCCGGAATCTGCTGTGGTTGGAATATAAATTTGCTAAGTGGCAGTCGACGCAGCAAGTCTGAAAAGGCACCAGGTGTCGGTTGCGGCTGGAGACCAAGTGCTTCGGCAAATCCCGGTGCCGTGCCACTCAAGCGCATGAATGTGCTGGTGGTCGTCTTGGGAAGAGCTGAAGCGTCTGCAAAAGACATTTCCGTAACAGTAGCGAGAGGCAGCTCGATGGCTGCCGCATCAAGGCTAGGTTCGCGCCGCAGCTCTGCCGCAGTCGGGAACACCAGAGACAACAGCGGAACAAGGAGTGCGAGAAACATGGTGGGTTTTCTGAGGTCTGTGGCCACCGGATAGGGAATAATATAGCCTGCATCGAAGGCTGTGGTTGCTTCTTGGCGCCTGAACTAAGTTTGCTTGATCGTTTGTTGTGATCGTTTGTTGTGATTTTTATGCCTTCCTCACACAGGGGGCATGCAGCGTGGCTTATTCCTAAATAAGCCAGCGTTGCTTATGGGCGGTTTGTGCGCGGTTTATACACGGCTCATACACGGTTGTCAGCCCGCTGATTTGGCCCGGGATCCGATATTAAAATTGATTGACAATCGGCCCAATGCCTGGGCCCACGGAACGCGGTCAGCTGATTGATTAATGTGCTCATTCCTAACAATTCCTGTGTATGAGGTGCAGAGAGAGGGAACTGTTGTTGTTAATCTAAGAATGATTTATATGCTCTATATGGCAGACAGTATTGTATTGTACCCCTCACGTAGCAATTATTTATCCTAATTCACGAGTTTGGAATGCGGCGTGGTGATTGTGTGACACCACATGTTTGTCACACCGTGTTCTCTTTGTTCCTTGACATCGATATTCTGCATTCAGTTCTTCATGGATTCTTCATCTACAGCTGGTCCTTCATCTGGCCGTACTGGCCCTTCTGATACCTCTGGCTCTGGCGATCCCCAGGCTGGGGGAAAGAGGACTGCAGATGACAGGGGCTCGCCGCTAGAGGATCGTCCTCAGGCAGCCAAGAAATCTCGAAAGGGCGGAAAGAAGAAACAGAAGCCAAAACAATTCCACCTGACAAAAGAACAGGTCCCAAAGGAATTTTTAGGCCTCAAGGTGCGCAAACCTTGTGTTTCTCCATTTTTCCTTTATCTGACTTGCGCACAACATAGAATTGCATTTTTCTTCATGGATATATCGCGTACATGATCACTCGATCAGATGTACCGCCTCCTCTGCCTGGGGCAGCTCTCATCACTGCGCACGAGCGTATTTTTGAGCCCAAATTTTTGGCAGCACTCGACGAACGACTGCGCACAACTTCCACGCGTCATGTTGGTGCCGGTGCCATGGTCAAAGCGCTGAGGGACAAGGCTACTGCAGACCTGAGCTCTGGCAGCCAGATTGCAAAGCACATTCTCGACATCGGCGAACCCTTCCTCTTGACAATCTTTTCGGCTATACTCCATGCAGGCTTGGAGAAGTGGTGCCCTGATATTAATAGTCCTCCCGACACGCTCTATAACCGTGCCCACGAAATCGTTTTTGTTCAGACCTTTCACTCTGTGGCTATCGGACTTGGCTACAGATCTTTGTGTCCCACGCCGGCAGGCATTAACAACTTCGAAATGATCAAGGACCTCTATCACAGCTACGTTTTCGCCTACATGAAGGACAAGGCCAGGGTGGAAAGAGCTGAAGCGGGCAAGCTCGCACAGAACAAGGAGGACAACAATGCTTTCCGGCGCCTTAAACGTGTATGTCGTCCTCACTTTATTCCAGGCTTCGGTTCTCATAAATTCTACAGCTCAGTGAAAAGCGTGTTGCATATGCTATCGAGGACAAGCTCCCTGACAGGGTTGTTGCCCTAGTCGGTGAGCCATACTGCAATTCTGATGATGAATCTGGCTCGGACGGGGAGGGCAATCATGCCTACATCGTCAGTGCGAAGCTGCAGCGCGGTGTCTCAGCCACCACATTTGTTCATAAATTAGAGAAGCGTCGTCTCGCCTTTGTCCTTCAACAAAAGGGCCGGAGGCGCACCAATCTACATGAGCGCACTCGTGTCCGGGTGGAAGAGTCTGTTGAGTCTGACATCTCATACCATATGCCCAAAAACGCTCCCATTGACTACTTCGATCCCGAGTTTTTCAACGACCTTCCCGCCAAAACCCGTTTTGCAATCAGCAAGAACGGTGTTGCATTGCCTCTTCCGCAATACCATGCCAACAAGGATTGGAAGACCATGCCCAAGACGGCCTTCATGGCAAAGTACGGCAATGAAGTCCTTAAGCAGTACGACATTCCGACACCGGAGGAGATGGATGGACAGGGCAACAGTGGCTGGGAGGAAGACGAGGTTGAGGAGGAGGTGATGGAGGAGGACTGAGGGCGATAGGTGCATTATTGGATGTGAGCAGACTTCTCTTGTTCCTTAATTTCAGTCTGGGTTCCGTATCTACCATGCATTCCTCTACCCATGTGTTCTGTATGTTTCTATGCAATCTATGGCCTATGTGTATGAAATCTGTGCACACAATTCAGAAATCTGGCTGTTCCCCAATCTTTTGACCCCAAATTATAAAGTGGGAGACATCATTGGATCTCTCAGAGTGTTAGAAAATTATGGGGGTGAAATTTGGTAGAAGTATCTTCGAGTATGAACCTGAATCACAAATCTCAGGTGAGGGTGTGGTTGGCAGACTTGCGTGGATTATTTAATAGCGGGGAATTCTCCTCAATAACCAATGGTAATGCATAGGACCTCGTTAGAGCCTTATGAGTATCAGAAAATCCTGGCATGAAATTAAGTTGCGACATCTTCAAGTACGAGCCTGATTTGGACATCTCACGTGAACACTTGGGTTGGTACTTGGATGGATTATTTAGTAGCGGGAAATTTTTCTCAATATAAAACGGTAAGCCGGGGGACCTTGTTGGACCCTTATGAGTGTCAAAAAATCCTGGCTTGAAATGAAGTCCAAACATCTTTGAGTACCAGCCCAGTTGACCCATGTTGTAGTAACACCTCTGGCACATTGAATTGATAGACCACGGTTCACCTCACCATTCATGATCACTCACTTCTAAAGATCCCACTTAGAATACGAGGTCACATTAGACTTGGAGGGTAAGTACAAGAAATTTACACCCTCAATACTGAGTAACTGGGGTAATCATAGTTCAACCACTGAAATATAATCCAAAAGGGCTGTTCATCTAACTATGTTTCCTGCTGGTTAATTGCGCCTTCCTCGATTTAATGACCAACAAATGACCAAAATATCCTGTTTAATGCCATATGTTCCTTTTGGTCGCCTCAAGACTGTTAAATGCGTTAGAATATGTCTTGGTTCAATAATGCAAAAGCGGTCAGATGCAGCAGCAGATACAACTGTTGTTTCAAATAGCGGGAAAGATAGATAAGGTGCTTGTTCCAGGATTGCGGATTGCAAAGTCTTGTGCTTCTGAACCATTATGAAAGTCTGCATATGACTTTCCAAAGGTATTTCCCATATCTCATCAATGAAGCCTGTGAGAATGCTACCGTCTTTTGGGTCCTTGAATTGGATGCCACTGTTTCCTCGGTGTGACTTGTAACAGCTAAAAACTTGGTCACCCAATTTGAACTCTTGGGGCTTCATTGCACATGGTGGCAGAATAAGAGAATTGGGTGGATGGGGCATGTTATAGCATGAGCGCCATAATTGTCCTTTGGAAATCTGGTATTGTAGCAACATCTGGTAGTCTTCTGATTCCAAGTCTTTTGCTTTAGCAAGAATCTGCGCAACTTCAAGTTCACTTAATGGCTGTGTCCATTTCCTGCTAGCTGCTGTGGAAGGTTGCAGAATCTGTGCCAGGTGGCCAGCCGGAGTATTTTTTGACTGTTCATCGCTAAATTGGGCCTCCAAGCGCCCACGACGAGCCATTTGCCGTAGCATGGTCAAGGGCATATCATCTGACATTATTTTTCAGTGATCAAAAGTTGATATTAATACAGTCACAAACCTATTCGTCGATTATGCTTGACTCTTCCAAGCATCCCATTCATCCGCTCACCAGCAAACTCACTAAGTCCAGCCAGTGGGCCCCAGAATTTCAATAACTGTTCATTGTGCATTGCAAAATGGTGGTTGGGGACAGAATGAAACTGAGGCCGGGTGAATAATTGTGGAAGACCTGCACGATAGTTGACATAGTTGGCAGTGAATTGGTCAGCCTGTGCGTTAGATGTCGAAAAGGAAGATATGATGTTGGTACAGGCCACAAGATGATGGAAGTTGAGCAGGAGGGCTTTTTCAAAGCTGCCCTTCTTCCACCAAAGTTCCGGAATAATTAGGGGGAAGATGACGGTGAAGAGGATAAGGTATTCATGGGCCTTCAACTTTCCATGCTTGGCCTCACCTAGATTTGTTGGTGGACGAGCAACCCAAGTTGGAAGTCTAACATTTTTAATGCAAGCCCGAATCCTACCCAGGTCTTGCGAGGAAAAATTGAACATGCCAGGAGCATCAAATTCGAGATCGTCTTCTTGCTCCTCATCATCCTCGTCATCTTTTGGAATACCCAGGAATGTCTCAGGAGTTGGTGTAGTAGAGTCATCGCTTTCATTATCAGAATCGACATCCATACTCTTGAATGGTTCAGGCCCTTGCATTTGTTGTGGCCTGTACTGTGGACCTCGTGCTGGTGCCAGATCTTCAGATTCGCTTGCAGAGTCAGACATTTCAGACATTTCAGATGCACTAGGCTCTCCTATGTCATCAAGGTTGCCAAGATTCTTGACATCTGCCATCTTCTTTTTGGGGCGCCCGATTCCCCAGAGCATCCGCAGGTGGCGCATGAGTATACCTTCCAGCCAATTATGCATGAAGCCTAAGATAATGTGATGAACTGGATTCCATCCAACAACATCATGCATTGGTGTCCGACGGACTCCAAATTTTTTAGCTAGTGCTACCTTCTTGGTAACAGTTTTTGCTTTAAGCCAAGCTGTTGCTTGGGCAGCAACTGTATGACTATCACGGAGGGTCCAAGATGTATGATTGAGATCCTCAATGTCATTGAGTTTCAAAAGACACCAGTTGCAAAATTGTGTGGCATTGAAGGCCATATAGCCAGCCACTTTACGGACTGCCTGGAGATCTGCAATGAGGGGAACAACCCGCACTGCAACACGGACACCAAGAGGGTTGCGATGGGTAGGTAGGATTCTGCCAGGAGCAGCAAATTCATTCACCATTTCGGCAAATGAGATGAGAATATGTGAGATAGTCCAAACATCCGGAGCACCTGGTATCATGCCAAGAACAAAAATGTTTTCAAGTAGAAAGCGAACTTCAATCGGAAGACTGAGGCAATATAGAATTATTGCTCCACAGGAAACAACTTTGCCTTGAAAAACTCAGCAAATGGAAGCAGAATCAATATTTATTAGCTACCTGCAATTTTGTTTGTATAGGGATTGAACCAATCAATGTAGAATCCAAAGACCAGATTATATCGGGAGAGCAAAAAATTCCCAAGATTACGCCAAGCAGGGCTGTCTTGAACATCCCTCATTATTTCTGGCTGTGGCATATTTTGTCTAGCTTCGTTCTGCTGAAAAGACTTCTCCAATTGCTCCTCGACTTGTGGTCTAGACAGGAAGAACTGCAGCCAAGATTCGAATGATTGGGTAGCATATAGACACTTGGGGACTCTCTTGGTGCCGCCTCGAGTTCGAACCTGTTTCCACAGTGGAGCACCACAAGGGTAAGATCTGGGTGATTTTTTCCAGTCACAAACATCTGGGAGACTGTCTAAAGAATAAGGCTTGTAACATGTCGGGCAGCATGGGGTACGGATAATGTCTGGGTTCAGCCCATGGTGATAAGCACTGCGGATATCTCGTGGAATATCGATGTTTGGGGATTGGATCTTGGCACCCGCAAGGTGCAAAACCCCAAAGATGAGTGTGATAGTTGTAGATAGGATAAATTTTAAAGCCTTTAAAAAAATGCCAGAATTCTCCCGACTAACACCGACATGGAGATTTAGCCAAGCTGCAAGCATCACACATAATGTGGTAACAGGGGCGATGGCTGAGACATAAAACCAGGTGATTAGCAAGAACAAAAAAAGAACAGATGTAGAATTTGCGTACCATTCTGGAAGACTGCTAGAGATGGTATGGAAATTCCGGCATCCTTGATCTCTGGGGAATGAATGACAGTGGGCTGTGGATCTGATATGCCCGCTTCCTTCTTCAGTTTGGCCAATCTATCGCGACCTTGGTGTTCATCGCGTGTAGCACGGCTAACGTTCTGCCCAGGTAGCTCTTGCCCATTTTCCGCTACAGTGAGTTGACTGCACCGTGAGCAGAGACACAGGTACTGTTTGGCCATGGAAGAGCAGCTGATGGGCAAAAGTCAATGTCGCAAGCTCTACCTGTTCTTAAGACTCAGAGCTGTTCTTCTTGACAGATTGATAGATGGGCGCCACCGGAACCAGCTTTTGATTCTGCCGTGATATCAGCTGACCGCGTTCCGCGGGCCCAGGCATTCGGCCGATTGTCAATCAATTTTAATATCGGATCCCGGGCCACATCAGCGGGCTGACAACCGTGTATAAGCCGCGTATAAACCACGCATAAACCGCCAATAAGCAACGCTGGCTTATTTAGGAATAAGCCACGCTGGATGCCCCCTGTGTCACACTGCTTGTTAGCGGCCATGATATGCATATCTCTTCCAGGAAGAACTGCTGTGAAAGGCGCTGAACAGGGTTAAGTTAGGTTGGAGAATCAAAGAGAAATCTATGTGTGCGACGGCGCGAAAGACCACTTGACTGATTAGAATCTCGCTTCTCCCGTTCGAAGTGGACTCGCGTGGCAACAGTTAGGTTACTCGGGTTCTGACCGTCAAATATATACCTCGTGTATTACAGCTCTTTCGGAAAAGCTTGTCAGTGTGTGAATTTGTTGTCGTGCTCCCAACTTTTGATCCAAGGCTAAGGATTGCCTGTTTGAGCTAGCCGAGCTTTGCCGAAGAGGACCAAGCCGAAGTGAGTTACGCACCAAAGTACTCAAAGTCAAAGGGAGCTCGGAATTTTTTCTCTCCAGCCCATTATTGTACGGTTTCTTGGTGACCTGTGGTATTTCCTGTTGCAACCAACCGGTATAGGCGGTTTCGTCTAATGTGCCGTTGCCGAACTGGGTACTGATCCGGGCCAAAACCAGTAATCCTTAGCTTTCCATCAAAGTTGCGAACGCGGCGAAATTTTTCACGCACTGACAAGCTTTTCCGAAAGAGCTGTAAGCAGATGCCTCGAATCAAATTGCACCTATTTGTATCATTCCATATTTGCAACATTTTTCTCACCGACTGCTCTTCGGGGAGTATATACAAAACTCGAAACGTACATACATTCGAGAATACGGCACATTGATTCAAACGCGGCACACTCACATCTATGTGCCGACTTTACATCACCAACGGCACTCGCCTTTTTCGATATGTGCCGAGCATCGGCAAGCGCATCGAACACGTGTCACGCCCGTTCGTTTCCTCCTTCCTACCACCACCACCATCCATTGACCATCCACCAACGGCGCGTCGAGAGCGCGTCAAAATGGCTCCCGACGACAATGCGCCCTCAAACATTCACCCAGCGCACCAGGAATACATTAACAGAGTGTTAGTATGTCGGAAACTTCGTACGCCCATCCGTGGGGTATCACGGTCCAATCTTGACTTCTGACGCGTCGAGCAGGCCCTTATCTTGGCGTACCCAGTGAACCCGGGCAAATTCATAGACAATGACTGGAATTTTCTGGCCCAGACCGCCGCCCCTAACCTACACAACAGCTGCACCTTGAACGAGGACGGCCAGAGGATTGATGTCCCGATCAGCTGGGTGTTATCTGCCATGTGGCTGTGAAGTTATCTGCCACCTTCGCAATTTGAGTACATTCCACTTCATCTCAATTCATGTCAATAATCAAGGGGCCTCAATAAAGAACTTAGACTCTGATTTGGTCTTTAGATCATCGAAAACTGTGGTGAATAAAATAAAATAGCCAAATGGCAGATAACCATTGTGACTGGCAGATACCATCACGTCACATGTTACCTGCCTCAGTCCTTTCCTCACGCACGGCCGCCTCACTATGTCTGTTTCCACCACAAACTCTCATTGCACCTCTAAGACTTGTAACAAGGAAGCTTTGGCAACTTAAAATCTCCATTAAAAGGCACCAAAGCACTGCTGTCGCGAAAAGTGCTGATCGGGAGTCACAAACGACTGGCGTCGGTATTCTGCCTGGATCCGTTCAAACCAGTTGACTTGGGCTCACGGGGACGCATTTTTTTACACACTACCTCCATGGATGACTCCAAAACTGTGTTGTTACGGTGTAACAACTCATTTTCTTCAAATCTCTTGATCTTGATGTCGCGGCGCCACGCGAGGTGGAAGGAATGGGCTGCGTGGAGTCACTGTGTCATATTTACTATCCCCGTGCGTGTATCAAACGAGTTCTTGTTCAATTCTTCTTGCTAACGCGTCCATATTATTTTTTGTCTTCGGGAAACCTGGAGACTTTGCAGATCAACTGCTTTTGCGCGCTGCGGAGTTGTTTCAAGCGTGACCTGCGGGAAAATTACGATCCAACTGCTGTCCGGTAGCATTATGCGCATGGTTGTAAGCCGTTCGACCGAAACATACGCGTATGATCAAGTACTTGCAATTCAGCATCCACCCTGGCCGGGATACGCGAACTCAAGAAACGCGCTCTTCCATTGTTCTGCTCAACGTGCTGCACAAGCAGACCCGTCTCTGGGCATCAAACACCTCCGCTCTGCACCTGCAAAATCTGGCCCTCTCGTGTTCAGACCCTCCTAACAGCACAAATAATATATTTGAACTACAATTGTCGGTGGGTTGCCGCCGACTCATCGTAGACATAAACCAATATTTTTTTCTTCCCACTGCTCAATTTCATCTCCAATCCTCGCTTGAACGCGATTTCTCCGTCACTTTTATGTATTTTACGTGATTTTGGTACTCTGTAAATCTTTATGCAACACATTCATTCAACCTGAAGGTCCTGAACCAAAATGAGAGGCTCTACTGAGTTCTCTTACATCCTCCCTCACTCCTTTTTTTGGAGTTCTTTTTCGCGTTTTTCCCGGCACGGGACCCAGTACATTGGAATAAAAACCGGCCAGAGGGGTTTCGGACTTGTTTGGTTTCAGAGTCCGACGTTGATGGCTGCGACTCGAACCAAGAGGTGATGGACTCGCTCGGACTTAGTTACCGTTCATTCATCCAGAGTGCTTGCTTTCCCTGGCTATTTATTCTGCATTGCTCACTTTCTCTACGCAGTTTGTTTTCGATTCTGAGCGCCACGATGGCACCGGTCTTTGCGGTAAGTGGTTTTTACTTATTGTTGGCAGCGCTAATTCCTTGTAAGAGCCTAATCAGTTGGACTCCGCCACCGCTCTTAATTCTGTCTTTTCTGGTGAGCTGTTTTTATTATACAAAATCGGGATGCCTGCCGCTGCACCGCACAATCACCATTCTCCTTCAGATAAACTTACAGTTCCCTGCGGATCCCCCGAAGGTTCCCGCAACATCAATTGAACTCAGTTCAACGCAGGGTAAACTCAGTTCAACTCAAGTCTCCGTTACAGACCCTTAGATCATGGTGATAGTTCAAAAATAATCTACTAGGGAGACAAAGCAGATTGACAGATGGCGGAGTTTGAAAAGGCTTCAGACAGACAGAATGCTTAATTGTATAAAGAGGGTGATACATTTGAGATGCATTTCGTAGCGACTACGGCTCCAAGCCCATCGAGATCGCGTTGCGGACCTCGCAATGAGGTATTGACACACCACAAATGTCGTTTACTCGACGCGCACCCCAGCTCCGAGTTCACGCAAATGCTCCCCGACGGAGACATCTCAGAGCAAGCGAACAAATAAAAGGCAAATCAGGTATTCCTCTCCTACCCATATCATCCCCCGGACGGCCCCCCCCCATCCGTTACCTCTAGCTCTCTAATCCCAGAATGTGGTGCCACATTCTGGGATTAGGTCGAGCGGGCCCTGGCTTTAGGCTCGGGCGATGTCTCTGCAGAAACTACGACCGTATGCTGGGAGGTACACTAGATTTATCCGTTTAAATTTTTTATTCACTGAAGTGATAAATATATCAGAATTGAATGATACACATTGTTGACGTCAATCCAGTCTCGTTGAAGCCGACGTGCGTCTTCGTTTATTCTTCTCCTATTTTTAATTCGATTTTAGTTCAATTCATCTGACTTTCCTTCAGTTGACTTCAACATCTGAGCAGGCCCCAATCCACCGTTCACGGTATATCCTTCCATTCATTTTTGCTCGTCCAGATCTCATTGTATTCGCTTCACACCAACGGCACTTTAAAGTTTTGATTCAGTTTCGGCCAATATTCAACCTCTTTCGAATCCGTACTCAGGTCAGCCGCAGTTGCAATACTTTTCTCACTGTATTTTATTCACCTAACGTGGTCTCAAGAGGATTACTGCATCTTTGCGCCCTGCTCGGCTCCACTTGTGGGTTCCTTCCCTTCCACCCATTTTTATTTCACTCACTCATTGTCTTCGGCAATTCAAGGATCCTAACCATTTTTTGCAAGCCTCTCAAACATACGCGAGCTCTTTGCACACCCCTTTCTGCCATTTAACCCCCTTTTCTGCGGCTTTCTATCCTCGAGCGCGTCCTCGCGCCACCCTCGAACTCAGTACGTATACGCGAATTCGATTAATTGACTCCAATTACGCCGGTGTAAATTCTAGCTAGCATTGCGATAGATTTCGCGGAAGTAAAATGGATAGATTTCTTGGAAGTAGAACGCGAGTATCCATGTTGCCTGTTATCACTTAATTTCTCGCTTTCCGTCAGATTCGGGCTGGTTTCGAGCTAGGAAAATGATATGCGCTTGGATTCGTGGCCCGGACACAATGTGCTGACTTTGCCTTGTGCGCAGATTTTCTTTGTGATTGCGCCGAGGCCGCAGGCTTTGCAACCCTCGACATCTGCGTGCGTGTTTAGAATTGCGCGCACTCGACAGGTCCGGACCTGCGTTGCAGTTGACCGTTGGTGCTGATGTCGCTTTCCCTTCAAATTTCGAGCGCGTGCGATGGGTCCGGCAGCAAGCAACTCATATCGGCATTTAAGTACAGCTGCGTTGCTCAATTTGATGCCCGCGCACCACGCCGGCCTTTTGTACAGGATTCCCTGTTTTTTCGGGCACGGCGGACGTGACTCGGAGTCCACGCGGCTTCACAGCTGATTTGGGTGGGCCTCTGCGATGGCCTCAAGCAGTTGGCGATGACAGCGCCAGGTTCTCGCGAGGTGAGTGAATGAAATTGATCACATTGTGGCCGCTAATCGTACTGCACCAGATGAGTTGGAGCACGCATTGCGCTTCCGTTTGAGCTTGGGCGTGTGCACGCCGAGAACACGTGCGGGGGCGGACGCGGGTGCGAATGGCGAGAGCGCAAAGGAAAGGTACGTAGTGAGTAGATAGCCCAGTATCGATGGCTCGTGGAGTAGCGTCCGCACACACCGCACATTTCTTTTGAACTGAATAAACGTTCCTTTTTTTACCCCGAGAGATTCATTTCCCGGGCCAGCGCCTGAGACTATGCGGAAACTTTCTTAGTTCTTGGACCAAGACATCTTCACCGCAACTTAACGTAATAAGGTCCCGAAACGGCGGGCCGTACAGAGTTAGCTAGGGTGTCGCAGGGGCCAAAATAAGTCGAATGTGGACCCACATTCACGCATCCGATAGATAGGTCTGATTGTACTGACTGTGACACGCGCTGAATGAGAACAAATGAGTACGGGGAATGGCTGTGGACACAGACAGAACCCGCGGGGAGAGTATTTTGCATTTTGTAGGTCCTTGGGACATGGTTTGAGCTGTTTTTATATGGTGGGAATGTGTCAACTAAGCCTTAATTATCCCTTATTAAGGCATTAAGGGCTTAACCAAAATTTTTACCCCTTAAGCTGCAACACTGAATTTATCAGTACTGAGAGCGACACATACGAACTCGCGGCTGATTCTCACGGAGGAATGACTATCATGTTTTAGTGTGCCGCAATTTATAGTCATCGGATTATTTTCGACTTCGTTAGGTGTAGGCGGAGGATTCGTGCAATGGCTCCCTTTGGTAAACAGGTACGGATGCAGGTAAGCGGTACCAGGAATGCCCGGAGGGCCATATGAATTTCTTCTAGCCGTACCGTGGCTGTTGGGAGTTCAAGTTATCAAAATGATGATGGGCAGGCTCTGGGACCTTTCCTACCAGAGGTACAGTGCCACTGGTCTTCCGATTTATCATTGACTGTAACTTGATTGATCCTCGGATCGGTAGTGCTGCTCGCTACGCGGCGGCGGCGGCGCACCCCGCGCACGAAGCACTTATCGAAATCAAAACAGGTTCAGTGTAGGCTCTTAGAGATCTTAGAAAATCTGCAGTACAGAAAAAATCCATATTTACTGAGAAACGACTTGGAAACAACTCGAGTTGGATATTGAACTTGAACTGTCTATGGTTTGGACGCCAGACGCTCTGTGACTAAGAACTCCCTCAAAGCCCTCTTCAACTCGGCAAGGTACCCTATTTTGAGGCCCAATTTCGCCAGTGTGTCATCTGATTCCCCGACAAGAACTCCCGCCGTTTCGTATCCTTCACGGTGAAGAGTGTCACGGATAGCCTGATTGAGGCGGTATTTCTCGCAAAATTGCTCTATCGTCAGGATAGGCAAATAAACAGGCTGCCCTTCAAGAAGCACACAAGGAGTATGTGCTTCGCCTAGCATGAATGAGGACAGGTAGCGGCGACGGTATCAATGTCTTACTTTCAGGCTCCATTGTCGCAGATGTACAACGATTTTGGCCTGGTCAGGGAGTTAATAGTCGATTTCCGTAACGGTACTTCCTCCGCCATTATATAGTTGGATGGTAGCTAAAGATAAATCTTTGACACACGTCAGGTACGATCGATTATCATTCCAGGTAGCCTCGTTACCACCCTGCCATTGATGGCAAATCTTAGCGCAACCATACCGCAAAAGTGTTTGCACTGAGAAATGCCGTCCCGGGCAGACTCCTTGGAATACTACATGTTGAGTGAAATGTAACCTGATTGAAAACACAAGGAGGTTGTGTAACGAAAGTAGTCAAACTCGTTTGAGTTTGGTTTAGGGGCTGTCAGGCCGGCGGTCTCCGTACATTCAGGTGCGTAGTGTTGAACAGATAAAGTCTCCATACAGAAATTTATTGAGTCCCATCAAAGTCCAGACCCCGAGCAGCATTACCGTTAAATGCGACATAACGTAATGAAACATGTTTTGGTTTCAATTTTAGTCCATACATATATTACAGTGTGGACCTCCCTAATGAACAACGATACACGCATGGATGTGTGACGGATGCGAGAAGCGTCGAGATCCGGCACACGTTCAGAGGGGGATCACTCGGGTGAACTGGCGTAAGTGGTAAATTGACTGAAGGACGTAGCTACTGACAACCAGGTATATATACTACGGAACAGAGGCAGTGCATGATCTTGATGGAAAGTGCGATGGCGCGGCATAGGACATAGGCATAATAAGAAAAAGGTAAGCATGAATTAATGATCCGGTACCCCCACGGGCATACGAAGACTCGTCTCCGTTACATACGCCCTCCAGATCGTTGCTTGGAACGATCTCCAATTTTTTCGAGCGCGAGCGAATGAAACGAACCGTGAGAATATTGTCCTGCTTTTTGCGTACTCGTGTCGTCCTCAGCACTCGAAGCATTCATGGTGGAGTTTGCGGCATCTGTGCTTGCCTTGAAGGACTTCGAGCTGTTTTTGCTAGCAGCATTCCGGGACAATTCCAGCAAAGGTTCATAACCAAAATTCAGTGCGCCAATTGGCAGGGTGTCAAGCACTTCAGTGCTCTCAAGCAGAGCGGCCTCAGCAGAACTGAACTGAACACCGTGAGCTCCAAATCCGGGTGGTTTTCCCTTCACATTGGACCTCACGTTCGCTCTGGTGGGACAGTTTCGAGCCAAATGACCTGGCTGTTCACATGTAAAACAAAGGCCTTGTGCAAGCATCTCATTGCGACGCTTTGCTGACCGTTTCTTCTCTCCAGGTTCGTTGGTAGATATTTCAGCTGAAGAAGTGCGCATCACTTCAGCTCGGTGCTTGGAGTCAACGCGCCCTCCCGCACGATCACCGGTGTGTCTCGGGTTGTGAGTTCGAGTCTCTGACTTCGGAGGAATATCCTCATCCGCACTAGATGTTGAGGATTCGGACTCAAGGTTTCGCACAATTTCTGTGCGCTCCGCGGCCCTGACGACTTCGTCCCAGGTGGAAATTTCAGGATCAAGGTCCTTACGATACATCTCCTGGCGGATATCCGCACGCAGGCTATTCCAGAGCTTTACAACCTTCTCTTGGCCTTCAACCAAGCCAATTGTGTTGTAAATTTGAGAAAATTCAGCAACATGAGCTGCGATCGTTTTCTTGTTCTGGATACAACGGCTCAAACATTTTCTCTGCTTACTGCGGAAGTCAACCGGGAAACAGAACTCAAACAGCTCAAGATAAAATTTCTCGAGACGATAAGAATCCTCATCACGCACGACAACTTGATTATAAAAATCGCGTGCCTTGCCTTCCAAGAAGTAAGACAGGTAGAAAACCTGGTCGCGAGATGGAACGCGACCCATCTTGATGTATGCAGAACCTTCGCGCACAAAACGATGGAATGCATTTGCATCTGGTTCACCACCATACTTCGTAGGTGGAATCGGCTTCAAAAGCATTCGTTTGTTCCTGCGGCTTCGAGAAGACAGATGTGTCGGGTGAGAAGAGGTGGAGTTATGTCCGCCAATGTCGCTTGCACCACCAGGGTTCGGTGAGCTGGACTCTGAATCTGCTCGACGAACTGTCTGATGGTTCAGACGAAGGTGGATCATGGCTCACTCTTACAGAGCCACGAATCGCTTTGTCCAAGAAACTCCCAGCCGCAATTCGACTCGGAGTTGTCTCACGAGGCTTCTTCGAGCTGGTGTTCCTCGCAGACTTATCACCACGAATCAAGCCGGCGATATTCTGTTCAACGGTATGCTTCGCCTTACTCGAAGGTTTCTTCGAAGTGGGCCGTCCAATTACGTCCGATTGTCTCAATCGGCTGAGCTCCCTCTCGAGCTCAGCAATTCGTTCAGTATTCGCCTGGCCAGGCTGGTTTATTCCCTGGTTTTTAGGCAAGGGGTCGGAGACAATAGGCTTCGTTCTCGGTACCATTGGTTCCACAACTGGAACATGGGGACATGCAGTGAATTCAGTTGGCACCTCCTGTTTAACCACGCTGTTAATCTCCGCAAAGTTCTCGAATGCTTTGCGCTGCGCTTCGAGATCATGCTCAGAAAAATCGGCAGAGAAACTTGCAGCACCCCAGTTGCGAGGGTCAGGGCCCTTCCCCTTGTTGCGGGAGGGTCCTTGGCCTGCTGGGATCACAGGACTCAAGGGCGGAAATTCACCATTATCGGCGGAGCCAGAATCATCGAATCCTGGCTCAGGGACCAACGAAGCACTGAGCTTGCGGTTGGCTTCGGTCATGGCATCGCGAGCCATAGACTCGTAACGGCGAGCAAGACTCACCAGCTCCTCACGACTCATTTCCTGGGTAGCCTTGGATACAGTCGACACAGACTCAGACTGTTCAGACAGCGGCGGCGGCAACGGAGTCGCATGATGATCAATGTCATTACTATGTACCGACATAGTTTCGCCATGCACAACAGTGCTTGGAGTTTCGGCTCGACCAAAATCCACGTCGCGGGACAGCAACGGCAGCGGCTCTGACAGAGCACTGGGACTACTACTAAGAACTACACCCTGAACAGGGGAAACACCTCGTGAGAGGGACACGGCAGAGGCCACGGTACTATAAAGTAGCTCGGGCGTAACCGGGCGGGTTTTAGGGGAACCCGTGGCCCCGGCGGGAGTTCTAGTAGGAGATGGAGGGGACGAGGAGAGTGAGGGAGTATCGCGAGGGAGCTTCGGAGCTGGGTAGATGCCCGCACGAGTCGCAGCACGGGTATGGTGGCGGTTCGGGTCAGTCGACATAGTTCTTCAGTCAGTGGTGTCGAAGCAAAGAGGCGGCGGCGGTTGATCAGACAGACGAGAGCCAAGCAGAGCGACGACAGAGATAGAGGAGTTCAAAATATGTGACGGATGCGAGAAGCGTCGAGGTCCGGCACACGTTCAGAGGGGGATCACTCGGGGAGAACTGGCGTAAGTGGTAAATTGACTGAAGGACGTAACTACTGACAACCAGGTATATATACTACGGAACAGAGGCAGTGCATGATCTTGATGGAAAGTGCGATGGCGCGGCATAGGACATAGGCATAATAAGAAAAAGGTAAGCATGAATTAATGATCCGGTACCCCCACGGGCATACGAAGACTCGTCTCCGTTACAGGATGCTTCTCCGCAGAGCGGCTACCAGCTGGTTTTCATCGGCGGAGGTGGAAAGGGGCTACTGGGTCGAGGTGGTGAAGGTGGCACCAGAGAGGGGCCTCGAATCAGTCTGTCCCAGACTTACGGGGGAAAAATTTCTATCGACGTCCAAGGCGGTAAGGTTTCATAATTCTCGCTACAGCCCGCTGAAACCCGCCGAAGATTTGCACTTCGACTCCTCGAACGAAAAAGAAATTTCGTTAGTGGATTTCAATAGGGCTAGTACGCATGTATTCTGCATGAAATTCGATGCTTACCGGGGCCCACAGGCGCTGCAAAAGCGAGGCAAGATAAGGTACCTCAACCACCGCGCACTCCACCGCACACACCACCTAAGGGTGACCGGGCGCAAGATTTGAATTTACCAACGGGTGCTGCCGCTACTCGTACGCATCTCATGTTTATTACATTATTGAGACCAGGATTCAATGTTTACAGGGTCATCGTAGGCTCCCTAGTCAGACCATAATATTCAAGATTATTTTTATTTTTATTTTGGGCGAGATGCCGGTGCTTGGCAACCCACGCCCTCATCCCTCGACGACACCGGTGTGCCCCTGCGTTGGTTTTGTCTCGACGCCCGAAGCGGTCCGCAATGCAAGCCGCACCCTCGATCTAATAATGAGTGTTTGCTGCACGCTTGTCTATCGATACATTTGTTTTCAGAGACAGGCTGGTTCGAGCCTAGCTCCTGTGGTCGACGTCGCGATTCGGGATTCCGCCGCCGCCGGCGATCAACCGTGCAATGCCATCTGAGAACTTTCCTCTTCCTATTCTGCTCGAACCTTTGTGTACACCTCTGGCTCTGTCTAGCAGGACCATGTTTTTCGGTAGATAGCCCGGTCGATCACACGGCGGACATTGGGAGGCCGGTCAAATCCCATCTGATTTATGCATCTTGGTAATCGACTAGGATCCTTCAATCGTGTGAATCTGTCAACCTGTAGAAGCCTACGAATTGAAGGAAGTAGTACCAGTAATGTGCGCGGCCCCGCTTTGTGGGGCCAATCGAGATATTTGAGGGCAAGCCACCGCATATTCCGTTTCACTCAGTTATTTTTATGAATTCAGTAACCATATGAAGTTTGCTCAAACAAAAGCCGTCTGAACACATAATCAGCCTCACGCACTGGTTGGATTAAACAGCTTGCTGTCCACAGTACTGTGCTACAACTGTGCTAGGATAAATTCCAAGCAATCTCCAATGACAATGCTGGTGCGTAATTATTACTGTTTCTGTACAATCATAACCTAAAATCTACCTCTGTTTGAACATGGTTGAATCCGTGAATAAGTCGAAAAGAATTAGACACACCAGACACTCACTACCACGTGGAGACGAGTATTTAATCAAATAAGGTGGAGTCTGAGCTCTGTTTGAACACGGTTGAATAAGCGAATGATCCCAAAACAAAGTCAACACTCACCACCACCGGGAAGAGGTTATTAAACCAAACAATGCGGAGTCTAAGCTCCCTAGAACACGGTTGAATCAGGGAATGATTTCACAAAAAGTCGGCACTCACCATGACGACGGAGCAGCGACTGGAGGTGGAGGCTGAGTTCTATCCGTTTGAACACCGTTGAATCAGCGAATGGTCCAACGAGAACTCAACGCTCGCTATCACGGAGAAGCAATCATTCGTCAAACAACGTACACTCTGCCAATTCTCGAAGACCCTACATTGAAAGGTACATCAACGGGTTTGAACGAATTCAGAGAACGGACTTATTCATAGCGCTGGTGATTGCGCCTCTATCAACTAGCTGAATTTGAATGGCTGGAAAATTTGGCCAAGGGCACAATATTTAGCAGAATAGAACACGGCGAGGGCAACCTTGAACACAGGATTAATTGTGGTTTAACAAATCCAGATACTGATGAACAAACCGAGGTATACATCTTCTGAAGCCATATGTTTGAGTCTCACAATACTGTACTATTAAAATCAATTCGTCAGTCACGCGTCACGGGGGTCCTTGACGTGACGAATTTTGGTACTTTGTCACGCGTCACGGAGGCCTTTGACGAATTGACATTTTGGTTCGCAAAAACGCTTCAGAAGCACGCAAAACACTAATTATCCCCTATCCACTGAACATCATTTCTACGTTCAATCTACGTGTAATTCTCGTCATCCGTATCGTCTTCGTCCCAGTGCCGCCAAAAGTTCTTATACCGCGGGTTTTGCTTCCTCTTCCGTTTCCCACCTTCTGCAATGCCGGTTTCTGCGCTGGGCTCGTCAATCAACTCCTCGTCATCTCTAATCTCCTCTGATTGCTTCCCCTCGGATGTCAATCTGGTCGTAGTGCCGGCTACTACCGCGGCCTTCACCGCCTGGCAAGTGATTTCGCTATCATCCTCCACGTCAGACGGGTCGCTTGGAAATTCTTCGTCGTAGAGGCTGTTGTGTTTCTCCAATGCTCGCATTCTTCCACTCTCCAGCTCAACCCAGAACTCCGGCTGAGTGGCTTTCAGATCGCGAAGCTCCTGGCGGGCCTCGAAACCGGTTAGACACTCGTACGAGAGATTCCACTGTTTGGCTTTGCAGCCCTCAAATGCCTCAGATATCTCAGAAAATCGAAGAAGATCATAAATTAACTGCAGGCACACCTTTTTCGCGACTTCAGGCTCGTTGACCACTTGATATACGTCCCACAGCCACCCAGGACTCTTGTCGCGTAAATAGCCCTCTGTGCGGTCAACTGATATGACTGGGTTCTTCTGTTTCGACTTCTCTGCTTCCTCGATCTGGGCCACCATCTCGCTTACCATGTCCTCGTGCGCAGAGCGTTTGATAGAGTGTTTGAGGAGACGATTGATACTCATGTCGCACGGTTGAAATTTGCCGGTACAACCCCCAGGAACGAAGATGATGATAATGAAAGGATGGTTTTCTGCCATCCAATCTCGGAACGCTTTTGAAGTCTGCACGCGCCAGAGGTCTATTAACCAGACTGCCATCTGAGTTGGGGGGAGTCTCAGTTTCGCCCTCATTTTCACGAAATGCGGGGCAATGATGTGGTCTACAAGCATCTTCTGGGTCTCCAAATTGGACCAGTAAGTATCGGTCCCAGACGATACAAACTTACACCCGAGAGCGGTAAGCTCGGGGTGCCCGCGCACCGAGGTATTCGGACGGGAGCGTCCGGTACTTCCTTTGAATACGCCCTGAAACGCAAGTAGCTGTCCGTCTCCTCCGAGGTTAACAACGAGTGTGAATGCCCGCTTTTCTTCTACACCTACTACCGAGATCTGTTTCGCTCCCCTCGTGGCCCAAGTTAAACCGGTTCCTGGAGAATAAACGACTTGAGTTTGATCGCTGTTAACAAACAAAGCCGCGGGGATGTCGTGTTCTTTGATGGTATACGCTATCCGGAAGAACGTCTTCTCGCAAAGGTCCTCCCAGTTGATTGGAAGTTTCTGTGCAGCATTCGTTGGAGTACGGACTGACCACCCGATTGTTTCGCGCAGCCATTTTCTGAGGTAAGAATCGGAAACCTTGAAATGCGACTTGTCTTGATATTCCTCGTCAAATATTTCGGGAGCCTGCTTCAAAATTGTCGCAATGAATATGGCACGGACAGTGACCAGCGTGACAGGAGCCCCTCCGTTGCGAATTGCGTGGAGGCGAGTCATAATGGATTCTACAACATCAGGATAGTTGACCTAATCGTTGACATCGGAAAGGTTAATTGAGGCCTCGATATTGACTTGATATTCCTTACCAGTGCACCACGCCGACCACCATTCGGATGACCCTGGAAATTGGCTTTCTCCGCGCGAACCAGAACACTTTCTTTCCATTTTGGACGTTCTCCGCTTCGGTCGATCCACCCGTCAATCGTAGAATGGGAGATTTTCTCGAAAATCACAGGGTCAGAGCGCCGCAAGACGTCCCGAATCGCGGAGGCACTCATGTTCCGTCCAACCGATGGGTGCGTTGCAGCCCGTTCAATCTGAGTCCAGGACAAAGGTGTAAACCAATTGTGATAAACCGCTTCTTTGCGTTCTTTCATCTTCTTTCTGCCACGCTTTTCATAGCCCTTCAGTTTTTTCTTCTCCGCCATACGGTTCTCGGCAGCCCGATTTGGGCGTGTCGCTTCTGCGACGGACATTTTGAAACGCTTCGTTGGCGGGGCCTTCAAGATTACATCCACCGCCTAAAACGGATAAGATATCGATGAAAGCAAAAAAAGAACATGAAATAGAAACCTTTCTTTTCGTCCCTCCCGGCGAGCGTTCACCTCGGAGAATCTCGCCGTTTTTGGCTTCGCTGCGATGCTTTTGCTGTCGCGATCTCGCCAACGCACGCTGTCTTTCCAGTACATCTGCCTTTTGTTGATCGCATTTTTGGTGGAACCCCTGACCCTCAGAGTACGTCTCTTGCCTACCCTCTAGCCATTGTAGACGCGTTGCTTTTTTGTCTTCCTCCGTTGCGAGGTTTGGGAAGAACTTAAAGAGTCCCTTCGGACTAGATTCTTCCTTGTTCCTCTCGAGACCTGTTCGGATCGTTGAAGTGACGGCCGTGAGCTCCTTTTTAGGTCGCTTCTTCTTGTCCGGGCTGCTCGGAGGAGTAGAAAGTATCCGCTTTTTCACTGTGCGACGAATACGTGGAAATAGGCTGCTAGTGGGAGGCGAGTCCGATTGGTTCCGAATCCGAATAGACAATGTGGATCCGCAGGTAGATGGCGTATGCGCACCGGATACTTCATTCTCATCCCCAGAACCAGCGAAAGATGGTGACGTCTCGCGGTCCTCAGCCGGGACGTAGCCTGGACTATGGCCACGTGGAGACTCCGATCGATCCCAGAAGCGAGTTGGCGACTCGGAAAGCTCGGGTGCGTAATCAAGAAGCGAAGAATCCAATTCTTCTGAACCACGGGATGGCGTGGGCCGGGGAACGTCCGAGAAACTGCAAGGCATGAGAGCAGCGGGAAAAAGGCTATCATCGCTCTCGGATCCGATACTACCCATCATTGAAGAAGCTGAGGAAGGTGGTCTCGATACGGGAGGCTCAAGTTCTAAAACAGAAAAGGTCGACGTGGCATCGTTTTCAACCTCCCGCTGAAGAAGAGAAGACGGTCTTGGGACGGTGAGGATGTCGCGTTCAGAACTACTTTGTGATCTGTTATCATCTACTTCGTTCTCAATTTGGGGATGACTATAGACCGCGCCGCTGGTCTGCTCATTGCAGGTCTATGGTAGGCATTATTGTAAATAAAATTCGTCAGCCGGGAGAACCGAACGAAATACTTGCCTCAAGATGACGATCAATCACGCGTAACAATAATTCCAGTCGGGCGTTGGCAGGATCATTTCCCGTTGTCGAGATAAGGGGATATTTATCGGGAAGAAAATCATGGGCGATCCCATTGAACGACAACATTCCGCAATTATGCCCATCGTGTTGACGAGACATTTCGAGGTCTCCCCAGGCGAAACTAGTCCCGGTATGATAATGGGTCCACCACTGATGGGCGGCTTTGATTTCTGGATCTGGATCTGTTTTGTACTTTGGGTCACCGTATCGAATGCGCCGCTGTTTGACATCCAAGACGACGCCAACCCAGTGCCAATTTTGTAAATTTCCCATCATACCGATGCGATTCCTTGAACGCGTCTGAAGTACCTCGCCAAATGTATGGGCGCGGCGAAAGTTGGCGGGCTCGGCCGTGTAGAGGTGGCGACGCCTATAGGCATCCTTGATGTTCTCCATTACCCAGATCTCGGGGACTTCATCATGGAGGATAGTGCCATGAGCCAATACATCGCGTCGGAGGAGATCCAGCATCTGGCTGACTTGGATGTCGGTGAACCATTCCTTTGTGGCGTAAAGCGATAGATGGGTGATCTCTTCTCTATTATCGAAACCCATGAGATTTCCGGACCAGTAGATAGCTCCAAGGCCGTCGAGCACACGGTTGATCAAATCAATGGGCACGGTCTGTTTGCGCTTCGACTGTGCTCGCTGAAGGAGGGCTTGAGTTGCACGCTGCCATTTGATTTTCGCAGGCCGAATCTCCTCCACTTCCATCCAAAAGGCGATCATCCAGAGGGGGCAGACTGTCGAATGCCCAGGACCAGTGAGATGCATGCACTGGAAGGCGACAGTCTCCGGACCCAGGCTTTTTGAATGCTCGTAGAGCAGGGTTAAGAGGTCCGCGGGAGGAGCAATAATGCTCTTCAGAAAAGCTAGATCTGTCGTAATCTGTGGCGCGTCCAAGAGGTGGGCGGACAAAAAAATGATGATATCATGCTCAAAAATCTCCTGAATTTCAAACTGGGGGGGGGGGTCCACGCGAGCGGTTGATCGCACCGATGGCCCGCGGACCGATTTCCGAGCACAGCATCTGCTTACATATACACGCCTTGTACATACACGAAAACTCGATTCGGAGAACAATACATGAATTCACGATACTCGCGGTCTGTTCTGCCTCGGCGGTGCTCCAGCCGCCCTTTTCCTCTTCTTTCCGACTTGATTTGCCCTATCCAGACCCTCATCCGGCCCCGCGACGTCTTGAAAAGCAGCCGGGATGCTCGCTCGTGGAATTCCCAATGCCAACTCCTCCGTCACCCCCACTTCCATGCTCACCCACACCTCGTGTGGCAGCCTTGTTCCCCCGGGATTAAGCGGCGACGCGTACTCTGGATGAGCGACAGAGAGGTGCTCCGGCATGTTGTAGCGCCATTGTGCGTGCTGGGATGCACCGGGACGAGGTGCGTCCGGGAAACACAATTTACAGACGACGGGGACATTGCGGCAAGGAGTGGACTTGGACCCTTGTTCGGCCGGCTTGTAGTTGAAGGCCGACACCAATGCGCAGCTTGTCTCGACGTGTGTGGTTTGCTTTTTCTTGCAGAGAAACACTGCGCATTCTGGCTTACCCGACGCAGCACAAAATCCACAGGGTAGACTTGGGCCAATCTGGGCGACAATTAAATGAGAAAGACTTCAAAAAAAAGTACATACCGGAGCACGAAGATCCTCTTGCACACCGCGGATGGAGCGCAAGATATGGGTGGAGATGTGGGCGCGCCAGTTGCCGGGACGCTCACCGCATAAATGACAAATGCGTTGAACCTTGTCATCGTGCTGCTGAACCAGTTGCTGGGTTCCTTCGGCGCAGAGAAGCGCAGGTTTCCCTATGTAGTGAATTAGATGTGGTCAAAGATAGATTTGAATGACAAACCATTATCAAAAGCATACGGGAACTCGGCAGCTTTTTTGACGCTTGCCAAACCGGTGAGCGGGAGTTTCTGCTCAACCACGACGTCCCAGAGTAGCTCGCAGACGGCGCCCATGGGGCCGTCGTCCAACTCCCACGAGCGTCCTTCAGAATTGATTTCATATGCGCGCTGTCCGAGGCGTGGAACAGCATCGACGGGCCGATAATTTACGAGCTGAGTGAGGACTCCCGGAACGGAGACGATGACGACCTTCTTCGTCGTTTGCTTTGTCCCAGCAATGGTAGAATCAACCTTCAAGTATTGCCCATTCCAAATCCACGACCACGGCGACTTGTCCTCCGTGTCGAAGGGATGCACTTCCGGATGAGCCGGGGTCTGCGGTCGTGTAAGGGCGCTCTCAGACTCCGGGAGATGGTCGTTGAGCGTGGGGACCAACGTCAGGCTCAGCACTTGACCGCTGAGCTTGACTTGAGCCATTGGATTCCGGATGGTGGTCTCCAAGATGCTTCCACGGGAGATTCCATCCTCGTGAATGGCGGTAGAGCGAATGACGGCGAGGGATAGGGTTTTGTCGGTGCGAAGGAGGGTGAAAAAGGGGTCACCGACAACGAATGTGTTTGCACCAAGGATGGCCTCCGGATTAACATCGTCGCGCGTCTTGGAATTGACCTTAGTATGGCCACGAACACGTTTCAATCGCTCGGTGGACTTGGGCTCAAAGTCCGCATTGATAACGACACGGCAAATCCGCTGCTTGTGGACCCATTTACCTTCAACGCTAAGGTAGTCGTTCGGGTCGACCCCGCGGCCGGTAGGGAGTGCGAGCTCGGGGATCTCGTCGAGGGTATCTTCGAAGGGAATACCCTCGCCTTGCTCCTCGATGTCGTCGTCATCGTTATGGGCTACCGGATTTTCAGTCAAAGGAGGAGTGGTAGATGGGTGGGTGTCGGGGAATGAAGATGTGGCAGTTGAGACAGGAGTTGGAGTAGATGCGCCGGTTGGAGGAGGAGGTGCGAGAGCGGGACTGGACGACGCAGGGGGAGTGAGAGTAGAAGTGGATGTGGCGGAAGAGGGTGTCGCGGTGGAGATGGTCGATTTTTTTGCTGCAGTTATCATGGAACGGTCGACATCGGATTCGACACCGGGGTATTTGCCATCCCCGAACGGACGCAGCATGTCAAAGTCCGTGTTTGCGAAGATGGTGGCATAGTCGTAGGAGTGCGCCGGGAAGTGCAGCTTCGCGAGGATCTGCTGCGCAGTTTTGGCGCCGTCGTCCCAAGCAGAAGGAGCATGGCAGTCGCCAGCGATCGCGTTGCCCGTCCATGATACCATATTGAGGTGGTCAACACCCTCGGCGCGGTTCATGCTAATGCGTCGTTGGCCCTGGTCCAAGTCGGGCTGGCGGAGGTACACCGATTGCAAGTCGCAGGCATGACCCAATCTCTCGATGGCTTGAGCATAGCTCATCGCAGAGTTATGGCCGCCGAGCATGCGCAGCTTGCCGAATAACTTCTCCAGCGGGTCATCGCCAACTTGGAACAGATAAAATGGCTGCGTGGGGTCGAGCTGCTGCTGTTTCGCGAGGCAGAAGAAAGCATTCTTAATCATGGACTGCGAGTCCCCATACAATTGGTTCGACATGAAAGTGAGCCGATTGAGCCGGAAGAGGGTGAAGGTGAGATGCGCGTAGGTTGACAGATGCGTCATCTGCTCGGTCAGGGACATGTCCGGCGTGATGAATGGTGCGAGGATGGACTTGAGTACGAGCGCAAGAAGGCGAATCGAATCCAGATCAGCTGCGGTGTCCGCATTAACTTGCCCGAAGTCGCAGGCCAGAAACTCGATGATGGCTTCCATGAGCTTGACTGCTCGCGGAACATCTTGGGGATCATCGGGAAATAACAGCTTTTGTACCGAATCCGCAGATTGGTCTGGAAGACGTGCAAGCAACCGCGTGAGCACCGCCGGGTTAATGACACGACCGTTGCAGAGAGCCATTCCGGCGGCAGAGCGAATTAGGGTGCATATTCCTGTAATGATGTGTTAAAAAAATTGGAGTACGCCACAGTGAAAAGGACATACGCTTGAAGACGTGCTTGTAGTCAAAATCCAGCGTGATACTATGCAGACCTGTGAAAATATTGAGACCGAGCATGCTTGCGAGCGTTCCAAAGATCGGGGAGCCGCGAGGGAGCTTGTGCTTGACAAAAGTATCATATCCAGCACGACGACGAGACGATTCGCCGTCCGTAGCCCATGACCACGGCATGCCAACCTCGTCTTTGGCATTCTCAAGCCATGTCTCGGTGACGGTTTCGTAGATGAGCTTGGATTCCTCTGGACCGACGAACTTGCATGTCGGGAGTGCAAGAATTGGGTACGTGCCGGCCTCTCCGAAGCAGGAAACGGAGACGACGGTCATCTCCTTGCCTAGGTGCACCTCCCCAGCCTTGATCTTCTCCGATATCTTCACGGCATCAGCGTACGTCTTAAGCTGAAGGTTAACCTTGCCCGAGTGTCGCCAACAGAGTCCGCCGATGCTATTGTTATGGCGAAAGTGGTTCGCGCGTTCCTCGAGCGCAACTTCGTCGATCATGAAGCTGACACCGCGGAGCGGCTGTTGTACAGCAGCTGCTTTGCACGGTCCAAGAACGACCTCACGGATATTGTGGATGATGTCGGAGGTGGAGATTGTGCCAACTGTGGGCATGACTTTTGTGAAAGCCATGTGGTTGCGTAGAGTGCGGAGGGAGGGGAGACCGAGACCGTGGTTCACCGCATAAAGAAGCTTGCGGCCGCCGAGACGGTAGACCATCAGTGCGATGTCTAATGTTCGTGAATCGAGAACAGGTCGAGGGCGATAGGCACCTTCGAGCGCAGCTTGCATCATCCTAACGATGGCGGCCGGGCTGGAACCGCGTCGCAGACCAACGCTGACAAGCTGTCGAAGCCGAGGTACGTCCATCCCCGCCACAGCATCCATAAAACGCTTGTAGTCTGCGAGTTTTCGGACCGCAGTGGCGAAGTTGCGCGCATAATTCAAACTCTGGCAAGACGAAATGAAAATACAGCTGCCAACGAGAAGTGTAACACCTACCTTTAGACGCCACTTGCGCACCTCCTCCGTCCGATCTGCCAGCAAACTCCGAATTTGACTCCAGCTCAGGAAACGATGGTTGACACGGGCATCAGCCTGGACGGCCAGATCAACCAGCCTTTGGACCTCGGCCGGGTTCTTTGCACAGTGTGAGCAGCAGCCATTCAAACGCGCTTCTCCAGTACATTCCTTTGAAAATGCGATGACCTTGGTACCGTGGTCGTGGATTTCGACGTTGAAGGAGAGGGAACCGGGATGCAGTCCAATCCGGTGCAAAGGGAACGTCTCCATGAATGGGCCGACGTCCACGGGCCAGTCAAGCGCACTGCCGGGGCATGTCTGCACGATAACCATTGGTGATGGGGTAGGTGGCGTGTTGGATAAAGCTTCGGGTGGGAGAGAGGAAGAGCGGCCGTATCTGGTCACTGGTAAGTCAAATCCTCGATGTATACGCAGGAATACTCACTGAAATTCGAATTCTTCTTCTTCATCATCATCGTCGTCCTCAGCCTGGGGTGTCGCCAAAGAGGAGTAGATTTACGAGGGGAAAGAATGGGAGGAGCACTAGAGGCTCGAGCTGGACGCGCCAAACACTTGGTGCTACTGCAGTGACTTTCCAAATTGGAAAAATGATTTGGGATTGAGAGAGGACGGCGAGTGGGTACGGAAGTGCGAACCCAGGACTCGCAAGTGAGGCACTGAAGCTCCCACAAGTTCCCCGAGCCTCTGCGCACGTTCAGGTCGCCTGATTCGTAGAGTTCCAGATAGGTGGCGCAGGGAGATTTGTCGGGCAGATTGGTAGCGGGGGTCGAAGGCAGATGATAGCTCGAGGTACGCGATGATAAAGAGCTGTAGCCAGGGTCGTTCACGGCGCCGAAGGTATTATTATTGACGGGAGTATTGTATATGAACGACCTTGGAACGTAGCGTATGGGTGTAGCCACTGGGAGAGTAGAAACTGAGAATGAAGCGCCATGAAATGAAGAGGGATTCATCGGATAAATACTGGGAGAGACATGAGATGGAAATGGACGTGTTTCCGGCACAGCAGGATGTGGAAGACTTGGTGGAAGAGCGCTGGAAGGTAACACGGGTGTCGCAGGGGGGGTGGGCAGAGACCGGTCATTCTGGACATTAAAAAAGTCGGAGGTGAGAAAATTAAAAGCCATTATAGTCGTAAGTGCGTTGTAGAGACCGTGGGGCGCGTCCAAGCGCGAACGTCGAGGACGTCGAAGAGAAGACGCGCTTGTTTGTCTGTATTGACGCTCCGGACCAAGTACCGAACTCCGAGTTCCAATCAATTTGTGCGCAACGGTCTATTTCGCCACATTCTATAAAATGTGAAGGTACAGAGCTCTTCGTGTTCTATACTTATGGGGGGGCTCCAGCTTTCCGCCAAAGAATATATTCAAAATTGAGAGCGCTAGACAGAAATCGAGTGGAACACCGTCAGAAATCCAAAATGGGTTCGGACCGGCCTCCTGTGGCACTGCAAAGCTATGCATGATATCTCGGCTCTTTCGGCCGCCCACCTCTTGGGCGCGTCAGTCAAGAAGAAGTCGCCAGGCGGGGAATGCTTCGCGCGCGCACGGATCGGCAGTGGTTTGTTGGGAACGGAAAAAGAGGCAAAATCGGAGACAGACAAATCATAAGAAGGAAGAAGTTGTAATCTGAACTCAGGAGGTATGCGAAAGCCTGCGGGCAGATCCATGCTTGCGGCTCAAGCAATGAAAAGCGAAAATTTTCAAAGACGATAGTACACAAACACAAAGCTCAACAAATACACCGCCGCACAGCCTTGGGAGAAGCAGAGGTTTGCTCGGCAACTGCCGGACACTGATTTTGGAGTCTTGGGAGTCTTTTCGAACGGTTGACGAAATTTTTCACCTTGTCACGCTGGTCGGGGGGCGTTGACGAATTGACGAATTGGAACTTTAGGTCACGCGTCACACCCCTTGACGAATTGAATTTAATAGTACAGTATGATAGAACGTAATGTGCAATTATCTGAAGGTTGTGAACAAGCAGAACAAAAAGCAATTCAAGAGCATGGCCATCACGGGCACCGTGAATTGCAAAAAAAACAGCCATGTTTTCATTCTATCGTCTGTGGATCTTCTGCATGCCGAGAGGTTTGTTTTGTGTTCCGGTTTTTACTTCCATTAGAGTAGTCGCTGATATGAACGAAAATTAGATTCGCCAACTCGGACTATGAATGGGCAATTTCCCTCCGAAACCACAAACCCACGGACGACTTCACATTAGCCTGTTTGCGATGCAGCCATTCGAGCCATCTGATGGTTGTTTGGCGTTGCGCAAACTGATGGCTAATGACGAAGAAAAAACAGAAGGAAGAGCAAGGTTCAATGCTTGGGGAAGTGTCGAGTGGAGCTTTAGATGGGATAGTGGCAGGTCAGCCAACGACGAGAGCGTGCACAGGACGGACGCTACGAGAGCAGTGATATCAGTGATGGAGATTAATCCAGACACTAATAACACAACAATCCTCAGCACTAATAACACCTATGTTTTTTGGTGTAAAGAATACAGAGGATTAATCTAGGATTGTCTCCAGCACTAGAGCCAAGATTATTCAATCATTGCCACGGCAACTCAGAATCCGGATTATCCGTAGTGTTACCTTCGACGGGATCATCGGGATACTATGAGATTATTGGAGCATTTACCAGTCGCAGAACGCTCCACAGGATTTTTGTGGCCATGATTATGAAGCCAGGGACCCGCGAGGATTAATCTGGGATTGCTCACGAGATGACCCTCTCAGCAAGATTATAGGATATCAGCTGGGGAGTAGGGTCCCGAGTCAGGACATTATGCAGGGGATTATTTCAGAATGCCACGGGATTATTTGCAGGAGGGCTTACTCCGGACACTTCATTCGCGAATTGAATTGAATCGTGTGATGACTGAAGGATCTTGTGCCCAGAGGGGTAAGTTGAGAAGATGCTAAGAATCCATTAAGCTCAGAGGATTAATTAGCGACATTCATGAATGCAGGGACAACACGATAATTTTCCCCAATGCCACCCATGCTTTGATTGGTCTACTGGAAAATGGTGCCCGTTTCAATAGCAAATATTCAGCAACAGCCCCAACAAGCCGGTTACAGATGGCGAAGGGGAGGTCGGGACATGGTGGCAAGAAACAAGGAACGTGATGGACCTATTTGATTCGTACGGCTCGGGGTCAGCATCAAAAGTGGCATAAAAAGAATATCACATGTTCATCACTTTTGTCTTCGCACCTTCATGAACTTCGACAACTCAACCTTCTTCTCTTCTGTGGTCTCATTTTGAGCTACTTGACCTGTGTTCTCTTTCAGGTTGCGTCGACATCGATGAGGTTCATGGCATTGACTAACTTGGGCGAATCCAGACTGACACATTGAAAATTCGCAGTGGCACCACTCCTGCAATTCGTACGTCTCGGCCGTCCTGCCAGCACTGTCAACAGCTGCCAGCATTGCAAAGGGCGAACACATCCTTCCAGCGTGAAGTCTTCTTGGCGTGTGATTGTGCCACCTCAAGTTTTACTGACCTTTTCAAGAGCCGCGATGGCCGGACGCTCAATAATCCTGAATGCCTCGTTAGTTAACCCATCCTAACGGGTAATCCCCAACCACACAATTATTCTTGAAGATAATCCCCTATGGTGTGATAATCCTATTCCCATAGTGTTCTAATAATCCTCCAATCTGCTCCATAATCCTGAACAGAACGACGTAATTTCCTTGTGGGTAGTCACAGTCAACGAATTATTCTTTCTGAGACGGTGTCTGGGATGTTCTTGAAATTAATCCCGTGAGGCGCATCTGGTGGAGAGTCCCTCGTAACAGTGATAATTCTGATGGTACAAATCATCGATTAATCCTATGTATTATTTACGGTCAATAAGTTAGGTGTTATTAGTATGTGGGATTCCCATGCTATTAAGGGTGAAAATTAATCTTCGGGGGTGCGATCGTTGACGAGAGACAGCCCAATCAGATTATTTTTGTAAAAGATACGAGCAGTTTCATCCGAGTTTCAATGGGAGTGCTAACACAACAGAGAGTTATGGAAGAGGGTGTGTACCAACCATGTACGCGAACAGCCTAACGCTGCGTGATCCCTAGGGTAACCAGTGCCTGCATGGCTGCGTACTCTCGAGCGGCGCCTCTGGTTGAACCCACGCCACGGCCACATTCCACACGATTCACTAAGCATGAGATGGGATGAAAGTTAATGAAAGTTAAGACAGACGTCTAAAGGAAGGGTGCAATTTGAAGATCCGTAAATGGAGAACTACAAACGAGACGTTGTAGAGCGAATTTAAATTAAGGTCACTCACGGAAACGGTAGAGGCCCATTGCACACCGCTGCGTGAATCTGCATACTCGACCATTTGTCTCCACACTTGTGCTACGTTGTTCAATGCGGTTCTAAACAGTTGTCCTGGTGATTCAACAACAGATTAATTGAATGCGCCAAGAAGATCACGAGAGAACGCACGCTCATTGTCAGGAGGATTGCTAGTCTGATTGCCTGGGTTCGACGCTGATCAATTGCCCGTCATTTCGTATATGAATTGGAAGCGAGGTGAGCTGCGAGGATATGAGAGAATCCGATGGGATTGCGAGAGGAACAGTGCGCAGGAGTAGGATATATCGATTGGTGGGCTGCAGAGAGACAAAGTGACCGGGATATGTGGAATGGAACACCGTGATCAGTGTTTACTGCCCGGAGTACACGGTCACGGAGCAGCCAGAATACATTAAGGAGCAGTTTCTTGGTACCGCTAGTGCACTCGGCACGTTATGTGGGGGTCGAAGAATATGTAAGAGCCAGGGGATTGAAAGATTACAGAAGAGTTAGAGGGAGCGATGTGGATGTAGGTAAATGCGCCCAAGCTGAGAGGAAGCAATTTGTCGTGGGACTGGTGAAAGAACCAGAAAGTTACGCACCTCGAATCGGGCGGGTCAAGGGCGGGGAAGTCGCAAAATGCCACCAAGAGTCGCACCATCGACGCCTGGGAATATCTGAATATCGGCGTCAAATAAAATAGAATCGAGATATACTTACCTGATTTCCAGGGGGGTACGTCGCGAACGCGAGCAAACAAAGGTCAGCGGGGGGAATATATCGGTGGTATCATGAAATTCGAGGAAATCCTGGGGAAATCACGAATGGACTATACGCACCTTGAAATACGTCACTCGATGGGTTGTTCGATGAATGTGCCAGCGCGGATATGCTGGGGGAGAAGGATTGGACTGGGGCATCGTCAAAGTATCGGGAAATCCCGGGGATAATATGCGTCACCGCCGTTTGCCCCTGCGTGTGAATGGCTTTGTGGAATCTACGTGATAGTAGTGTACAGTGCCATCCTCTATTAGTATGGTGCTGCGGCGACCCCGAATTCATGCTACAGCAGAGCTTAGATGAAAAGATTTAACGAACTTGAGACGGAAACAATGCGGGGAGACTTACGTATTTGAAGAGGCTGCCCGTTGTACATGAGACAGAGTAATTCAGCATGACGAAAAAAAAGAGCACGCGTACAGTGGGAAGTTACACTGAGCATGCGGAGAGATACGAACAGCGGCTCCGATGCGTTGACGGGCATCGAAGGTATGAGGATGGGGATGAGGGAGACGTAAAATCGTGTTGCCAAGGATGGAGGAGGGCGGGGATGGGGAACGAGAAGGACAAGAGATCAACACACAGGGAAGGTGGATGGTGCATAGATGCGGTGAATTGAGGGATACGTTCATCGGCCGCTCCTCCGGATGCTCAGAGAGCCAAAGCGACCGGACCACCCCAAATGGGACGGCATGGTCGTCCTTGGCTGTCATGGGACACTCGGGAGGGGACGGGATAATGGAAGGGATCGATCTGCTGAAGAGATGACGCAAAAGACAATCAACGAGTTCGAGAGAAGTGGTACGGGTAGAGCTTAGGTGTTAGTTCTATGTGAAGAAACTGTCCGTCGTAGATGAGTCATTCAGGATACAGAAAGTAAGGGGAACGCGGGTACAGCGCGGGAGAATCGAGGTTCAGTGGATGGGTTGAGGAGTATGAACAACGCCTCTGAGCCGTTGAAGAGGAACAAAAGCCAGAGGCCGTATATTTGCGTTGCGTGCCACGGAAGTCGCGACGTGGGGGGACGAGGATGGAGAACAAGAGGGACAAGGAGTTCATGGAACGCTCCTCCGAATGCTCAGAGAGCCAAGGTAACGGGGCCGCTCCGAATGGGACGGCATGGTCGTCCTGGCTGTCATCGGACACTCGGGGAGGGAAGGGATGATGGAAGGGAAGGAACATCTGGAAGACAGTCGACGAGTTGGGAGAGCTGCGGGTAGAGAACACTATTAATGACCGCGAGCGGCGTGAAGCGCGAGCGCAGGGTTGCGAAAGTGGGAGTAGGGTGTGGTGCGCGTCGTCGAGCACGGGGGTGTAATATGGAGTGAGAGTTGACTAGCACAACCATGCGATGTCTTGAACGCGGTAATCTGGGGGCGTAGACGGAAGTGATGTAAAGAGGTCGGAAGGAGAATGAAGGCAGTAAGGGATGCGGAAATGCAAGTGGGAAGAAAGGCCACGCACCGGAATCTCATAATCCCACACATACAAATCTATCGGACAAGAGAGGCGGAGTGAGTCGCGAATGGAAGCGTGCCTAGGGCAAGGGTATGCATCGTAGCGATGCGTGGAATGGTTGGACAGCCAATAGGTAGGTATCAACGTCACCGTAGGAGAATATAGAATAGCGCGAGCACCAGAGGATTGAGAGCGCGTTACATGTAAAGTAGTGTCGGCAAGGAGAGTGCAAAGTGGGAGGAACGGGAGCGGTGACGATGTGCATCCGTACGGAAGACTGGGCTTGATGTTTAGTTTGATTGGGATGAAGCTGCGCGTTTGGGCTGAGGAGAGGGTGGACATGGCGGATCGAGGATGAGGAGCGGCAAGATGGTGGTATGAGTCACAGAGAGACGTAGCGGCGTTGATGGCCGCGATGGGTAAGCGGCACGGGCGGAGCGGCCGGGAGCAGGGCGGGAGCGAGTGCGGATCGGGCGGGCGCAAGTAAATGGGTGGTCGGGTGCATAGCGAGGGTTAGGACGGCGCGGGTGAGCTACCGCACTCCCACGGAGTGATTGCCGGTGGATTTGAAAAGAGGGACCGGGGCGGCGCCGAGCTTGGCGCCGGTTGTGAAAGAGGAGCGCGCTGGCGGGCAGTTTGGATTGAGGGAAGGCGGCCGCGCCTGTGCGTGAGAAATGGCGCTGTGCTGGCGCCATTTGTGTGAAAGAGATGCTGGCAGGCGGGCGGGTTCAATTGGAAGCAGGTGGTAGGGTTCGAGACGGGGCGTGCTGGAAGACAGCGCCATTCTTGGTGTAAAAATCCGAAAGAAATATGGGGCTGATGGTAGGATGCAGCGAACATTACCTATCTATCTCGTACATATTTCTGGGTCCACGGGAGATCACTACGACGCCAAAGGCGGTGGAAAACCATATTTTTAAGCCCCCAATGAATTTCACCCTGGATCTCACTCAATAATGTGGTGCTTGACCTATAATTTGGGGAGGAGGTGTTCATGAATCATATCTATCATATGCCCCCATATGCACCAGGTAGGACCGACGGGTAGACGGTTTTTTTCACAGGATGATCCAAAAAACCCGGGTTGATTTCAGCCCGCCTTGAAAAAAAACCACCCTCCAGGGCAGGACTTTGCGCGATGGGAAGCAAAAGTAAAAGTACTCAGGGCGTCCAATGGAAGTTGGAACGGGGATCGTTACCATCAATTTGAGGGTAAAATGAGATTTTTCCGCCAAGTATTGATTCCGAAACCAATTTTTCCAATGACCTCGCACGAAAGTGGGCCGATAATTGCTAGACATAATCGTCTCTTTATCGGGTGTAGAGCGCTATCGAGAACACAAGCTCTACCCGACCTCCTTGAAAACGCTAGAAACGTTTCTCCTGTCGCGCCGTGTCATCCCAAGGCTTCGATGGAGGCTTGGATACGGCCGCTACACGTCCGAGAAGAGGGTTTTACAAACTTTGGGGCACTGCTGGACTTTTTTCAGTGCAGAATGCCTGCATTGCATGTGTCATGTGATGTGATGGAAAGGTTGTGGTTGAGAGGTTTGTGTTAGATTGGTGGGACCGTTTTTGAGGTTGATGGGGATTTGTTCTGATTTGTTCGTTCAACTTATCCTCACCCGTGTTTTCAGTCGTGTCTTGCAACAATTTTTCTGCTCTGGTGTCGTACGTTTTTTCTGACGGCGATCAATTACTATTGTTACTTCCGGAATGGATGGCGTGTTTTTTGAGCGGTGATCTCTGATTTGCCAAGCCTTTGGAATCGAATGATTTCTCAATATATAAATTTCATGTTGAACCCCGCAAAGCACTTTGCATTCGATGTCGAGGCCGGTCGAGACCGATACCACACCGCTCGGACATGTGCGGGGACTTGCGGGATGAGTGAGGTAACCGAACTCGCACGACATCGGAAAGTACACGGAGATTCGGAGAATGACATATACTTCCCGACTAAACGGAGTAATCGAGCCGCCGATCACTTTTCTCTCTGACTCCCACTCGTGTGCAGCCGCACGCATCCTCGTTGTCCAACATGGATTCCACCCACAGAAGGGACAGGCCCGCCGATCTATACTATTCTAGACCCATGTAAGTCTCGCGGGACCACCCTGATTATCGATAAATCGGCAGTGGAGGTTGATGATTTACGACTGTTGCAGGGACGCGACAGGGCCCACACACCATTTCTTCGACTCGGTGGAACTCCAGTCGTCTGTGCCGTGCACTGTCCTCCTCGTTATATCCTCATCTTGACCAGCCCGTTGGGCGCACAATCCCCCATCGGCATCGGCTTCCCGAGGGGGGTGCGAAAGCCGCGTGTTTCACCATTGCTGCGGTGGGCGGTCGAGCCCGGTGCGTAATTGCATCCCATCCACAACGACCTCCGGCACCGGAACCTCATGCTCGTCCTCTGCAGCGCAATCTCTCCTCATTATCGTTATCCCCGCCATCCTCTTCCTCAACTGGGAGTTCGTTTTACCCCACGTTTTCAAAGCCCTCGAAATCGAAACGCCCCTAGAGAACCCCTTCGTGGCATGCATCCTCCTCTCGCACCGCGTCCTTGGGCCCGAGCCCCGATACGTGCGGGGCTATGGCGACTTTGCCTTCGTCGCGTACCACGTCGTCGTATTCTCGCTTATTCGGCAGCTGATCGCTGTCATGCTTGCCCCCCGCGTCGGGCGCTACTTCGGGTTGACCCGCACGGCGAAACTAGAGCGCTTCGGTGAGCAGGGGTATGCATTTCTGTATTTCTTTGTGTTCGGCGCGTGGGGTATGGTACGTCAACGATACCTTTTCCAAAGAAATATAGCATCTAAGCGAGAGAATGCAGCGCATAATGTCCCAGCTGCCGACGTGGTGGTACCGAACAGAGTATTTCTGGATTGGTGTGTCTTTCCGTCTTTCTCTCATTTTTCTGAGCAAACTTTGCTAATTCGTCGATGTCGACATCCGCAGATCACCCATATACCGATATGCTTCCAGAGCTGAAACGGTACTACTTACTGCAAACAGCCTACTGGGTTCAGCAGTTCCTTGTGCTTGCCCTGAGACTTGAGAAACCGCGGAAGGACTATGCAGAGCTTGTTGCGCACCATGTCGTTACTCTGTTTCTCGTCATGTGCGTGTCCTCGACCTTTTGTCCGATCTTTACCTAACCCTACCAACCTCTCCTCCTCCCAGTGTCAGTTACATGACGAATCTCACTCTTATTGGGAGCGCGGTCTATATGAACATGGATATCCCGGACATGTTTTTGGCTGTGGGTGGAGTTTCCCTTCCTTTTCGCGCGCTAACATATATATGACATCCAGCTCTCGAAACTCCTCAACTACATCCAGTGGAATACCATAAATAATTTCGTCCTTGCGGCTTTTTTCGTGTCATGGACGTGCGCACGCTCCCCTGTTCATACAAGCCAATCCTCACATCAGCGACAGATATTTCCGACATTACCTCAACCTCAGAATGATCTGGAGCGCTACGTTTGAGGTCGATAAGTACCTGCCGTGCGTATTTCTCCGTCTTCCGGTCGCCCCATCTCTGTCTCTATACAAATGCGACTCACTGAACGATGGTTTAATTACAGATCCGGCACAACCATCCCGCCCTTCGTCCACTACGGCGCGATCGGCGCGCTTATTCTGTTGCAGATGCTCAACCTGTTCTGGTATTATTTGATCTTGCGGATCGTGGTCAAGTGCGCGCAGTTTGTTTCCCCAATTTTTGGATTGTGGTCGCTCATCGAGATTGTCAGGTTGGTGCTTACCTCCGAAGCGGAGGACGTGCGTTCAGACGATGAAGACAATGGGGAGGACGAGGATGAGAAACCAGAACGGTGAAGAACATATTCGCGGTGGATGGGAATGGCTTTACGCCGGAGAAGAATGGTTGTCCTGGGCTTTAGGGGAGTGGTATGGCAAATCATGGGAAGCTTACGAGAACAATACTAATTAGTGATGACGCTCACGACAAACCAGATAGGCCTAGTCCTTAAGATTTTGAAAATTCTGCTCCACTAGTAGGCTGGAGTTATCGTTGTTAAGAATTTGAACCACCCGGAAAAATCCGAGAATGAAGTCTGCCGCGGACTCACTGCGTTCAGGGGGGTCGTCTGCACAAGCGATGTGCGACCCCCGTCCGCAGAGGTCTGCAGACTTGGACGTCGGCACACCATGCCGACCCACCCCAAAGTCTGTGGACATCAGTAGGTCTCGTCTCGCCGCAATCTCCACGCCTCTCTGGGCGCCCCGGGCATGCGGAAGGCATCACTAGATGACAGGGCGATCTCGTTGCGGACCCATAAATCGAAACACATGGCATGTCTTTCCAAATCAGGAGGAAACTCCGAAATGCACATTGCAAAAACGAGTTGCAGGTTGAGAAATAATGGGACTGGGTTCTAGAACTAATACACACATTACAATATTTTTCTGAGTTATCCTGGGTGAAGTTGAGTGCGCAAGACGCAGAGACAGCGCGGAGACGTGCTCAAATCTGGACCAACATCACCACGCTATCACCATGTTCCAGCCCGTGTACGTTACCGTCGCCAGGGAGCTTTCACGGACGGTGTAGAAAGGGACGGGGGCGACGTGGGCCGGGTCTGACAACCTGTGCGGACGGGGATCGGCACACCCCTGCAGACGTACGTCCGCAGGGCGTTGACCCATGTCTGGCAGATTCTGCCGACCCGGCGTCGGCAGGCCGTGTTTACCAGGGTCGGCACAGGTCAACACATGTCTCGCAGGCTGTGTAGACGGGGTCCCTGAACGCAGTGAATATCCGGCGCGATCTTTGAGAATATCAGGCAAAATAAGGTCATTCGGTTCGAAAGACAAAACTCCTTCACCTTCCTTTGGAAGGTCAAGGAGGCAGTAGTGTCTCATATCAACATTGTTTGTTAATGAGGGTTACAAAGTTACTCAAGAGTCAGTGGTTAGGTAGGTGGTCAGTCAATGGTATTGAGATCAGTAGCTATTTCTTATGTCTTTACATAGGCACGCATATATAGTGCTGTGGATTTAAGGGATTTGGCGGGCATGCGAACGTTCTTAAATCTACGGTTCGTGACGAACTGTGTGATGGCGACAGTTGGTCTAACTGTGACTCCATACATCTTTACATGAAGTGATTTTGGCTATCAGTTCACTCCGTAACCTCAGCTGTTGAGTTCTCACAGTTAATCCACCACCTGAGGTGTGTCTTTCAGACAATTTATTTCAACCGTTCATTAAAAATACTGCTGTACCGTGCCGATTAAACACATCAGTGGACAATTAATTCAACATCCCCGACATCCCCGACCGATGTTTATGATCAAGCCAACTTCTTACATTTGCAGATTGTATGTTTGACTCCAGGAGCTGAGGTGGACTTTCCGGATACTCCTAAGTCTCACGAGGTTCTGTCTTGTCCGATTCTGCGCAGACATGGTTCGAAATTGAACATTGTATGTCCAAAGCCTAATGTATATTGGCTTGAGGAGCACACATAGTCGCGAAGTGCTTCAGCTCTTCTGTTTTATATCCTCCAATGAGGTTCCAGTTTAAAACTGCGCGACAAGGATTAATTCGTCTTTGATCTGAATCAACCCGAGTCTAGCTGTCTGCCGGTGGTGCGAGGAAGAGAAGGTTTCGTCCGAAAGGGAAAATAGATGATCCCACCTGCAATATCCAAATTTTGCAGGTCATGGCCAGCAAATAACCTGAGAAACAACCCCATATGGGCTGCAAGAAAGCCTAGGAAATGACGAGCTTGCTTCAGTGCCGTTGAAAATTTCCCCTGTTACTTATGTTAGAAGGCTTCGCATTGGCGCGTTCAGTGCACAAATGTTCAAATTGTACACCTCACAGGTACTCAAACCCAACAGTGCCTACCCAACTGTTTTAAGTGCACACCTAACAGATGTTGAAATACAATACTGCCTACCCAACTGTTTTATTTGCACACCGTACAGGCGTTGAAATACAACACTGCTTGCTAAACCGTTTTATTTGCACACCTCACAGATGTTGAAATACAACAGTGCCGGCCCAAATGTTTTAGTTGGACGCCTCACGAATGTTCGAGTACAATAGTGTCGGCCCCACTGTTTCAATTGTACACCTCATAAACCGTTCGAATTTTCCAACACACATGTCCCTTCAACTGTTCAATTCCAACAGGTGGCGGTTGCACATATTCAACACCTGTTGGCGTGGTGTGGACATCACACAGTAGCAAAGTGTGTTAAATCAGACCTACATCAATGGCCGGCCATGTGCAGCAGGCAATTCAAATCCTGCTCTAGAAAGTCACAGAAGTATTCCACACAAAAGCGCAAGTGATGGACGGTTCAAGCCATATTTCAGGCGAATTTTAGTGGATAGGCTATTGATTTTAGACAGACCTTAAATCTCGACTAAATCTTGCTTAACCACTGCATTTTGACAGACAGCTGTCGAGGTTAGCCGAGGCACCTCGGGAACGGCTCGGCGTACCTCGGCTAAGGTGGGCCCAGAACCTGTCAAAATGCAGTGAAATTTGAACATAGTCACCTCTGAGTCACTGCATAGTCGGCGTAGATTTAAGCACCTGTTGAAATAGAGAGTTTGCGATGCAGCCATTAGAGGCTTTGCGGTAGCCACCAGATGAAACTGGTGGCTTTCACCACGAACGAATGCGGGGGCAGCTTCTTCTGACCTAGCCACTATTTTATGGTGTCCCTGAGAGCTACAAATAGTAGCTGCCTTGGTCCGACAGAATTGCCCACTGTCCAGGAAAATCAGCCACCAGTCCGATCTGGTGGCTACCGCAAAGTCTCTATTTGAGCCATCTGATGGCTGTTTGGCGTTGCGCAAATTGATGGCTAATGGCTCGAATGGCTTTGATACTCGTGTATGGGTGATCAGTCCCACTTACATATATAACAGCTAGATTGTAGGCCTAAAATAGTTAATCTTGTTGAATTTGGAGGTCTCGTGCAGTCTAGGGGCATTCCTTAAGCTCCACGTGTGATAACACTCTTTCTAGCAGAAAAGAGTATACACACTGACTTTATTTTATTAGCCACTTGACCCATTAGCCATCAGTTTGCGCAATGCTAAACAGCCATAAGATGGCTCGAATGGCTGCATCGCAAACAGGCTAATGTGTGAATCACACACTCCATGCATACTGTTTGTTTGAAACACACTTCCAGCTGTTTTATTTCCACAGTTTTGGTGGTGGAATCCTTGAGATTCCTTCTCCCCCATTTCCTCAGATTTTTTGCGTTCAGAGCTCCGAAGTCATGGCTCGCTGGGGCATCTAGACTGTCCATAACGTCCAAATTGCGACTTTCAGGGTTTGAAACCCTGAAATCTTCCGTCTCGCACGCAGCGCGATAAAACTCGATGTGTCATGACCTCAGTTGTTTTCTTCAACCCCTTTCCGGACAGCGATATATCGTATTTTATGCGCAGCAGTGTTACAAAGCCTCCGGACTATGGTCCATCCTGAAATTAGATCCTCGTCACATCAGTGGTCCTTCCTGAAGCGGAAGGTTCCGCGTTCTATAACCCTGAATTTCCTTCCTGCCTGCGCACAATTCCCCCAATAAGAATGTTGGATACCATATTCTATCCGCGCAGCTGCTCTTCCCTCAATCGCGCCTCAATCGCGTGAATATCTAATGCTTCTCCAAGCGCTGGGAACAATTCAATACTCAGCATGAGAAGGTGAAATTGTGCCGTTGAAGCCAAGCCCTCCGTGGTCTATTTTTTGAAGTACAGGCTGAATGTGAGGTGCCATGGTCCTTGGGCATTATTAGTCTGCCCTTTGGCTGATATTAGCGGCGGAGGCGACGGTCTATAAACTTCCTATAAAAGTAACTCTCCAACTGTGCAAAACAAGCATTCCAGCAGGTGCACGAACTTCACAGTTGGCCCACACTGTCTAGATGCAACCATTCACTTGAGCCTTTCCTAATTAAGAACTGTTTAAATCTCACACCTCGCTTCCTTAAATTTCCCCGGACTATGACCTACATATGTTTCGCTCTCGAATCGAACGCACGCAACACGCAGCGCAGGAAACACCTGCCGCAGGTCAATCCTACTAAGTTGCCGCTCCGTTCTGTGATACAAAACGGGTGGCTATGCCCAAGACATAGCCACAGGTTTTGTGCCAGCGGCAACTTAATAGGGGTAGAACCCACCCCCAAAATTTGGGGGTTGATTGGATAACGTCTGGGTTCACACCAAATATTGAGGACGAGCTCTCTTGAGCGGCATAGGCTGACGAATGCGTGCCGTGAATAACTAGCTATTCTGAGTTTGGCCCATCCTGCATAGCAGGCATATTTCGTATATCCACTGCCTTCACTGCTGCTGAGAGAATCCTATTCCGGCAGATCTATCTTGGATCTTTCACAGATCAGCGCAGTAATATTTATGCAATCTCTTCGGACTGCGGTCGCGCATGCCTGCTTTCCGATATAAAGGCGGACGCCGTTGTACCATGAAAGCTGTTCTGACGTCCCCCATGATCAATTCAACCCATCCGTGATCTTTGGCAACACAGTTTCACGCTCCGGGTCTTTCTGGAATACCAAAACTCAGATAGGACATTTCTAGACCATCTCCAGTGTCTTTTCTGATTCCCTCACCCATCATCTCTCTGTTAGTTTTTAACATCAAAATCTCTGATGTGTCTTCCCTCACTGCCCGACCAAGCTCCTGCCATGCTTCAATGACCTAAGTTATGCATTGAAAAAATCTCTCTTCTGCCGGTAGGCATGCCTTGTCTGGTAGGAAGTTCCAGCATTCCGATTTATGGAGCTGAGACCTGGATCCCAAGACGGTACCAGGAATGATGGGCATAAAAAGCGCTCTGGACGGACAGAAGCGCTTCATGCCATAAGGACGGTACAATTCATCCATATTCATACCAGATGTAGGTCGATTAATCATCTAGCATCGTCGTCCTGAGAGGAGCATCAGCATTGCCTCTGGATGACTTGACAGTGATAGTACTACCTACACCAGGGACTTGGCCGCTGGAGCCTAGGATTGCTATCAGATCACCGATTACACGCTCACGCGAATTTGTTGGCGCGCTGAGGCTTGCCTTAGTGATAAGTATCACTCGACAGCTTTTAATTCCTGTTTTGGGCTGGGGGATCCCACTTGGCTGTGCGGCACCGGGACGAAAGCCGAGTGCGTGTACATTAACCCTGGCTCGTTCGTAGCGGACACCCGCTATCGACCACATCATGCCGAAATGGTCTCTGCTGAATGCTTGTCTTTGCTCCGAGTTCCACTTCAGTCGCGACTCAGATCCAGACACAACGCCGGAATGCAAGCTGCAGCGACCTCAAGTCTAGCCGCAATCATGGTGGTCCAAAGTTGGACATCGTGGCTGTCCAGCGCCGGGTACGGCGCCGAAGAAACACGAAAATAACTCTACCAAGTCAAGACATGTACTGCAGCCGGGATCTGTGTTATTCCGCGCCCGTCGTAACCAGCGCTAGATTGGACAGATCTCACTGACCTTGTGAAGGGCCACAGCCTTTTGGTTCGGATCCCTTCTTCAAGCTGTCTCTTGCCGTACTGCTCCGCCCTACTAGCCCATCAGCGCAGTGAGCTGCGCCAGCCTTTCTGGGTCATAACGTGCCGCTAGGCCTCGCTCCCGACTCGGAGGACAGTATTCACGCTCCTGCTTATACGTCTCTGTTTGATGGCCCAATTTATTCTTCTGTACGTGGATTGACGTTCATCTGCCTTCCCCACGTCCTGACCTTCCATTCTTCAAGCACCGCGCCGATGGTAACTTTGGTATCTCTTTCAACGATTAGTATTTCAATATTATCAGCTGGCGGGATCCCAAGTGAACTGGGCTCTGATATCAGCTCTCGCCCTACAAGTCTGTGCGTCGAAAACGACTGTCCACATTGCATCCCACTGACCAAGACATAGATAAATTTCACGTATGTTTCCCAAAGGAACGCACATGGATAAAGGCGCTGGGTAAGTCTTTATACTCTGATGCCTCTGCCGCATGGTAATCATATTATAATGAGTCTATATGCTCTTTTTACTACAGCTGGCCCAAACAGCTATCATGAGCCATTTTGCGTTTGAGCTGCTTTGCCTGAGGTGGGGAGAACCCACCGCATTCGTAAAGCTCCCGTGGTCGAGCTTATTATCGCCTATATCGGGCGGCGTGAGTGAGTCTTTCCCCTACGGCTTATGCTTACTCTCACCTCTCTCAGCCTCAACTGTTGTGCAAATTTTCTTTGCGAGGCCAGTCCCTACTGCATTTTTTGCGTGTCTCCTGTTCCATGCTGACACCCTATCATTTAGGCGGATATTTGTTCTGAAAGGAGACACACTGTGGGCCCGCGTAGTCGCTGTTGCGATCGTACTTGTGCGTATCATTCACCATATATCCCAGGTTCTTCGGCTGACAGAGATCGCCACTGTGCCCAGCTTGCACTGATGCAAGGTTTGGCTGGCATAATCAATACGGCCATATTCGCGATCACAAAGGAAGTATCTCAGCTCGAACATCTTGGGACGGGGGTAAAAGTCTGCTCTTTTCATTCTACCTCTTGTCTGGAGGACGACGCTGAGGCCAGAATCTGCAGTTTTGGCTCATCGGCAGTGCCGTTTGCGACGTCACAATAACAGTGACCATGAGTTTCATAGTGAGCTTCGAGCGCTTTCTTTGTTCAGGTTCATTGCATTAAGCTTCTGGTGCAGTTGACGGAGTATCGAAGCAATACTCCGTGGCAAAAAACGGATACCTTGATCACCAAGCTCATTTTCAATACAGTTGAGACCGGCGCCGTGACCACCATCGTCGCCACCGTGGAAATAGTGCTCTTCATCCTATTCCCCGCAACCAACCTCGACCAGCTCCCGTGAGTAACCGATATGTATGCACTAGGCGGTCGTGCTGACATTGCTACCTTTGAAGCGCGTACATGCTTGGACCGTTGTATTAAGCCCATTGCTGTAGCTTTGAGGGTCTCTAACACTAATTCTAGATACGCTATTGTGCTAGTAGTCAGTTTGAACGCTCGAGCAGGCATGGGTACCCAAAGTGGTCTGATCCACACGGCATTGAGCGGTGATCACGAATTGGCCTGGCGGGTGACCAAGACCGACCAAGAGGCACCTCGGACAGTGCACATCACCACGGCGGTGAGTTGCCCGTTTCTCTTCTACCTTCGAACCATCTAAAACTCGAGGCATGTTCGGTGCAGTCGGAAAGCTAGAGGCTACGCTCAATTGAGTAGCAACCTCGACCGCACAACGCGTCTACGACGGCTGTCAACGGGCTTTTCGCCAAAATTGAAGACCATATTTCTAGATTTGTTTTCCTCGGCGGTAGCATTCTGAATAGTGATGGATTCATTCTGGAGTCGTGCGAAAAGTTGGGGAGCGAGGTGGGCGCGCACATCTAGCAAACCGAAGGTATCGAGGAAGTTGACCGGCGGGCACGGACAGAACGGTCTCGTTGACGGTGACTTTTCAGTAGGAATGGATACCCGGAATACAACTAAAATCGCAGAAATCAGTGCCAAAATAGTAAGTGATCAAATCACCAAACATGGGTCTCTTCCGCAGCAAAGACTGCTCTCGGTGACCTCAAATATCTTTCTCGATGTATCCGTCAACTTCATAATCCGCACTCCTTCAAATATTCCTCGACGCATGACTGTCATCTCTGCTTTGGATTCGCGCTGCTCTTTCATATTGTAATTTCTGGCTTGTTTCTGTTGTAGAATTAGATTGTGTGTTACCGCTACACCCTTCTGAAGACGTCCAGAGAGAAATGCCATTATGGCACCACCCCGGCGAAGACCCCCTGAAGCGGCAAGACAATAACGGAAAGAAGACAAAATGCCTACGCGGAAAGCATGCCGCAGTGAAAGTCGGCGATGGACTAGAAATAGCCCAGCGCCTAAATGACCCGCTACACAACCCACGTGCCCAGTGTGTCTGCGACGAGTGTGACGGGGACAGGGCGAGAGGCCGCCTGAATCCCCACGCATGCACCACTGCCGCCGCCTCCCGTCTAAGACAGATACTACCCAAGTGGGTTCCACAGCTCGGAGTAACAGAGGGGCCGTCCGGCGTGGCCGCGCCCCCTGATCTCAGCGAGGACTCTGAACTCTTCTCACCACCAGGGGGCATTACCAACCTCGGTCAAGGCCTCCATGTGATGACTCGTAGAGGGGGTGAACCAAAAAAACGCGCGGTCCCACAAATCCGCTGGCGAACGGCAGCAGTACAAGCCCCCGAAGCCGAGGTGATGTACATTGCCGGGGCGATACATGCACCACCACGTAAAATGACCTATGCGGCATCAGGCCTATTCGCCAACGACGGCGACAACCGGAACATGGGAAAGTGCCTCCCAACTTCCGGGGATTGCTCTCCATACGTAGCCGAGCTCTATGCCGCATTAGAAGCCGTACAAAGTGTGAATGGGAACAGGAAACTCACCGTGGTAGGCTGGTTTCGCCAAATTTCTTCCCACGGGTCGTCGGGAGCTGACCCTGTGAACTTGGCTCGCCTGGAATCCAGTAAGTCGTAGATGCGGAATCAAAGGATGTGTTTTCCCCCCCGCATCAGCGGTTCCGCGTGAAATAGGAGGAGCGAGGAATGGCAACCGTGAGATCACTATACTAAAACGGTTGAAATTGCGAACCTTGACACCTTAAGAATCGGCATTGGAAGATTCTAGACCTGTGATCCGAATTATTTAGTATCGTAAGGGACCCGTATTCACGGCGAAAGTACACATCCTGCAGCTGTATGTACAGTATCAATGAGACGCCCACGCCGCCTGGGAAGAGACACGCACTGAAGACATAACCGTTCTTTCCATTGCTAATCCCAAATTGTTCTGCACAATCCAGTACCTGCCACAAATCTCCAGGAACCGAGGGTAACATAGAGGGCTAAACCCACAGTCGTATTTTGGACTCGCCGGGCTTCGTAAAGTGACCGTATCGTCATAGCGTGCCCCTCCGTAGGTGCATGGGACTTCTGATGGTCAGGCTGTCCGTCATCTTATGATTCAAGATAAGTTAGCGGTCAAGCGGCGGTGATCAACTTACTTACAAACGACTTTATCGCCACTTACACCCGCAACGCTGGCGGCGTATCTTGGATAGCTGTCGTTGATGACGACGGTGTCGGGGAAAATGCGTAGATAGAAGCTACCCTGGATAAAGATAGCAGATCTCTAGAGAGAAAAAACTTCGGGGTATTGTGCGGATTTCGCGGATCCGTTTCCCCTTGACTTGGTAACTCCACTTGACGGCGGCTCCGGAACGCCACGCTGGCATCCCTCTCTGATTCGCTCTACCACTCTTCCCAATTCCGCAGCATAGATACTGGCTGAAGGTAATCATCTCCTGCCGGCACTTACTACCACGCTCTTCTCCCCTTGATGGAATTCCCATTCAGTGGACATCTACTCATTCCCTTCACGTCATATTCGTCTATTGTGAACCTCACTTTCAATCCCTCCGTCGCTTCCTATGCGTCTCGGCGACTCACTTTGACAGAAAAGCCCTTGGTTTTTCTCCAACACATGTCACGTCTCCTGGCTCCTCTACTATGATTCGTCAGCCAGTCCATTTGGATTCCGTGTCTGCACGTGGGACTCGGTAAGAACGAATTTACTCTTAAGACATGCTCGGGGATACCTATACTGATGCACAGGATGTCCCTTCCCGCAGTCTGTCAGCAATCGTTCAGAACAGCCGGCTGATGGTCGCATAGTGCTTATTTTAGCCTGAAATCCACCCAGGGTTGCACAGTGGTGGGAGCTTCGAGCCTTCTGTACCAAATGGTCTCAGGGGTATCAACTCGGGAAGTGCCACGCAAGATGACTTCCACGCCTTTTCTTTCGCAACTTCAAGGCGAGTTGTCCAGCAAGTACATGTATATTCCCGTGGGGAAATATTAGTCGGGGGCCATACAGGGTTATAACACGTTGATCCAGGTACGTATCATGCAGCCGCCCGCCCACAAGTGGGTTGAAGACGACGACCGCGGTGGCCATTGAGCAATGAGGATTACTCCGGGTGTGACATAGGTGGAGCGTAACAGCGTGCCGAGGACGCGAAGATCGCTCTGACGTCAAGGAATTTGGGAACATAGACACCACGGTCCCCCGGGCACCTGGTACATGAAATCAGAAAGGACACGCCTGGAAGCAGAAGATATATGGTTTTGGAAGGAGATCTTTGTCAGAATTTGACTGACATTGGTGGGTAGGTCGATAAAATTTGGATTTAAAGGCCGCGATTCCCCGCAGGCCTGATCGTAGCCCACCATGCCCTCTCCCAGCACCGCTACTCATCTTCGATTGAATAACATCACAAAACAGATAGTCGTGTCTGCCGAAACTTTGGAGATCCTGGCTAGCAGTCTGAAGACCCCGCTTTTGACCGAGATTTCGAACACAACCAACGCACTCTTAAATGTGGCTCAGGTACGTTTGGACGACCACCGTTCTTCCTGGATCTCATTCCGCCTGACCAGACCATCAGACAAAACAAGAATCGATGTGCACAATTGATGGAACAGACCTATATGCTACTCAGTTCAATTGTTGCTGTTCATATTAAGACGGGGATAGCGGGAGAGCTTTCGCCACGGGTGTTGAATCTCGTTGGAAAATTCACAGAGTATTTAAGTTTTTACTGATTTCATGGATATCACTGATCAGACGGTTTAGAACTCTGCACAAGATCCACACTTTTCTCGATGCACATCAAGATTCAAATCGTATCAGGAAGTTTTTCCGTCAGGGTGAACTGAGCAGGTTGCTCAAGGACTGTGAGGCAGGACTGCAAGAGGGGCTCAATTTTTTCCATGTAAGCCGAGCGATCTGCGCTGCAGCAATTCACTGACACATATGATTGGTAGCTTGAATGCGGCAATGTTATCCCAGATATTGCGGAGATGGCTCAGACTGCACACAGTAGGCACAGGGAGGTTCTTGACATGATTGAAGAACTTTCCGAAGCCAGTAGCTCGGATGGAGCTTCCTCGGTATGGACAGACCATTGTTCTCCGGATTCAGGAATAATTGTGAATAGATAGTAAATGTCTATGGCGGCCCTGATAACAGGTAAAGGTATCGGGATGTTTTTTGAGTGCAACTGATATCCTATTTCTTTTGAAGCTCGACTTCGATCACAATGCTGCCACCGGAGCCAAAGATCTTTCATGGGAGAGAGTTGGAACTTGCAGATATTCTCAAGCTCTTTATTCAAACTCCAAGGCTTGCAATTTTGGGTGCAGGTGGAATGGGGAAGACCAGTCTAGCAAGATCTGTGCTGCATCATCCGGAAATCGTGGGTAGATATGGACAGCAACGATTTTTTGTTGCGTGCGATTCTGCAGCCACCACACCAGAACTGGCAGGTTTAATTGGAGCTCATGTCGGACTCAAAACGGGCAAAGATATCACTCACTTGGTTGCCCACCATTTCTCATACAGCCCATCTAGTCTTCTGATTCTTGACAATCTGGAGACCCTGTGGGAACCAGCCGATTCTCGTGCCGAATTAGAGGAATTTTTGTCTCTCCTCACAGATGTGCGTCATCTGGCCTTACTGGTGAATATTCATTTTCTGTTTTTCAGTCTCTATATCATGTAAACTCACAAGCTCATAGGTCACCATGCGAGGAGCAGAACGCCCTGGCAAAGTACAGTGGACTCGGCCATTCCTCCAGCCGTTGAAGCCCTTAAGCCAAGATGCCGCTCGTGAGACATTTAATGATATCACAGGGGATATCCATGTTATAGATGAGGTTGACAAAGTACTCCAGCTCACTGATAACATGCCGCTGGCGATCAATCTTATAGGGCACTTGGTTGAGTCAGAAGGTTGCGCGGAAGTGCTATCACGATGGGAGCTAGAGAAAACCTCTCTCATCTCAGAGGGATATGACAAGAGATACAACCTTGATGTGTCAATCTCTCTATCCTTGTCAAGTCCCAGAATGACAGCTCGTCCGCATTCACGGGATCTCTTGAGTCTCTTGTCAATACTCCCGGATGGTCTCTCCGATTCCCAGCTTCTGCAGAGCAAACTCCCCCTCCAGGACATCCTCGGCTGCAAAGCAACCTTGATTAGAACTGCCCTTGCCTACAGTGACTCACAGAAACGTTTAAGAGCATTGGTGCCAATCAGAGAATATATGCACAGAGCCCAGCCCCCGCAAGAAAATATAATTCAGCCCGTTCTCAACCACTTCCATGACCTACTTGAATGCTACATTGTGGGATCTGGGAGTGCATCCAGTCAGGCTGCTTCTCAGATAGTTTCAAATTACTCAAACATTCAGACTGTGCTTGGGAAAGGACTTCAGATGGGCCACCAGGATCTCGTGAAAAGCATTTATTCTGTATGCAATTTGAACAGGTTCAGCTGCCGTACAAGCCGGGGAATGAATCCTCTCATGAACAGCATTCCGAATATTCTACCCCAGCCATTTGATGTTCGACTACGGGTTTATACTATCACGGAATTGTTCAGTTCAAGCCTTCAATGCCCTCTAATCGATGCAGGGAAACTAATGGATCAAGGTCTACAGCATATTAATGAGTTCGATGATCCAGATCTCAAGTGTATGTATGATTTCTAATTGTTTCTGGATTCAAGGATTTATATTCATTCTATAGGCAAATTCTACAATAGCATCGCGGATTGTCATTCACAGCAAAATCTCGATATTCCGACTGCAATAGAGTTTTGTCAAAGTGCCCTCTCATTGTCAATTTCAATTGGGAACAGTCATGCACAGTCTCATGCATTGCATCGCCTAGCACGGATCGAGTGGCAGCTTGGTGACAATGCTAAAGCCCAGACATGCACATGAATCCGTGAGAGTTGCCAGGATATTTGGACAACCGTTTCATGAAGCACAAGCCCTACGTTTGGAAGCCATGTGCTGGATGGAACTTGGTCATACCAAACAAAGCCTTGCCCTCTGTAATAGGGCAAGAGAGCTTTTGCCTCTTTGTGGTATCTCTGGGGGATACTTAGACCATGCAATCATGACCACTCAAGCAACTGTACACCATATCAAAACGGAATTTGTTGAGGCCCATCTGATTCATGATCAGATTCTTGAAGTGGTCTCTGAACAGCAGGACTTCTACAGTCATGGCTTTGCGTTAATTAATATCGCTGGACTAGATGATGTCTTAGGTGTACCAAAAGAGGATGTGAAGAAGAATATTGATAAAGCCGCTTCAATGTTTGCTTCTGTAGGTTTTACACAGGGTGCAGCCATATGCGAAATTACTATGGCTTCACTCCATCTACGGGATGGGAATCGAGAGACAGCAGCATTAGTCTTTGAAAAATACCTCAAATTATCCTGGGGAAACAGCACACAGATGACCATCCACTGCCTTGAATCACTTGCCGATGTCAGATGCTGGGGCTTTAAAGATCCATCGTCAAAGTGGCCGACAGTATTGCTGGCTCATTCACTCAAGTCGAAACGAAGGCTTGGAATTTACAGAGCATTTCACTTTCTGGCGGATATTTCCCTCAATCATTGTGACGAAAATGTCGCGTGTGCCTTATTCACTGTTGCCTTAGAGGCATATACCCAGATGGACGTTCATCAAAGCAGGGCTGAATGCATGCTTCAACTTGGAAATATTGCAAATGGACATGGTGACCTTCTCAAGGCTGTAGAACTTTGGGAAACAGCTGTGGTTCTGTTTAAGCGATCCTCGCAGATGAGACAGGCGGCAGAGATTAATGAAAGACTGGCCAAGGTTATCAACACTCATGAACTGCATGGGGGAACTCAAATCTCCTCCCTGAGCCATGGAGGGATTAATGAGCCTGAATGAGAAGTTCAACAAACAGCAGAGCAATGTGAACGTGAATGAAGCACAGTTTTTTTTGTTTTGTTTTTGAATGAACTCCGTTATGTGTCGATATAGTGATGGATTATATCTTGTTGATTACCACGGAATCTATGTAGTACATGGAACCTATCTATATCAATACCTCCGATATGTTTCCAAACACAACGGGGCGGTTGAATGAGAAAGCAGCTAATACAATGGCACTCAATTGGGCATGGAAGTTTGTGGGATGTTGAATGCTCCCACTCGTTTGCCGCTCCGTTTGCCACCCCCAAACAGACCGCAACACCAGCCACTTTGAGCCACCGCGTGCCATCGTCCACGTTCGATGTCACAAACTCCCCCAAAGTAGAGGAAGGTTTCTGGACGATGGCGTCGCCGAGGCTCCGCGCCCATCCCTTTTTTTTTTTTTTTTCCTTTGGTGAATTCTATTTTTGGGGGCGTCCAAAACAATACTAACACTCTTTCTTATTCGACATCCTCGCTGCAAAATAAAATTTTACAGCGCACGAGTAGTCTCTTATAAACAGACCTACAACAATATTAGTGCTCGTACAGTTAACTATCTCGAAATGCATATGGTCGGGCGCTCTGCCAAAGTCCTCGGAAGGCCATGCATTGTCAGATATATGCATTATGAGGCAGGGTTTTGGGTGTGAACGAGCCATTTGTTCCAACCAGATTCCTATGCATTGTGAGATTTCTTGGCAGGTATGCATTGATATATCATGCATGGTGAGATAGTCAACTGTACCTCGCATGTTTGTCAAGTTCTGGATACCGGGTGGCCGAAGGTACGGAGGGCCCGGAGTGGACCTGGCCTATGCAAGTATATCACAGGCAAGGAAATATGCACATGAAGCCCGGAGGGTCTGGGCAGGCTGCCCGGTAGTGTTGACTTTGGTCTGAGAGGAAGTACTGAAAATTCTCAGGGCTGGTTGGGACCTGAAGGAACTGTAAAGTGCTGTCGTATGCCAAGGCAGGATATGCGCAGTGGAGCTCCAGGTTTTAGAAATCTCGGAGAGTCCTGCAGCAGACGAGTGCCAGTGGATATGGCTGGAGCTCCGGAATTGGCTTGAGCTCCTGAAATCCCGGAGAACCCTGTGGCGACAAATGCAAGTGGAGCTCCGGGTTTTATTGGAAATCCCGGAGAGTCCTATAGCAGATGAGTGCCAGTGTGGCCGGAGCTCCGGAATTGGATCGAGCTCCATATGTCCGGAGTTCCTGTTGACAGACAAATGTAGATGAGCAGGATGGATGTGGACTTCACAATGGGAAACTTTGCGAATGAACATAAAGTCCAATCCATCGGAGCTCCGGTTCTGGACCCAAGGGAATTGGAATGGGCTTGGCTTCAGCTCGTGCGCTGCGCCTTCCTCTACGCCCGAGGCCCGATTTCAGAAGGAAGGATAGACAGAAGAGGAGAGGGAGACAGGGACAGAGATAGAGCACAATCTTAGTCGATATTCAAACTGAACTACAACTACGATACAGGGCATTATTTATAGTGGTATACAAACTAAAGGAGATAGTAAGGTAGTTGACAATACAACCGGAGGTCTGTGATGCGGTTGAGTCAAAGCATAGCCTGGCATAGCATAAGTATGTAGAGCAGGTTACCGGAATGTCCGGAAAGTGATGTGAGTCGAAAAGCATGTGGATGAAGAGGCTATGGTGGATACAATGCTGTGAATGCCAACCGGCAGAGTTACGGGTGATCGTTCCGTTGTCCAGAATCGTGACAAGGCTTGGGGACACAGCCCATAGCATAAGTTGGGTGCATCAGGTTACCAGAGCGCCCAGAGAGTGAAGGGAGTCAAAGTGAGTCAGAGTAGGTCAGGAGAGTCCAAACTCCGGAGCTTCCGTGATGAAGTGTGTCAAAGTGAGTAGAAGCCAATTGAAACATGAACACAGCCATTGCGAAATTGGACTTGGGTGAATACCAAGTAGAATGGCAGTGTTCAGGTCCATCCGGGCCCGGGTGGGCCCGATGTGGCTGTGTACCCGGAGCTCCGTGCGGTCAAGTAAAGTGACAGTGTTCCCAGAGCTCCGTACTCTGACAGCAAGAAGCTAATTGGAACATGAACACAGCCAGTGAAGTCAGACTTGGGTGAATAGTCTCGGACCAAACCCTCATGACATCCCAATTTGGGAACCCTGTCATGAGGGTCTGGGCGTAAGCCAACCACTTAGCCGTACCATTGCGCTATCAAATTTTGATGGCTTTTTGATGGCAGTTGCCACGGTCTCTCCACCTGTATTCTGTCTGTGTACCCTGTCCTGATGTGTTTTTTGACCTGTAAATCATCGTTTTTAGTGAAATAAAACTGTACAAAGCAATTCCTTTTTTTCTGCGGTCTCCTTGCCGTTAGTTTTTAGGTTACGCGCTCCCAGCTCGGTTGCAGTCAGGTGTATCCACGAAAACCTGTTCTCTTCGTGCTTTTGTCCTCTTGACCTTTTCTAAAAATTCTTGAATGAACTGTGACCACATTCTGGCTCATTAAAATGCTCTGTTGGATTTCCTTCAATGAAATAAACAATGCAGAGGTCAAATACAGGTGTGGTAACTGCGATCAACAAGCCATCAAAATTTGATAGCGCAATGGTACGGCTAAGCGGTTGGCTTACGCCCAGACCCTCATGACAGGGTTCCCAAATTGGGATGTCATGAGGGTTTGGTACGAGACTATTGGGTGAATACCAAGGACTATGGCAGTGTTTGGGCCCAGGTGGGCCCGATGTGGCTGTGTAACCGGAGCTCCGTGGGGTCTGAAGGCACAGTACGTGACAATGTTGTAGTCTGTTGATAAGGTCGATCGAGCGATCAGTGGCCTGCTTATTACAAATCACAAAAACAATTCGGAGGTTGGTATGCATTGCGAAACAAGTTTTTCACAAACGTAAAGTCACAGTAGTATTTATTGGCATAAACTGAGCAACTTTCTCTCCTAACTCGCGGCGGCAGAGTCAAAGAACCATGAGTTTGAACTTTGATGGCTCGACAGCTCAGAAATCCTGACATAATCTGCTCTTTCTATTCCGCGAGAATGGAAGTTGAAAATAAAAATTTTGAGTGGATATTTGGGGTTAGAGATGGATTTAAATACAAACTCTCTCCCAAAGTTTGAAGATGGAGGGTTTGGAAGTGCTAAATAGGCATGGTAAGATTTCAAACTCCGATGATTTGTAATAACGCGGCCACCAAACACGGTGGTGCGGTTAACTACAGACTAGCGCACCACGTGCGTCCATTTGCCTTCTCTTAGTCACTGCGTTCAAGGCCCCCCTAGACTTACCATCTGGCAAGGTCCCTATGCTTAGCTGGGCAGACCACATCTGTCTAGGGGCCTACACAATATCTGTGTAGCTCTGTCTAGTTCTGTGTAGTTCTGTGTAGATGTGCGTAGGTCTGCCAAGGTATGTATATGTCAGGCTAGGTGTGCCTAGCTTCCTAGACTCATCTTCTCGGAATACAGTCGGAAGTGTTTGAAATTTAAATTTTTGGTTGAATAAACACTGGACTGACCCCAGTGTAGTTGGGTAGAGATGAGTTTAGGTACATGCACTGGCCTACACAGGGTCAGCTTAGGTGACCTATACACAACTGGCCAGGCACTACGCACACTTTGCCACAATTGTGATCAGGTCAGTCTAGTAGACCTACACAGAGTCTGTTTAGCCTCCTGGGCATTCCTTTACAGACCTATACACCCCTTTCCAGACTGAGGCTAGGGGGGCCTTGAACGCAGTGAGTTCGTCTAGTCATTGACGCACGCAGACGACGGCCTCGACGCCCATCTTCGAGTCCCTCACAGAGCAAGGCATCCTCCTCACCAACTACACCGCTGTAACGTACCCCTCCGAGTCCAACTGTGCATGCTACGCGTCCTAATAATACTGGCAATACCCATGCTGACTGCGTGAGTACTGTCTCTATTCTAGTCGCAGCGATGGGCAGGGGCTTCTTCAGGATGCACGACGACAACATGTACCACATCCCGTCCAACATATCCACCGTCGTCGACCTGCTCGAGGACAAGCACGGTAAATCGGTTGGTCGGCGGCAACGCCGATCGCAGATCATGATCGCCGTCGGCGGTGGATCTTCTTTCCACTTTCTCAAGTGTTTCTGGCCACAGCTCAAAAGGTTCATTCCTTACTTGAGCGCTTACTGAAAATCCTGAAATAGTCTGGTTACTGCCAACAACACACAGCGTTGAGCATCCATCACTAAAGGAGATTTCTAGCCAGGTCTACCAGATGTCCCTCGCTACGCGACCGTGTCTACAGCGTCTATCCGTCTCCATCTCTCTCTGGTAGGATTCACCAGTCTACGTGGATACGTCATCTCTATCCCACCAGAATGTGTTTCCAGATTCAATGATCTCAATCTGTCAATAATGCTCTCTATTTCCCCACTATGTGTAGCGAGTAGCACTGCAGCGCAGCTTGCCATTCGAGACCCGTGGTGCAATTGAGTGCATGGGTGTTGATCTGAAAAAAAAAAAGCATGCGAACAGATGTGCAGATCGTGGATAGCAACCATTCGAGGAGCAACCAGCAGTGCGAGCAATCCTATGCATCTAGGCATAGATCTTCAGGTATATTACGAGCGCAGACAGCAGCGCAAAAAAACATCTGTTTAACCATCCCCTCCAAAACAATGCTAGCATTACAAACCGTCACCATCGCACTCACCCTCTCCTATTTTTCATACGCCTCTCCACTCTCAAGTGGTGGTGGTATAAACCTCCCCCCCCCCAGCGGCCATGATCGCGACTCTCGCGGGAACATAGACGACTCCACCGAGCTTGCTAACGTCGTGCGTGACCTTGCCGCCGCCGCAGCGCGCACGTACGAGTACGTGCCGGGGCCGATGGAAACGAGCCTCACGCGGTGGTACTACTAAGAGCGCACGACCTGTGTGGACCAGTTCGTGTGGTACTGCACGGTGCTCGCGGGCTTGTGCATCGCTGCGATACCCGGGCTCGCGACCCCGTTGGCGATTCTAAGCTGCCTCCCATGCATAATGACCGCAGCGTGCGTCGGGGTGCATCGTACTCGTACTCGTACTCATGCTATCCCGCTGAATTGTTGCATTTGAATTTAAACTCCTGCTGCGCAGATCACAGTCTTGATCGGCGTCCTCTGCTGCAACGGTATCATCAAGAACTGTGACCAGGCGAATTCGGCCAGCATCGAGAGCGCAATGAATCAACTAAATGACATGCCACTGGACATCCAGTCGATGCTCAATGGCTAGAAGCTTGATGCACCGTTTACCAAGGGTAAGAGCCGGCGGGGCGAACATTGTGCGCAATCTACAGGTTCGCTAATGAATTCTGTTTCCCGCTCTGGCAAAATAGAAACATTCCAGCCGGTGTTCTTTGACCAGGTTGCAGCGAATCAGGGCGACCATGCGAACTTGATGTGAGGCGCCCCGTATTCTAATTTTATCAGGCGGCTCACTATAATTTGATTGCAGCAACGCCGAATTCGATACGATCTGGATCGGGTTCATAGGCACTGCATTCAAGGAGCTCCTAGACTCAGTTTGTCAAGGTGTGCGTAGGTCTGGCAAGGTAAGCGTAGGCGGCTGTGCAGGCCCTGTGTAGCTGAGTCTAGACCCGTCCAGGTGTGTCGAGGTCCCTGTGTAGCCGCCTAAACTCACCTCGCCAGAACCTACACACACCTTTACAAACTGAGTGTAGGTCTGTGTAGGTCTCAGTCTAGGACCTCTTTGAACGCAGTGAGGGCGTATATACAACATGTGCCTTTTCACATGCGTTTGAGTACCGAATAAACGAACTCAGGGCTCATACTCCACAGAACGCAACAAAGCCGCCGTCCTCGATCGACATCGATATGGTATGTTCCCGTTTCATGTGTTGGTCATTGGCTCACCGTGTTGTGTGCAGTTTAACAATTACCTCAAGGGGAAGAACACGACGGTGCCGATTATAGGGTAGGAGTTGCGAAGTCGTGACAAAAAAAAATAAACAGGAAATGAATTTGATTTGGCGAAATCTGGAACTGCTGTACAAAAGATTTATCGACTATCATAAATCTCGTGGAGTCTGACTGGGGAGACTAGAACTGCTGTAAAACTTATGGCTCCTTGTGGCGTATGTATGGCAGGGGCGTGTTGTACTTTCACTCGCCGAAGCGATTACGTACATAGGTGCTCGAACCTCCGAAGTTCGTGTTTTCCGCGCACACTTCAATCACAGCTAATTCCAGCGTACTCATGAATTGGCGAGGAGATTAGCGAGGCGGTGACTCCCAGCATGAAGCCGAGAGCCCCAAGAAGATATGTGTAAGGGAACGGTAGGGCTAGTACATATGTCAGATAAATTGTGTGAAATGTAGGCAAAATGGCAGTACAACAACCATGGACTGCCCAGCTGCTTGTATGGGGGGACCTCTGGTTAAAACCCTGTGGGACCTGACCACTAGCATGATATGCTGGTGTGCGAGGGGAGTTCTCTCCTCCCAGGTAAAATTCCCCAGTGTCCACCAGTCCATTGAGAGGTCGTGTTTTCGTGGGTATAGTGTAGCCGGCGCAGTTAAAAAGTGAAAGGATGCGGGGTGGGTACAAGCAAGGTGAAAGAGAAGCTTGATGCTGGGATCCCACTGGCCCAGGGGAGATGGGCATCGAAAGGTGAAGTCGCCTGGCAAAATTGCTCGTCCTATATGTGCTGCCCGGTCCGCAGGAAGTGCATAAGAGCCCGCAGTCAAATTGTGCGAGGACTGTACTGCATCGCGACAGATTATGCCGTGTTTTGCGAAGGACGCCCGGATAATGTGACCAGCTACAGTTTTAACCTCATTTTCAGAGTCATCCTTCAAGCAGTAATGTAAAAGGCGGCGCAAGTCATAATATCAGCAAAAGTGCCTGGACAAAGATCAAAAGGTTTCCGGCAGCTAATACGAGCATTGCTGACCATTTTGGACGAGTTCAGCACATGCTTTGAGCACTGCGACTTGTATTTTCGGCTCATTTCGTTCATCCCGCTTCAAAGTATCGAGGAGAGCTGGGAACGTTTCATTTATTGTATTGCGAAGCACCTCTGCAAACATATTATACTGCTGAAATAATCATAAGTAGAGAAAAACACACCTTGAGAGAAGGCTCGAGTCAACCATTCACTGCCAGTTCAAATTCAGAATCTACAGGAATATGGGCGCAGGGAGTCGAAGCCCGTACTGTGAGCCGCTCAACCCGAAAGCTTTCTAAGAAAGCTCGATGTCTACGTTACACAATGCCCAATTATTTTTGGCTGGTCACTCATCTGGACGAATTGATGGAGTTTCTTTGAACACAAACAAAAGAGGGATCCCAATAAATTTGGATAATGCGAAATATTACTTGAACAGCTGTTTCGCCCGAGGGTATCTCTCGTCGCACACCATGCCCGATTATTTTTGTCAGTCATCTGGGCGAAGTTAGATGGTTTCTTTGAACAAGCGAACGAAACAGGGCTAAGCACCCGCAATAAATTGGAAACCCAGTCACTGCGGCGATCAAAAAATATTACCAGAGGAAAAAGAGCCTAGAACTATTATGTTCGATTTACGGCCCAAATATTACCTGAGATCAGATATCGGTGATAGCCTGGATATCACCTGTCGCATCTCCTCCAGTAATAGTCCGGCTGTTTGCCGATGTAAAATTCTGACTTTTACTTTCCTTTGTTCTTTCCTTTGTTATGTAAAAGTACGACTTTTACCTCGGGAAACAGCCAGCCTATTACCTGAAGAGATCTGACAGGTAATATCCAGGCTGTCACTGCTATCTTATCTCTGGTAATAGTTGGGCCATAAATTGAACATGATAGTTCTAGGCCCTTTTTCCTCTGGTAATATTTTTTGATCGCCGCAGTGAGTGGTACCTGAAAAGGTAATACTTATGCTCAAGTCATGTTGTTATATATAGTGCGTGTACATCGGGATACTTCCTGGAAATCGGTGTTCCTGAGCGGGACCGTGCCATGTAATTCTACCTACCTACCTACCTACCCGAGGTTATTATCTGCGTCACATGTAGCTCATAAATCCCAATATATTATAATATACAAGCTTTACGACCCGTGCCTTTGGCACGGCTACTCCCTCTGCTCGCAGCCGCCCTCTGGCAGGGTCGACAGCTTGTTGGGGCTCTGCCCCAAACCCCGGGGATAGCTCCATATCTTATCTTAGTGTATGTTTCAAAGCAAACAAAATTTATAACATTGTACTATACATGACAAACTACCTGCAAGCAATCCTTTAGTTAGACTTCTGAACTAATTGAGAAAAATCTGTACATACAATACTTAAAGCAGAACCTCGAGGTGGACAATATTTTTTGTGGCCATGCCGGCATTGTTTGTAAACAGTGCTTTAACTCTTCGACTCGAAGTGCATGGAGAAAGTGCCACATATAACTGTCTATGAGTGAAGACATCAGAACGAAGGGCCAGACCAATATGATCCATAGACTGTGATTTGTTTATAGTCATTGGAAAGGCCAGATGAATGGGGAGCTTTCGACGCTTCATGGCAAAAACAATCTGCTTCACCGAAGGACTAATTGAGATGCGTGGGATAAAGGCCTTTTTGCCATTGTGTTCTCCAATAATCAGTTGAATTTCGATGACATGAGGTGTCATTTTTGTAATAATTCCTTGAGCCATTGCAGAGACCTTGTGATGCCTCCAGATTTCGAAGGACCATAATCAGACATCCAACCTTTAATTTTAGTTTTGCCAGGGGCAATCCAGAGGTTCAAATAGAGTTAAAATATTCAATAGGATATTAAAATTATTGTGGTCAACACCCTCCTCTCGGATCACAGAATCTGCACTGTGGAAAACTGTCGTCTCTCCTGGAAGTGATAGGTAAAAGCTGTGTCAACACTACAATCAAAAACAATTGCAATGAAGGCCTACATTTTTTAATTGATAGGCTCTACAAATGACAAAAAAAAAGTGAGGAGTACATACAAATTCAGTAGCATTTGTTTGGAAATACATATGTCTGACATTGGGTAGTGTTCGGAATTGGGACAAAAAGACACACACAAAGCGGAAGATCAGATTAGATTTCAGAGAGACTGGGGCAAAGGAGGGAAGCAACTGAGGAAGCAAAATAATTGAGAGGAGAAAAGAAACAGCAGAGGACACTGAGAAAATAGCCAGAGAAGTGTGGGAGGCAGGAGGAAACAGAAGTGGAAGCTATCGGACCTCAAATAAACCTCAGTAAACCTCGATCGAGGCATGTGAACCAGCGGCAACATCTCGACAGAGTATATTTTACCCGCTCCAGCAGGGAACCTGCAGCTTAATTCTATTACCCTGCAGGAAAAACACACGGCGGATTCCGAGCTGTGGGAACCGGCGGCGACATCTCGACAACCGGCAGCGAGAACTCGACAAAGTCTCGTGATTTATGCATGTGACTTATCAAAAAAGCTGTGCGTCCTCTTTTGAAGTATAGGATATTCCTTGATAATTGCCCTACGGGCGAAGCCTGGACACCCTCTCGTGAGTAGACCACTTATATTAGATTAGAACAGACTATGTAAAAATAAAACCAAAAACATCACACAAGTTCCAAGACCACGAGTACCTGCGAGACGGTTGCAGAGCATCGCTGAATGAATATCAAGCGCCCCTCGTCCTCATCCATATGCACACTACCAGCCTCCACCCAGTTTACACTGTCCGCATGATATACAACAGAACCCTTCACATCGATATAAGGACCTGTCGAATACAAAAAAGGATGGAAATCTTGCGGATCATTGGAAAGAGCGAAAGTCGTGAACCAAAACCTGGGTACCACAAGGGTACCAGGTGAGGTCTTCGAAAAACACCTGTTCTGAACCCGGAAGTCATTCCGATATAACTCGGAAGATGCTCAAGAACGCATTTCTCCGTTACCATATACGACCTGATCTGACCGGGTTTCGACATGAAGCGGCAGCGCCGATATCCTCCGCAACAAGCCAATAACGACTTGGAGCCATCGCTAGCGGTGACAATAGGCGCTAGCTGTGGTTGCGCCGGGACAGGAAAGCCCTGTGTGAACAAATATGTCCACACTGGACACAACGAAATAGGCTCCTCTCCAGAGGTCCTCGGCCCGGTAACAAGCATTTCACAAACTAGGACTCCTCGAGATCCAACGAGTACAAATCGCCCGTCCCCTGTTAACGCAAAGGAAGCCTAACGCGTGTTGTTTATATTTACCCGTGATAAAATGGAATCAGATACTGCTGCCTCGGCTCGGCTTGTAACATCACGCGGCGAGTGACCGATTTAAGAGAAAGAAAGAGAGAGCGATTAACAGACTCGGATTGAGTAGCAAATGAGTACTGCGAACAAGGACGACGAAGAACTATCACTGAAAGAAGCTTAGAATGGTCGTACAGGCCTTGTGTACACAAAATTCTCTCAAGTCTCACACGCAAGATTGAACGTGAGACACCGGACTCTGAAAAGCCCAGTACAAACCAAACCAAGCTTCGAAAAGCAAATAAAAATACACAATTGCCGTGGAAATTTTCTGGGAAAACATTTACCCAAGTGATGCATGCGGATTATTACCATAAGTGTCCAAATGCCTCAACAAGAACCCGGAACACTAACGTGTCCAGGCATAAGCTAGACGACATCCGCATCTATCGAGTCACGTGATTCAAAACGTGACACCACCTTCCCGCCCATACTGGTCGGGGGCGTCGGGGTACAGACAAAAAGTAAAACCACAGAAAGGCTTAGTTTGACCAAACGAACAATCCTGTGGTCTCAGATGTACTCTCAATAAAATCTTTTTCACTGATTTTTACATAAGTGCTCCAAATGCAAAGGTGAATGGACTGGCATAGAAATGTAAAAAATCTTCCAAAAATTCGCGCTTCCCAAAAAGGAAATCATACGATCACGTGTCGCCTTGAATGGCTTTGCCTTCACGTTCCTCTCAGTGGACCAACAGGGCACTTAGCTCATTTAAGGCTGCAAGGATTGAAATGCAAGCTATGCCAGCCAAAGCCATGAAAGGTCAACATCAAGTAGTTTTGCATCAGGTCTCTGAAGTCAGAGCCTGTGTCGCAAGCAATGAGGTATTTAAACAAAGTACTGAGTGTGTCTTACATTTCTTATTCAGAAATGTTTTCTGAATACAACAACAAAGCGACAACCGAGGTTTTTACCTCTGTAGCTGCCATACAAGCTAGGAGACACTTGAGAAATCCTCCACAGTACTTTGAGGCCTTGAGCAGTGTTCCAATTTTTTTTTTTCCATCTTGTCTCAGGTTGTACAGATGCTAAAAAAATTTCGACTTTTGAAATTCCGCGCTTTCCCACGTTACTGTCATGCATCAGTCATGTTCACGTGACTCGATGGATGCGGATGTCGCCTATCTTACAAACATGAGAAAGTGGGCAGTGGTTGAGGGCTACTAGTCGGGCATAATGTCTCAGCAAATAAAATTGATTGCAAATGGATGTGGAGTTGGATCGGCATACGGCATCCCATAACAACAAGCCCAAGGGCCGGCTACCCAAGCCCTGGCTAGGCGGTCTGGCCACCGGCTCGCAGAAGCTAGCGGCGAAGTGGCGAGCTGGCCCTGGCTATCCGTGTAGCCAGACATAGCCAAAGCATAGCCACAGCTAGCCGGCAGCTCGCAGAAGCTAGCCAGGGCCTCGGCTATCAGGCCGCTGAATGCAGTGAAGGTATAGAGCATGACTACCTTATCTTTCTTAGTTTCTTGTGGTAAGGTCTGGTTTCTCCCACACATCTCATTGAGAACCAAGTTTCATAAACATAACCCGTGCTAGGAACTTCGCAAGATTATCATCGCATCATCGAGTTAAGGTCCCTGAGTGACTCACTCTACATCACGCCAGCCTTGTTTTATCAGTATCTCTTTCGTTTCAAGAGGATTCAGGGATCGGCCGGTTTGTAAATAATATTTTTCATCGGCATTGACGGCAGGAGATAAGCGCGACGGCGACATTTGACCACGACAACCAGACGAGATTACCGACGCAGTAAACCGCAATTTGAGTCCGAAGAGCTTCGAAGTGGGGCCCGTAAACGCCCGCTGAAAATTTCTCTTCGGTATTTGAGTATTTTTCATTCCACTCGCTAAATCTAGAGCCTGAGGACACTATCCTTCTTCCCTGTTGCATCACACACCATTCTCTGGACATCGATATAGAACCGGGGACTTACAAGTGCCTACTTCTCGTAATAATAATCCTTGACAGCTTAAATTCACCCCAAAGATCTCCGAGTCGCCAAGGCTTATTATGTGGCCGCTGAGCTCGGCCACCTTGATATCCAATTAACCGTTGGCAGGCGCACGTGTAATTCAATACATTCGGCACGGGCCGCAGTCATCCTGCCCGTGCCTGGGATCACTCGGAGGAATTCCTATCCCGTTCGAGAGAAGCTGTCGTTAGACGCGCTAGTATAACAAATGCGTCCCTCAGCGGAGCACTTAACTTTCCCTCTTCGCAATGGCAGAGTCAGATTCTATGGGTGGGTTGGACTATGCTACGTTCGCATGGGACCAGTAAGTTCCTCCTTGAGCCCCTTCGACGAGACAATGTTTCCTACTTCCGTTTCAGCCGGATATCCCGTTATATGTTCCTCTGTGGCTTCGGTGTGTCATACATTCCTGCTGCCTCTCTCAACTCTAATAACCTCTGCCTGTGGCGTCATATATACAGTTATCCTGATCTACGACCATGCCTTGACTCTCGGCTCGGAGGTCGGGCTCATCTGGCAACGACGGCTACGGCGGCCCAGCGTCCTTTGGTTTCTCGTCGTGAGATATATCCCACTGGCGTGCAGTTGTGTGATGCTCGTATTCCATTTCGGGAATTTAAGTCCTGAGGTACGCTGTTCGTATGCCAATGTAGAAGGACTCTAAAAATGACTTTCTGAACCTAGAGGTGTGTGTTGTGTGTCCACACAATTGAGTTCTGAACTTCATATGCCAACAAGGTGCTCGAGGATGGAGCATGCTCTCGAAGGGCTCATGTTTCTGCAAGAGGCATTGGTTGACAGTGCGGCTGTTTCTCCTTAACGTTCTCAGGATGCTGCCTTGACTATATTGTTGCTCAGCCACTCTTGGCCTTCATGTATTGGCGATGTATGGATTCGATCGAAGGGTGCTGGTGCCGATGTTGATTATATCAGCCATCTCAGTTGCACTCGGCCTGGTTTGTTTTCTCCCCCTAGTCTTCTCTTGGAAATAAATTCATTTTTAGTGGACGTTTATCGAGCTCGGTGAACCGGGAATGCTAACGGCGCCGGCGCTAAATTTGACCGGATGTGATACTGCTCTCCCGCGAGCAACGTGAGTACTTGCTTTCGACTTCCCCGTTCCTGAAATAACCAACCGACTTCACAGCGCCCTCCGTGCGTACACTACTCGCCCGGTTTCTTATACCAATTGAGCTCTTAATTTCGCAGGAGAGGCAAGATCATGGGAAGTACAGTACGTAGCTCCGAATTCTTCTTCCAGTGCCTCAAGTAATACTGATTTTTTTTGTCGTAGGCTTCTCGCCGATACTCTGATTTTTGGCTTAACTGCGTATCGCGCATACGCCGACCACAAGATAATGAAGCTGGTGGAGGGTTCATTAATAAAACGGATGATGAAAGACGGTATGTATTTCGAAATTCCGCCTGGATTACGTCTGTTGATTCAGTCGCCTTCAAGGCGCGATGTATTTTGGGTGGGCTCTTAAGAGTTCGCCCTGAGGCTAAGTGATTAACTTGACCTAGAATTATCGTACTCGCCAATTTGGCGAACGTACTCACACTTTACGTGTGTGACCATATTCTGTCTGCCTTTTCGATTCACTCACCAAAATGTATTTAGTCCGGCGATGTGTGTTCCCCATTCCTGACCTTGAATGACGACTGAAAATTCTAACCCGAATTATAGATTCTCACTGCAGGAAGTCTGGCATGGTGGACTACCTCGTGCGGTTACCTGCTTCGTCCCTAGCTCTCGTCTTACATCTACTTGTATCTGCTGCAGGTTATCAGTGACTCTTATCGCACGCCTCGGGCTCAATCTCCAGCGCGCAGGCGCTCCTCAACCCACGCGCACGGAGGACCTGGACTCCACAGAGCTTGATGTAATCCGCTTCAAGGATCCTCGACCGCCCCAGCCGTTAGAGGAAACAACTGTCGATGATCAAGATTTTGAATTGGCTGCGGAAAGAGAGAATGCCAGGGTAGAAGTTGGACTCTCCGAGCAACAAGAATTAAACAGAGGCCAAGGCTGACAGACGTAGACTCAAGCTCCAAGATCCGCCATGAAATAAATGCAAAATAGGTGTGAATCGCATTCCTGTATTCCATCTAGCGTAATCTATTCGCTGACTATCTGATATCTGAACTCAGAAGTACAATTGTAGAATCTCCCCGATCTTCCTAATCTTAGAATTGTTCAGTAGACAAGACTCTGCGGGCAAGTTGCTTGCTTTATGGGCACAATTAATCATATATAATTCCTGACCTCGTTAAGTACTACCCCCGGTTGGGCTATCTCGGGCACAAGTTTTATATGTCTTTCAAGCGCAGCAGAAGAGAATCATCTTGCATTGTATTCATATTTCTCATCTCCCAGCCCATCACTTCCAGATGCTTGAACTGACTATGCCTACCGGGGAATTGTGGAAGCTAGGCTGGATTGGGGATCCTTGATGGGTGGGAACGAGAATAAACTAAACTAGGCCATCATCTATTCAGCAATGTTCGGCCTCCGGTTTTCCTTTGACCAAACAGCACTACACAGAAAGTGTCTTGGCCCAATTTAAGTGTACTCTATTTATCTGGGGCCCAGTTCTGTGGACGGTGGTGGCTGTACACTTTTGAGTGGAGAAAAAAAAACCAACTCAGAATTTTTTCCGATTTTTTTTTCTTTCTTTCTTTTACAGTCAAAAGTGTACAGCCACCAGTCTGCTCACAGAACTGAGCCCAAGATAAATAGGCCACCCAAACAGTGCGCGAATTGAAGTCGCTGAGGTCCCCGAGGAACAGTTCGCGAAAGTGTGCGGAACCCCTGGGAGATAGGATTTGCACCATCTGCATAGTCCCGAAATGTGGCGCCTCATTCCGGGATTAGAAAGATAGGAACAGCTTTGAAACCCCACCCCGCTGAAATTCCAAGTAGGAAGCAAGTAGGAAGACTTTCCTGCTCAAAAAAACATCAAAACACACTGAAAAACCGAGTAGGAGAGTGAGTAGGAAGCAAGAGTACGATCCTTTTTGCAAAAGGAGCTTTTATGCTCCTACTGACAAAGAGGATCCTACTCCAGCCTCCTACTCATCCTCCTACTGGGTTCAGGGAGACAAGTAGGGAAACAATTAGGAAACCGAGTAGGAGCACGAGTAGGACAACTTTGAACGCCACTAATGAGCGCGTGTTCGGCGTGCAGGAGAGGAGATTCGGACGTACAGGCTCTCGTGGGCGTCATGACGGTTTGCATGCGAGGGAAGGTCAGGGAGAGGATGCCGGCTGTTTTCGTAAATGGGAAATAAAGATAAATATACATGAGTAGGTGCAAGGGATCGAGGACTTCTGATACCAGAATGCATGTCACTCTCTTTATAAAATTAAGCCTCTCTGTCTGTCTGAAGCCGTATTTCCATATGGTTAAACAAGATGCGCCGCCGCTTCGCTCCGGCAACCCGCAAAATAAATCAAAATGAAATTTAATTACTGTCTCAAATTGGGTGAAAAGTACGAGGCAAGTATCCTAAATATATGGTGCGGAATGGCCTGACCCTCAAGGCCGCAGTTTGCTGCCGTCACCCAGAATTCAAGAGATACTACGATGGCTTCAACTGTTTGCTTCGGGAGAGAGTCAAATTTCAACAACCACAGGGAGTTCGACGATTGGGAGTCTCTGCGGCACGAAAGAAGACCAAGACCAAGGATGGTTGGACAAAGAAGAGGATGCAAGGATTCCGAGCTGTAGAAATAGAAGACTCTCCTGATGCAGTTGTGGATTGCGAATGAGATCGCGACTGCGAAGTAGGTTTCAATTAAAAACTCACTTTTCCAGGATCCGGAGACAAAACCGTGGGGATTGGCGATGGAAATATTCCCGGTCCGGATGTAAGCAGTCGAACTTCCAGCAGTCCACTGGCAGCCGCGCCGCGAGGAACAAATCGGAATGGCCCGCCGAACTTGCCGTTAAAAGATTTTGCGGGATTTTGACAGTATTTGAGGTGCCCAGGAACCTGATTTCGGCTTGAAACGATCCAGCTGAACCACAGTTTTATGGTCCACCAGCCAGGAAGACAGAAGTCACAGAGCAAGATGATTAATTGAGAGCCAGGATTCAGTCGATAAGAAACCCAAGATTGCAAGTGAGGTGCGGTGCATAAAATTAAAGGGAGAGCAGGCAAAAGGTGCGATTGGCAAGGGGCGAGGAAGCCGGTCTTTTATTTGCGCCCACGGTGATACGCCCGCAGTGAGAACTTTGCTGCGAGTCTGGTCAGCTGAGGCATCAAAGGCTAGAGAAATTGAGTGGTGTTGTAACGCAATGGGAGAAATTACTGCGGCACAGTGAGAAGTATGCTGCGAGCTGAAAAATTGAACAAACATCTGACAGAATAAATGTGGAAAGATTGAAGGACGTCAACCACGCGAGGAGAGGCAGGAAAATTGAGAAGCGCCTAGATGGGGAAGATAACACAGCCGAGCGAGGTAAAGAACGGTTAATAAGCGTTCTCTGGTGAGTTGAGGGTCCATGAGACTCGCCTCTACTAGTCCATGGTTCCAATTTGGGTTGTAGTTGACAGTTCGCAGTTGCTGTACAACTGAGGAAATTAACTTCGTATGTCGTCATAGTTTAATTATCTTCGGGCAGTACGAAAGATCACGAGAAACCAAAGGAGTTAATAATGGCAGAAAGCCAGAGGAAGAGCGAACGAGCGACGCTATATGGGGTTTTAGCACAGGTTTCGAGGGATTTCGTTAAAGAACACAAGATAAACCTCCGCTTCGCTCCGGCAGGTAAATATTTACACTAATATTTCAGGGTAAGTTACATTTGTGGTAGAGATTTCGCCCGGCCGCAGGAGAACTCTTGCGTGAGTACGGTGCCTAATTAGTAATGCAAGACAATGCCGTGTATAACTGGTCATGAGAAGAGACTGGTCGACGCAGATTGACTCCAATAACATCTAGGGTCAAACCTTGGCAACTGTTGAATGTCATTGAATAAGCGGGGGCTAGCAGAAATTGACGTCAGAGTAAGGTGTGGCCAGAGGAAAGAGCAGCGATGAAGGAAATTCTGGGGATCAAAATGTCTTCCGAGTCAACATATGTTCGATGATGCTCATATGAGCGACGGGGAAGTACAGGCACATCGGATATTTGTGGGATACATCTGACATGCATAATTTCGGAGTGCAAGTGGCTATAAATAGTTTGCCAGAAATGGTTTAGGAGATCATGAGTTTATGATAGAAGCGAGTAACAATCTTGGTGCTGCGAAGATTGCTGCGAACGCTGCGTCAACGAAGCTGTGAGACCGTCAGAAATTTCATCTTCCCGTTTTGAGGCAGAAAAATTGAAGAGACTGTAATGGGAAAATGCAAACCAGGTTTGGATGTCGGATTTGGCCGCTCATAACGCCCAATGAAGCGATTAATTGTCAGAATCCCGGACCAAATGTGTCGGTGGACGCGGTCACGTTTTTTGAGTGGAATGATTTCCCGGCCTCAAACGGCATCACCTGGGGGCGCATTGGGCGTGTTGGAAATCTGGTTTTAGTGTGAATCAAGCGGAGGTGACAGCGTCAACGCAATTAGGAACTGTTGAGCTTGCCGGGAACGGCAAGGACTTTTTTAGAGGCCATGAGTTCATGATAGAGCCAAGTAACAATCTTGGCACTGTGAAGATTGCTGCGTCGACAAAGTGTGTGGGTGTCAGAATTTTGACCTTCCTGTTTTGAGGCAGAAACATTGAAGAGACTGTCAAGGGAAACTGCAGAATCAGGTGAGGAGGTCGGATTTGGGCGCTGATAGGGGTTGATGAAGCGAGAAATTGTTGGAGTCACAGACGAAATTCGCCGGGACGCGGTCACGTTGTTCACGCATCGGAAGATGGAATGACTTCTGGGCGTCGAACGGTATCACCCTTCGGCGGATTTGGTTTGTTGGAAAATCCGGTGTTGGTGTGAATCGTGCAGCGTGGCTAGCATCAACGCAATCGTGGAAGCACGGAAATATTATGCACCGTCGAAGAGCAATGCATATCGGCTAAGGTCCGCGCAGAAGTGGTGATCAATGTGGTTCCCGAGTTGCATTCTAATCAATCGGAATCAGTGAGATTTGCCGGATCTAGGGACAAATTATGGTCTTAGTGTTTTTGGCATTTCAGGGATCGCTGTGCCGCTTCAGAAGAGTCATCCACCGAAACATGAGTTTTCGTGTCCTTTATTGGTCTTATTGGCATGAAATAAGCGAACTCATAGATGTCCGCAGTATGTTCCGGCCACGAATAATGAGTGGAGGGCTTTTATTATTGAATATAGCGTATCAAGACGACAGAAGTGACCTAATTAATTACTTCCTGGGCCGAAGATTTGGGCCCTGAACAGTGGACGATATGGAAACACCGGCTGAACTGCCCGTCGACTGTATGCTATGAGCGCGGGGACCGGCGCCGAGGAAGGCGAGGGTTGGACTGAAGTTGGCGTGTTGGATTGGGAAATACCTGCGCTGAAATTGGATCAGGAATGAGTTTTAGCGCGAGAATCGAGCTTACGTTGATGAATTCGTCGCGGGAGGGTTGAACGAAGGTTAACTGAGCTCACGGGGTTGAAAGAAAAGTGTATTACTCACATTTGTGTCATGGGATAACTATACGGGTTAGCGGCGGACCGATTAAATGCGGAATTGTCCTGCACGGGGACGGTCAATGGAGATGCGACAGAAGCAGATGAAATATCCGTTGACTTAGAATCCCGTGTCGACGTGGAAGCACGGGAATCAACAGAAGGTGGGAGGGTGTATTCCCCCCGGGAATTGTAAGGAGCGTACGGCGACTGAAAGGTCGAATAGCCTGGCATGCTGTAGAGGACCTGTAGGGGGAGTAAAGGCGGAAGAAAGGCACCTGTGGGCGGTGGCATGTATCGAGGATATTGCTGGAACAATTGGGAATAGTGCATAGGCCCAATTCGTGCATTCGGATCAGGGACTTATACCATAGAAGTGGTGACGTTCGCGGACGGCTTCGACATAGAGGAAGGTAAGGGTGAGTCCGGGCTGTCCACAGAAGGAGGAAGGGACGTAGGATCGAACTTCCTCCGTCTCGATGGCGTAACTGGGCAGAAGCGGTCGAGCCAGCAGAGCCGGAAGTGTCGTCGGAAGGAGCCGATGCATTCGACGAAAAATTGAGTGCAGTAGAATCGACTTTAAGACGGAGAATACCGGTAGGACTCAGCTCGCGACACAACCCGTAGAATTGGATTGCGGTATTGGGCTGTGGTACCGGAGCGCGTGTCCAACGTGCAGTTGAAAAGTTGAATATCAATCTATGAATGGGTCAATGCTTTAGATATAAAACAATGTTAGGAACATACTGCACCGTAGAAGCCTTAGTTTCCCCACAGACAAAGTCTGAGACAGCGATCGTTACAGCACGAGAACCATGACCGTCATCAAGGGTTTGCGGACTGCCAGTAACACGGCCTACCCCGTACACCATTGAGGTGTGTTCATCGGGCAATTAGTTCTAGTGTTGGGTCAGAGCATATGACTTACAGGACAACGCTTGCATTGTATGTATCGCTGTCGGGACTGCCTGGAAGAACGAAGAAAGTCATGGCATCGAGGGTATTAGTGGGTAATGAATTGGTAGCAGGCGGAACGGCAATCAATTGTGCGGAGCACACTACAAAAACGACCATGCCGTCTGCGAGCGGGGGGGTGCTACTGGTAATATAAACACGTATGTCAGCAGGGATAGTGCTGTTGCCAGTGCCTTTGGTGCACCAGACATGTGTGTTGTAGTGCGCATAGTGTGTGGCGTAGGTCGAATTGGGCTTGTTGACGATGACACGACGTCCAGCTATCAGCTGAAAGAATCAGAGAATATTGAAAGACGACATGAATGCGGAGGGATGATGGCGAGATGTGTGAAGAGCGTGAGCGATATAAATCAGGACATGGGCTTAACTGTGCGGCATGGTGGTCTCGTCATCGCAGCAGGCTGGAGAGCCAAGATGAACAGAAACAGGTTGAACGGAACATACCTCGATGAAAGCATCAAAAAAGCACAGTCCGTAGCCGTTAAGAGCAGTTTGCCGGCCGAAGTGGACGAAGAGTACGCGTATATGCGGCACGCAGCCACATGTAGAACTGTGGGAGAAGGCACAGCATGCGTGATCATGGGAGTCAAGCAAAGGAGATAATTTGTGGTTTCACTACCCCATGAGGACTGAAGATTGACAGGGAAATGGAGAAGGCCGTAGTACACACAAAGACGGAGAGAGACAAAAGGGATTCAGCCAAATGGAGAAAGGTCCAAACATATACAAAGAATCGCGAAGCATTTGCTTAAAGAACGGTTAATTTAATTTAATCAATCTTCGGCGGGATTGCGTGGGCCCGGCGCGATGCAATATAATCACGCTGCGGTTTCGCTGCGCCGCAGGGAGCAGTAGCTGCGATGAACTGTCTTCTGTTGAGAAATAGCTGCGCGTGGGTCAGCTGTTGGGCCACATGGGATTCTCGAGGGAAAATTAGAAGAACAAAGGGGATGGTCACCAGAGGATTGCGAGAGGAAGACGAAAGGACGTTGGATGAATGGAGAAAAGTACAAATATGTCCAAAGAATCGCGAAGCATTTCGTTAAAGAACGGTTAATTAATCACTTCACTTCACTCTCTTTATAAAATTAAGCCTCTCTGTCTGTCTGAAGCCGTATCTCCATATGGTTAAATTGCGCCGCATGATCAAAGCACGGCAGATTAGCGCCATCCAACGGCATGCACAAATCAATCATTTACTTGCGTTCCGTGGCGTTGTCAGCTGCATTCAAAAGCGTGGGCCGACAACGGCCGATCCGGCGCCATAAACCTGTGTCGGCACAGGTCTGGAATTGGTTGGCCGTCGTTAAATGATGTCAATCTCTCTTGCTGAAGGGGCTGCAGAATGCAATGATTATATTCAGCTCTGCTCGCATGCCGAGCCGCAGAGTGCTCGATGGCTGGCTCAATATGGAAATGCCGTTTTCTGGAGATCAAATCTTTTGGAACTTATTAGAGAGGTTGCACAACGTCTTTCCATGCAGCTTTTTGGTTTTTGGCTCAAGTGGTATTTTGGCAATGTCGGGTGCAGTGGGGAGGGATATGGAGTATCTCTGCAAGCGGCTTTGTGCAGCCACATGCAGCTTGCGCAAGCTCTCTATTTATTGCTCTCCTCAGCTTTGCATGTATTCACTAGAGTTGCAGTCAGACACGTCGTTTACTCCACCTTTACTGCATTTCTGAGTCGGACATTTCAAAACAACCTTCTCAGAGTACTCTACAAAAAGTCACAAACAAAGAAGGTGAGCAAGTGGGAGCCGGCGACCGCTTGTATAAGTTAAAATCAGGAATTTCCATTTTTAGAAGTTCCCCACGCACCCGGTGTCAAGCCCTACCCTAGGCGGCTTCCTTTCACCCAGAGGACCTGCCTCCCACAAATTTGGGCGAAACAGACCACTTCTGAGCCCGTGGTGACCCCCTCTCAAGGCGCCCCCCCATCTTTAGCTAGCATGCCTTGTAGGACGAATGGTTGGTTTGCGTTGCTCCTGCTCCGGGTTTCGTACAGATCTAGAAAAACTCCGCCTGCAGTATCAACTCGGCTTTTGCCTACCAGGTCGTGCAAAGCCCACATTGCAAATATATCTGCGGTCCCCTCTGCACGCACACACATTCAATGGTTATAGTAAATTGTTAGACTCGAAGAAACACTTTTTGGCTGCTCCCTCTTCTACTCACCCTGTATCTTTTTGCGATTTGACCTGCGCAAAACCGAAGTGCTAAGGTCGAATGGGGACAACGCAAAAATGGTACTGTCAATGCCAGACAAGTAAACCACGTCAGACTAAAATTATCGAAGGCAAGCTATCTACAGTCTCAGCTAAATTTGGCTGGAATACGGCTTTAAAGAACGCCAAGGGTATGTTCTTTCCTCAGTGCGTCGGCGTCACGGCGTCACGGTTGAGTTGGTTCTGCGCCAGACTCCACCTGTGATCTTGCATTCGAGGCATGAAAGCCGCACTTCTGGTGGAGGATATTGCCAACATCTTTTTGAACCTCGTCGTGCTTTACCACGAAAGTGAATGAAAGGAAAAATCCACCGAAGGGGCGCTGACACAGGCTTGGCGACGCCGTTTTGCGGAAACCCTCCTCAACGTCGGGTAGCGCGCGGTGTAGACCGTGGGCAATGGCGCGCAGTGGCTGAAAGTGGCCGACCTTTGCCGCTGTTTGGGAGGTCAGAAACAGCGCGGCAAATATTTAGGGAAGGACAGCCCGAATTACCATGGCAGACAGCCTGCATTCCCACTTGCGACAGACAGCACGCACGCACTGTGCCTCATCGCTCGTAACCGAAAAACCGCATACGCTAACACCCGCTTCATTAGACCTCTTATGTCGATGTGGGTCCTTGCGGTTGCCCTGCCCTTGGACAACCCGGTTTCTCCGCTTCATTTAACCCTTGTCGATGTTGATTCTTCTGTCCCTGCCAACTCAGAAATCAGATTTCCATCGTTAAAAAACTTCCTCACAGGCAGCACTTCCGCTTCATAACTCAATCTGCTCCACCATCGCGCAGTGTCCGCAGTTCTGCTCTGTCTTGATTCACCGCAGTCGCCTTTGGCGAGTTCGAACTGTCTGGGACCTCAGCAAGCCTGAATTGCTTTTCTGGGATGGCTGTCTCCGCGCCTCACTTATCGAATCAGTGTATGATACCCACCCAAAATATGCTGAAATCAGTTCAGCCAGGGGAATTTGGGGTTGAGTTATTGGTTCAAGCCTCTCCATCTTCCCCACTCAGACCCTTCCCTGCTACCTCCGGGCAGACTTTTCCCAGTAACCGTTTAAATTGTTTGTTTCTGTGTAGTTTTTCTTTACCCGCATCCGCAAACAAAACAGAAACAAAAATGGTTATTACCATTTAGAACGTTTAAACACAGAAACTGTTGGAGCCTTGAATTATTTCCCCGGCAATCAGTTTCTGAGTCTTTGCAATGGATTTATCTGATTCACCGTCACGGCTCAGGCTGTCGATTATGTCGGTGACGAAGTATAAGTTGGTCCTCTCGGGGACCGAAGAGTATCAAGGTCGTGCAGGTGATGGCGCCAAGGCGTGCAGCAGAATGATGGTGACAGCTGGGAAAGAAAGGAAGGTACGTGTAGTTTGATAAGAACAGTCAATAAATATGAAACTTGGCTGAGATGAGTTCAAAGGAGTATGGATTCGCACGAGGATTCTCAGAACGAGTGGATCGACGTGGTCGTATGAGAGAGAGAGAGGGAAGATGTCGTGATCTACAAACAAATAAATATCAAAGTGAGGTAATTACGAGAGTCCGTGGGTGGAAAGCCGTAGCTGAAGTCAAACTGTCCCCAGCTGTCTGGGAACTACGCAAAGATGTATAGGGAGATACACGCTGCCCGCTCAGCACCAAAGGTAGTTGTCCAAGCCACTTCGAGATCAATCCCCGGCGTAGTCCGAGAAGCCCGAAGATGGTTCGAACCATCGCATTGGCAGTACGTAGTGAGGAAAATGAATGTCTGTGTGATATATGCGATGAGTGAGTGCAAGGGTGTGGAGCACAGTCCAAAACACAATAACAAAAATATTTCTGCAGAAAATGAATAATCAAACATGAGTTGATGAACAATTGGTTCGAATCTGAAAGGTGGCGGGTTGCGGTTACGCAGCTGCAGAAATAATCTGAAAGGAAAAGAGCAAATATAATATGAGTATGGGTAAAATGAGTGTTGAGGAGCAAATGGAAGAACGAAGCAATAATTGAGTAGGATGAGCTGAAATATTTAGATGGGAGTTGAAATAGGCTCGGGTATCAAGGCGACGAGCGTGGCGAGTCGTGCTTCCACATCGGTCTGCAAATCCAATGCAAAGCCATGCCAGGCTTAAAGCCTAGACTGAGTTCTGCATAGTTGTGTTCAGCTCTGTGTAGGGACTTAGCCTCAGTGCCGCTCACATACACTCAACTACACTGATGTGAGCTTAGGGAGATGGCACCTCACGTCACCGGCTAACCTTCTCTTACGTGTAGTCGGCTAGACAAGAGCTGTGTAGGGACCTACAACGAGCTGTCCACATCTGATTGACCGCCAACCGCCATGGCAGATCCAGAAGGCGGATATGGCAGGCTACTCTGGAAAACTTGGCATTTATTTCAAACTTAATTCGATCAGCTCAATATCTACAATATCCCAAAATGATTATGACGTCAAATAAATCTCTAGTAACGAGCATGGACGCGTCTGCGGAGAAAGAGGGTGGCAGTTTGAACGAGCATGGCAGGGAGAGAATGTCTTGCAGTTGAATCAAACTGAGAGCTTGCTGGAAATGGCAGACAACGAAGGCGAGAAGAAGTACTCTCCACCACGGGAAACAACAAAGTCTGAATGGCGCAATCAGTATACAATTTCAAGGACGGGAGAGGCGACTTACCAGTGGTGAGTGTGGTTGACTTGGTGGAATCGGTGGGGTCGAGACCGTTGACGACACGCTGGGCACCAGCGAGCGCGCCAATGATCGGGTCTACGCCGACACCGCTGTGGACAAATCTTGGAATGTGGGCATGAGATTCCTGCACGTAGATAACACAGAAGAATAAGCTCACGCGGCGTTGTTAGCCCAGGCTTGTTGCAAGAATCGGAACCCGTTGCCGATGTTGGACTGGTAGGCAACTAAATTGCGACACGTTATTGTTGGGTAGCTGAATAGGTTGGATTTTGAAAGAAACGAACCGAAAGCGAGACCGCGTTCAGTAGTCGTGGTGTTCGAGGCCGCCTCGTCGTCGGAAACTGAGATTCATGAATAGATATTCCATGTTGAAATCAAAGATTGTTGCAGACCTTCAGGACCGTATGGGATACCGGCGCGCATTATGTGGTGCACGGTTTCCTCAGGCGTACCCAAGTCCGCGCGAGGGCGGGTTTTGCGGATATGGGCAGAGAACGGGCATCTATGTTCGACTTGAGTTCTAACATCCGGAAAACTAAGATGGGTAAAGCAGACCTGGTCTGGTTTGTGGAAAGGGTCGCATCCGGGTGCTCGAACGTAAAATTGTTATTGCGGGTCGGGTCGGCGCCGAGCTCAGGGTCGTCAAAAAGAGGGGCGAGGTCGACCGGCGCGCCCTGCGTAAGTACATCAATGACCGATACGCAAATGAATAGTGGTAAGAGGTCGACATACACTCTTCCATCGGCCAACCATGCGCGCACCCAGGAGATCCGAACCCTGCTGAGTGGTGAGTCCATCCTCGACGATGGGGTTGTCGGTCAAGAATTTGTTAAACTCGGGGACGAGCTGCTGGAGCTGGCGGAACACGAGGAAGGAGCCATCTTTGGCCCACACTGGGCGAGTAACAGCGTCGCCGGTCTCGTTCAACAAAATTGAGCCGGCATCGGCGACGAACTGGCCTGGCATCGGGCTTGCAGTGAAGCCATTGACGGCAGGGTTCGAGATCCCGTCAAAGAATCCAAAGTCTGCGCAAAGAATGGCTTAGAAGCTGCGTATAGTTGAGTTCGCCCAGGCAGGTACTGACGTTCGTGGCCCGCTTCCGAGCCGGGACGAGCTGCAGCCTGAAGAGAGTATACCTTCGTGATGCTGTCTCCCAGGTCGGATTCAAGGCTGGAGACGGCGGCTTCGATGTTGTCGACTGTGTCGGAGGCAAACAGAAAGACGCCATGAATACCCGTGCCAGCGAATTCAGGGACCCAGTTGGTGGACCCGGGGTCACCCAGATTACTGAGATCCGTGAACTGTCCCCCAGCAAAGGCGGAATCGCCGAGGGAATCGGTTACGTTCAGGGCATTAAGACCGCTCGAGGAAAATGCAATGTTGAGAGCCGTGATGGGTTGGGTTGAGACGCTCAGGAGCTGGGTGGTGGTCGTAATGAGAGGTAGGATATCGGACGCCAATTTCGACTTGAAATCCGCCACTTCGGCGATGCTAAAAAAGTAGAACAGCTCTTGGTTCTTTTTCATTCCAATTCTGAAGATTTTTTTTTGTTGAGTGTAAACTCGAACTCAAGAGAATAAACACTCACAGTATATCGCCCTGAATGTCATCGAGATTCAGGCCGGCGGAGCTTGCGGCGGCAGTGGCCGCTTGAACTGTCGGCAGATCTGGTTGAGCATCAGGATCTGAATGAAAATTAGCATCGGTAATGTTGGAATTCAAGGATAATTACTTATGAGCAGGGACGAAATTCTTCTTGGTTTGACAGCGCCTCGTCTGTGCGTCAAGGTCGGGGCAGAATCGCGGCGAGAGTCTAGTGCTGAGCCTAGCCCAGCAAAGAGAACCAAAGTAGGAACGGTAACAAGGGAGAGTTTCATGGGAGAAAAGACAGTAACGGCCGGGACAATAGGTTGGAAAAATATGTGGATGAACTTGAGGTTTTATATTCCAGGTTCAAACTGGGGTTAATCAACAATGCGAAGTAGCGCGCATCAGAGGTGCTGCGGTTTTACGTTGCGCGGCGATCGCAACAGAACATGGAATCCGCCGACTGACAGGTTGTATGTGATGGCCGTGATGGATGGCGGGTTCAGGACGTGCACAAAATTTGGGATAAATCCAGACCAGAACAGCTAAAGGGGCGAGAAAATCCCAGCGACAACAAAAATAACCATTCACCGTACCCGCGGGTCCAAAATATAGGACACTGCGCGGCTGCCAGCGGATTTCTGAGGCCGAGACTCCTCTGATGATGCGGCTCAACGCACCAAGTGATTCGGCAGTCAATATTGATACATCCAGACGTGTCGAAGACAGCTGTTGTGTACGAGACAAGGGGTCGATTGCAGACGCGCAAAACACTTGGAATTTCGCCTTCAACGTCATCACTCTCGCACGCATTGAAATTCTGGATCGTGACTTGCGGTCACCGCCATTGGAAAATACAAATACTCCATCAACGGTGTTCAACCCAAACAATGTTTGAACTTTGCCCCGAAATTCTCACAAATCCTCCACTAATTCTAACTTATATCACCTGACAATCCTAGAAAAAAATCAAGCGAGGGCCCGAGACTCACTACCAAGCAAATGATTTTAAATAAGTGGTGACACTCGTCGCCTTTTGAGCATCGGACCAATGAACTTAGGGTGTCACACATCACACCCTTGAACTTTCGGCCGAAATAGTAAATATGCGGCATCCCGGTTTTGGCTGCCCGGTAATCTCCGACCTGGTGTTTGAACCGAAACCAAAGCATTACAGCAGAAAATAATGGCCTATAGCAATTGATACCACTAATGATTGCAGGGTCCTTCACAGTAACCGACCTGTCGTTGTAAGATACTCATCGTCTTTACCGCAATCAGCTTCTTCATCGGGGGCGCCGTGGGAGCTTGTGGGAAATATTCAGCTCTCGCGAGTTTTATAGGCTCCTATCAATTGATAAATTTCAACCCGCAGTATTTCTGACAGCTTTCCGCAGCACAGACCAGAACATGGTGGCCGCAGCTCAATCCCGGTTCAATAGTTTTCTTCCTGTATTTCAGGGATTGTGCTGTGGCCACATAGTCTGCCCAGAATATAAACGGTAGCTAATCGTCGCAGCGCCCCATCATCGCCTGTTACAGCTTAATATAAGTACTTGTCTGACTCCACTTCTGAAAATCGGGAAACAAGCATCTCGGAGTTTCTAATTGAGAGTCACTGCGGCATTGACCTGAGAGACATTTCGTTCGGCTCCCGGTGGAATAAACGGGGCGTGCTTCCCCACATGTAGACCCCGAATGTCTCAGCGGACTCTTCCAATTTATCTCATTCTCCCGTTTGACCCCGCGCGGCTCAAGGGAAAGATGTAATTGCATATGAAGTCTCATAACAAAAATACTCCCGCACGGAGAGTAGAAAGAAACCATGAAGCATTTGACAAACGGGAGGCTGGAAGGATCAGCAAAATGTTAACAGACGACAATCAAGACTGCTGCGCGTCAGCCACGACTGCTGCGCATCATCCACGATTGTCGCGCATCAATCCCAGATGTTCGGGACTCAGGAAACGTAGGGAATTGATGATCGCGTGAATGGATACACGGAATGTAAAGAAGCCAAAGTTGCCTACTGTACTTTTTCGTTCAAATCGACAGGGGGTGTGACACGTGACCCATTTCACCTATTCGACATTTCGGCAGCCGCCGAATTTTTGCGTGACACCTCGAAAATTTCGACATTCCAGCCGAAAATTTCGTCTTTTGGCACTTTTTGGGCAGTTTGGGGCCCTGCGTGACCGCTTGGAGGTTCGACGGAGGCCCGAGTGATGCGTGACCTCGACCAAGTTCGTGATCGACAAGGGGGTGCGTGACGCGTGACTACCAATTTGAAGGGAAAAGTACAGTACTTTGCCCAGAGTCAAAACACCCAGATCCTGTCCAGCAGACTTGTACCAGGAAGTTTGAGGATGATGTGGTGCCACAGAATCTCCAGCATGAGGGGTACCTGTGGTGCCGTGGTTGAAAATTTTTCACCGCAGTCATTGCTCGTTGCGGCGGCATTTTCGCACAGGTTTCATAGGATCGGTTATAAGTTACTTACCTCCGAAAGTGGTTGATGGAACCAGGGAGACATATGTTCTGCCATTGGCTCCACTTCCGTGTTTGTTGTCTTCGCATCCCTATTCAACGCCGGGCGGTCCAAGTTTTTTCGCACGTGTACACACACTTGTCGCCACCCCTGCAATTCCTTGTTTTCTGTTGGCTCGGACAAGTATTCCGGCTGGCTGTGCGCGCTCATCTCGGTAACGTGCCTGCGCCTCGCATGATCTCAATATGGAATAGTGCCGGTTCCAATTTTCAGGGTTTGCTCAAACCTCGCTTCTTCGAGCCTGCGCCTCGCATGATCTCAATATGGAATACTGGGCTTTTTTATTCACATCGACAGCCATACTCCATGTGTGCGCCGCTTTACCGAACTCGGGCTCGTCCCGATGTTACCGCCGGCTCATTCTTGCCCCAAAATTCCTCGGTTATCTCGTCAATCTCCTAGTTACCCACCACACCCGTGTTGTCCTACAGGGCCCATACCGGCACCAGGGGTATTGGACGGTCCTGGTGTATGCTCTGCATCGGCGTTCGGCGTTGAATCTGATTTAGTCAGCCGTCCACTCGGTTTTGCATGCCAGCGTGTAGATGCGTGTGAAAGCGCAAAGGATACTTACGTCAGTGAATGGAGAAAATGAAAATGAGGGACGCTGGTTGAAGTGGTTACATCGGCCTGCTCATCGCTGAGCTCCGTTTCCTGATTTTCATGTGCGTATTACCAGGTATTATCTTGACTTCATGTGATCCTGGGCGGCACGGTGTTTACGCATTTGTGATTTGATTAGGAGCTAGTTGCAAACACAACATTGACGTAACTCGACAAGGCCGCCGCCGTATTCGCGACGCGTGAGAGATTCAGAAAGCAGGAACTTGAAGTGAGATTCTACAGCTTCCGCCTCCGCCTCCTTCCTTTGAACTGGAGCTAACCCTGAAAAATGTACTGCAGTTTGACGTTATTCCAGGATGGATCTGCCTCTTTACGACGGTGTATTGAATTGCACAATAAGGTTCACGACGAGGCGAGAATCAGAAGGCCAGCGGTTGATGATCGGAGCACTGATTGTCCCGATGCTCAATTGGCAAAATAGCCCTATTAGGCGCCGCAGTCGAGTACCTACTACGCACAGCGATGGCAATGAGGGTTCGTTGGCTAGGGGTGAGAAAGGGCTTGACCCTTGAGGGGGCGTGGAAATAATTGAAGAGTCGACGCGGAAAAATGTAAAGACATGGACCCAACCAGAACTGGAAAAGGCCCGGCGCTTGAAGCGCTAAGCAGAAAGTCAGGAAAGCAGGACTGAAGACACCAGCATCTTGCTACTTAAAACGGTTTTGGCCTTGAAATAGAGCGGAAGCGGATTTTCGAGTTTGGTTGTGGTGGCGGAACGAGGTCAGGCCTAGTCAGGGTTTCCTAATTGGGAGTATTTATTACCGGTGGGAAGCAGTTTCCTCTTACCGAACCTGCTTCTTTCTATCTGCTATCGGTGTGCTGGCCCTGCTTGTCTCTCTTTTCCGCCTTCACGCTGGACTACGACTCCTCTGGACTGGTACAGGGAAGCAAATACTCCAGGACATACCTTGGGTACGACTAGGAGACTTTTTTGAGAACATATACGAGTAGCAAGCGGATGCCTGTGGACAAGTTGAAACCACAAAAGACCAATGGAAGGAGCGTCCCCGGTGCCAGCGGGATCGCCCGTGCACGAGAACTCGCGGTGAAACGCAGTCGGGGCAAGTCTATACCACTCACTCCACCTGGTCTGCAGTCGCTCATACATATGATTTCGGTAGGCGAAGTCAGCCGCGCAGAATGTCGGCGGTTCGTCTTCTGCTTGTCTGACCTGCTGGCAGCAGTATTTCTCATGCGAAATGCTAGACTTAAAATAAAATGCGACAAACAGAACCCTTGTCGGTCGTGTGTACGGCGGGGATGTTCTGCGCTGTGTCCCAACAGTGCACTCGCAACAGGGCAGGGTACACGTGTCGTGGTGGCCGCAACGGAACATCTGCATCGTAAGATTGCCCGCTTGGGCGAGCGTATAAGAATGCTCGAGGACGCTCTCACCGCGCTGCATGCAAGTAAAGGTGGCGTAGATGGTGCCGTTCACCCACTGCTCGTCGATGGCGAAGACTTCTCATTCGGTGCCCGCTGCACGAGCGAGTCATGGGAAGTGCTTGAGGCCGCCCCTGACGGCACAACCCCAAATGCAAATCCGTACGTAATCGACGCCTTTGGAACCTTGTGTATCTCTGACCACGGCATCTCAAGATTCTTTGGGCCTACAGGCAGGTGTGAGGTATGTACTGTTTTTCTTTTCATTGTGTACACTCTCCCTGTTGCCACTGCCCCCGAAGGCAGGGTGGCACTGTACTCCTTCTCCGAAGCTATGCGGCGTCCATGCCACTTGGGCATGCGTATCCACCTCTCTCTGATTGGGCGTTTTTCTTTCTTGTCTTGGTACGGATTGAATTTCCTGCGTATGCACCAGCCTCTGGGAAATTCGGTGGCGCACATCTGCAGATCTATTCGCGGACATTTTGGGGTTGGGGTTTATTTATCCGCTGTCCGCTTGGCGAGACTCTTCTCCGACGGATGATATGCTCGCATCGTGTTTTGGAATTGATTTCCTTCTCGCTCTCTGCATTTCTAATATCACGAAAATGTGGAGGATATTGCCTTCCGTTGCAATGATCAAAATGCGACATAATGCAGGCAATCAACAAAATGATTGTGAATTTTCCGGCAGGCCTTGCAAGGGGTGGGCCATGCCGCAATCTTCACAAGATTGCGACAATTCCCAATGGTGGCGCAGTATTTCAGTGCCTTCCAAGTCCTTACATTCGAACCTAATGTGCTGTACTTCTCAACACATTGTGTAGATCAAGCTCGGCATTCATTCCATTCCTCAGATAAGTGACCAAAAGAAAATAGAAAAAAATGGAAAAATAGAATAGATTGACGCAACAAATGATACAAAAACCTAAGTAAATTACAGGTGAAGATCCCGTGGAGACAACAGCCAGCGGAGAACAGTTGGCGGCATGCTGGACTTGGAAGCACTACATTTTGATGGCCCCTCGGCCGACCTTGATCGAGGTCGGCTGAGGTTGGCCGAGGTTGGCCGAGGGGGCTCGACCGGGTTGGTCGAGGGGAGGTTGGCCGAGGTCGGTTGAGGTTGGCCGAGGTTGGCCGAGGTTATCTCGGCCAGGTTGGCCGAGTCCCTGATCCCCGTCCCAGCGCCTCCAGCATCCCTGGCGCCGTCGGGTAGCCTTCCCACAGAGTGTGGGAGCGGAAGTAGTTTGCCGATGGGCTGTGTAACTGATGTTGCGTGGCGTGGCCAAATCAGGCCATAAATCCGAAATACGGCTGGTGGACTGGGGAAAAAAGAGCTTGAGGGAATACCTAGAGCTGTAGGGCTTAAAAAATTAGTAGATCAATATTAAGGATAATCCTCATGAACCCTTGCACAGGTAGATTGGATTATGCTATGTTACAAACAGTGGGAGTCGCTTTCGGCGTTATGTCTCAATTTGGAGGGCTGTTTACGTGTTGTGATATCAGTAGTCGCTCGTTACGAATAGTAACGGTTTAATCAAGGTTGAATGAGGAGTGGCTTAAAATTGAGGTCGGCCAAAGGTTAACCAACCTTAGACCAACCTCGACCGACTAGGCCGAGCCAAGGAGTTGGCCGAGGTTGGTCGAGGGCCTCAGCCAACCCGTTGGCCGAGGCAGCCTTAAAATGTAGTGAAGCGAGCCAGATCAGTGAGACTTGGCGTGTAGAAGATCACAGACTTGAACGTTCGAAGGATCTTGATTGTTAGATTCTTGATCTTCATTGACCGTATCGAACAGCGCACTTGTTGAGTGTAACGAGTCTTAAGGAGGTTGAGCGGTCCCCAGTCCTTGAGTGGTCTTCAGGTCTTGATGAGGCTTGACGAGTCTTGTGGCTTTGACATGTCTTGAAGCAAGCCTGACTTGAGGGCGGTGTCCCGCCGAGGTCTTCAAAAGAAGCTTGAAATCTTGAATATACACAGTATTTGAAGCAGGATGTTGCGATAGGAACTTGCCCGATCCGGTTTACACGAGTCCAAGATGTAAACGGTGTTGCGGAACGATGCCAAGCCAATTGGTGGGGAAGGAATACCGACAGACTGAGTCGAACGCAAAGAAACATCTGCATACCTAGCGGAGGCGCGGATGTACAGCGCCAAGTGCCCAGATTCTGCGCTGTGCAGACCTTGAAAGGGATCAAGCGCAGCGTGCCGATGAAGAGAATATATGTGGTGGGATTAAATCTGGGACTTCATTTCAGGGAGCCGAGGCTCGACACGCACCGATGACCCATGCACTGACCATTAACCATCGCCCATAAGCCATGCTCACGCTGCAGGAGGAAATCTGTACCATGGTTTGTAAGACCGAGAAGCTAAAAAAAACAATCGCCGCACCTTCGACGCGTTCCAATGGCGCAGATGAACGCGCGGTTCTGGCATATCGGAGAATGAGGTGGGGGATTGATGTGCAGAAGGCAGGTATGGACCTACTGTGTAATATCCAAATCGTACACACTGAGCCCAGAAATGAACTTGGAAGAGAGCAGCAGTGAATTAAGGCGCAAAAGCAGGAGATGAGGGGAGGAAGAGAGAGATGTTTGATGCTGTTATTGTGCCCATCAAAATGAACCATCCTTCGCGCTCACGTGAATGATTTTGATCCGACGGCATTTGGCCAGTGGGCTCGTCACGAAATTCATCTCTGACATCTGCGCTCCAACCCGTTTGCACCAAGATCTATGGGGGCGCTGTTGCGCCGATGAAGGTGGCGGCAGCTCCGGGTTGAAGAAAGACGATGATCTGGGTCTCAAGGACGAGAGGGAATGAGGAGGAAGAAAGATATGCACTTTGATACAAGATTATTTTATTGCCTTGCAATCTATATCCAGTGTCCCTTCAAAATTACCTACAAGTAGTCCAAAAAGATGCTGAATAGTGTCTTCCAGAGGGACCTCTACGTCACCACTCGTTGAGGCTGGGTCGCGATTGCTTGCTCTGACAAGGCGCGTGGTGCTCCAAGTCGATCACAAGAGTTTTGCAGCTAGGAAAGCAGCGCCAAACCTGGCAGATTTTTGCAAGGCTTGCGCTGCAATGGCAATGCATTCCTAAGTCTTGTGGATGGCTTGCAGATCTTGCGCAATCGCTGTGATTATCTTGCATCAGATCAGCATGATTGCGGGATTCGCCGGGTCACCCAAGGTTTGGCCGCTTTTGGTGTTGAACCCTATGCCAACGACATTTCCACTCAGAGCCTTCTCATCTCGAATCTATCTGGCACACCAAGAACCCAGAGCGCTTCCACCTCCGCTTCGCTGTCCTCCTTCTCCCTCTCAATCTCACGCTCCTGCCGCCACCCTCCACACATGCTTCCGCCCCCGATTCTCCCGCCCGCCCTGACCTTCACAACACCGGTTTCCCTTACCGCACTCCCCACAGCTCCCATTCCCCTTATGGCCCCTCCAACCTCGTGTCTCCCTCCGACCCGCCCGCCACTCTCTTCTCCTCCTCCGCCTTCCCCCTGACGTCTATCGGCCCTTCACAGGTCATTCATGCCTTCGTCACGTCGCATCTGCCCCCACGAGCACACGCCGTACCCTCGTCCAGAGCTACTTCTCGCAACTCGCCTGGCTCTTCCGTGGCGTCACGCGCGAGCAGGTCGGCGACATGATGCGCGGGGTGTACGCTGCCTACCGTGACGGGCCGCGGCACAACAGCACCTCCCCTGACAGCGCTGCGGGCGATGAACTTGATGAAGAGCCAGGGGACGGCTGGGACAGCTGGCGCGCCACGAAACCACAGTGCTGGCCGTCTTGAGTGTGAACCCCAGCCAACCCCTTGTATCCCTCTTGCGGCAAGTCCCCATCAAGTGTTCTTGACCCAGGCGTTGATTTTTATCAGTGGCGAGAATCTCGCAGTTATCGAGTCTGCGGCAGACACATTGTATCGAATCACCTCATCGCCCGAAGGCGCGCGGGCCACCGTGGATGCCAATGTGTTGGAATACGTGGCTGAACTTACCTCATCACCGAACGAGGAAGTCTGCAAATGGGCCTGTCACATATTGAGACAGCTGGCGCGCCACGAAACCACTGTGAGGGCGGCCGTGGGACAGCTGGTATCCCTCTTGCGGCAACTCTCCATCAAGTATTTTTGACCAAGGTGTTGATTTTTATTAGCGGCGAGAATCTCGTAGGTATCGAGCTTGCGGCAACATTATATCGGATCGTTATATCACCCGAAGGTGCGCAGGCTGCCGTGGATGCGAATGTGCTAGAATGCGTGGCCGAGCTGCTTTCATCGCCGAACGCCTCGGTTCGAGGATGGCCATGTGAGATGCTGCGACAGCTGGCGCGCCACGAAACTACAGTGAGCCCGGCCGTGCGCCAGCTGGTATCCCTCTTGCGGTCAGTCTCAATCATGTGTTCTTGACCTAGCTGTTGACTTTTATTCAGCGGCAGAAGTCATAGAGTCATCGAGAGTGCTGCACACACAATATGTGGGATCGCCACATCGCCCTAAGGCGCACAAGCTGCCGTGGATGCAAATGTGTTAGAATGGGTGGCCGAACTGGTCTCATCACCGAACGCCTCGGTACGGGGATGGGGGTGGGAGATTCTGAAACAGCTGGCGCGCCACGAAACCACAGCGAGTGTGAGCGCGGGAGTCTAAATCTGTGAGAGACTGGAGACGAGTTGCCGTCAAAGGATGAAGACGGCTAAACTCGACTATAGTACGAAATTGACAAGTAAACAACTTTGCTATAAACGCGACAGTCACTTTCCCGCACACACCACACTGACTGAGCAATTCTGCTAGTCTTCCAGTCCCAGCATGCTCGTCATTTCCGTGACCTTGATTCATCCGAGAGCCTTGGCAAGGATGCTGGGAGGATTTGCCGCCGAGGGTACGTGCGCGGCTGATATAATCTTGTCCGATTCAACCAATATTGAACCAAACTCGAGCAGGAAGTCTGTATGTATATGACCTTATTTTATTCGTCGGACACGGCAGGCCCGTACAAGTTCGGAGTTCAATCAACTTATGCACTGTAGTTTCAGAAGGAACGAAAACTTGACAGCACGGGTCTGAGGTTAGAAATCGTCTTCATGTCACCATCAAGAGAACCAAAGCAAAATCATGTAGCTACACAGCACATCTGATGTCCCTCGCCGCGGCGGAACACACGAAGATCCGTCCTCCACCATACGTGCATAGTTGAACTCGACTGCAGTTCTCGGCCGCCGTTCTCCGCTGCGAGATGAAAAATAAAAATAGAATCTATCCTCCCCCCACAATTGATCGGGAAAAACTGGTTTTCTCGGAGTCCCCGTCAAGTCACAGAAAACAGAAAATTACAGGTTTCAAAAAATCATTACAGGAACAACATTGACGTTTGGATGCCGTAAAAATAAAACTATGCAGATGTCTGGCTAACACCATCTACTGAGAATACAAGCAAGATTTTACAGGAAAGGGTCATGCCGCTCTGCTTATGTGCCTGCCTGTTGAAGGCAAGAACATAGAGCCTTTAGGTCCCGGAATCGCGGCACTTAGTTGGGTGACAATTGCCCGTTTGTGCAGCTGGTATAGTTCGCCAGTATCGTTTTCTCTGTTGTTTCTCGGGGGCATATAAGCAACATATAAGACCGAACATACCTGTACTGAGAAGGCGGATAGCAGGCTGTGCCACACCCCAAAGTTGCCACGCCATTTAGGACGGGACAGTATGGTGGTCTAAGTGTACTTTTATTCCCGCCCCATTAACCGTTCTTTAAGATTTTGCTCGTTCGGTGGTGCTCATCAATTTATACATGTTAGTTTCTTCTCCATAAGGCTCAACTGCTCTTCGCTCTCTCTCCTGCCCACCCGTAACGCCCACTATACCGTTGTACCGAGGGGTGGAGATATATCTGATCTCCACCTCTAATTAGTGCCGTTCAAGTGATTCCTCGAGGATTGCTTAATTATTGTCAATTTCAGACATCACCTCGCCCAATCCATACAGTAATGCCTCAGTCATTTAAAGCTGCTCAATGCCGTTCTGGAGGAATAGAGTCGAGGATAGACTGCGCCATAGGCGAAACAGGAGCAGTAGGGACAGGCGAAGGCATGATTAGCGTTGGCGCAGGTTAATAAGAAAGTATTCTCGAGGAAACCAGAGTTGGCGCAGGTTACGAGGAGAGGAAAATTAAAAAACGGGAATTTTGATGGGTTGGCGCGGGATACGAGCACTCTTTATATGTGTGCGCACGAGTGCTTTCCCATGAGAACCACGGTTTATTCTCGAAGAAAAGCTTGTTTTTGATAAATTTTCTGGGCGTACTGCGTTCTAATACATAAAATCCCTAAAAATAATAAAGTTAGCTGCGCATTCCCGATATGGAAGGCACAGTCCAACTGCGGCGCGGCCACGGCAACGGTGCGGGTTAGCATCTGGACCGCCACGGCAAGAAGATTGTTCGGATCATGGAACGGCCTAGTTCTTGATGGCTACATATAATGGCGCAGGTTAAATCTTGAGGATGGGGCCTTACATCCTCAAGGTTTTTGAATGAAATAAATCAATTAACCCACTACTGGGTGACCGAGGATGGTCAGTATCTCAGAAAGGGGGAGATGATAAGGCGTGGTTTTGAACATGCCTAAATTCTTTGATTTTACAAAGTTACATTAGAGCAATCTAATTGAAGTAAGACACAGAGGGTACTAGTCTTGTCCCGAGAATGAGTATTAAACCAATGAAGCATTGAAAACTAGCTCTAAACAATATTGAATGAAAGGATTCTATCAGTACTCTTAACAGAGTAACTAGTATTATTCTGGAGTTTAATCAGTTAGCTATAGGACTCACCCGACAAGCTGCAGGGAACCCGTGTAGCAAGTTCGGTGTCAATATGGATGCCAGGTAACCAAGGGAGTTATTGAAGGAACCAGTTAAACTGCCATTGAAGTCTATTGAACCAAAGGTTGAACTATGTATGCACACTGGAACTGGGAAGCCCAGCCCTGAAGTGGTCATGTGCCCCAGCACGTCTTGAAGGAGGGAACAAACAAAGAACAACACACCTGTAAATGGATGATTAAGAGGACTAATTGCGCATTGTGCCATTAGTCTTCACATAAGAAAATGACAATACAGTCTGTAGGAAGGTTTGTAAGGTTGATTGGTCTATTGTTGAGTACATGCCACTTAATAATGGGCTTGGTAGGGAGAACTGACTTAGAAATAGTGCTTTAAAGCTGCTTGGATGGCTAAATCCCAAGATCTGAGTAGGCTGAATGCTCTGTTCTCTAAAGCTGGGCAGTAGGGATGTTCTATTCTATTTATCTGGGCACTTACAAATGTTCATTTTCTCTCCGCTAAATTATTATATTGTTTGTAACCCATAGTAGCCAGTAACACTATAAAGCTCCTACAAATGTACTAGATAGACAGTGAATTATCACCCCCCTTGTTGGCACAAAGCTCTTTTGAGTCTTTTAGCCTCACCAGCTATTTAGTTCAGCAAGACTTATCAGTCTTGTGGGTTCTATTCTATTGCCACTACAACTTGGGGGTTGTTTAAATTAACTACGGTTATTCCAACGGTTTGACAACCATAAAGTCAATTACAACCACTTGTTCTTAAGGTTGAAGGGTTTTCAAATCCTACCTCCCCAAACACACACACATGCATTATTGAGTAGTAGTCAGTGTTATATTTGGTGTTAAATTGAGCAGACATTGTCTTGCTCTTTTTGATATTAGATTTCACTGTTGCATGCAAGTGCTCCGTTTCATCCTCCTTACTCCTTTCTTGATTGAATCCTTGATACAGCATGCGGAACACTATTTCCCTCTCATCCGGAAGCTCTGGTGTTCCATTGGGCGACATGGATCCTCATCAACGTTACTCTGTTTTTGTTACCTGCTGCTACCAGTTTAACCACAATTTTGTTCATGGGTTCTTGTCTGGGACTCTCCGGCCACAGTGCACCAGAGGAGGTGGCATATGTCTTTGCATACTTATCTTGCTTCGCCGCAGCGCTCTTGATCTTCTTTGGTGAGTGCATTGAGCTTCAATTTTACGCCAACTTGATGATCGGTTTACAGCGGGCATTACCTTTCCCCGTTTTTTTAGATATCACTTGATACTGCCGTTGATCATGGGTTGTCGACGACATCGATCACATTTTTCATTCATGTCCCAGCGTCGACTTGACCGGACCTGCGGGAAAGGCAGTTCACTATCTTTGTAGTTGGTGCATCCCACCGACCACTACCCATCGGTGAGCAGCTGATTTTTATCTATCTCCTTGGCTCAATTTCTTATACTCTAGTCGTCACAAACTACACAACAGCGAGAGAGAGATTTATAGTCATATCTCAAAGTTGGGGCTTGCACCGACTAATCCAGTTTATTTCTACTTCATATTTGACCGGCATCGCGTGCTCTGGACAGACTCTGTTGGATCGCTGGGCCTTGGCCCGTTGTCGCATTTGCATCTTCGGCTACGGGTTTCTGGTGGAGCACGTCAAGGTATGACAACTCTTTCCATTTTTTGAACCTGCTGCCAGGACCTCATTCATGCTTCCAAAGATCAACCTGAGGCGTCATCTTCTCGACCGCAATACCACGCGCCTCGATGAGTCGATTGAGACCGAAAAACTGGACGAATTTGGGAACCCAGAGTTGCCCAAACAATCGACCAAGCGTAAACGCCAACACAAACCCAAACGGACCCAGAATTCCGACCCAGAAGACATGGATTATTCTTGGCAAGCAACGACAGCAGCAGTAGCGACAGTGATATTGAAGAAGTTATTCCAAATGACGAGGCATGTTCTTCTCTGTGATGAGACTTTGATACTGACAGGTGTTGTCCAGTTGGCTGATTCACTGCCCACCAAGACTATTCCCATACAGTCTCGGCGCCAGATTGTCTCAAAACCGCCCAAGAAGAAATCAAAGGGTAAGAGGAGGGCTAGAGATCCCCCGGTATGCCAATTTTCATCGGTCTCAAACCACTTATTGACACTTCACACAGGTCCTTTCATCTCCTACCATAAGTCCTCCACCCACATCTCCCACCACAAGTCCTCTACCCACATCCCAGCCAATTGGTGTCTCAAAACCGCGGAAAAAAGTATCCGTGAGTGATCACTGCATCCCTTGTCTGAATATCTCTCATATTGAACAGCAAAAGAAACGCAACCCAATCTATTACTTCTTCGAGGAAGTCAGTCAGAATGCGGACGGTTCAGTTGAAGAGGGGGCACGTTATTACAAATGTCACCTTGGTAATCGCAAGGCTCTGAAAATCGGGCGTAAAATGAACTACAACACTAATGGTGCGGCAACTTTCTCTGTTTCTTCGAGCTACCTTATTAGAGAGTTTGCGGTGGAGCCACCCGGCGCCATCAGATGGCTCATCCGGCATGCGGTGCCGGGTGGCTACGTCATTTGGTGGCTGATCAGGTGGCGTGGGGAGAACTTTTGTTGACCTTCCACACATACTATGCCTATTCAGATGCATGCCTGTACACGCGTGCGCACCGGTGGAGTAGGGATCCCCACCGTAGCCGTACAGAACCGTATACGGTTACGGTTATACGGGTGCCCGTAACCGTACCGTATGGTCCTCTGGCTGGCCTCATACGGTTACGGTTTGCCACCGTACGTATACCGTATGGGCCCGTATTTATACGGTCCGTATACGGCGTATTACGACCGTAAATTGGAGAGCCCTCCACCAAGGTATTGGCAACGATGGGGGAATGGATGAACCTCTAATAAATTAGTAATAAATTTGAGACACCCGGTATACAGTTCCGAACGGACTCTGGGGTGGCGGTATAACTCTTATCGGTTGGCGCGTCCTATTATTTTGAACAGGAACTATCCAAATTGTGATGTGGCTGAACTATTACTCTTGTTTAAAGTTCAAAAACATCTCCAGGCACTGTAAAAGACACAAAAACATGTTTTTGGGGTTGCAGCATCCTGTTAATTTTTAATTTATTTATTGCGCACATATACGACCGTATACGGTCGTATTGACCGTAAAATCCACCGTACCGTACCGTAAGAGCCTCCGGGGCCATCTTTACGGTTACGGTTACGGCCGGTTGGCACCCGTAAATCGGCGTAATGTATACGGTCGTAACCGTATACGGTACGGTGGGGATCCCTACGGTGGAGTGCTGGAAACTAGTACTTCAACCCTTCTTTGCTGCCAAACTCCGAGAGCAACCCTGATATTGAGTCAGACAGCAAAGTGTAGACTCGAGAATGGCCTTCTGCATAGGTAGACAAAGCATTAGTATTCAGTAAGGTAATAGGCACTCGATACACACCATAACGAGCAGGCAACCGAACAGCCACCAAATGACGTAGCCACCCAGCACCGCATGCCGGATGAGCCATCTGGTGGCGCTGGGTGGCACCACCGCAAACTCTCTATTAAGTATATTTCAGGCCTGCAGTCACATTTGTCAACCCATTTCGTCACGCATTACCGACTCTACAAAGTCCTAAATAGTCGTGATGCTCCTCCGGCCGAAGTTGAACTCGCTGTCGCCAGAGGCAATACTCCCGTGACGGCCGAGATGGCAGCCGAATATTTGCAGAAGCTTGATTCCATCTCGACCAATATAAAGGAGATGTTCCAGAAACAGGGAGCGGCCTCCGAGGTAAGCTCCAACTCATTTTCCCATTAATTTATTGAATATACACTGCAAGGAACCCTGGGATCAGGAACATTTCGAGCATCTGCTGGCGAAGTGGGTCGCGGCATGTGATCAACCTTTCTCTGCTGTCGACGACGAAGAGTTTAGAGAACTCCTGAAATACACTCATCATCCTGCTCGCAAACCGCTCAAAATTCCCCACGCCCACTCAGTTAAAGCTCGCATCGACAGAATGGGAGAGGAAATGATCACGGCCCTTTCAGAGATATTCAAGGTGTGCGTCAGATATTTCAAGTTTGACCATAGTTTCTAATAATTATTTCTGGAAAGAGAACAAGTCGGACTTCGTTATCTCGCTGGATGCATGGACGTCCAGCAATGGCTTCGCCTTTATGGCGATCGTTATTCACTACATCGGAAACAACGGAAAACTGGGTCTGTTTTCTTCTGTCCTCATATTCCCTGGGTTTGACTTTTATTGCAGAGGAGTGCCTTATAGACTTTCGCGAGCTCATTGGTGAGCACTCGTGCGAGAATATGGCCGCGGCAGTGTGGGAGACTTTAGAGAACTTTGGCCTTATTGGCAGGGTCAGTGCTTCCCATTCCAAAGATATCATCTCAGATTATCCAGATCACGGCGTTTGTAATGGACAATGCGACAAATAACGACACTTTAGTCGCTGCCTTTGAACATCGCTGCAGGCAACTGAAGATCTCGTTCTCGGCCCGTGATGCCCGGATGCGATGCATGCCGCATACAATACATTTGGCCGCCTTAAAGGTAAGCAAAATATTTATTTGCTCACTCATTCCTTGCTCAATTATTCCAGCTTCTGGAGGCCATCGGGGCCCTTACCAAAGACGAGAAAAGGAAGGCGAAATCTCGGGCCACAGCCTACCAGGACGCAGCGACAGAGTCCCTGGATCGTGCGCAAGATACCCAGGCGGGTCAAGTGGACGACACGGATGATACCGAGCTCATAAAACCCATGAGCACAGTCGGTAGTGCTGTCTTCAAGGCGCGTTCTCTGGCACCGTGATATATTCGTTTTTTTTACATTTTGTACTATGATGATGACTTGGTTTACTGACTATATTTTGCAGTTTTAGACCCAAGGATCTCGTACGAAACTTTGCGCGATGACTATTCCGATGACGACGAGCTACTCACCCACCTTGAAGCTTCAAAACTTGACTTGCAGTATCATTTCGAAATCCATTATGCGCCCACAACCACAGATGTCACAGCTGCTCCAACGCCGCAACCTGAGGCCGGCTCACCTCAAAAAGTCGATTTTACCAGCCGCTACAAAAAGCGTGCATCCACGACATCAGATGAACTCGCAGAGTATTTTCGGATCACCAGTGTCCCAGAGCCGTTTGATGGTGTCGATCCACTCCAGTGGTGGTACAGTCGACGCCGGCAATTCCCTCATCTATACCGTCTTGTCCGTAATATTCTCTGTATTCCAGGTATTTCTTCTTTAATCCCGGTATTTCTGTCACTAATCAGTCTCTTCAGGCTCAGCCGTTGCAGTTGAGCGGATTTTCTCAGGTGGTCGTGATACCATCGGACTCCGTCGGGCGAGTTTAAAGGCGGAAACCATTCAGACACTTATGTTTGTAAAGGCCAAGTTGAGGTTGGCCCGCAAAGCTATTATTGATCTTGTTGGCGATGAAGATGATTCCAGCTAGTTACGGTGGTTAGATTGACTTGAAGACATTGTTTTTCTCACTTGCAGTGCAGTGCATTCTCAGTAAAAATACCGTGAAATACGCGTATACGTACGGTACGTACGGGACCCGTCACGTTTGGCCTTCGAGCTTTGGTGTCGACGAACGGGTTGAGCCGTGACGTATCAAAATTACGGCGTAAAAATTACGCCCGTAGGCGTAATACGCACGGTTTCATGCCCTAGCCGTGGTCATTCGCCCGGAGCGCGAAGGACGCGTCAATAGTTGCAATACAAAAGGGAAAGAAAGCCAGGAGAATTTTGTCCGAGTGGCTGGTATAATAAGCGCGGGCTGAGCGAGATGTGGGCACCTGGGGAAAGGACGATAGTCGATGAGAGCAATGATGCGCCTGTCAATCAACACTGCCACAGCTTTTACTTGTCCACCATTTGTCCACCATTCATCGGAACGCAAGGTCAGTATTCCTCAAGTCCAAAACAATGTGCGCAACGCCGTCCTTTCTCTTAGATCTCTCCGGGCTTCACCACATCTCCGCCAACGACTTCTCCGCGCATCTCCCTGTGCGCACTCGGCCCACTTCCAGCCGCGCCGTCATGCCTCCGCCATGTCCATTCGCCTTGTCGTCCCCCCGCTCATGCACGACTCTACGATATCTCCTTGTGCGCGCGCTCGCGCCCCCATGCACGCTGGTGTGCGTGGTGCGGCAGCCGATCTTCCAAGTCGGCGCTCGCGCATGCAAAGGTATCGGTGGGTCTCGGAGCGAGAGAATGACTGACCGACGCCGTCGTTCGTGTCAACGTGCGGGACTCTTTGGCCTCCCATTATTCTAATGCTTTCCGGGCCCGGTGTCCACCGCGTCTCTCGATCGCTCCTCGTCGCATACCCCAATCGCGTGACCTGCATCTCCCCGGATTCCTCGATCTCACGGCGGCGTTGTAGATCTCGAAGCTGTCAGCGCGGTTGGCGTATACTTGTGTGACTGAGTGTGAAGGAGAGGATATACGAGTCACCTGCGTACCGAGTCAGTATTCGTCTTTCTTCCATTTTCTCTTCCCTTGCACATGACGCCTTGCCCCGTCCCCTGCTCTCTGCCAAATAAATAACATTTCCAATTGCTCGCTCCCTCACTTTCTTCTTCCGTTGGGTGATGCTGATCCTTCTCCACAGATTAGGGTCTTTCAACGGCGCGGCACTCGCGGTGCGGGCCTACCTTCCACCATGCCATGCCACAAGCTTCCCTTCGTGCACGGTCTGGTGACGTATCCGCACTTTTACCCTCCGATCCTGCCGAGCCGACGGATACGCGAAATGTGTCTGGCGCGCTGTGTGGACGCGCGTAGTTTCAAGCGCTGATATCTGTGAATCTTATGCTCCCTTCCGCTCGTCCGTCCCATCACTCCCAGTTTTCCTCTTGTTTCGCTCTCCGGCTGTCTATCGTGCTAACGTTCTGCTTCTAGCCGGCGTCTTCCCAGTGCCGCACTGCGGCAACTAGTGGAATTATCGACCGAGCGTGATCGAAGGGATGGCAGGATGTGTTGTATATGGTGTCTTGCATTCTATTTCCCGCCTTTGGCCGATTTTTCTTTTCGTCCTGTCTTCCCTTTCCAACTCGCGTTATCGTCCCTTGGCCGGCATTCATATCTACGTCGATCACCCGTAGGCCCTCGATGATACTCCAGCGTTCCATCAACCAGCGGCGACCCGATCGCGCAGTGTAGCGCTCACGAGTACGCTGTGGAGGGCGCGTCGCTCTTGATTCTTGCGGGATGGATGGACAAGGCGATGTGTATACGTGCACTTCTAGGGGTACGTGCTTGCCACAAGTCTGTTCTGGTTTCTGTCGTATCGTATTGAATTTGACATTGTTCTCATTCACTGTCCTCGTTCGCTCAGCTGCGCTGATCTTTGCGAGTCAGATACCACACACTGCGTGTCCCCGACGTGAATCTTGCAGCGGATGGTTTGTCCATCTGGTTGGATACGGAGCCGACGCTCGATTTCTAGTTAATTTTGTCTCTGCAATATCTAGCTTGGCTAAGAACGAGCCCCAAGCGGAAAATAAACGTCTATTCAACGCTGCTAGAGCAAAAGTTGTTTGCTTTGACGCTCAAACTTCACGCATCCGACTGCGGTTGCACCAAAAACGGCAGTGATTCAATTGGTTGCGCTATTCAAATCATGTTCTTTCTTTCTCTTTCCTATTTCTCAAGTCAATCTTCCTTGACGTTTTGGCACAAGACAAAGTTTGCAGACTGTCGCGACCGTGATTTGTGTTTGTCCTCCCTCTATCGTGTTGTCTTCCACGCGGTGTCGGTGCTGTTGCAGAATCTTTCCTGCAGCCAAGCCCGCCTCACCGCAACAGCGTGAGCTTCTTCCATTCGATGGAATATAGCGTCGCCGATCTGACTCTGTATATATACTTCAGCAAATAAACCGAATTCTGCCATCGATTTGTGTACATCACATGCGGAGAATTGTAATGCGGCTTGTGCTTCTTCAATCGTCATTCTTCTCTTTTTCTGATCGAGCGTACCTTCCTCCGAACACAATCTTACCGCCCCCATTCAGCGCTTTGCGCGTTGATCGTCGTTCAAGATAGCCTCGATCCCGTGTCGCCTCTACGCATACCCTGTCAAGCGGAATTCTGTACGCGTGTTGGTAGTCCGCGGAGAATGTTACTCAAGAGATAAAGAAACGTGTCCGGATTTACACATGGATTCGACACAGAGAAAGGACAGAGATTGTAATGAATATGACAGTAGAGTGAAAGCGGTCTATATAGACTGATATCTGTGGATTTCTGGTTGAAATAACAAAGATATCGTTCTCCGGCTGTGAGCTACGATGTGGGCATTAGTTTCCTACCCCCGTTAATCCGTGGCTCGTCGCATTGGGGCAGACCACCTGGGTGAGATGGGTCTACACTAACCTTGATCGTCGGGATCCATTCATGAATCAGTTAACCCCAAGCCTTGTGTACCATTGAAATATGCCTCGAGACTGGCGTTCTTGCCTATGTATCGCGGAATTTTCTCGTCCTTCCTCTCAATTTTCAGGGGGAAGTGTCAGCCGTCGGTGTATGAACCATCAACCAAGGAAGACAATCTGGCAGGTGGAAGGATGTAGATGCACCAATTGGAAGCCAACACTAACAGATGATCCAAAAGCGCTGTGACCGTCGTTGACACCGTGAGACGTGTATCATAGACCTCACTGATGGATGATACATTGAGTATGAAGGAAGTCTGAGACATAGGACGACCGGTGGACGAGTGGCGGGGAGCTAGGGTGAGTACACTCCCTCAAATTATCCTTGGTTGGGCAGTTCAATCTGTGGAAGAATCAGCGATCCAAAAACAAGAGCTCAAGCGACGACTCGACACTGACTTGAAACTTGGCAGTCTGGTGGGTAAGGTGTAATTTCAAAGTGGTTGTCTTCGGAAGGGGAGCCAAGGTTGGGATCCGGTGTGTAGGAGGAGGTGGATGTACTCAAAAAGAGTAAATTATATAAGCCACCTGACTTTAAATTGAATGTGTCGGCGTTCAAATGGAAGGCAAGACCTTGGGTCCAAGTCTAAGTTAGTGGGTGCACACGTGAGATTTATACAAAAGACTAGATTATCTCGCTTGGTCGAGGTTATGGCATGAGTCTGATCACGCAATTGAACCTTTGGCCGGAGCTCAAGTGAGTCCGTGTCCATGGGCCGGATAAGAGCAAGAGGCTTACTCAGCTGTTGGAGATTATCCGTGTACTCATCTAACGTGAGGCCAGCATGGTTGAAGGCTGCAGTCAAAGTTAGTACGTGCATGAGAGACTGACCTAGCTTGAGGGAGACAACTCTTGTTGCTGTCTCGGCGTTGAAGGTAATGAACAGTCAGATGCATACAAAGCCTCAAAAGTACTTGACCGTCGGTTGAACAGACGACGTTGTAGTGTTACGGGTGGGATACTTACATGAGTTGAGATTCTTGCTCGTTGAAAGACGACCGAATGAAGCTCTTAGCTGAGAGCTGAAGAGAAGACTTACGGTAGTGCAGGCTCGTATCTGGGGATCGGCCTTGGAACACAGCGGGATGTCAGGAACCATAGTAATCCGCGAGATGAGCAACTCACATACCCCCAATGAATCGAAGCACTTGCCGCAGTTCTCGTTTGACTCCAACGCCACGAGTTTGGGCATTCAATCTTTGTCCCAGTCTGGGAAAAAAGAAGTTAATGGAAAGACAGATAGATGGAAAACAATAGGTCAGGTGTGTCTACCTCGAGTAACGTAACATGGCTTCAGTTTCAAAGGTCTACTCAAGTCTCAAAATATCTAACGTAGGTCTGAGCCTGTTCAACACTGATCTCCGAGGTTGCGTCAATGTATGAAGTCAATAAATGGGAAGACGTACCCAAAGCCCAAGATATGGCGGTCTCGATCAGAAGTCAAAACTTACCTCAAGGTTCACGGTGCCTGGTGTGTGTGCGCTGGCAATTTCAGTTCAAGTGCGAGAGTGGAATCAACGACACCGTAAGAAGTTTCGGCGTATGGATTGAGGGGATAACTGAGTACGCACCAAGTGTGACTTGAAAAGACCGTCGTGAGTAAAGCTGAAGGCTAAGTCAAATAAGGCTACAGGTTACCTAGCTACACACCTCGCGCGGATTGATGTCCGACTCGACTCGATGAACTGAACCAACTTGACAAGTCAGTAGATACGGCATAGAGATAAAAACTACGGTTCACTGACCTCGTTCGGCTGGATGGGGTTTTTTCGGGTAGCATGGGCCGGTTTTGACAACCGGCCGCAACGCAACTGTGACTTGTACAACAACCTAACCCTAAACCGGTTGTAAAAATCCCCTCCCGCAATTTTGCGGGAGGGGAATTTGGGTGACATTTTTTTTTCGGTTGTAAAATCCCCTCCAGCAATATTTGGGTGGCAACATTTTTTTGGTTGCGACACGAAGTAATGGTACCAGGACTAACCAATGCTTGACTCGGCACGCAACGAGCATTAAGGTCGGAATACCCAGTGGCCTGAACAGAGCCGCAACCTCGAAGATCAGGCGCTCAATGTCTAGAGGGGACAGCCTAGGGAAAGCTTCAAGTTCGAAGGCGGAGCGAATTGATGGCCGTAGCCAAGGCCGTGAGACAGTTCAGTTCGCACGGAAATTCGATGGGTTTAAATTCATCCTGCACTCCAATTAGTCCACACTCGAGCGCGATCGACGTTCTCCACTAGTACTAACGCATCAGGAAGAACCCTTATTTTCCAAGGATTTTCTTTGGCAGCCAATTGGCGGGTCCTGATTTGATTTGCCTTTTCGAGGCGGACGAGTAATGAATTTTATTGAGACCAAGAGCGTTCGGTTTGGATTAGAAAAAAAGAAGGGACAGTTGTGTAAGCACGACAAGCAAGAGCAAGCACACCAGCGGCTTGAAAATGACGCGCAGTACGACAAAGGTGGAGAGGGAAATAATAAAGAGGTGCCAGAAGAATAAGAGCAGGAAGGGGTGATACCACCGCAGATCTGGACACGCGAGCTCGAGCTCGCTGTTGTCGGGCAGAGAGAGTGTGTCCACTGGAGATGGACACGGAGGCGGAGTAGATGGTGCGGTTTGCGGTTCTGGCCAGCGATACGAAGCGGGGCCTTCGAAGCGCGCACGGGGTGTCGTCTTGGTCCTCGTTGGGGTGGTTATGGGTGCGGGTGGTGGAGAGTGGGGCGGAATATACCACGATGGACGCTGATCGTAAGCTATTACGGGGGATGCATAGGAACGGTGAACTAGTACATCGTTCTCGTCGCGCGCGATGGCTGCAAGCGGTGGGCAGAATGTAACCGGCTGAAAAAATTAAAATTAAACTTGAGATGCAACGTCGATATAAAGACTCACCTGGGCCGGAATGACTTCACTGCGTGCTGGGGCCACCACCGAAGACAGAAGACTAGGGGGTGTGGAAGGCGGCGTGATTTTCGGCTTCAATCGAAGGACAGGAAGTGAGGATGCACCGCGCTGGACCGCAGACCAGACTTTTATTGGGGAGAGTGGCAAACGGGGCAAAAAAGAGGTTGCCGACGACGGAGTTTTGCGGGGGATAGTAATTTTCAGTCGACGATGCCACGTGCGGTGAGAGGGACTATCTGGCGTGGTTGAATCCAGCTGGATGGATTTAGACGCGCCCGGAGGAGGTAGGAAGGGGTACTTACGCTAGCTTCCTCATCGCTCTCAGATTCATCCTCCTTGGAAATGGATATCGCAGTATCAATGATGTCAGGCTGTAATTCATTTTTCTGTCAGAATTAATACAACTCCCATGCATCGACTGCGTTTGGTACATACCGGTGGCATATGGAGGAACCCGTTAAAAACCGGTTGGGTGGCAGACATAGAAAGAATTCACAGAGGAGGGTTGAGGGAACGCCGAGTTACGAGGGGTGTGATGGGGTAAAGAGTCGCTCAGAGGCCCGGGCGATGGCCTTGCTTTGGACTCCCGAAAAGGAAATCCGTCCTTGCATTGTGCATTGTGTTTCGGACCGGTTCCATGCATATGCTGCTTGGGTGGCGTCGAAAGTGCCCCGGTCACAAACCGCTGTGCTAGACTTCCAGTTCGAGAATTGACGGGCGCGAGGTGCTTTGAAATTCCACAATTCAGGCCACCGGTTCGTTTTGAGAAGCAGGCTTGAACTTGCAGCTATTTGTACGATTTCCGCGACCAATTTCTTCACGGTGACTCGGTCGTGCGCTTTGAGTGGCACGGAGCACATGGGTGTTCGGGAGACAGAGAGGCGGGAATCACTACCGCGTTGATCCGATCATGGTTGCTTTGTTTACCCACGATTCGAAACCTACAGGTCGTAGATTTTTACACCGAATTTTAGACGGCAGTTCTTGTGGAAATTCTGATTGCTGCGCTAAGGAAGAATTATGAGGCGATACCTGCGAAACCCCAAAGTCAGTGGCTTCCGGTGGGAGTAACTAACGATAGATTTTACCGACATAAGGGTCGTTCACAGTAGCCCTTTTTCAGCTCCTTTTTGCGCTCCTTTTTCCTTCCTTTTTGCAGTAAAACGATGAAAAGGGAGCTAAAAGGAAGTGAAAAAGGAGTCGAAAAAGGGCTACTGTGAACGGGTGGTTTCGGGATTTTGGTCAAAAGCAAGTAAAAAGGAGACTTCACCCAACGAATGTATTCTGCAGAATATTGAGTAGTCAGAAGGAGCTCTAAGGTTTGTCAGAAGTGTATCCGATGACCCAATACAAATGTATTGCAGCAGGAATTGAGCGCAGGTTGAAAGCGTGTCAGAACAAGGAAAACTAAAAGGAGAGTAAAAAGGGAAGAAAGAGGAAAAGGAGGGGTGGTGGTCCCTTTTCCCCTTACCAACCCCTTTTTGTTCTCCTTTTCAATCTCCTTTTTGTGCTCGGTTGAAAAAGGGAGAAAAAAAGAAGATAAAAAGGAAGCAAAAAGGAGTAAAAAGGAAGCAAAAAGGGCTACTGTGAACGACCCTATATACGGGCTCGCCGAGTTCAAGAAAGGTCCTACACCACAGTTGCTATGAATCAGAGGAACTCCTAACAAACACTGTCGTGTCATATTGGACCGCTAGTCACTGAAGCATCATGATTTGCACTCGGCAGGACCCACGACGATCAGAAGGTTTGATCATTTTTTTTTCACTTTTCATGAGATTCAGCATTTTCAGGTACACCCTGTGGGATCCGGCCAGTGGATTAAAACCTGACGCGTTTTAACTCAATTGTGTTATAAAGTTGAACAAGCTGATAAGCCGCGATGCCGCACGGGACGGCTTGTTGCCAGGTAGACGGCCGCCGATTGCGGCGTTGGCGGCTGAGCGTTGGGCACTGGAGAGAATTTCGTCCGGCAACGCGACACACAGAGAGAGTCCTTGAAGGTGGTAAGGTACAGAAAGAAGAACCTGCTGAGACGATACGCTGGGTTGGAATCTCCCCGAGGTTGCTCGCGCCACAACTACTGCGTTTGAACCAGTTCAGAGTTCAGCTATCCGTCCCAGCCTCCTCGCTCCAAGGCTCAAGAAGAAGGCCTGCCAAACTGGCTTGTGATAAACTTCCATTTAGATGCGATCCATAATTCGGTGTTCCACTAAACTCCCGGTAAGTCGGATGTTGAAGGTCAGGTGCGTTTACTGTATTCTCGGGCTGAAATACGGTACATTCTCGGGACTGTAGTAATACGATCTTCTTCCTGGCTCGGCAAACGGTAGCACGGGTCGTTGAAATTGAACTGCACGTCGAAGGATCGTTTTGGGGAGGGGATGAAGCCGATATCGTATATTCCATTCGAGGAAACAAGCTTATTTCACCGATAAAACCACCGACCCTTCACCTTCGCATAACCAGAAAATCGAGAGAGGAGACGCCCGCTTTGCTCCCAGTGAGGAGAAGCCCGCTTTACTCCCATATTTAAACCATGGGACCTCGGTCTAAAGTTCATCCCTAGTGCTTCATGTCGATTTCTATCGTCCAGGGGGGTCCTCGTGCTCAAGTACGCGTAGCCGATAGTTCAGCGACAATAGTCCGGTCTGCGGCTCTGGGCCCGCCGGTGTCTATGAAGCCTCGTCTCGCACGTATAAAGAGTCGCTCCAATCTAGATACCCTCGTGCGAAAACATGGTGCGCTCTTTGTCGTTCCTCATTTTGGCGTTGTCGGCCGCGTTCGTGGCAGGACAGACTTCCCCTCTGAGCCAGTGTGGAGGGATCGATTATGAGGGGCCCACTGGTTCGTTGAGTTGCGGTTCCACAGGGCCACTGACACGTATTCCTTTTCGCCAGCCTGTGCAGCCGACCACACTTGCACCGAAATCAACGCCTGGTACTACCAGTGCTTGCCCGACAACTAACTCGGGACTTTGGCGGTGTTGAAAACGGTTTATCATGTGCGTGTATTCATTCACAACGTTAGGCATCATGTAAATAAAATTCGAAGGCAGGGTGTCCTCTCTTTCTACTGTTTCTGTTTGTGCAATCAAACCACTGTTCTATTCAATATCTTGCGGACGACATTACATAAAAGACCAAGAAGCTTTGAATTTACGCCCCCATTTCAGATCCCCAAAGCCTGTAACATCCCAGGGAAGTCCGGAGTTCCCAGTCCAGTCACAGCGTCCCAACCCGTAGTGGCGGGCCAACCGCTGAAACGCCCCTCGTTAATTTACGGCGTTCGTACAGGGGAAAAAAACTACTCACACTGTGCTACCACATCCTGAGCTTCCGCCTGAAATAAAAGTAGTCAGTGAGACGCAATTCCCTCCAGCTCAACACAAAAATACGAACCGACGGTAACATCATCCAGCCCGCCCTTCCCTGTGCTATACAGGAGAGGATTAAGGAAACCAAGCACAGGTTTGTTGGCAGCGATAAGTCGATCATTGACGAGTGCGATGAAGCTAGCGAAGATTGGGCTGGCACAGCTAGTGCCCCCGATACTGGTGACCTTTAAGTGCAAAGTCAATAAGCATGTTAAAGTGAGGGTCCAAGAGCACATACACCTCCAGCTATAAACCACCAAGAACTCAATCAGAAATGAAAAGGCAGGGAAATGTTGGCTAAACGAACCATTAACGATATACACTTCGAACTCAGACGCGACGTCGGGGAAACCTCTTCCAGCGGGATTGTAGAGCCCGGCGTTTTCGTCTCCAATGGTTGCGAGATAGGCTGCTACGTCTGTCGCCTGCCAGCTCGGGATAGGGAAATAATTGGAAAATCCACCCGAGGAAGATGTGAAAGCCGTAGGTGGTTGGAAAAATGTCCCTCCCACGGACGTGACGCTATATGAGAATAGGTGAAAGTACCTGCGTGGTGACAGGCGACATACTATGGGCAGCTCGGCGGGAACGTTGGTACAAATGACGTGCAAGTCTTCTGGTTGTTGGCCGCGCCGCCTATTGAAGAGTTCATAAGTTAGAAGCCCGGGGCGAAAGGAGAGAATTGAGGCACTTACTGTCGCCGGACGCAAATATCATCGAGATACCTAACAAATGGGTGATTAAAGCAGGAACGGAAGAAGCGAAAGAGGAAGGTGTACCCAGTGCGGCCACCTGCATGTAGCCATTGCAAATGGACCTAAAAAGGTGGACGCACGCAGATAAGAACAATTACACCAGAGGTTCGAAGGCACTCACGTTGCAACGCTCTGTGAGAGGTCAGACTCGAAGTTTCCATAACTTGTAGTGAAAACGGTCGGCGGATCCTCTTGAGTCAGAAGCCAGTTGATGGTATCCTGGCCTAGTCTCAATGATGGAAAGAGGATTTAACGAGTAGACGAACCATGTATGAAGTCGCGGCATCGGTGTTCGGCGTGTCCAAGAGATACGTCGTCGGGACATCGCCGGCCACGCCGACGGTGTATTGAATATCAATTTGACCCTCCAATCCACCGCTGTTGTCCTGCAGGTTCTGGGCACCGTTCAAGGGAGTGAGTGTAAAGGTGTTCCCAGCGAGATCGGGCCTAAATTCGTTGAGGAAGGCCTGAGAAAGGAGTGTGAGTGCTTTGCTGTGAGAACTATGGATTGTGGTTACCGCGAGATCGTTGATGTTGGCGTATTCCTGCGTTAAATTGCACCGCTCAGTTTGAAAGACTTGAGAGAGAAAGAAATAACTCACGCCAAGCCCAGGGGAGTTGTATCCTTGAACACCGAGAGTGTTGGTCAACGAGCCAGAAATTGTTTTGTTTGGGAGGCCATAAAATTCTTGGAGGCATGGCTAGACGTTGATGGAATTAGCTCAACGAATACGACGAACACACAAGACTCACCGGGCTAACAATATCCTCGCAAGGTGCAAGCTGTCTACGGTCGAGGGGCAACTTGCGCTTGTACGCAGTGTCCTTAGCCGTACGATGGGGAGGGGGCGTGAAAGCGATAATCGGATGAACATGGAGGATATACTGCTGCACAGTGGCGGGCAAGGAGTAGTTCAACGCTCGGATCACCTCCTGCCCATCGGCAGAACGCGTGTATGTGCCGAACTTCGTATTGAATAATCCTTCTGCCTGCTTCACGGTGAGGGAAATTTGCAGAATATCGCCGGCGGGGGAGAAGGGTTTCACGGATGTAACACTGGGGCTGACCCAATCCGTGACGGTCGACAGCGAGGCCGCGGCTGGCTTGACATATTCGGCCACCTGGGGTAGATCGTTAACGTTAGACTGGAACAACACATTCGAACGAGTGAGACTCACTTGTGCAGCAGTGAGGTGCTGTCCATACGACGGGCTGGAAGGAGTAGATACTGCATCGACCACCTTCGCAAGTCCGGCGATGTTGGACTGCACAAGCGCGATAAACAGCTTGATCTCTTGGGTAGTGGACGGGGTGCCCGACGGATTGAACCCCGATGGAACATTAACAATGCTCTCGTGCACGACCGAAGTGCTCGAAAGCACGCATTGAGTGATGAGGAGCAGGGGTAAAGCGTGTAAGAGACCCATTGCAATGAGTAGATGTCTTGTTTGAATTCCGAGGTTCTTTATAACCCTTTGTGGTGTGCTAAATGGGATAGTCAAAATTCTTTGTTACTTACCAATTCATTCCGGCCGTCCACGGCGGAGGGCTACGCGAAGTTACGTGAGGTTATAAACCAGGGGGTTAGTTCAGCGCGCCGGGCTAGACTACTCAAGTGAGACCGCCTTCGGCCCAACCGTCTTTTTATCTTTTGTTCCACACGAGAGAGCGGGGCTGAGGGAAATTGAGTTTCAGTTAAAACTGGGTGGGGGAGTCAAGAGTCTCAACTTGAAGTCGGGCTCGAGTTAGTTTTGTTGCGATTCGTATACCCTCCTTAACCGTGGTTCCTGGAAATCTGGGGGATTGGCGTCACGGCGCCCCGTACCGCATGGCCAAGCTGTGTGAGCTGTGCGCGTTCGAGAGGGATTATCATTTTACGGCACGTTCGTAGGACTGTACGGTATATCGTGGGTTGCCGACTACTGCACTGAAACGGAACGAAAATGCCGCTCGGATGTCTAATGATCGACAGGAAGAATGGAGGGAGAAGAGGGTTGGGGTTTGGTTAGTATTTAATCCCGAACTTCGGAGCGTAAGCTTACCTTCTATCTCAACCCCCGTGTTAAGCGGCAGTCGAAAGAGAAGAGATGGAAGAAGACCGACCATCGGAAAGGCCGCCTTGCCTGAGGACTAGATCTTTGAGAAATTTGGGTTAGTTCAACTTGGGAAGGGCCGACGACGTTACCTGTCAAATTGAATAATAAGAGTGGGATAGTGAATGGCGGTGAAATATCGGGAGAACCTCAGCATTTCGCAAGCCGTCCAGGGTCGCCGTCGGCTGCCTTCTCGTAAATTGGGTCTCCGAATTTGCGAGAAGCGCGGATCTGAAGGTTTTGGCGGAGACCAATTAGGAAAGGCCGTTATTTTGGTTGATAAATTTCTCGTTGATTGGGCCCTCCCTATCGCTCTAGGCCGATGAGAACTTGGTGGAGAATAAATTCGTCCTCGCGCGGGGAGGGTAAAAGCGACACACACAAAGTCAAACTTCACCCACCGATTGCGCTCAAATTATGCCGGTCCAGAACGAGATGAGTATCTGACCAGATTCCGTGATGCTCCGGCCAGGCGCACTAATACGCCGGCGATGCATTTAGCGCGGATGCGGCAATGTCAGCGGCGCCCATGTTTGGTGGGCCCAAGGGCGGGCCAGGATGTGTATGTACTTGCTGTAGCCCGAAGTTTTTAATGATCGAAACGACTGGATGTAGTTGAAGCTGGGGTTTACGCATTTTTGAGCACAACGTAAGAGAGCAAGAGCAAATGTGTGAGTCACAGCGTGACTCGCGTGAAGTTGCGATTAGATCAGTGATTCGCCGATGTGATGTTGGCGGCAGACTGCGGCAAGTCAAAGCGCGTTTTTTCCGGAGCGCGTGCGAGCTAATTGTGCCGCGGTCCTCGGGCGTAGCGAGCTCGTCGCCGCGCAACTGCAGAATGGCTTCGAAGGAGTGAATTGAGCCCAAGGAAAGTGGAATTTCCCCCAAGATCACGCGACGAAAACGACGAAATTTTGACGGGGGAGTCAAATGCCAAGTCCTAGAACTTGCTGAGGGTGTAACGCGCAGCGTTAACATGGATAGTAGGAACGCCGATCCCAAGAGTCAAAGAAGACGAAACGCGCTGAAGAGGTCAGATGCTGGCAGAGAATCGTACGTCGCGTGGCGCAATGACAAGTTTTACTGGATTTCAGCAGTTAGGACGTCTAATAGGGAGGCCAACTTGAAGACAAAGAGTGTTGGTATATATGTCGAAGAGTATATACTCAGTCGGATTCCATCTCTGAGGGAACTGGCGCGACGCGTCAAATGGTGGTGGGAGGAAAGAAAAGGAAGACGGGCCTTTGATCCGGGTACCGTCACGATCTCGATCCGGAGCTCGCTCCTGCTTCTTCCCACCACAACGCGTCTGCCAACCACCGCGCTGGCGGTTTCAATTCTGGCAATAGTCGACTAAGGGGCTGTTCCCCAACGCCGCGCCCATCTGCAAAGCTCTATCAAAACGTTTTCCTTGCCCGTAATGGCTTGGCGACTGCTGAGGTTATGGACGACTGGCTCGGCATACGCATATAGCCAATAGGCATGCGAATATCGTCAATGGTAATATGCGCATTCCTCTTTTGCTCTGAATCGCCGCCTATGAGTTCAATTTTACCAGTCCCTCCACGGTCCAATTGACCCTTGCGTTCACTGCCGTCTGGCCTCGCCGCTTTGTATTATCTCCCGCGTCACACTCTCACACCCGTGTTCTCCGTCGAAAATGACGATCTGCGCCAAGCCGCTCGGTCGCCCCTCCCCCCCCGCTTCCGTCCAGGCGCGGCTTCCATCTAGACTTTAACTACTGGCGCCACTATCATCTCCAGCTGCAGTGTTTACGCCGCGCATCCCCACCCTCGTCTCAGTCAGCGTCCACGCGGGACGTGTAGAACCGGCCTGCGATGCGCCTTCGGCACCGCCGCAGTGGGTTAGGAAGCTCGTGTGCCACCGGCGCGTCCCTTGCGCGTGAATTCATCCTTGCTAAACCGCGGCCGCCGTTCTTCCTCACCGCGTCGCCCACTTGCACCTGGGGTGTAGCAGGCTGTGCGCCTCAGACGCCTCCGACGTAACGGCACTGCAGATGTAGGTTCTTGTTAAATTCCCACTCATTGCGCGCGCTGACGGTATTTACCACAGATCCCACGGACGTCTACCACAGTCTTCGATGTCTGAGGCTTCGGCCACCTATCCCCTTATCTTCACTTCCGCCGCATTTACGCTGTCCGTGCGGCGCAGCGGATACATCTTGCCACACGTGTTGGCCATGTACGCTGCTATCTTCACCGTAAATCCTGCGCTCGATGACCGCCCTTCCGTTTTCATTGAGCAATTCTCTCCCGAACTTTGTCCTCAGCACTCAATTCTGGCGCAGATCCACGCAACCAGTGGCAAAAAGATGGTGAGTCTGTTAGGCTGTGATTTGTGCTATTCTAACACACGCACAGGAAGATATCTCCCCTTCTACCCACAACATGGATGTCCCCAATGTCGCCCGTAACGAATACCAGCTCGTGAGTCTCCTTCCTACGAGCAGCTGACTCTCAAATGAGTACATCTTTATTCTTCGTTTCTCGCCCTCTCACTTCTCAAAAGGCGTTCGAACCTAAACCCATCGTACCTCTGAGACTGCCACGACCTTCATCTTCTTGAATACATTCGTGTGTGTCCTCGTTGCCCCTCCGCTATATAGTTGCCACCCCATTCTGTACCACAGAACGGTGGCTATGTTGTACCATAGCCACCGTGGCTATACTGTGAACAGAGTGGCAACTATATAAGATAGGCTCTCGGGAATACTAGTATCCCTGCACCA